>JAFMSR010000019.1:18060612-18095622 GCA_022818135.1 Saxidomus purpurata | reverse complement strand
TTCAGTTGCGACTTGATATGAATAAAAAATACTACGCAAGGCAGAAACCTTAATACAATCTTTCTGTATTTCCGTGACTGGTATGGGTGCGAACGACCAATGCAAGATTGGATATAGACACATAAAGAACAAGAATTTATTTTGTAAAGAAAATTTTGCTTAACCAATTGTTCCGTCGTATTCTTATTGTTCTCATTTCCGTCTATGCAAAAGAAGAAACTCATTGAAAAATAAAACATGTGATATAAACAGCGAAATTCAAAATACATTAATGAACAAAACTGAAGTCTCTAACACTTGCATGTTTGGTTCGTGAATGTATGCCTGTGATTAGCATCTGTTAGTGTCAAATGATAACATTAAATTTAATTCGAGTTTATCTAAGTAGATGTAATATTTCACCTCCTCACTGAAAGTATCGCCAGAACGGGGTCTGTATCTCCCATTCACACCATGCGTCATCTGAATACAGTTTTAAAGTACAAACAGTTCTACATTCCTTTGTGTTTTTTTGTAAGTTTTCAAGCTAAGTATGTATCTTTGATTTTTCGAAATATGGCGCATCCTTTCATAACCATACGCATTTCTTCTTTGCCCGGTATAAAGCACCAGAATGAGTGGAAGATTCATTAGTGGTACACGTAATATGCGGACAAATTAAACTGATCCTGACCTTTTTGCATTAATATATCTTCCAGCGATTAAATAAATTCCGTAAGTGCGAATGACGGAAATTGTAGGTGCAATACAGTTCTTTTGTAATTTGGTAATAACCGATGATAAATCCACAGTGGAATGGGTTGCGTGAAGCAGCATGCGGGTTCGAATCTATGAAACATAATTTTTCGACATTTTGACATTTAGTGCAACTGAACGCGCAATTATACGGACTAAAACTCAAGAAATTCTTTATAAGGCGCTTCAGAGGAGGGGGTTAATAAACTGAAGATGCGACCTAAGTCTATAGCATTTATTTATCATAATATGAAATAAAAATTATATGCTTTGAATATTTAAAGTTTTAATTATTTAACCAGCTAAAGCCAGTTTTTTTAAATCTTATTAGTTTACTTACTTTAGCTAGGACCGAACTCACAAAATACAGACTTGTAAGATTTAAGAAAAAGCTCGTGCGCTATATACTAACTAGGCCACGAAACCCTTCTATTGTTTTTTTTTTCTCTTTGATTATTCCCGGCCGACCCAGGGATTTCTCCCTGGGTGAACGTGCTGATACTCCTGACTGGCGCAGTTTGAAGAGGGACAGATGCAAATACAAGGGAATCCGGGTAACATACCCTAGCTCTTTTACGAATAGACCCATTGGTCCTTTTACATGCTCGGTGTACAGCACTGATATACGTGAGATTACCTCTTGGTTTCTAACCAGTTCATCTCTTGATGGGTTTCTGAAATTTCCAGTGCCGCGGCCGAAATTTGAACCAGGGACCTTCGGATTGGTAGTCCAGAGCGTTAACCACTCGACCACATGACCACCCATCCATTCTACTTGTATCATGTGTGTGAAAGATTTAACGATTTTATAAATAATTTGTCACCAGATTTGCCACTTGCATATTCGTAAGACGGAAACCGAAGATAACTATGCTAGTAGACAATAAATCAACTGCAAATCTATGTTTGTTGATGTCAGAAGGTTCCAGGCCCCGTGATGATAAAACCCTTTTTATGCTCAATTCAGATTCGTGCTCAAACATTAATAAATTCTTAGTAAAAATGTGTGTAACATGCTTTCTATAAAAATTTGAAATGACTTCCACAATTGCTTCTCCTTTTCATGCTCAAACAGTCAAACACGAAAACAGTTT
The DNA here is from genome assembly GCA_022818135.1 of Saxidomus purpurata. Classification (NCBI taxonomy): domain Eukaryota; kingdom Metazoa; phylum Mollusca; class Bivalvia; order Venerida; family Veneridae; genus Saxidomus; species Saxidomus purpurata. Next base: position 18,093,793 of record JAFMSR010000019.1, on the reverse strand, counting down.
TATAATCATGGGGCCTGGTTAATTTGTCCGAGTGATTGACTCATTCACAGCTCGGTGTTGTGCTAGGTCCATAGCCGCAGGGCACATCCCATGTTTCCTTGCCGGGCATCACACTCTGGTCCTCTGCCACATAGGGCAATACGGAGTAAAGTCAGTGTCTCATCCTTATCCACATATCCACCCATACCTATATTCCATTATTTAAAGTTCGACTACACGTGCCAACATGAGATAAGCTGTTCGCGCATATATGAAATTCATCTTATTGTTTTTAAATTGTGTAATGTTAATGTTTTCTTGAAATAATCAATAAATAGCAGTCATTCCCTTTTTTTTATTTCTTTGTAATGTGGTTGTCTTTCTATTCTTGTGTACAGCGTTTTCCCATTTATTATCTAAACAGTACAAATGTGAAATAAATCATATAAAACTTGTGAGGAAAACTGATTTGCTATCTCACACTTCCAACCTGTGATGATTATAAAATATTAAAGATAATTTAAACGGCCAAATTAAAGTGAAGAAAACGTTTGTTTCTTACCTGCCTTTTCGAACACCCGCACAATCAAAATCGCTCTTGTTAAACATGACGATAAGACTGCAGATGACATTTTTATTCAACATGCTAGTTTGTTTCATGCACTATGATAAGAAGAGATCATTGTTATCGCACGGAAAATCGAACAAAACTATGCATTTAGAAAACTGTATAGTAAACGATCTGACATGAAGTAAACACTATGTAGGGAGATGCCGATGATGTAGAGCGGCGGACACTTCATTCAAAGGTTGCCAGTTCGAATTCCATCAGCGGAATTTGACCGGGCCTCTTCAATACCCCGTCTGTGCAAAAACTTGTCATATTCCAGGAAAAATCCATCGGTATTAGAGATACTATTGCATGAATGAATATGCGACAATTGATGTAAACAAGAGGGCCATGATGGCCCTTTATCGCTCACCCGAGTACAATTGCTTTTAATTAAGTTGCTAGAAATCATCGAAACAACCTTTCTGACAAATTTCCAGGATATTTGGGCTGAAAATGTTACCTCTAGAGTGTTAACAAGGTTTTTCCATATTTGGGCTCTGTGACCTAGTTTTTGACCCCAGATGACCCAGATTCGAACTCGAGCTAGAAATCATAAAAATAACCTTTCTGACAATTTTCCAGGATATTTAGGCTGAAAATGTTACCTCTAGAGTGTTAACAAGGCTTTTCCATATTTGGGCTCTGTGACCTAGTTTTTGACCCCAGATGACCCATATTGAAATTTGAGCTAGAAATCATTGAAACAACCTTTCTGACAAATTTCCAGGATATTTGGGCTGAAAATGTAACCTCTAGAGTGTTAACAAGGTTTTTTCCATATTTGGGCTCTGTGACCTAGTTTTTGACCCCAGATGACCCATATTCGAACTTGAGCTAGAAATCATCGAAACAACCTTTTTGACAAATTTCAAGGATATCTGGGCTGAAAATGTAACATCTAGAGTGTTAACAAGGTTTTTCCATATTTGGGCTCTGTGACCTAGTTTTTGACCTCAGATGACCCATATTCAAACTTGGGCTAGAAATCATCCAAACAACCTTTCTGACATATTTTCAGGATATTTGGGCTGAAAATGTTACCTCTAGAGTGTTAACAAAGTTTTTCCATATTCAGGCTGTGTGACCTAGTTTCTGACCCAAGATGAGCTAGGAAACATCTTAACAACATTTCTGACAAATTTCAAGGATATTTGGGCTGAAAATGTTACCTCTAGAGTGTTAACAAGGTTTTTCCATATTTGGGCTGTGTGACCTAGTTTTTGACCCCAGGTGACCCATATTAAAACTTGAGCTAGAAATCAACCAAACAACCTTTCTGACAAATTGCCAGGATATTTGGACTGAAACAGTAGCCTCTAGAGCCTTAACAAGATTTTTCTATTTTTGGGTCATGTGTTCATCCGAGATGACCCATATTCGAACCCGTCTGAGTAATTACTGGGACAAATATCCTGACTAAGTTTCGTGACAATTGAGGTAAAAATGTGACCACTAAAGTGTTAACGAACTAATTGTGGACGGACGACGGACATTCGTCGATCCTAATAGCTCACGCTGAGCCAGCTCAGGTGAGCTAAAAAACTAAAATTAAATGAAGTAGATATTTTATTTTTCAGTATGTACAGTCCAAATCCGTTATCTCGACTTCGTTTCTCTCGATTTTTCAATGTCTCGAGTGGATGTATACACGTTATCACTATTTATATACTGCTAATGTCTTTAAATCATTAGTATTTTGTTATAAACAGTATTATATATCTGCCAAAGTATCAAGTTGTGCATAACATTTTCATTTATTACAAGGACACATGTTAAAATTGATTTAAACGCTTATGTCAGACATGGGGTAGGGGTACGAATTCGTAAAATTACGAAATACTTAAGTAGGTGACCCCTTATTTTTACAATGTCAACTAATAGCAAAATATATTTTACAAAACATAATGAACTTTTACGTTTTTTCATCAAGCCGTTTTCTTACAAATTTAATTTTACGCTAAAATTTTAACAAAACTCGAAGTCATTTATTTTCAATTGACGTCACAAATCCGTGCATAGCGGTTACAACGTCGAATTTTACATGAGTTTGTAGCTCTTATCTAAACATATAAGAACACATTTAAAGGTTGGAAATATTTTACAAAGGCAAAACGCTACAGCTTAAAACCCTGCCGACGGCGTAGGAAAGCGCGCTGGTAAAGAAGTGACGTCAGTAGCTATGTTTGAAGCACTATTGAAGAAAAATTTAACAAGATATTGAAAAAAGAAATTCGCTGTGAAATCGGATATATGCTGAAATATACATGGTGCAAATGTGAGAAGATAATTCGAGAAATAAATTTGAGGCGCATTCCACCTTAACATGGTACGTGGCATTCCCTGTTTGATATTATTTTTGTTTTCAAGCTGGTGATGTATTTATAGTTTATCTAGGTTTTGTGACGTAATAATTTATGTGAATGAAATCGTTTTTTGAACAGAAATGTCATCTATTGTTTTCGACAGGGCCTAAAGCTAAATCAACTCGTCTTGTCACAAAGGTTAGATTATTATCAAAAGTTACATTCCCCACCTTACTGAATATCTGTAAACTATATGTGTTATTTTTTACATATGCAAAAGGCGTTTTCAACACAGGATGACGTTCTTGCTGATCTAGAGTTAAAGTTAGGATCTACTATGCTTACACAAGATAACTCTTAAAAAACTAATACAGTCTAAAAAGTAAAATTGCAAAAGATTGAATGCATTGGTATAACCGACTTTCTATTCGCACAAATTACTAGCTGATCACCATTACCACCGGTCCATATGCTTTCGACTTGGCACGGTATTATACGCATTATTGCAACATCAGAAATGATGGTTAAGGGCTGACATTAACATTCTTATCCATCGCGACTAAAGAGTTGACACACATCGCTAAATAAATGATCAAGGATAATGAGAAAGATGCTGAAGCTTGGTATTGAAAGTGTAAATCTGGACCGCTGGTTGTTGGCACACGTTGCAGGTTTTTTAAATTTTCCTTGGCAACGGAAGTACTTAGAGTGCACTGGATGATACATGATGCTGCTGCTGCTTAGCAGTGACACAAATACATGTATATATGATGTGTGTCGTGGAAGCCGCTAACCTATCTTAGTTTCATAATGTATTTGTTGAGCACAAAAATTGTGTTGTAAAATGGAATATTGTGGTGTCTGACATTGAAGCCTATAAAACTTGAATAATATTTGTTTTATAAATCTCATATCATATAAATCATTATTTACTATTCAATTTATTTTAGGTCATACGAAGAGAAAAACAAAATACATTTTCTACTGTATGATATGCTACATGTAGAACTACGTGTGCCACGATTGATGTAAAGAAATGATTTATCCTGTGATTTGAAATTGTTATTAGCAACTTGATCAAGCCTGCTGTATTTCCAGGCGTATGCCATAAACAAATTGAATATTGAATGGGGCTCTCCCTTCATCTCCCAAATATATACAGTTGACTCTCGTTATCTTGAATTTCAATGGACCGCTCTTTTTACTTCGAGATAAACGAAATTCGTGGTAAGACGAGGTACTTTTTGTGATTTTATGTACGTAAATGGACGAACACGGCACACAATTGCCTGTTTTCACGGCAGACAATTCTTTATTGCAAATGATAACATTTGATTTTCTCGACATGATAAATTGTTGTTAATATTTCAGTTTTCAGATACTGAGAGTCAACTGTCAATGAGCATGAAATGATAAATAAATGCCATTTTAAAGAACACATACATGACAAAATTCTCGTACTAGCACTTATCATCAACACAAATGCCTTTGGTAATCAATGCTATCCACAGATTAATTGTACATCAACAACTTAACATGTGTTAATGAAATCTTTCACGGTACTGAAACATATTTAAAACTTTCATTTTAAGGATAATGACGGAAATGTATAGTTTAAACCTTTGAGTTAAGTATAATACATAGTATAATGTCCAACCCCCCGAACGACACCTTGATCAACAATCTCCTTAATAAAGATACACATTTTCCTTACCGTTGAGTCAATTTACATGTAAGTTTTAGGGAGCGGATCTTTGATAATTACGCATGCGGGAATCTATAAATATAAGTACCTAGTTCCCGTCGTTTACAAGCATCTGGTATTGCGTTATTGGTAAAGGAATCAAGGGTATTGCTGATAGTTGTATTGCGAAATTTGCAAAATAAGATGAGCGCAGATCTGTTAGGTTATAGTTAGATTTTATGCATTGAGCCGTGACTACACTTTTATACAATGTATCTATTTATTCTATACTAGGTCATTGCTCACAGGTCGAAATCCTACTTCAGTAGTTCGTTTGGTGTTGTTTTATCGTTATATGTTAGGATTATTTTAGATCTAAATGAATGAACATTCACAAATAATTGAGCCCACTTTTAATTATTAAAAATGACATATGACCCGAAATGAATTACTGCAACAGGAAATGTCTTGCGACCTTGACGTTAACAAATAGAACGCGATGAAATGACGATGTTCAGCGTGTTTTACAATATTATGTATCTGACTTACACTCGAGACAACTATTGAATCATACTTCGGACAGATACCACTATCTGTGGTACAAGTATGTATTTCAAGTAATTCTGAAAATCCAAAAAGCACTCAACACTTTTACATATCGTGAAAAATATCAATCTATAACTCTTTCTAACAATTAAAATCTTCCTTCAACATATTGCCTGATACATAGGCATACTCGAAGCTGTCTATAAAAAATATAGACTTATCGACATTTGTAAATTTAAAATAATACACTTAGCTCACGAATGTCTGAGAATTCAGGAATTTCCTCATTACTTCCATCAGATACCCGCCGGTTATTAGTAAACAGGCTATATGTTAAGATTTAGACATAGTTATCCTGAATATTTGTATTATGGATTGAAAGTATCTATCTTTCTCTCTAAAATGCACACTTTAATCGTTTCGATTTTTCGATCATTTCGCATTAGACAGGATGGGTTTTTGTGTGTATCTTGTCTCTCTCTTGTAGATGAATTCATCTTGAAATAGGATTTAATGGTTTGATCAGCAACCAGGCGTCATATTTATATTCATATCAAATACATATATGATGTGGTATGATTCAAGTATGCACTCTAATATACATATATACTGTATGTATATAATATATGCCTTTCTGTTTATAAAGCATTATGTAACAATGTATATACGTTTTGTTCTCCATATGTTGAAAGAAAATAAAAGTATCTGTACATCTTTGTTGTTGATGATGTATGGACATAGCGACCGTTCCAAATACATTTCAGTCATTTTTACAATCTTTCCTCGGAAGAACCAGTTCTAGATCAGTATCCTTCATGAGCAACTGCTCATTCACAATAAATATACTCCGCTCCGACAATATTTATACAAATGGGGTAATGTCGTGGTACTAAGTTGAATTATGAGATCTCGTCTTAATTTGTCCTTTTAGAGCACGAATATCATGCGTTATTCATCTTATCAAACTTCCACTTTTGTATCTGCTTCCCAGAGAGAGATAGCTGCACATTACATGGGATAATGGATACAAGTATTATTATAACAGCTGCAATCATTTTACGTATTTACAAGAGTATATTGTGTAACTATTTGCAGCACGATACGAGACAAATAGCAAATAGGAGAGCAATAACATCACCTTCGCCGGCTTTCCGGCAAGCTGTCTAAGAAACGATACAAATAGCAAATAGGAGAGCAACAACATAACCATGACCGCATTTCCTGCATGCCGTCTAAGATATGAGACAAATTGCAAAGAGGAGAGCAACAATATCAACATGGCAGGATATTTCTAAGCCGTTTAACAAACCGTGAAAGGCTTTATCGTGTTATCAAGTATCTTTAAGAATCAAAATAATAATTGTTTAAGCTTTTTGCAGACCTTTTCCGTAAATCTTACCAGCATTTTAGACCCGCTCAGTTGTGGTTGTAAGAGATCACAACACATAACATTATATTTACATACATGTAGTGTAACATTTTAAAAACAAGTTAAATGACCAAACATATACGTATACATTTACATTTTTCAGTTCAGAAACAAAGTGTTTTCAGGAAATAGCAGAAAGGACATAGTCTAAAAAATGTTGCTATTTTAAGCTGCTCACTTTCAGAAATTGGTTGAAAAACTTCATTACAGGGACGGAATTGTACAGGGTGGAATCGGTAGCTACAGATATAGTATAATACTGACTGTACAACATATCAAAAGCATGTTAAATTAGTAAAACTAGTAAGCCATTCTTTAGTTATTTGTCAATAAAATAAAGTTTTTCCGAACTGTCTGAAATTAACATGTTTACAGCAACTCGTTAAATATTAGCATTTGAGTATAAATTGCTGAACGGTATTGCTGTAATTTTTGAAATTATATGATATCAACTTATTAAGCGTTACAAACGGTTTAGAAATTACAATATAAGCATAGTGCAGCGATGACCTCAAATCAGGTTCACCAACATTTTCAACCATTTTTTAGCAACTTGCGATGTAGATTTTTATTCTGTTAATATTTAGTTTTTCAGCAGAAACAGTAAGAGAACAGCTTTAAAGCATCAATTTTCTGTCCATTATAAAATTTGGTCTTTTTTTTAACAAAAAATGCAATAAATTCGCGATTTGTGAGAAGCAAATGTAAGCCATACACACGGACAGTAAAAAATAACGACACTAACAAATCACATCACTCATAAGCGAAATAGTGATTGTCTTGGAAATTATCATTATTTCTACTGTAGAGTATAATCGGTTATATTTTCGGAAGTGTCTCCATTTTCAATAAGCGACTCGCAACTGTGAAACTTTATATATTATTATATATCAGTGAGGCTAACACTGTTGAAAACAAGACGTAATGTGTTGCATGTCTTGTATGTATCTACGGCGATAGTTACAGTAATACGTTGCAAATTTGAAACCATCGTTTACTTCACAATATTTACAAGGCTAGAGTTACGAGTTTTGCAATATGTAGTTTTCACAAAAATAACTTAAATATTTTTATTGTCAACTCTAACGTGCCTCATAGACGTATACATTTATAACAATAGAAAATCTTCCTTTGGCTCAGGACTTATATTTGATAAATAATTTGAAAACTGTATTTTACTACTAGTATGTAGAAAACAATTGGAATATGTTTGAATAATTCTTAACATGTTCACACGTTGCATATCTAATCTAATTCATGTAGCAAACTGCTTAATGTTTTAAAGACTTTTAAATATGATAAAGGTATCCATTTGACGTACGAAAGAATAGAACAAGAATGTTATCTGTGATACAGAAATACATATAGACCCTTCATTCATAAACAAACTCTATGGAAATCAAACGACCACATTGTGTGAAGTCAATTAAATACGGCACGGGATTGCAAAATTTGTGAAGAATCAACCGACTGGAACTTGCAAAGGATATGCACAGCAACTTGTCATATCGTTACTTCTCTTAGAAGGTCAAACCTTTAAGAGCGTTGTACCAAATTACACCATTTTACAAAGTTGTGTTAAAGTTAAAGAGCAGGTTACTTGATCTGCTTCCAATGTGTATTCGAAATAAGCCATGTAAATGTAATGTAAGCCTAAACACTATATATACTTATGTTATATTAAATGTGTTAGAATTTATACATTAATTGATACAATAAACAATAATACGATTAACATTTTGATAATTGACTTACTTGCCATTGTTTGTATTATATCCTACTGAATCGTCTCCATATCCTGGTGGTAGATTCTCTGGATAACCACAGTCTGGTACAACACCTATAACTGAAAGTAAATGTACATTGTACATAAATTACAAACGTGAAAGTGCTTTGAATTGAAAGAACATAGTCTGCTAGTAGTATGGAAATACAAGTTCGAAAATTAATGTCATTAGCAACTTGTAACATAAACAGTCAATAGTGATTCCTTCTTATAAAGAGCATACTTCACTTATTACGCAAATTTGGCCTGTACTGTATACACATATGAAAATGTTTGCATGTTTGATAGAACTGGTAGAACATTTATATATAACTGATAACACGAAGAAAACGTACTCGTATACAGATTTTCTGCGCAATTTAAATGACGTCACATTCGACATGGTAGTAGTCATTAATTAAGATGTTTTTTCGTTATCTAGGCTGTTTACATGAACTAATATGAAGTTTAATGTTTGTGCATACTCTTTATTTCTCACCAGACATGAGCAGATGTCTATTGTTTACCTTATTTACATATGGCGTCAAGTACAAAGGGGGAACTATTTCTTGAAAGTCAATCGACAAAATATCTTCCACGTTTCATATCTGAATGCATTTCATTGCCCTCGTCTACCTAATAAATATTTATCATAGGACCTCGAGATCGGGATTGTAGTTTTTTTTAGGTTTTGTTTTGTCTTTTATAGTTACCGTATTCATATTTATTTAGCATATGAAAACTGAGATAATATTACTCTTGCGTGCTAACGATATCTTTCTACGGTGCGCCGTTTAAAAATAATACTGCATGTTTGAAAACAAATGTAACAATGCTTATCATATAATCTTTCGACAGTTTCGTTATTTGTCAAATCCTGTATCATTATACAGAGTGATTTGGTGTTAAAAGTGTATGAAAGTTTTACATGTTGTCCCTAAAAACGAAATAAATGAGAGCTATGGCGGTAACGAGTTCACCATCTATTCGTATGTAGTGTTAAGGTACATATTGCCTCACGATACAAATCTCAACTTGATCTTCACACGGAAACCTAGCACAGCAGAATTTTATTTTTATATATAATTTTAAGATTTTATTTAATACACCAATTTATTCTCATTTGCGAAACAGTTTCTTACATTGGTACAATTTCGTTTAATCGCTCTAAAATTCTATCTAAATGGAATCGACCTCGACGACAGAAAGAAGTGGAATTTATATGTCCAGCCTAGAATTTATGTGTCCAGCCTAAGGACACAACCGCAACAGGCACTAATAGAGATCGAACCTGAGACCCCCCTGATTCTGTTATTCTATTAATGAAGTCTTCATGTTTTCATGTAGAAAATACGTTAAGAATAGGAATATGATGATTATTGTTTGTATAGATTTTGACGATTTTGAATTATATTGGGTATAAAACCAAGGATGTAACGAAAATTGAAGGCAAGATTGAATGAATAAAATGGAGCAATGTGTTCTTAATTTTTCAATGTGAAAGTAATGATTATGACTGTAAAAGGCGCTGCCTTCTTTATCCCGTACACTGAATAATGTTTAGAACAGCAGTGAAACGATCATTTTGACGGAAAAAACCAGGCCAATATAACTTATAGCAAAACTCCATGCTATGTTTTTGCAGTCCGGCTGCAAGATTGGCTAGTAGATACAAAGAAACCCTTCAGCTTTAAAAAAGCATTACCCGATTTTTTTATAATGTTGCGTTTTCCACAAAATGAAAAATATATTTTTGAAAAATTAAATAATTTGGCTTTTATGCTGTAATGTATATGAATACTTAAATAACTACTACATGTGACAGGTACGGTCTTGTCTTCCATGAGAAAATGTAAAAGAACGAATCGATTTTGCCTATATATAATATCTTGAAAGGATAAAGGGTAATTTTCTTATATTAAATACATTGTGCTATAATTATGCGCTTAATGGATATACAATAGAACATGTATCAGATCTGAATTATCGAATGCGTGCATTTTTTATCAATTGGTTTACTAGTTTAGTAAGCCGTGGGTTAAACATTTTTTTCATTTGATTACAAATTCATGTTTCCTGTCAACTCGATTTCGATACAATCAACCGATGCTTTTTGCAAATACGATCATAACTTAGAACGAAAAACAACAACGATGTTATTACGCAGGAAGTTGCACCTCAAGTAAGAACGTTTGATATCTTTTTAAAAAAGCTTCTCTTTTCTTTAGACAACATGTCCTTATAGATAAATCGGGAAAAATATTTGTCTTCCCAGTTTTAATAATAGATTCTCTGTGGTAGGTACGACTAGCCGCCGTGAAATTACCGATAGTTTACCAGTGTGAAGTTTATAACTTGCAACGATCAAATATTTTAACAATTCGCGCTTATAATAAATAATGTTATGGCAATGAATAGTTATTTTTATATACAACGAAGATAAGTTACGTAATAACATTCGGGCATTCGCATCTGTACCTACGATTTTAATAATACTCTACTTGAACAATGCTATTGTAACTACTCTCCTTGTCAAAACAGTTAAAAAAGAGAAACTTCATAAAAAAGCGTTGAAGTACGCAATATAACTTCGCAATTGCTGTCTTTAAAAAGAAAAAAGTATTTGTCTTGTGTTCTCGACAAAGCAGTGAACAATGTCTGCGTTGTAGGAATCATACTGACGTCAATGACGTTAAAAGAACGGATTTGCAATTTTTATGTCCCATTTTCTATTTCTCACATTTGTTTTATTTTTTTAAGGCAAATTTAAACGTTTTTTTCTTCGAGATTATTCTGTGTGTGGCAATACTCCAATCTTTATCAATAGTATTAGGTGATGCTAATGGGCTTAAAGCGATCCCAAGTGAACCAAGCCCTTTACATTTAACTATAATTGGAATGATATGCTATACAGAAATGATAACAAATACTTTTTGTATTTATATAAAATTACTTTAAATCAGTAAAATTTCTTTCACGTACAATAAAGCTAGACGGTAATAGTAACATTTTGTTTAAATAATTAGAATTACAAGATATAGTGCATGAAAACAGAATATCGCAAAACTTAGTGAAACATTATTTTAAGAAAGTTAATAGTGGTAATAGATTACAGCTCTTATGTTACTATCATCTTAAAACGAACAGGCAAAATGTCGCTGTACAACCATTATTAAGTACATATGACGTCATTTCATCGTGATTTTAATAAATATGTTCCTTAAAATAATTTGGTTTATTTCTTTGAGAAATAACGTTTGTCCGTTGCTACGGGTTCGTAGCTCTTCAGATTGTATCGTCCGGTAAGGTGGTTCCCCTTTCAATAAACACATTGTTTAATAATACAATACAGAATCGGAAAACAATCTGTCCAACCGCGGTATATAAACGCAAATCCCGTGCAGCCTTCTCACTTTTATCTACATGACACAAGAGTTTACAAAATTTAACGCCCGCCACACCCCTAGAAGATGTTTTCTATTGCATGTTCAATGGCAACTGGTATATGTGATAAGGACTTGTTAATCCTGGTTACATATATGCATGATTTTGTGTCAGAATTGCTGTTCCCATTATATTTTTCAGGATCTCGTACGTTGAGATTTAACTGAGGCGGTAACAACTGATGTGCATTAGATGGTCTCCGATATCTACTTCACTGCCACGTATATACTAGCATGGATCTTCTGCCACGGGTACCAACTTTTGGAACATTATCCTACTTCTACCTTGTACGAACAGACACTTTGTTAATCGTTGTGGAACAGGATGATACGTTACATACATTGTGTACCTAATGCCTGGATATCGGATTCGAAAGTGACTTAGACTATCGTTAAATTGCACAGAATGTTTGCGTTGACGTTTGTTGTTTAATATTTTATTTACAACTGAATATGGTTAGTGCCTCACTAACATTAAGAACACTTTGCTATAAGTATGATATAAAGTGTTGATCAAAAGCATTTATTTTAAACTTTAATTGCTAGAACTGTCGCTCAAGTCAGGTTCATCGGAAGGGATCAGGCGTTCTGTCAAATAGCCAAATATTTTATTTTGTGTAACTGTGTTTGTGATCCAAGGGTTCTCAACGGTGTTATAGTCACAGATTGGAAACATTGGTACCTTGTACCAGATATTGTGGCAACATGCATTATACCGTTGCTGTTGGTCTTGAGCTGTGTCACATAGTGTGCCCACGTTTCGCATAAAAAGGTTTGCACCAAGACCGTATTTTGTGTGTTTGATGCAGTTGCGGTTGTTGCGTTTGTGTATCTGTCTGAAAATTGTACATGATGCATTTTGCCACTTAAAGCTGCTCGCTCTCAGATTTTGGTAAAAAAATTAAGTTCTTCAAACTGTATGTAAATAACGTATTTCAGAACATACGGTGATATAAACAAGAGGGCCAAGATGGCCCTATATCGCTCACCTTGGTACAAGTCCACTTGCCTGGTGGAAGATCACTAGATAATGTTATATACCAAATAAGTTTTCCTATATACGCCTTTGTAAAACAAAGCATTCCCCCCCGGGCAAGGTCAATTTTGACCCCAGGGGCATAATTTGAACAAACTTTAAAGAGGTCTACTAGGCAATGCTACATGCCAAATATCTAAGCTCTAGGCCTTGTGGTTTCAGAGAAGAAGATTTTTAAAGTTTTTACTATACATTCCTATGCAAAACTAAGTGACCCCCGGTGCGGGGTCAATTTTGACCCGGGGGTCATAATTTGAACAATCTTGGTAGAGGTCCACTAGCCAATGCTACATGCCAAATATCTAAGCTCTAGGCCTTGTGGTTTCAGAGAAGAAGATTTTTAAAGTTTTTACTATACATTCCTATGTAAAACTAAGTGACCCCCGGTGCGGGGTCAATTTTGATCCGGGGCTCATAATTTGAACAATCTTGGTAGAGGTCCACTAGCCAATGCTACATGCCAAATATCTAAGCTCTAGGCTTTGTGGTTTCAGAGAAGAAGATCTTTTAAGTTTTTCCTATATATTCCTATGCAAAACTAAGTGACCCCCGGGGCGGGGTCAATTTTGACCCGGGGCTCATAATTTGAACAATATTGGTAGAGGTCCACTAGCTAATGCTACATGCCAAATATCTAAGCTCTAGGCCTTGTGGTTACAGAGAAGAAGATTTTTTAAGTTTTTCCTATACAAATGTATATTCCTATGCAAAACTAAGTGACCCCCGGTGCGGGGTCAATTTTGACCCGGTGGTCATAATTTGAACAATCTTGGTAGAGGTCTACTAGACAATGCTACATGCCAAATATCTTAGCTCTAGGCCTTGTGGTTTCAGAGAAGAAGATTTTTAAAGTTTTCCCTATATATGCTTATGCAAAAACTAAGGGCCCACCCGCGCGGGGTCAATTTTGACCCGGGGGTCATAATTTGAACAATCTTGGTAGAGGTCCATTAGACAATGCTACATGCCAAATATCTAAGCTCTAGGCCTTGTGGTTTCAGAGAAGAAGATTTTTAAAGTTTTTCCTATTTGTTGCCATAGCAACCAGAGTTCTGCATGGAATGGAATTCTTTGAACAATTTTGGTAGAGCTTCATGCAAGGAACATTCCTGCATAGTTTTATCAACATTGGCCTAGAGGTTTCAGAGGAGATGTCATTTGAATCAAAATGTTGACGGACGACGGACAATCATCGATCAGAAAAGCTCACTCTGGCTCCAGTATAAATTCACGTCACGTACATCTCTAAATTTAAAAAGTACGCTACCAATTCAAAAACGCTTTTGAAATTTCAATATAAACATATAGTGTAGCGGTGCCGTCAAACCGACCTTTTCAATCGATTTTTGCGAAGTTCCTACCTTGATTTTTGCTTATTTTTTTTACTAGCCTTTAGTTTTATATTAATGAATAAAAATGTCAATTTTTTTGAAAAATATTTTTTTCAACGGTAACTGAGAGCGAGCAGCTTTAATGATGATAGACTCGAGTTGCTTCGGGTCACTAGGTCTGGCCCTTATAGTACTGGTAAGACCTAGATGGCGTTGCTGCTTGGTGGCTTAATGCATCGTGAAGGGCATACTAAAGTCGGTCAGTTGTATGTGTAACCGTATTGTTATACGAGTTCATGGTGGTTAAAGTAACCACTGTTATGCTGGTAAACCGTAGGATGGGTTTTCATTCCCACCCGGTATTGAATAACTACAATATAAGTTATCGGCATCCTCTTTTAGCACCGGATGTTACTGCACAAACGTTACTATATATGTTCAATAAACATAGAGAATGCTGCACGTTTTCCTTTTATTTCGAGTTATATCAAATAATATAATTGATATACTTTCGACCTTGCAGAGAATTCTAAAACATACTCCTTAAATAGATAATTAGTTAGTTTCTATCTTCATTTAGATTCAATGTTGATACAACTGTGTAATATTTAATGGGATTAATGTTTACATATATTATATTTTATAAATTATAATTTACTTTTCCAGTCGGATAAATAAAATAGCAGACAGACATATGTATCATTAATACATGTATCATACTATGCATAAAATTAACAAACCTCATGAAATGATTTTACTTAAAAGCGAAATGATGTATTGAATAAATGTTCAAGATATACCTGTTGATGTATTCAATATTTAGTGTAAGATATTTCTGTTGAAGTATTCAATATTTAGTGTAAGATATGCCTGTTGATGTATTCAATATATAGTGTAAGATATGCCTGTTGATGTATTCAATATGTAGTGTAAGATATGCCTGTTGATGTATTCAATATGTAGTGTAAGATATGCCTGTTGATGTATTCAATATGTAGTGTAAGATATGTCTGTTGATGTATTCAATATGTTGTGTAAGATAT
The DNA here is from genome assembly GCA_022818135.1 of Saxidomus purpurata. NCBI lineage: Eukaryota > Metazoa > Mollusca > Bivalvia > Venerida > Veneridae > Saxidomus > Saxidomus purpurata. The sequence continues at coordinate 18,078,621 of JAFMSR010000019.1, read as the reverse complement.
GTCTTACTCTCGTACACAATTGATAATCCACTCATGTTGTACATTGTTGTATTCATTTCTGTCTACTACAGTGAAACAAGAGAAATAACGGCTTGTGAGTAAATATTCAGAAACAATTTACTGTGATTTAAGCATCGCACTTTACCGTAATTTACTATGATCATACTAAAGGGTAAAATAGTTTTAAATTAAGCATTACGGTACGTGTAAAAGTCAAACATAATGCGGACAAAAATCCAGATAAACAAAACCAGAATATGCTATATAATCAAAGATAGCACTACAATGTACACTCGGATCAATATACAATACTCTTACACGCTTTATTTGATGGCTTCTATTGCAACATCAAGCGAGACAAGAAGAAGCTGAAATCACACGGATGAATCATTAAAGCTGCTCGCTCTCAGTTACCGTTGAAAAATTTTTTTTTTTTTTAAAAATTGACATTTTTATTCATTAATATAAAACTAAAGGCTAGTAAAAAAAAATAAGCAAAATTTCGCAGAAATCTATTGAAAAGGTCGGTTTCACGGCACCGCTACACTATATGTTTATATTGAAATTGTAGCATTTTTTAAAAAAATTTAGAGATATACGTGACGTGAATTTATACTACGTGACGTGAATTTATACTGGAGCTTTTTTATATCACCGTATGTTCTAAAATACGTTATTTACATACAGTTTGAAGAACTTTATTTTTTTACCAAAATCTGAGAGCGAGCAGCTTTAATTGAAGCGATGATGTAGAGGGCTAGAGGCTTAAGTACCGACCGCTTTACACAAAGTTCGCGCGATCACTGTATCAGTAATTTCCATTCATTCAATTAGTCATTAGAGGCATCATTTTCAATGAAGAAAAAATAGAATGAATAAGCAAATGTAAGCTTTTTGTGATAATATATTAAACCAGCTACATGTACAAGTATAAACTTGTATTATGTGTAATGCCATTAACAGGAAGTATTTTAGCCTACATAAAATGAAGATGTACATGAACATTCAAGACAAGTGATCTCAATTATAGTATCTAGTCACGTGCCACTGTAAACAAACGAGCAAAGATGAGAGTAAGAATGGCTACTGATTTATTGTTAAAGCTATTTACGCTGGCATTTTAAAAGAACATACCCTATTACTGATGTCGAAGTAAATAACCTCCAAACATAAATAATTGAATCCTTGGAAGTAGTATAATTTAACCTACAAGTTTCAGCTATGCATTCCAGTCATTATCGATTAAATATGCTTCGGTACCGTAAAACCTTCAAAAATCTATATAGTGTTGTTATTGTAGAATTAATGGGTGGATGCGATTTATTACAGAAGGCCTCTACATTGATTAATTGTGGTAAAATGAGGCATTTTTCGCCATAGGTTCTTCGTTGAAATTGTATTTATTTATCATTTTACTGTCATTGAACACACAATATATGTTTTGAGAACATAATCGGCTAGATGTAGTAGGGTATCTTCCTTTAAGAACTAAACATTACGTCAGTATTATCAGAACTGTTAGTCACAAAGTGCCAGGATAAAGTATAGAACCAAGAACCTCATAATTTTAAACATTGTAATTGTCCGTTTTCTGTCGTCTGCGAAAAGGCGCATGAAACGCAAAATTTGCCTAGTGACTAAAGCTTATATTTTGTTGTTTAATCATAATACAATAAGCCGTTTCCGTGAACTATTTCAGTCAAACAACAAATGACAGGTTAACAACGGCAGATGAACAACTTATCCAGAGACATCACTTATCTGGATACTGTATATACCAAGGTGTGTCACTCAGTTGTTATTACTTCCATTACAGTAAAGTTCCGCTATTAAAAACACCAGATTTTAAAGCCACCCGATATTAAAGCACCTGATATTAAGACGGTATTCGAAAAATATTGCATTATATTAAGTAAGTGATTGTCGACTTTAACTAACACAATAAGAATATATTTTCACCTTTCAAATTGCAATTAAAAACTATTAAGACTTACGTGGCATTCCCTGTTTGATATTATTTTTTTTTGTTGTTTTTTTTTTTTTTTTACATACCATGCCTTTTGTTTCCATTGCGTGCGTTAGAGATTCACCTAGCAGGGATTACTTTTATTTACACTGTCCTGTGACTTTGGAACCTGGTGGGGGTAAGAGTGAGGTTGGGTGCGCACCACAAACCGGTTTAAGCTCCCCAGTGGTGTTTTTGCCACTGACCGTTCCAAGGCGGTACCCCACTATGTTCCTTTAATTGTTCGTTTAGTCCTCGTGTGTTTGCTTTGTATGCTAGTGTGTGTTGGTAGTGTATGTTTGTGTGTGTACATGATTGTGTGTGTGTGTGTGTGTGTGTGTGTGTTGTGTGTGTGTGTTGGTGGTGTGCACTTCTGGGTGTTGTGGGGCTCGTTTTGGGGAGGCTACGTTTTTGGTACGTGGCATTCCCTGTTTGATATTATTTTTGTTTTTAAGCATAATGTGTAGGATTCAAAAGAAAATAAATATCAGAGCATGATCAATTAAGCAGGTTAAAACTAATGGGACAGATAATATATTTCGAGAGACAACATTTCTTTACTGAATGAAAATATACGCTGTAAAGAGTACATGATTTTTACAACAGCTGTGATATAATTAGCTCTCACACAATGGAGAAGTTGACAGTCATTATAGAGTTAATTACTAACAGACAGCACAAACGTTACATGAACCTTTAGACTGCATGGCACTACATGCCGTAGAACATTTTTGCAAGAAACAAACAATTTGGAATCATTTTGATTTTACATTAAATCTCCCCTGCTGCTATCTCATCGCATACAAATCAAGTAACATTTTCTCTATCCGAGCCATATTTGTTGCACTTCCCCGACCTTTTATGCAGAATGCAATTAGAGTAGAGTGTGTGAATGTCAGCCACCGCTTATTAAAAGGACACTCTATATAACTGGCGTTAAACTAAACAACTTCAAAAACATAAATAATAGAGTATTTGCAAGTGTCATTACCTAACGTACACGTTTTAAGCAGCTCGCTCTCAGATTGTTGAAAAAACTATAGTTCTTCAAATCGTATGAAAATAACATATTTTAAAACATAGTTATATTTTGCTTAAAGCTGCCCGCTCTCAATTGCCGTTGAAATAAATAAAGTTTTACAAAATGACATTCTTATACATTAATATAAAACTAAAGGCTAAAATCAACAAAAGAAATAAAAATCTAGATAAAAACTTGCAAAAATCGATTGAAAAATGCTGGTTTACGGCACCGCTACACTGTATATTTATGGAATTTCAAAAGCGTTTGCGGAAGCGTATTATTTCAAATCTACAGTATGAATTCTTGTTATGTTCATACAGTTTGAAGAACTTTAATTATTTACCAAAATATGTGAGCGAGCAGCTTTAATAAAAACTGTAAAAAATAGGTCAAACATACGACAAATGTGTCCCAATTGTGCACAAATAAATCGCTTTTCCCCAAAAAAGTTAAAACAATAGTTAATGATGTTTAACGGTACCACAACACGTCTTATTCCGCGAATTGTACACAATTAGCTGAAACTTTAGTTTGGTGACAATTCTTTTAATTAAGATGTAACTCGATGCTGTGTTAAAAGTGCCAGGGTATGCCGTTTAAATTCCATTTTAAACAAATTTTTTAAAGGGACACTCCCTATCACTGGTGTCAAAAGTAATACATTTCAAAAACATAAATAATAGAATATTTGAAAGTGTTATTACTTAACGTACAAGTTTAAGCAAAACAATCAAGTCAGTATCGGTTTAATCAGTAAAGTTATTGCTGTACAGTAAATGAGCAACTAGCGATTTATTGGAATAACTTGCCACAGTTGATACGTAATATTACAGTTTTTAAGCATTTTAAGGAAGACGTCAAACATCATTTGTTGTCGTAGTTTTTACATTGTGTCTTACCATTCTTAACGATCTCTTAGTATTTTTGTTTTAGTCTCTCTCTTATCATTCTTAACGACCTCTTTGCATTTTTTAGTGTAATATGCTTGACTAGTGGGTATATTTGGTATATTACTTTTTAATCTAGTCGGTGCTTTTATTGTCATAAAACTGATTGATGCTCACATAACTGAAATTGTTTGTCATACAGTACTTTGATCTCGTGCATAAAATGATGTTGTAAAAACCTAGGTCTGTGATATTATACAAATGTGATACCATTGATTCATTTGAAGTAAATAATCGTTCCTTTCCGTGGTGTGCCATCAATGACAAGGACCACAATGGAAATAAAGGAGAATCACTTTTCCCTTTTTTGTGTTATCCTTGCTATTGATGTGCATATCATGGTTTATAAACTTGTGTATACATACATCTATTTATCTGTATATGTATGCATCATGTTTGTTTTAACCATGTTTGTACATCTATGATATACGTAAATAAATCTATCTATCGATACATTTATTACAGAAAGCCTCTATGTTGATTATTTTTGCTAAAGTGGGGCCTTTTTCGATATATGATGTTGTTTAGAAATGTATTTATTAATCATTTTCATCATTTGTGTTTACAGAATATAATCTGCTAGATTTAGCGAGTGCCCCTTTAACGAATGCAAATTTTGCATATAACTAAATTTCAAAGCTGCTCACTCTCAGTTGCCGTTGATAAAAAATAAAATTTTACAAAATGACACACTTATAACATAAATATAAAACAAAAGGCTAGAATCAGCAGTAGAAGTAAAACTCTATGTAGGAATATGCAAAATTCGATTGAAAATACTGGTTTTACGGCACCGCTATACTACACTAGATCTATATGTTTATATTGGAATTTCAAGACTTTGCAACGGTTTATTATTTGGTAGTGTATTATTTCTAATCTACAGATATACTTGACAGGAATTTATACTGAAACCATTTTATATGACTATATTTTCTAAAATATGTTATATTTTCATACAGTTTGAAGAACTTTAATTTTTTACCAAAATCTGAGAGCGAGCAGCTTTAGTTTCTTGATTTACTTCAATTTGTACATGCTAGATGCACAGTAAAACTGATATCAGCAAATCAACATGTGATCAGGTTTGCTTTTTATATATTCATACACTAGCATTTTTGTGTTTTATAACAATATTATACATACCAAAATTTATGACAAGAGGGATGATTTTAATTTTAGTATTGTAAATTTCCCCCATTTGGATGGGGATGTACCTCATGCTACATCTTATGGGGTATACATTTCTCAGTTAATTCGGTTTGCCAGAGCGTGTAGTTATGTTGAGGATTTCAATGAACGTAATCAATATATTACAAATAAACTTCTTCAACAGGGCTACCGTTATTACAAATTGCGTAAATATTTTGCTAAATTTTACTATCGTAATTCTGATTTGGTTTTGAAATTCAATAGTAATCTAAAGACTCTTCTGCGAGAAGGTATTTCAAAACCCGATTTTTATGGGGATGTGGTTTACAAACTTCGTAAGATTTTGGGTCATGGCAATTTTCCAACTGTATTTGCTAAAATTATAAAACGTTTTGTTAAAAGAGGTTACGACCCAACTGTTTTGAGACACACCGCATGTTTGGTGTTCAACCCGTTTACAGTTGGACGCTATGCTTCCCTCTTTGATTGTGTCTGACGGAAGAGGGGGAGAACTCTTGTGATGGGCAGTTTTTAAATCCCACTGGGACGAAACTGTTTTGATTTCTGTCCTCTGGCCTGTTTCGTCGGGCCCTTAAGGGTGTTTCTCTTGGTGCTCTGCCTTCTGCAAAAGCATTGAGTACATACGTTTTTTGGTTCTCAAGGTTTGCTTTTTATATATTTATACACGAGCATTTTTGTGTTTTACATACCATGCCTTTTGTTTCCATTGCGTGTGTTAGAGATTCACCTAGCAGGGATTACTTTTATTTACACTGTCCTGTGACTTTGGAACATGGTGGGGGTAAGAGTGAGGTTGGGTGCGCACCATAAACCGGTTTAAGCTCCCCAGTGGTGTTTTTGCCACTGACCGTTCCAAGGCGGTGCCCCACTGTGTTCCTTTAATTGTTCGTTTTGTCCTCGTGTGTTTGCTTTGTGTGCTGGTGTGTGTTGGTGGTGTGTGTGTGTGTGTGCATGATTGTGTGTGTGTGTCGTGTGTGTGTGTGTGTGTGTGTGTGTGTGTGTTGGTGGTGTGCGCTTCTGGGTGCTGTGGGGCTCGTTTTGGGGAGGCTGCGTTTTTGGTACGTGGCATTCCCTGTTTGATATTATTATTTTTTTTTTTTTTACATACCATGCCTTTTGTTTCCATTGCGTGTGTTAGAGATTCACCTAGCAGGGATTACTTTTATTTACACTAACGACGTCAGCACAGGTTAAGAGCGAGGCGCCGCCTATGTGTCACCATTGTAAACAATGATTTTCTTCGGGTTGAAATAACACTTTCTTAATGGAATATCTTATTTTTTGTTTGAAATAGGAAGATAAATACCTTATGTGCTTATGAAAGTCGTTTTTTTACTCTAAGAGTATAACTGAGATGTCTTTTTTATCCATTGAAAATAACGATCGACCTTGACAGGTACGTCATTTTGCGGGAATGTAAGCGAGGCTCTGTAGAACCTCATGTCAAAAAGTTGTGCAAATACCCACAATACGTAGTTATTTATGTGTAGACGTCATCATTTCCGTGAAGAAAATATGTCCGACAATCGGTAAGTGAATTTGGATTTTCGTTATTTTCAATCACCGGAATTTTTACGAAGGAAGAAATGAAGGCTAATTATCATGGTAAGGTATTTATGTTTATAGGTCGTTGCACTTCTATGCACAGTGTTTGATGGATATAACAATGCTTTTGAAACACTTTTAGCCCAATTTTATGGCAGAATTCATTGCCGCCGATTGCCGCTAGCGGTTCAAAGTGTTTGGTATAAACCGGAAGTTATTATTTTCTGGAAAGTGGCCGTAAATCGGATACTGCATGTAATCGGATATGATTTATTCTCATTGATTTAATGAATTGTTAGTGTTGTTGAAACTTATTGCACTTGTGACTGTAATAAATTAAACATTATAAAATGCAATGATTGTTTTCATAGAATTATAATTAAAAATGAGAAAGATTTGACAATTTATGTCTGTCTTGAGAAAAAAAAAACAACCTCTATTTTGACTACTTTGTGGTTAGGTGAACTGAAAATTTAATCAATTGTTACTTTGCTCAGTTTTCATATCTATATATGAATTAACTGGATACTTTTTGTCTCAATGCTTATAGCAGGGATTACTTTTATTTACACTGTCCTGTGACTTTGGAACATGGTGGGGGTAAGAGTGAGGTTGGGTGCGCACCATAAACCGGTTTAAGCTCCCCAGTGGTGTTTTTGCCACTGACCGTTCCAAGGCGGGGCCCACTGTGTTCCTTTAATTGTTCGTTTTGTCCTCGTGCTTTGTATGCTAGTGTGTGTTGGTAGTGTACGTGTGTGTGTGTACATGATTGTGTGTATGTGTGTGTTGTGTGTGTGTGTGTGTGTGTGTGTGTTGGTGGTGTGCACTTCTGGGTGCTGTGGGGCTCGTTTTGGGGAGGCTGCGTTTTTGGTACGTGGCTTTCCCTGTTTGATATTATTTTTGTTTTTATAGCTTTTATACTAATTTATAGTGAATTGACCTCACAGTCAGAAGCTGAAATAGAAACGGAGAGTCAGGCCAGTGATATTCACCAGTCTGACGAGGTATGTGGCCTAGTAATTCAAAAATTTGTGTTCATAATAAAACAAATCTTCATGATGCACTACTAGTACTAAAATACCTTTTCTGATATTTAAAAGCCCACTGAAAGTTTTTGAATATTAAACTTTAAGGTAAAATTTTGTTGACATTTTTATTTAAATTTTTGCATTTACATTGTTGTCAGGAAATTGTCAAATTGTGCTATTGTGGCAACCCGGACGGACACCAGTGGGCGCCGACCAGTCAGTGCATACCTAAAAGCAGCAGCCATACAACATCAGACTCAGTGTCACTCTTCAGTGATCAGTCTAACCAGGTATGTGTTCAAAATATAATTTTCAAATAGATAATTGGCGTTCATATTACAACAAATCATCACTGTTAACAACATAAAAAAAGAATGCTGATATTACAAAAAATCAACTTAAAGTTATTGAATATTTAAACTTTTAAGGTAAAATTTTGTTACCTTAAAAAAAAAAATACATGAACATTGTTATGGTTGCAGTCAGACGATGATTCTAGATCAACTGTAAGCACCAGTTCTTGGGGTATTTCACGGCTACCACCATCTCTTGTTGAGGAAATCAATGTAAGTATTTAATAATCTATCATAAACAGTGATTACAAAATCTGGTACAAAGCTTTGAAACAAACTTAAAGAATATTTCTGTTCTGTCTTTATATATATAATTTTAATAATCAAACAAATATTTTCCATTTAATGTGGTACCATTTTGCTCTATATATTAGAGTATGTTGATGGAAATTATATTCTCACTTACATGTCTTTTCAATACAACATTTTTATTAAACTAAGGACACAGCTGATAAGGCCAGTAAGTGTGACGGAAATTGCCCAACTGCAAGGCGTCTTCGGGAGGAGATTGAGATATTAAAAGTTGAGATCAGCCATTTGCATCTTGCACTCAATAAGGTTTGTCAGAGTTTGCTTACATGTATATTAGAGCTTGTAGTTCACTAACATTAGTGTACTACATGTTGTGTACTTATATTAGCATCCCTGTATTTAGCTTGCCTGCTTTTCAAAGAATACATGTGATATCTTTGGCATCATCTTAGCATTTTTTATTTCAGCCTTGGAAATAACTCAATACATGTTCTTATTGAAACTTGGTACACAGCTTACCAAAGACTAAAATAACTTCTATCATTTTTTAGTTATGACCCTTCTTTGACTTTTAAATAACAGACAATTTCCTCTTGTGTATACATTAGGATAGATGCTTGCCTATATTACATGTAGTATGCATTTGCATGGAAGTTCTTATTCCTGAAATTTCATGAAACTGCCTTATTTGATAAGAACTGCATGCATTAATCTGAAATCATACAGTATACTTAGTTTCTGTTAGTGTATAACTATATATTCCTATCTGAAACTGCTTTTCTTAAATTCTTGTTGTAATAATGGTGAAAGCTTACATATATCTGCTCTTTTCTTACTAAATTGTAACACAAGATAAAGTAATGCCTCTCTAGGATCACTTTTTGGTCCATACATTACCTTTACACATATACAAAAATATTGCACATCTGACGTATGTCTCTCATGATAAAAACAATAACTGACTGATGTTATGTACATCAAAAACTCGAATATCTTCTGTTATTTTTTTAATAACTCGTATGACAGAGATTATGTTAGTTCAATGGTTTTCTTTAAGGACTAAAAGTGATTGAATAAGAGAGGTTTTACTGACTGGTTGTGGTTTTATACTAACACTCGCCTAATCTTGCTTTAATAGCCCTCATCCTCACCAGTTTTCAATCGAAAGAGGAGAAATATTCAAGATGGCAGCAACTAACCTTGATTTAATTAATGAATTAAAACTAAAAGACAAAACTCAAACTGAAATTGCCAAATGGTTATGTGAAAAGCACCCTACATCTTTTAAAGCTTCAGAAGCTGCGTATAGAAAATGTGTACAGAAATGCAAGGAAACATACAGAAAACTTCAAAAAAACAAGAATTCAAAAAAAAAGTAAAGAAGCCTTTGATAATTTTTTAAGGTCAGAAATACCATTTCCTCAATTTAGAACTCTAGAACCTAATGAAAAACAAGGTGAATTGCCATGCTCCTCAAATAATGATCATCATGAATGTTCATACAGAACTGTTAGTTTTGACTTGGCTCTTGAAACAAAAATACTTACTGAGGAAAAACAGGAACTAATCGAAACAGTGACAGAACTCAGAAAGAGTAAAATACCTAAGAAAACTGTTTTGAAACTTAGAAGTGCAATTAAAGCACAGAAATTGGAGAAAGATGTTCTTCAAAGCAGATTAAATAATAAAGATCAACTATTGAAAAGATAAAGCTTCAAAATACTCGCTACTTGAAAAGAATCAATAATTTATATAATACTGTTGCACAAATGTCTGGGCAAATTAAAGACTTGAGAAGTGAGCTTACACGCCAAGAACTTGAAAAGGAGATTGAACTTGAAACCAGTAGAAAAGATCTGTCAAATACCATTGAAGAACGTGATTGGCTTGCTGACATTATTAATGATTCAGACACTGTAACTTTTTATGACAATTTTGAGGGCAAGTATAGTTATGAACTACGAGAATGTATATACACACTTCTTTCTTTGAATATTAGTGCTCAGAATGTTACACCTGCCATTGAATCTGTGCTTAAGCTAGTAGGAAAAAAATGTGAGAAACTGCCTGCTAGGTCTTCCATTCTAAACATGAATGTAGAGAGGCTTGTTCTATCACAAAAACAATTGAGCGAGGTTATTCCAAATAAGCCAAACTTAACATTATACACTGATGAAACTTCCAAGTTTGGTGTTAAATACTCGGGATACCACGTCTCTGATGAGGAAGGTACTATGTATGTACTTGGGATGAGACAACTTGAGACTAAATCTGCACAACATACCCTGAATGTCTTTCAAAACATTTTGGCGGATATAGAAGAGAGAAGTGAATAGGCAAACCATACAGCTAAGAACATTTTGTTGAAGATTTCAGCTACTATGAGTGATAGAGCTAGCACAGAAAAAAAGTTCTACAGACTCTTAGAAGAGCTACGGTCAGAGGTGCTTGCTGAATTGGTGGAGAACTGGAATGAGCTAAGCCAAGCTGAGCAAACAAGTGTTAGTACTCTCCTGAATTTTTTCTGTGGGCTCCACAGCCTGGTTCATTTCGCTGAAACCTGTAACGCTAGCTTGATTGAACTTGAAAACGCGAACTTCAATAATGAACCTCCAATATTTGACAAATCATTTTTAAAAAAATCAGAGTCAGGTGCAGCAAGATTAATAAGAACAGCCTGCAAAGCTTTGGCAAGAGGAGCAGATGAAAAATCTGGCAAGTTCAATGACTTTAATTTATATATGAAGCCGGTTTTGAGGATAATGACATGAAAAGCATTCCTCTTGAAGAATTTCACGGGAACCGTTTTAATATCCTTTTTGAGAGCGCTACTGGTGTGTTATGAAAGACCAGATTCAGGAATTTCTCAAAGGAAATCAGACAAACAAGCTGCTGAAAGCAGTGCTTCATGACATCAAAGTGCCATGGTATTTGAGTGAAGTGAAAGCTCTTGGTTTAATTAGTAAACTCATCACTGTTCCATTGTGGTGCCTCCTTGAAGATAAAACTGTTCACATTTTAGACATGAACAAACATTACTTAGAACTTATGAACTTCTTTGACGAAGCATTGAATGATATACTTAGCTTCATGAAAGGGACAATTCTTCCATTCGGTGAGAAGACGTTTGTAAAACAAGATCCGTTGTTGGAATCTCTATTGGCAGATTGGGTATATGATGACAAGGTTGCAGTGCGTTTGAATATCATGCTGCCAGCGCTCAGTCAGTTATGCAAAAGGATTTTCGCTGACCACTTGCCTGGTGGTTGCTGGGAAAATGTAACTGATGAAATGCGACAAAGAACATCTGGAGCTGCCAAACACAACAAATTTGCGGAATCGGTATTTGGTTATCTGGACACTTTACTTAGGATGAAGCCAAATGTATCAGTGTTAGCTTCAGAAGCTTTCGTTATGTTCTCGGCAAATAAAACCAAACAATGGCTGGAAAGAAAAACCGAATTTGAAAAGAACACGCTTATTCAAGAAGCAATGAAGAATGTTTCTTTGGTGAGAGCAAATTACAAAAGAAGGACAGAAGAAATTGAAGTCAATCAAAGGAGAAAGGTTGAAGAGTATATTCGTGAAGCAGAGGCAGCTGAGTATAGGCGACTTGTCGGCTGGAAGGGTACACGCAGAAGATGATTTATTACGGTCTGTGGCAGACTGAGAATGAGGTTGATAGTGCCCTGAAAGAGATAAGTACCAAAAAGGAAAGAATGGAAGCTCTAAAAGCTCAATTAAACTTTAGGAAGCATGTTCTGAAACAAGACCCACATAATAAAGAGAACTTGTATCTACTTTCAAAGAAAGTAAATGACGTCAAGCGCATTTTGACTATTAATGAAATAGCATGTAATGTCAAGAAGCTTGTAAGACACGCCTTCTCCATTGATACATCTCATGATCCCAACCCTGATCTGCCAATTCTTACCAGCAAAACCATTAGCCATCGCTTTATTGAAGATGGTGAAAGCAGCTGGTGGAAGGGTAAAGTTATCTCACAGGTAATTTTCAGTGTTAAAACTATCGACAACACAGGAAGCGTATAAAAACAAAAATAATATCAAACAGGGAATGCCACGTACCAAAAACGCAGCCTCCCCAAAACGAGCCCCACAGCACCCATAAGTGCACACCACCAACACACACACGCACGCACGCACGCACGCACGCACGCACACACACACACAATCATGCACACACACAAACATACACCACCAACACACACAAGCATATAGTCATCTTTAAACTCCCCCATACCTGTGGAACGTAAAACTATTCAAGGGCATTTAAACAAGTGTTTACGGTATTCTTTACATAACTGGTGTTCTCTGTTTACTTAAACCTTTAATCAGTGCTAAAATAAAAACAAAAATAATATCAAACAGGGAATGCCACGTACCAAAAACGCAGCCTCCCCAAAACGAACCCCACAGCACCCAGAAGTGCACACCACCAACACACACACACGCACACACACACGACACACACACAATCATGTACACACACACATATACACTACCAACACACACTAGCATACAAAGCAAACACACGAGGACAAACGAACAATTAAAGGAACACAGTGGGGCACCGTCTTGGAACGGTCAGTGGCAAAAACACCACTGGGGAGCTTAAACCGGTTTATGGTGCGCACCCAACCTCACTCTTACCCCCACCATGTTCCAAAGTCACAGGACAGTGTAAATAAAAGTAATCCCTGCTAGGTGAATCTCTAACACACGCAATGGAAACAAAAGGCATGGTATGTAAAACACAAAAATGCTCGTATATAAATATATAAAAAGCAAACCTTGAGAACCAAAAAACGTATGTACTCAATGCCTTTGCAGAAGGCAGAGCACCAAGAGAAACACCCTTAAGGGCCCGACGAAACAGGCCAGAGGACAGAAATCAAAACAGTTTCGTCCCAGTGGGATTTAAAAACTGCCCATCACAGAGTCCTCCCCCTCTTCCGTCAGACACAATCAAAGAGGGAAGCATAGCGTCCAACTGTAAACGGGTTGAACACCAAACATGCGGTGTGTCTCAAAACAGTTGGGTCGTAACCTCTTTTAACAAAACGTTTTATAATTTTAGCAAATACAGTTGGAAAATTGCCATGACCCAAAATCTTACGAAGTTTGTAAACCACATCCCCATAAAAATCGGGTTTTGAAATACCTTCTCGCAGAAGAGTCTTTAGATTACTATTGAATTTCAAAACCAAATCAGAATTACGATAGTAAAATTTAGCAAAATATTTACGCAATTTGTAATAACGGTAGCCCTGTTGAAGAAGTTTATTTGTAATATATTGATTACGTTCATTGAAATCCTCAACATAACTACACGCTCTGGCAAACCGAATTAACTGAGAAATGTATACCCCATAAGATGTAGCATGAGGTACATCCCCATCCAAATGGGGGAAATTTACAATACTAAAATTAAAATCATCCCTCTTGTCATAAATTTTGGTATGTATAATATTGTTATAAATAGAGAGATGTAAATCTAAAAATGAAGCACCAGTATCCAAATTGTTAGTTTTAATTTACTGGAGTTCCCGGGGATAAATAGTGTCCACCAATTGACCAAAAAACGGGTTATCCATATTAAGAATATCATCCAGATAGCGTGATGTATTATTAAAAGCAGTGATAATGTCTGCCTGCGTGTCTGGAGAAAGACTCAACATAAAGTCTCTTTCATAACAATATAAAAACAAATCTGCGACAAGGGGTGCACAATTTGTTCCCATGGGAATACCGATTACTTGTCTGAAAACTGCATTCCCAAACCTTATATAAATGTTGTTCAATAAAAAGGAAAGGGCTTTACAAACTTCGTCACAGGTCCACATAGTATAATGTTTAACAATACAGCTAGTAAAAAAAGCTTTATCGAAATTGCAGGCGAGAAATGTAACATTCTCCCTGGCAAAAGTCTTTTGAATTAGGGCAGTTAGCTTGTCATTTATCAAATTATGTGGTAAAGTGGTATACAGTGTAGAAAAATCGTATGTACTGACTGAAGTTACTTTGTAATTATTAACTTTAAACTTATCCAGGATTTCGCCAGAATTTTTGATCGACCAAAATAAATGTTTACCAGAGTTTTCATATACTTTATCACAATATCTTTTCACGTGGGCTTTTATAGCAGTTAGGCAAGATGTTAATAGTTTTGAAATATTTGTAGTGGTACAAGAGCTTGAATTAGCGATGAAACGAGCTTTATATGGTTGTTTATGTAATTTAGGAATCCAGTACATAGTAGGAAGTTTAATATGTTGATCATCTATACGAACTTTCAAATTAGAAACTTCACTGATGTGATCAGTGACCACATTTTCTTCAACGGAATGACTCAATATATAAGCTTTAGTGCTATTTAGTTCGTTTTGTAAAACATTAATATAATGTAGGCGTCAAATGATGATAATATTGTTGGCCGCTTTGTCTGCTGGAACTAAGACATACTTAGAATGAAATTCTAGGATTTCCTTTTTCAGATGTCTTAAAGTAAACTTGGGTTTTGATGGAAGTAGGTGTTCATTTGTTTGGTAAAATTTTATACGAGAATCGACAATGTTAAAAATACTTCGTTTCCAAGACGTTAATGCATTTGGATCAGCATTCTCACGACGACACCATTTAACACAAAAAGTTTCGATGGATTCCGCAATATGACCACGACAAGCATGAAAATCAATAGTAGAAGGAATTCTGTATTTTGGTCCTTTAAAGAATAAATTACGAATACGCTTGTTTTTAATAATATCAAAATTACCAGTGATGACATGACCGGCATCTGAATAGCAAAATTTCGAGTTTTTACATTCGCAGTAAGAAGGGGTATTTGTTTGAACATCTAGGTCGGAAACAATTTTATTGTAATTGAATATAACATTTCTAACAGGTGTTTTATATTTATAACAGATAATAGGAACTTCGGAGTTTCGGAAATACTTAGGCACAGAATCAATGACACGTCTATCACGAAATATACTGGGTATATCGATGAAGTCAATACCTTTATTAATGAAATAAAACTACTTACTGCATAACTTACTCTTGCTGTACGGTGACTGAATTTTAACATGTATTTTAAGTTAACATTCAGTCTGCTTATTATTTACTCTTTTTTTCAAAAATAAATGTATATTTTTATAATAGACTTTTAGTGTAACAAATGAAATCATTCTTCTAGAAAGTCCTTTACATAATCTGCTTGCTGTACATTTAGCTATTCAACTTTATATAATGCCAAAATAGGATACAATAACCAAAAAATAATTTATTTTAACATAATTTCAGGTGCCTGGTTATCCTGAGTATTTCAATATCATTTACGATGGGGACACAGCTGTTTATGTGTACCGGCTCCTTGAGGACTACAGAGCAGGGGACCTTAGAGTACTTGTGCAGTAATGTGTATGTGGATATGTGTAATAAAGGTTATAAAGATATACATGTTGTTTTTTTTCCAAATTATGGTGTCATGTAAAAGATAAACGTTTTTTGTCGAAATTATGGTATCACGTGATTGTGAAGTAAGGATATTTCAAATGGTTGTTAAATTTGAAACAAAAGAGATAGACACTTCAAATAAAGACCATTATTTTACATTTAAAAATACCTTTCCAATGATATATAATACTCTATATTTTGGCAAAATGTAAAAAATGGCCTGTCTTTGTTATTTACACTGTCCTGTGACTTTACACTGTCCTGTGCGTGTGCGTGTGCGTGTGCGTGTGTGTTGTTGGTGTGCACTTCTGGGTGCTGTGGGGCTCGTTTTGGGGAGGCTGCGTTTTTGGTACGTGGCATTCCCTGTTTGATATTATTTTTGTTTTTTTGGAACATGGTGGGGGTAAGAGTGAGGTTGGGTGCGCACCATAAACCGGTTTAAGCTCCCCAGTGGTGTTTTTGCCACTGACCGTTCCAAGGCGGTGCCCCACTGTGTTCCTTTAATTGTTCGTTTTGTCCTCGTGTGTGTGTGTGTGTATGTGTGTGTGTGTTGTGTGTGTGTTGTGTGTGTGTGTGTGTGTGTGTGTGCTTCTGGGTGCTATGGGGCTCGTTTTGGGGAGGCTGCGTTTTTGGTATGTGGCATTCCCTGTTTGATATTATTTTTGTTTTTATGTTTAAAGGCGGTAAGAGAACCACGAAACGAGCCTGAGAACAGAATTTCAAATATCCAAGAGGTTAGTGCAAGTTATAATCACCAAGTAGCGTAGTAATCCCCGACATTCGTTGAAAAGAGGAGGTAAAGGAAAATCTAGTGTGTCCATTTTAGCAATTAAAATAACCGAATATTGAAAAATGTATTTGTTTGTCTTATATTTGCTTTCTGGTTTAGCATTCCATGTCAACGCATATTTCTCAAATCAAAACACGTTTTCCTTTGATTATGCAGTCGCATTTAAACCAACCATCGCGAAATGAGATAAGTGTTTTGCCTATAGCATACACAAAACATGCAAACATTAATAGTATGTGTTATATACCTTTGTTTTCAGCCTGTTCAATAGCAAAACAATGTATACATGTAGACGGCATAACATTTTAGTGCTTATATTCAGGGACTTAGGGAAAACACAAATTTTAAGTTCTTTTATTGTGGCGTATAGGTTAACTGTACGTGTACAGTATTTATTTTACCTGATGTATAACAACATTTGATGTAACAAATAACGATCTGTAACTGTTTTGGAGAAAATATCTGTATAAATGTAGAAACTCAATACCTATTTCTCCTCGCTGTCCTGAGTTCACAATTTCCACTTCAAAGTAGAAATACTTCCAGTCCTGTTGATAGGAAACATAGAGTCCTACATCAGTGCCATTACCGTCATAACTGAAACAAAACAAGTATGTTTTATTTGTACAATGAGTTAACTGCATGGTCTGTACCTGCACACCGCAAAATATATTGGTGTCCTTGTATGTTCACAATCGTTCAAAGATTACCTATATTTGTACTGTTATTCTGACTAAACAGATAACAACATATAAATACTGCTTCAGTTTAGTACAATAAGATCATTTGTTCATTGATATAGTTTGGTTTGTACCGGTAGACACTAGAAATATTTTATTCCTCGTACTTCCGTTGTGTTTAAACTTTACCTACTGTTATTTGACCAAAGAAACACAAATGGTATCATTATTGTCACCTTACCGATATAAAACGGATCTTTAGATGTCCTTTATTGGGTTTATTCAATACAATTTTTCACATATATCTCATGCAGACTAACATGGTATAAGTGTTCGGATAACAGAAATACACGTATCACAAACCGGTAGACAGTAGAAATATTTTATTCCTCGTACATTCTTTGTGTTTGTACTTTACTTACTGTTATTCTTGCCCAAAGAAGTACAGATGTTATCATCATTGCCATCTTACTGATATAAACCGGTTCTTTAGATTTCCTTTATTTGGTTTCTTTATACAAAGTTTTAACATATATCTCATGCAGACTAACATGGTACAAGTGTTAGGATAACAGCAATACATATAACACAAACCAAAATGAGTTTTGCTCAGATCCTTATATCATAATAGCGCAATAACTACCGCAAAAAAATATATTGTAAGAAAAACAAAGTCCGTAAAAACCAGTCGGAACATCAGCCCTCTACCATCAAGACTCACACACAGAAAATTTAAT
>JAFMSR010000019.1:17984732-18053614 GCA_022818135.1 Saxidomus purpurata | reverse complement strand
TTGTTTCAAAACTGATTTTTTCAGGTGAAAGTCAGTTATTGTCAATAGTTTGTAAGGTGCTTTTATCATAAAACATGTATATGTTAACTTAAGTTAAATGTTTTTTTTTTCTTTCTCTGTTGCATGCAAGAAAATAAATTCTCGGCTTCGCCGTGACGTCATACTAGCTAGTTAACCAATCGGATTATTAGATCGCATTCATTTCGTCACTCGGTGAAAGGTGAAAACTCGGTCTTTACCGTACACCCATATGCAAGTTTAAGTTTATTTCGAATGAAACAGAAAGCTTTTAACAACACAGAATTACTACAAATTCAATTCTATGATTAATAAGCTAATGGTAGACACTCGTCTTCTTTCATTTTTCTTCTTTGATTTTATGCATTTTGTTAGTAAAGATGCATACAGACCAGCGATGAAAGCCGAGGAATCACCTTTCCCGAATATAGATATTTTAATCAGTGCCCGGATGTGCGAAGCCGAGAATTACTTTGTAGGGTATTTTCATTCGAGAAGTAACTAGTCTTCTCAAAATTCAGTTAACTGTTACTGTCACTTGATCTGAAATTCCATCGCCTTTATGAATAAAATCACACAGAAAATAATAATTAATTAAAGTTTGTACATAAATCAGTACAAAAAATAAAACAGGAAGCAAATTTACTAATTTTATGAGTGTGTCTACAAACCAAATTTCGATGTCCGAGGGTCTATTGTATCTTAAAAACCCTAAAATACAATTTTCAAAAGTCCCTTTATTCATTATTTTAGTAATGCTAAAAACAAATGATTACGTAGGATTTGAGTTGACTTTTTTAAAAGATTCTCTTTATTTCATTTTCTGATACAATTTTGCAAAATAAAGTATTTTAATGCAAATATTTAATGATGAGTGATAAAAAATACTATTATCTCAAAGATATTGCATAAAAAAGTTTAAGGTACATGTACAAGTTGACTTTTTCGAAAATAAATCAGGTACAAGTTGACCAATTCAGGTACGAGATTACTTAGGTATGAGTTGACTGGTTACCTTTGATAATGGCTAAACGTTATAACTGATTATTATGGCCATCAGGGTGTCCGGTAGGCTTTGAAACTTGAGGGTCATTGTCAATTCAGCGTAAAATTTTCAAGAGTCAATACATGTTATATTTTTAAACTGTAGCATTTTCAGAAAATTCTTAAAACAGCAAGGTCTAGCAGCTGGCTTAAATGTTCCCTTTTTCCTGTTTGTCACATATCTTCCTGACCTCGCATGTCAGTGATTTTCTGAAAGCGAGTAGATTAAAATACAAGTTACCCCTCCATTTCTCACTTTCTTATGCGTCGGTGGTTTATGCGGCCTGAGTGTTTGGAATTAACAAGTTGATGGACATGTTCATTAAGTAATAGAGGCATGAATTGAAAATTCATGAAAATATGACTCGTAGGGTTTTTTATTGCGGGTCAAATACAGGTATTTCAAAATTTTCATGGGTTAGAACCCAATAGCTTCCAAGGGTCTACTAAACACCCTTGCTATGCTTGTATACATTATAAAGTTTACTGTTTCTTTGGTTATCATTTTTCTTAATTCTGTAAAACATAACTTGTAAAGACTCTAAGTTAAACATTCTTTCTTTCAGGGAAAAAGGCATACTTGTATGATAGACTGAATCCAGACTGGGTCCCGTCAGTAAGCTTTTAAGCTGTACTTGTTGGCCGATGCTAACAGAAGAGGAAACGCCATTGGTACTCATCTAAACTCTGATGAAACTGGCGCGACTTTGCAGATGGACATTGATGGTGATTTAATGGATGATATGAATGCAATTTTACAGAAACTAAGGACTGAAACGCCTGAGCTGAAAACTGAAGTGCTGAAACTGAAGACGAGATTCGATATTGACTATTGCAGGGACAATAATGACAAATTGAAGAACCTTACTGGTCTCCAAGCATTTCCAAAGTTGATGTTGCTTTATCAGTTTCTTGAACCATATTATGATATTTACCAAACAGACTAGCTATTAACAACATTGACTAATGAGACTAAGACTTGACCTGTCCAATATGTTCTTTAGCAGATGAATTTGATCCAACACAGCCAACTTTACCAAAACTGTTCACTGCAACTATTGCAGATGTATAAGAGAATGCGGAAGCTCATTAGATGACCAGAACATGAAACATTCTGAAAAACTATGCTAATGGAATTTCACAAATACTTTGGCAACTAATTTGCAATGATTTTCGACTGTTTCGAGATGTTGAAAAGCCATTTGGACTTGATGTCTAAAGCCACGCTTGGACAAAATAATTAATGTTTATCATGTTGAGTTTACCCTTTGAGGTAGAATTATAAACAGCCAATTTACTAAGTAACTGTGTCATTGTCGTCACGGTAAAAAAACTTAACTCATTCTTATTCAGCGAATAAACATGATAAATGACAGGGGAATTGCAGTTTTATATTTACATTATACCAAGATAAAGATAAAGAAGCCTTATTTAACGTCGCATATGATCAACAGACAACATTAGCTACAAAGCTGTTGTGCGACAAACAGGGTATCCAGTAACAAGTACTTACCTTTTCCCAGAAGCCGGAAGCTTCTCTTTATCTTCCTGAAACTACCCTTTTATAATGCCGAGCGCCAAGCAAGGGAGCTGTCAGTACCATTTTTGTCTCATCTTTGGTATGACGCGGCCGAGGATCGAACCCACGACCTCCCACACACTAAGTGGACGCTCTAACCACAAGGCTATCGCGGCGGTACAGGTCACTCAAGGTACAGAGTGAAACAATATCCGTATAATCCGGCGGATTCACAGCACTACCTTAATAACCCTATTAAATTGTTGTAAAAGTTTTCAATTAGTAGTCTAGTAGATATAAATAGGGTTTTCACATGCTTAAGAAATAGCTTATGCCCTTGGTTTTGTTGAGGAGGAGAGTTAATTTATTTGACTTAATTATTTAATCATAATTATTTATTCATTCTACAGGTATGGGGATTTAATGCCTTGTTTAATGGCCGTTAAGTGTATGCATGTGCGTCTGTACATCTGAGTTCAGCTTGTCCGAGCTGTTACTATCCATGTATTGAGGTATTCTTAAATAATTTGGCACAATTGTTCACCATCACGAGACGGACTGTCATGCCCGAGAACCAGGTCCCTAGTTCTAAGGTCAATGTCACTCTCTTAAAGGTTAAAGGTCAAATTCAAGAATGACTGTTCGGAGCATATCTTCTTCATGCTTAAGGGATTTTGATGTTACTTGGCACAAATGTTCACCACCATGAAACGAAGGATCATGTGCATGAACAAGGTCTAGGGTCAAGGTCACACATAGAGGTTCATTGTCAAATCCAATAATATCTTTGTCCGGAGAATTTCTGCGTGGAGGGATTTTTATTTAACATGGCATAAATGTTCACCACCATGAGCTACCTACATCCCTTTGTAGTTACTGTAAATAGCTTACTTTTTAACTTATTTATTACTGGCTGTTGAGAAAAATCGAGACCACTTTTCTGTGGTACAATATGCATGTTTAATACATCTAATATTTATACCCCCGAAACCAACTTAAGGGGGTATATAGGAGTCTCCCGGTAGTTGGTCGGGTGGTCAGTCTGTTGCATTTTCCTTGGCCGGAGCATAACTTGAAAACTACAAGTTGGAACTCAATACAACTCATACAATGATCAAGCGCAATGAGAGGAAGTGCAGTGTTCAAGAACCATAACTCTATCTTGACTAATTACAGAATTATTGCCCTGTGTTTCTTTTCCTTGTCTGGAGCATAACTTGAAAACTACTGGTTGGAATTCAATACAACTTCATAAAATGCTCAAGCACATTGAGAAGAAGTGCAGTGCACAAGAACCATTACTCCATCTTGACTAATTACAGGGTTATTGCCCTTTCTTACTTTTCCTTGTCCGGAGCATAACTTGAAAAGTACTAGTTGGAATTCAATACAATTTCATACAATAGTCGCGCAATGAGAGGAAGTGCAGTGTACAAGAACCATAACTCTATCTTTAGTAATTACAGAGTTATTGCCCTTTGTGACTTTTCCTTGTCCAGAGCAGAACTTGAAAAGTACTTGTTGGAATTCAATACAACTTCATACAATGGTCAAGTACATTGAGAGCAAGTGCAATGCACAGGAACGTTAACTCTATCTTGAGTAATTACAGAGTTATTGCCCTTTTTTACTTGTCCGGGGCATAATTCGAAAACTATTGGTTAGAATTCAATAAAACTTGATACAATGCTCAACCAAAATGAGAGGAAATGCAGTGAAAAAGAACAATAACTCCATCTTGACTAATTACTATTAATCACATTTAGTGATAGGTCTAATTAGGTATTATTTTACCTATCTCTACTTGGTACTAAGGAGTTGGCCCTTTTTACAGCTGGCGGCTCAACACAGTTTTTGGGTTTATACAAGTAAGTGTACGTCAGTCCTATGCAGACTCTAATATATCATAAGAAACTTAAGTATGATTCATATTTGGAGGAAATATTCAAGATAGATACATAAAAGATGTACAATATTATGTAAGCACCACTCAGCTAGGGCAGGATTTATAAATTTAGGGTGAAATGATGTTGCAGTAAAGACAGTTTGATTTACAGACCACTAGGGCCGTCGTGATTTGATACTTCATGCAATGATTGAAGACATTTAGGATATGGAGAACTGTAATTTAGATAACATAACTATTTAAATAATCTCCTTTTCTATTAAAACCTTGTCAGTAAAAGTTGGATACTATTGAACGCTGGGATTGAATTAATACTTGAATCCCACCATCAGGGAGTGCTGTGACCAAGAACCATAACTCTAGCTAATCCAATAATTGATGTATTTATTGCCCTTCCATGAATGCCAGCTGTTCGATTGGTCAATGACACGGAAGTTCATATTGATATGAATGGGTAAGCTGGTAATATACACTTGTCATATCCTGTCATTGTACCCCACACTAAACGTGGGTGTTCGCATTTAGTACATCAATGGAGCAATCATATTCAAACTAGAATGCAGCTCTGCAGTATTGAATCATCACTGTCCTCTTGTAACAATGTTACAATACCATTTAAGATCTGTATGCTTTGGGAAGTGGTCACTATTATCGTATAAAGGACACCTCCAGTGCCTTCAGCGCTTTGATTTATTCAGCAATTCGTCAAGTACAAAATTAAATTGTTCTAAGAATCAGGATAAATTTACCAGACTTTCCGTCCTTGATTTCAGAGCTACATTTATATACTTGCTACATTTAAAATTGATTTTTTTCTATGTAGATATTTACAATTTACAATGATACAAAGATGTGCATACTGGGCCATGATGAACAGATGTATTTCTTTCCCAATAATTGATTTCTTATATTACAGTACAATGAACACCACAATAAAAAGTGATATATTGATTCTATCCTATTAATAATATCATTTAGGAATTGGTGTTAATTTGTAAGACATAAAATATGTAAAATATTTTATTTCGATTCTACAGCGGACTTTTTCGTTGTTGTTGACTAAAAACCAATCGCCTTCGGATATGTTTCGATAATTTCTTCCATATCCGTTACAAATCACTGCGCAACCTTCATGGCAGCTAATACATTTTGACAATTGCCAAAATGTAGTATCGAGCCCATAGATGTAAAGGTACGATCTACGACATGATTTGTAGTCTAAACATATATATTACATGTTTCGATGGTTGCCTTTTGCAGTATCGGAATATCAGTGGAACATTTAGCATTAGTCACCGTCAGAAATGTCGCTACACGATTTCCTTTTGTCAAATTACTGTATAAATTAAATCTTATTCCGCCGACTTACCTCGGCACTGGAGCGGTCTACTTAAAAAGTACAAAAATCACACATGACCTCGAAATCGAACTGTATAAAACATCAAGTAATTTTTAGAGCAATCAAGCAATTACATCTTCATATTTGAATATTGACAGTTTGTAAATTGATGATGGAACTCAAAATATATATTTTATTCGATATAAAGCTGAAAAGGTAATACATGTTTATCAGTGGGAAAGAACTATTAAACTCGAGGTTAAGAGGCTTTTTTCTTCTATCAATGTGCATATATGCTTAACAAAACTTGTGACCATGAACACACTGAAGTATCAGTGAGGGCACTAGGCAATATTGTTCACTTTAGAAATGATACTTAATTCAAATTTTAAAGATTTTGAAAGTGAAACGTTTAACCCTTCATCTGATTCTTTACTTAAAGAATGTGAGTTGTGTGCGTTTACACTTTTATAAAAAAGACTATGTATGCATTTGTCAAGAGCGGCTATTATTCTATTCTTTACAAGCAAATAACTACAGTCCGCTGTCGAGTGACTATGCCACTGACTTGAAATTACTGTAAACTCTCAAATTGTACTGACACTGATTGAGGGTTATGGGTTCGAGCTCTCCTACCGACCATGTCTGTTTATGTGAGAAAGTTGTCAGTTTCGTACGGGGGATCGGAGTCTAATATTGGTTCTTCCTAGGAACGATGGTCCCTGTAAACAACTGAAATACTGTTGAAACCTCGAACAAACAAACACAATGGGCCAGAACTAGTTCTTTCATAATTTTGTCTTCGGGGTTATGTTGATAAAAGGCAGAGCGTTATTTCTGAAAAATCAATTTTTGACTATCAAAAGTAGAAGAAATTTTACAGTCAATAGTTGCCAAAATTGTTTCGATTGGTTGACGAAAGTGGGTCAACCGCGGTGACCATTGAGATCTGTTTGTGCGGTTGACCCAGATAGTATAAGCAGTTCTGAATGTGGTGATCCTTGTTTTCTGCCCGAAAAGTACCGTTTGTAATGGGATATATCCAGTCCCTAATACTAATGTCTGGTACATAGCAAATCAAGGTGCTGCTAACATCGGCCTGTGTTTACGAAAAAGTATTCGGATCATAGTCTCTTTTTAAAGCTAAAATCTCTGGTTTCTGATAGACAAAATGTGATCATAAGTTTACTCAATGTGAGTCCGTTACAGGCCTGAAAGATGAGTTTGTTCTCGAAATACAGTTTTATAAGCACGGGACCAGAAACTCTCTTTTTTCATGATGGTAATGATTCAGAAACAAATCTTCAAACTTCACAGAATACACCATGCAAATCTCTGCCAATGATTGAACCATTTTACACAACCTTCACACTCTAAACTGTATCTCGTCGGAAGTCGGTCTAGAGTGATTATAAAAATGTAATGTTTACATGGGTGATTGATGTTTATTCTTAAATCTATATAACATCATCGATTCTTAAAACACGGTCAAATTTTCGAAAATGTTGAAAGTAACAGTTGATGATAACAATGATCATACCTACATCTCATGTAGACTTGTATACATGAGTGTGTGCATTCTTTGATCAACCTCCTGTGTTATCACACAGTAGGAATTTTACGTGCACGTGGACGAGATATCAAACTATGTAAACTATATAACTGTCCATTCGTTATATTAAAGTAAATGTTGCTTAGTTAATATTAGTAAATAGAAAGTTTCTGGGCGAACGTGTGTACGAAATGTATTATAAATCTACTAAGTTGATTGAATCTCGTTTAAAATGAGTCGGGTCACAACTTTGGGTGAAAAAATGGGAGAATTTTCGGTATTAAACGTTTCGCGTATAAAATAATGACGACAAAAACATCTAAAAATTTATATGTGCGTATTTCGGAGATTGAAAGCGGCTAGCACATTGTGTGTTTGGAATAACAATAGGGGCATTTTTGAACAAATTTTGCATATAAAACGTCTATTTTACATCCATTGACATTCGACGTCGCGTTCTAGGCAACGAAGTGAAAAATAGAAAAAAGTAAAGAAAGTAAAATACTAACAAAATGATAGAGAACCATTATGCAAAATTTCATTACAATCGGAGAAAACTCGCTTTTTGACGTCTGAGAACGTAGTTATCACAGTCGTAAATGAGCCGTGGAGAGTATTCGTTCGATTACTAAACGAATGACATTTTTATGATTAGATATTCCTTTTCATTGTTTAAATCATAAACAGTTGCTTAGCATTTAGTGTGTTTGGAATCCCTGTTCCATGGCAAGACTATAATAATTTATTTCCACAGGTTTTAATATAAATAACTTCGCCAATGATTACTGATATATATACTTCTATGTATTCTATGTATACAAGCAAACCTGTGTTAAGGCTACACATTCAGAGACAAAGATGTGTTTAAACATGTACGTCTTCCAATTCTAACATCACTGAAATGTTTCTGCACTTTCTGTAGACACCGGAAAAATTTATTATTTTTAAGGCCTGTAATTTACAATTCGGTCCTGCACATACAGACATATAACGGGAAGTATGGATTAAACTTGAAGTACTCCTTCCCAAGTCAACTTTACCTACGAAGTACAAACTTCAGGAAAAACTTTCTTTTTTCACAGTATCTTAATGAAAGAAGTCATACAGTGTCCACTTGACAGTGTCGTTCCCAGATAACACTAAATTAATTAAATTATTACTTTCGCACCCATCAAATTCAAGCAAAATGTTATTTAAAAGCATATACATGTACATGTAGTTCATACAGTCATATATGTCACATCATAGCATGTAATTCATAAAATAATCCTTTATTCCCGGGCTCCCCTGACATTCGAGAAATAGTCAAAGGTATGCCACTATAATGATTTACATTTTCAATAACATATACTATCATTGAAATCAGACGGACATATCCATACTAAATTGTTATTACTTTATTAGCACCGCGCATTCTGATGTTATAAACGCACATCACTTACGTTTATTTATAATGATGATTTAGAAAACTGAAAATTTACTGCTACATGTACTGCTACTGCTGAGCTACTGCTACTACTAAGCTTCTGCTACTGCTACTGCTGAGCTACTGCTACTGCTGAGCTACTGCTACTGCTGTGTAACTGCTACTGCTACTGCTGAGCTACTGCTACTGCTGTGTTACTGCTACTGCTGAGCTACTGCTACTGCTAAGCTACTGCTACTGCTACTGCTGAGCTTCTGCTACTGTTCGGCTACTGCTACTGCTGTGCTACTGCTACTGCTAAGCTACTGCTACTGCCAACTTCACGTTTTATAATTTTGCTACTGCTACTGCTAAGCTACTGCTACTGCTGAGCTACTGCTGTGCTACTGCTACTGCCAACTTCACGTTTCCTACTGCTGAGCTACTGCTACTGCCTACTTCCTACACATCAATTATATAAATGAAGTCCTTGAAAAGGTCTTCGTGAAGTAGAATAAAATGTTTTTATTACTTTACAATTGCTATTACATGTGTCGATGTTTATTGTTCTCGGCTTTTATTATAGAGTTAGCATACGCCTGTTAATTTAACATGTATGTAATGAGATGCTTTTCTGAGCTTGTGTTTACAATAATGTTCTACGAGTAAATTCTGCCATGCTACAACTTTTAAAACATAGCTACGGTAATATTGTACGCAACTGATCGAAAATTGCTATCTTTGTTGAGCCAGTAGAATGTGATTAGGGTTTAGGATTACGTATATCACTAATCGGTGTTTTTTTTTCATTGTATATAAAACTTGAAACAGACTCAGTAGTAATCCCCGGACACTTTTTGTCATGCTTATAATAGTCGAAAACGAGTTGGCATTGTATGTAGTTACTGACAAAATAGTTTGAACGTTTAGAAAACGAAAGTGTCAAACTAAGCCACACATAAAATGACTACGAACAACAAAATAAGCTGAATGTCTATGCCATAGGTATAAATTCAAACCTGCCTTAAGAAACCAGCCAAGAGGTTTATCAAATGAGGCCAATCAAAGTAGTAGTTTGCTTAGTAGAGATTTAATAAATATATAAATATAGTCTATTTCAATAATGGCTGTTCTAGGTGTGTGGCACCTCAATGGAGGTGACCACTGATACTGGTTCAACTGTATTTTGTAACTTTCAGTTAAATTGAACTGATATTGTATTATTGCGTCATATTATTTTCGGTACATAGGGGTTCGGTACATATCCATGTTCTTTGGTCTGACTATGTATACTGTAACAAGAGATCTACAACAAACCTGAATTATATATATCGCCAAAAACTCTTCTGCAATTTGAGCACCTTTAAATTCAACATTCAATACTTCGTACGCAGTGGTAGTTTTCATCATATCATTCATGAAAAACACGTTTATATTTATCCCTATGTACCGACTGCGATTGGGTAGGGGTTGCGTTTCTTTTCCAATCTGTAACTCTCAAATATTTTTTTTTTATAAAACCTAGGCCAACAAATTAATAAACTAAATCGCATTAGGTCCTCCGAAGTGATACCCTTGAATGTTTGCAAATTTTGCAAAGATATCTCCTTATGTTCTCCAATTCTTATATTTCATATCTGGCCAAGGTTATGCCCGGTCAAAACTAGTTACTAATCAGCCATATCGGTTAGAGCACTATATAGTTAAATTGTTAAAATGTAAACTCTTGGTTTCCTTAATTTTTTTTTTTTTTTTTTTTTAAACCAAACCCCGCCGGATTTTTTTTTTAATTTTTTTTTTTCCCCCCCCAAATGTTTTTTTTTTTTTTTTTTTTTTTTTTTAAAGGCCCCCTTTCCCCTTTTTTTTTTTTTTTCTTTTTTTTCCCCCACCCCCCCCCCCACTAAAAAAATTTTTTTTTTTTTTTTGTGGGGTTTTTTTTTTTATTATTAATAACCCAACCACATTATTTTTTTTTTTTATTTTTTTTTTTTTTTTTTTTTTTTTTTTTTTTTTTAAAATAAAAAAAAATAAACCCCCCCCCCCTCCCCTTTTTTTTTTTTTTTCTTCCCCCCCCCCCCCTTCTAAAAAATGTAAATTGACAATGTTTCTTGACCAAGTTTGATAAACAGTCATATCTCAAGATGTACTGCCATTTACCGACATTTAACAAACTAAACTATATCTATTCCTCTTGGAAACCATATGTACATCAATAATCGTGTAAATTTTCCACGGGCAAATACTTGTAAGATTAAATTAACACAAAATGCACCATTGGTGATATTTTACTTCTCTCTTCAATCTTTGTGGAAATTTCCACAGCTCTTGGACATTAAAATGTGGTGGAAAATAACAACAAATTAATTGGTGAATATTTTACTCCTTCTTATATTTACATTTACATATCAACACCGTAAGAAGACTATTTATTTACCGCGTAACAGAAATAACTTTCAAGGCAATCATTGTGGAAATTTCCACACATCTGCAGACTGAGGTAGGTATAAATGAAATGAGATACATGTAACAACATTTCTTACATTGACAATTCATAATTTATAACGTGGAAATTTCCACGACAGTCATTAAAGTGTTTATATAAGAAGAACAAATATCTAACATGAAATTTTCAAAGATAATTTTCGTTTAAAAAACAGTTTCAACAAACAAACAAATTTTAGGTGTGGAAATTTCCACAATGCCCTTTCAGTTAAATAAAGCTGTACAGGTAACAAACTGTCATATGCAGAGGTATGTATAAATGAAATGAGAAGAGATTACATTGACATTTAATTTAAAACAATTTCAAAACGAAGTTTAATAACGTGGAAATTTCCACAATTGTATTGAAGCAGTCTTTATAAAATCAACTACCGTATTTAAAATGAACATTTGGTGAACAAACAGATCACAGAACCTAAGTGTGGAAATTTCCACATTTCGCATTCTAAACAGACTTAGAACAAATTAAAAAAGTCAACTTCAGCAAGTGTGGAAATTTCCACATTTCGCATTCTAAACAGGCTGAGAACAAATTATAAAAAGTCAACGTCAGCAAGTGTGGAAATTTCCACATTTCGCATTCTAAACAGACTTAGAACAAATTAAAAAAGTCAACATCAGCAAGTGTGGAAATTTCCACAATTGTATTGAAACAAACTTTATAAAATCAACTATTTAAAATGAACATTTGGTGAACAAACTGATCACAGAACCTAAGTGTGGAAATTTCCACATTTTTCATTCTAAACAGGCTGAGAACAAATTATAAAAAGTCAACGTCAGCAAGTGTGGAAATTTCCACATTGTATTCGAAACAAACTTTTTAAATCACTATTTACAAATGAACTTTGGTGAAAAAACTATCACACCTAAGTGTGGAAATTTCCACATTTCTCATTCTAAACAGGCTGAGAACAAATTATAAAAAGTCAACATCAGCAAGTGTGGAAATTTCCACAATTGTATTGAAACAAACTTTATAAAATCAACTATTTAAAATGAACATTTGGTGAACAAACAGATCACAGAACCTAAGTGTGGAAATTTCCACATTTTTTATTCTAAACAGACTTAGAACAAATTACAAAAAGTTTAACCTCTTAAAACATCTATCAGCAAAAACAAATCTGTACGACTTTAATGTGGAAATTTCCACGGTAGTCTTTAGCTCTAACCCTAAGTTTGTATTATAAATGTTTAATAAACCTCTGAACAAAAACGTGGAAATTTCCACAGTAGTCTTTACTCTTATCATAAGCTTGTAAATAGGAATGTTAACCTCTGAACATAAGTGTGGAAATTTCCACAGTAGTCTTTAACTCTAATCTTAAGTTTGTAAATATGAATGTTAAATAAACCTCTGAACAAAAACGTGGAAATTTCCACAGTAGTCTTTAACTCTAACCTTAAATTTGTTAATAGGAATGTCAGTAGAAAATTGAATGAAAGTGCTTATGTGGAAATTTCCACGTTCTCGTTTTAAACTAAATGATAAAATAATCTAAAAACACCTTCACGAAACGTTATTGAAGATTTTTTGTGGAAGACAAATATTTTACAATTTACTAAGACTGCAGCAAAAGTAAATTACTTTAGTAATTCATTTACATATAACGGTAAAAAACTTTACACAAACTTTGTTCTCAAAAAGAAGTTCTTAACTCTTTTTAAGGGGGGGGGGGTATTGTGTCACTGAGGTTATGAATTTTGCACTTTCAGAAATTTACATTTGTTATTTTTCAAAAATGATGAGTTAAAAAAGGGAATTATGCAGTTATAAACTTAGGCAGAATAGGAATATTTTAGAGCAGAAAAATTGTACATGAAAAAATATTTAGACCTCACAATTTGTGACTACATTTTTGCAATATACCAAAATGTGCACAATGATAATATAAGTCATGCTCAGTCATATGTCTACGACCGGTAGCAAGAGTAAATAACTCCAATTTGTCAGTCAGTCAGATGCATCTGGTACATTTGATTTAAAAAGTAATAGTGACAAATAAATGATGATATAGCTAGACATACAGTTGTTTGTCATTTTATAAAATAACAACAACAAAAAGAAACAATAGCCAATAATAAACTTTAAAAATATTTGATTTTCATGTGGAGGCATCATTCAGAAGTGATACAAATTTATATGCTTAAAAATGCATTACCGTATATTATCGGTTTTGTTTTAAGTTATAAAAGTGTCACATTGTTTCAAACATACCATCCCATAACACAATCTGGTTTGCAGAACTGCATACAAAAATTAAGTCTCCCACGAAATACAGATCAGAAACCATGGTCACACAGCTACTTTGACTGTTGACACATATTTAATGCTTATCGATATCTAATCTTTAAGAGCTTTTCAATTATAACGCTTATCTGAAGAGTATTTAATAAATACTGCACAGCAGACATAATAATGCAACCGTAAATATGTGATAACGGATTTTATGGTGCTTATTAAAATAACATTTCAATTTCATGACAATACAAATGATTGCAACGCGTCTGCAAATAACTCTGTTAACCGAATGCCGCATGCGTTTTGGACACTAGTAATCTTTTAAAAATAAATTCACTCAAAGTAAACTTTGTGGTTTTTTTTATAAAAATATTTTTTAAATCAGCAAAAAGATGATAGGACAGTTAAATATTATGAAATATATTAATGAAACAAATTAGTTCAATAGAGATCTGTATGAGCATTTCCTGTGTTTGTCGGACTTCGCAGGAGTAGTGCCCCTTGATTTCGGTGGGCGTGGCTATGACACTCTTGGCGCAAGGTCAATTCCCATCTTTATTTTTCACTTTTAATACACTGTTCAGTTGTCTTTCAGCACCATATCCTGTAGCTTAACTTCTCTTAGTATTCGGTCCTCTACATATTGAACCTTGAACACTGAAAATAAATTTTAAAAATCTACTGTAACAGATGCAAAAACCTGAACTTTGTTACAACTCGAAATATTTCAATACATACAACACATTAAAACCATAATCATTTTGCTTAACCACTAAAATAATACCTTGCTATAATAAAATAGTATCTTCCAGGGCGAAACCATATAATCTCTATGATCTGTGCTTATATCTGATGTTCTGATCATGAACCAATTTTATTTTGCTATTCAGTCAGTAAATTTTCAATGGACACCATGTTAATGGTATTGTCAAAAACAAGCACAAGTCCTTAACTTGTGGAATGCATTAGGGTAACAGAGAATCATGCTTAACTCCAGTATCCCTAGACCGGATGTAAACCTCAGACCTATGTTACCAAATGCTGTGGAACTTGAATTACAGGACACAGTCAACTGGCATTGTGCATAAAAATTGGTAGAAATGTTATATGCATACAATCAATGTTTAACTAAAAAAAAAAAGAACTTACTATTTGTACTATTTTTGAATTCCAGAACTTTTGCTGGATAAGCCACACCATCTGCATACTTGGCCCAAACTATAGACCCCACACTAACAGTAGCTGCATCTGATCCAGCAGAAAACTTCACCTGAAAATGACAGCGTAAAATATAGTAATTTTTTTTGTCAAGTTACAAATAAATATAGGCGAAATACCTTTAAGCAGATGATTCAACAAAAATCTCTTGCTTAAAACTACCTCAGTAATTATCGCGATCTAGACAACAATTAACTCATAATGAAAATTTATATCTAGGTCTTAATTTTGTTATAATAGTCTATCTTTGTCAGTGTCAACTCGATATTTCAAAAATACACACAAATATCTGAATTATTTATTTCATTGTTTTACTGAGAAGCATTGAAAAAAAACAGAGCTTTCTTTGATTTATATTCATGAGTTGCTTATTTAAATCTTATGCCCCTGACCTTTTTAGATTTCTGCTGATCTCCCTGTGACCACACTTTACGTCTCTGAAACAAATAATATTTGATGTAAATTAAGGCTATTACTAAAGGTGATGAGTATACACCTTGACAATAATTATTAGCTGTTGTTGTATTTGTTCAGTACCAAGTACCAAGGATAACATAATAAAGAGCAAGCTGTTATTTCCACTGCGGTTCTCTCTTTTTTTTTAAAGAGACAGAAGCAGATACAATGTAATTCTGGTAACAGACCCCTTGTTTCTTTTTCATGCCTTGTGTATAGCACTGATATACGAGAAACTACCGCTGGGTTTCTAACCGGTTCATCTCAGATAGGTGGAAAATACCGAAAAGCATTTCTGAATTATCCAGTGCCCCCGCCGGGAATCCAACCTGGGACCTCCAGATTGGTAGTGTTAACCACTCTACCACCACACTACCTATATAGCTGCTTCAACCCATTTGGAAATAATAAATTTTAATCATTACTTCATGTTGTTCATTTATTCGCAATTATAAAACAAGTTTTAATTAATTGTTATTTAGTCTCATTCTTGATGAAATTTATCTGGGAAAGAAAGTGGTAATATGCACATATCTGTGTATTACATATGGATACTAATTAACCATAGTAGCACTGGTGTATATCTTACCAAAGACCAAAAGACAAAAGCTCTACCACTCAGTGCAAAAACATTTGGTGTAATTTTGTTGACAGACAAGACCTACAAGTGTGATTGAAAATATAACCCACATACACTAGAACTTTTGTATTGAAGAAATGTATAGAACACTTATAAAGGTCCAATACTAAGGAAAGTGAAAATTCAAATATACTTTAAAAAAACACAGAAATCAGTTATTTTTAATAAAAAATGAGAGTTGGTATGTAGTAATTTTAAATAAACCACAGTACATGTACACTTATTTTTCTATGCATTATGAAGAAAGTTAAAAAGACCTGGGTGGTCATTTTGTCAAATCACTGAGATTTCAACATAATACCCATACTTTTCTTCATGTTCCAAACACTTTCTGTAAATTCTAACCTGACAATCTTCATTATTTAGTGTCTTGCATAAGGTAATGTACTTGCCATTGAAATAACTGTCACTTAGTTTTCGCTTAGTAGTGGACCTTTAAGGACATATGTCTAACATTTTATATACCTTTTCAACTTTTTCTTCACTGTCTCCTTTCCTTATAGGCACAGTCTGAAATTAAATAAAAAATAATTTTTGTATTTTTACTTAAGGTCAATTCTAAAACATAAGTTATTTAAAAAAGCTGGTATACAGGCAGTTAAGTATAGTCCAACATAAATAATAAAACAATGGCCTAGGCAGGCTTACTGTTCTTTTTCGTCATACTTCTTAATACTGAACTCATTAACCCCCCCCCCAGTAGGCTTTGTAAAATATGTTTAACACACCTAGTCATGCCATGAATAAATGATAACTGTACAAACACAATGGTTTGCATTGCTTGGCCGTGCTTGTGGATAATCGTATTGAAATAGATGGTTTCAGGTAACCATACATACAGTCTCAAAGTATATGGCTTAAACAGGATAATCAATCTGAATAATCATCAGTCAATATCTGTATCATCTGTGCCTTCATACCTGTGTAAGTTGTTCAATTTGTTCTTTCAGTTGTCGGATTATACTGTCCTTCTCTTGGAGGTCTTCCTCTCTCTCTTGAAGAGTTTTCTGTAATGTAAAACAGTCATGATGTAACAAACTGTAATCATCAATTTATCAATTACTTTCAAACACTGAATAAATAAGGCCTAAAAAATGTTTGTTTCAGGTTTCATGCCCTACAAAAATAGGGTAGGTAGGTAGGGAAATTATTATTTTGGATTTTTTTTTATTATTCTCAAACAAACTAATTTCAACATAGATTTTAATGTGCTAAAAAAAATTACAAGCAAAAAATGTTCAATGTTCAGGGCAAAAGAATAGAGTAGGTTGGGAAACCAGTGACACAAACATATTTTTTGTTTAGTACGCTTTATTAAAACCCTTTTGTAAATCTGGAAAATGTATTGTCCAGACTTCAGAGATTATTGCATATAACATCATGAGATAAATAAATGCTAAAATGTCATGGTTGTTTGAAAAGTAGTATTTCTTTTGTTAAGACTTCTCCATGATATTAATTGTTTTTAGTTTGTTTGATTCATTTTAAAATACAAAAGTACTTGAAAACAAATACAAACATTATGTTGTTTATACCATTTACCATCTCAAGCCAACACTGACATTATAAAAGTATATTTTCATTGCATATGATGTTACCTTCAGTCTGGCATTTTCCTCTTTCAGCGATTTGTTGTTTTCACTATTGTCACCCTTAAAAAAATAAATATGGTAAGGGTTAAAGTCTACACTCATAAAGCCAATTACTAATTTTTCAACTACATTTTATATAACACAGACTCAAAGTAGATAAATATGCCTCTCAACTTTTCAGGTTCTTTATTAAGCCTCTTTTACATGTTTAATATTTTATACCAATAAAAGAAAGCAACTTTCCAAACACTTACAACAAAATACATTACTACATAATTTCTTAACATACACAAAAATTAAATTTAGAAAGCTTTCAATGACTTTGTGCAAAATGATGATTACTGAAATTTTGCAATAAAGCTGTACAGTTTGAACATGGCAAACAATGGTACAGTCAACTGTTGGTTCAGGCGGTTAATTTACAGTGAAAACTGTTTATGGTTCCCACAAAAACCAATAATGTGTAATTAACAAATCTACTGTACCTGTTTCTTTTCAATGACCCTTGAAACTTTTGTGGATGCTGCTGCACGACACCTGAAAGAATATTGAAATCAACACATTGATAAAAAGACTAACCTATTAAATTATCTCATTGTTTGCAAACTTCATAACTTAGTCTTGGTTAGATATTGCAAGTGTAGTAACTGTTACGAAATGATTAAAACATTGATTCCTCCTATCATTTATCACTGATAAGTTCTTACTTTGACTATCAGGTACAACTGGTAAGTAGTATTGGCTGTTCACTACATTGTGTATAAATGACAAACATTGTTTGAACCCAAATACAGTGAACTAAAAAGATGTTATAAATATAATGTAACTATGACCAGTAAATGTCTCTCTTAAAGATATCTGAGGGTATCCCGGTCAATCACTAAACTGCACTGAGCCGCTATTTCTTAACAACTTTGAGAAACAACCAAACTGAAGTGCCATTTTTGTGGAACTTGATCAAATTAGGAGAGTATAATTATTTAGTTTAGGAGTTGTCAACTCGGCCAACGTACATTAACAAAAATGAAAATGCAAACCACAGACATCATTATAGTCAAATTAGGAAATGATGTTGCATTTCACTTACACTGCTTCCTTGTATGCCATCATTCCATGTTGTAAGTATGTACCCAACAGTGAAAGTCTCTCATCATCATCTTTTACTAACAACCACTTTGTAAAGAATGTCTGTTTTAACAATTTCTTCTCATTCCATGCTGACTCTACCTCAATCACTTTTTTCCAAACCTCTTGTGTGCACTTTGCAACAGACTCATGCGTCTTTAAATTGTGCCGAACTTCTGTTATGCTCTGAAATGATATATGACAATAACATAATATACGTTTTCAGTAGTCTACTCTTAGACTAATGTCTATATTTGTGTGTGCCCAGTTTAGGTACAGTCATGCAATAAATATGCCTCCGGATTTCGACCACTTCATTTAAGAGGATAGTGCCTTCAACATGTAGGTCAATACTGTTAAAATAATTTTAACAGCTCCCTGCTTAAGAAAGTGTCCTGTCACTCTTACAGTAAGTCAGTAATATGTTACCGCTAGTTACAGGATTGTCACTGCAAGCTGAATGGTAGCTTAAGTATACAACCTTAAGTTAAAACAAGTAAGCCATTAAAAGTAATAAAACAGTAATCAATTCTACCTTGAGACTGAACACCCTCTGCATAATTTGTCTGGCATCAGATCTCTGTTGTAGCTTTCTGATTAGGCGCACCTCATCCATAAACGACATTGCCATTGCTTGCATATCCACCTGATTATGACTTATGCCAAGGCGAAGGCATTCTTCATCAGAAATACTTTGGTAGACATAGACGTTCAGAAGAGGAGATTTCCAGGCACCTCTTTTGTGGAGCTCCTAAAAAGTAGCAATATTGGTTATGTTAAGTGAATCTTAAACACTAAAGCAAAATTAAAGGAAGATGGTTTTCTTTAATTTCTCTGTTGCCTTACATTTTAAAGGGGCACTCTTTACATCTAGTTGATTATATTCTCGAAACATAGATTATGTGTTCAATGAAAGTAAAGTAATAAATGAATACAATTTGAAAGAAGAACCTATGGTGAAAACTGCCTCATTTTACCACAATAAATCAATATAGAGGCTTTTGGTAATAAATCGCATCTATCTTAATTGTACAACAACTCTATATACATAGATTATTGAATTGTTTACAGTACTGCTGTATATTTTATCAATGACTTGGAATGCAGAGCTGAAACCTTTAGGCTTAGTTATACTTCCTAAGATTCTATTATTTATGTTTTGGAGGTTATTTAGTTTGGTGTCAGGTTATAGGGTATGTCCCATTAAGGCAATGTTAAAGTGAAAGTAATGTGTTTGTTTATTATAGTGTCACCCCTACTGAAATGGCCAGCCATCTATGACTTATCAGTCATCTTTCTGAGAACATTTACCTCCTGAATACTATCTTTTAATGACAGGCAGCAGGCAGGGAGGTATACAGTAACCATTATTTAACAAGCTGGGGGATCACCAACTTGCCATATCAAAACGGACCCCTGCTGGGATTCAAACCTTCGTACTCCTGCTCCCAAGACAGATGCCTATAACACTAGACCTCAATATATTAACTTATTTCTGTTAACACCACTCATCCGAATGCAAACAAGGACAGAGCTGCAACAATAAATATACTGTGCCAGCCCTTTACTGGAGCATGACTTCTAAATCTTAGCTTTAGAGAAGATGATGTGGCATTGTCATTCAGTCATTCTACAAGTAAATTTCATTAATACAGAAACTCACCTGAATTGCAAGTCTGGTATGGTTGCCTCCAAGTACTTCTATTTTTTAAAAAAAAAAATATTTTTTTTTTTTTTTGAAAAAAAAAAATATTAAAAAAATTTTAAAAAAAAAAAAAAAAAAAAAAAAAAAAAAAAAAAAAAAAAAAAAAAAAAAAAAAAAAAAAAAAAAAAAAAAAAAAAAATTATTTTGTTTCTGACAGTGAATAGGAGTAAATTTCAACCTTGGACATTCCCATATTTAAGGTATATATTTTGCTGCCAGGAAGACTGTTCAAGTTTAGAATGTGGAAATTTTCATATTTGTAGCTAAAAATAGCGGATCGCTTCAATATACAAATGAATATTTAACGGGGAAATACGCAAACTACAACCTGATAATTCAATGATTTACAAAATTTCTTCATAATACATGTCATGATCCAATAATATACGTAAATACATAGATTGTAAGGTATTACTTTTTTTCTCGGGTATTCCGCTATTTCGGTAGTATTCCGGCATTTCACTTGATCGTGTGACCGCTAGATTATTAAAAGCCTGTTTAGTTCTTATTTTATTCAGGTAAAAGCAGCAGTTACCTATCAGAATTGTGTTACCAATATAGGATTTGGAAATTTTCACATTCACATTCTTGAAGATTGTTCTCTGCAGATTTATTAAAGCGCAAGAACAGTGTGGAAATTTCCACACTAAGAATTTATGAACCGTTTGTTTTCCAATTTTTTCTCTACCAAGTTCTCAATTGGCTAATTTAAATTCCTATTTTTTGTTCAGAAGTTTAACATTCCTATAAATTTACAAACTTGTAAAGACTACTGTGGAAATTTCCATACTAAAGTCTTACAGATTTGATTTTGCTGATAGATGTTTGAAAGATAGAAATAAGGGTTTAAACATCACTTGTATTATTTGCTCTTTTTGTTGCAAAAATTCAACGCTGCACAAAATTTAAGTGTGGAAATTTCCACACTTGCTGATGTTGACTTTTTATAATTTGTTCTCAGCCTGTTTAGAATGAAAAATGTGAAAATTTCCACACTTGCTGAAGTTGACTTTTTATAATTTGTTCTAAGTCTGTTTAGAATGCGAAATGTGGAAATTTCCACACTTAGGTTCTGTGATCAGTTTGTTCACCAAATGTTCATTTTAAATAGTTGATTTTATAAAGTTTGTTTCAATACAATTGTGGAAATTTCCACACTTGCTGATGTTGAATTTTATAATTTGTTCTCAGCCTGTTTAGAATGCGAAATGTGGAAATTTCAACACTTGCTGACGTTGACTTTTTATAATTTGTTCTAAGTCTGTTTAGAATGCGAAATGTGGAAATTTCCACACTTGCTGACGTTGACTTTTTATAATTTGTTCTAAGTCTGTTTAGAATGCGAAATGTGGAAATTTCCACACTTGCTGACGTTGAATTTTTATAATTTGTTCTCAGTCTGTTTAGAATGCGAAAAGTGGAAATTTCCACACTTGCTGACGTTGAATTTTTATAATTTGTTCTCAGTCTGTTTAGAATGCGAAAAGTGGAAATTTCAACACTTGCTGACGTTGACTTTTTATAATTTGTTCTCAGTCTGTTTAGAATGCGAAATGTGGAAATTTCCACACTTGCTGAAGTTGACTTTTTTAATTTGTTCTAAGTCTGTTTAGAATGCGAAATGTGGAAATTTCCACACTTAGGTTCTGTGATCTGTTTGTTCACCAAATGTTCATTTTAAATACGGTAGTTGATTTGAAAGGGCATTGTGGAAATTTCCACACCTAAAATTTGTTTGTTTGTTAAAACTGTTTTTTAAACGAAAATTATCCTTGAAAATTTCATGTTAGATATGTGTTCTTATATAAACACTTTAATGACTGTCGTGGAAATTTCCACGTTATAAATTATGAATTGTCAATGTAAGAAATGTTGTTACATGTATCTCATTTCATTTATACCTACCTCAGTCTGCAGATGTGTGGAAATTTCCACAATGATTGCCTTGAAAGTTATTTCTTGTTACGGTCTTGATATGTAAATAAATATGAATTCTTGCACTCAATTTGTTGTTATTTTCCACCACATTTTAATGTCCAAGAGCTGTGGAAATTTCCACAAAGCTAGAAGAGCAGTAAAATATCACCAATATTTTGTGTAATTTTCTACAATATTTGTGGAAATTTCCACGATTTGTTGTACAATTGAGTGAAAAACGAGGTCTAAAATGCAGATTTTGCCTCTTAAAAAGAGGATTCTTGTGTAGAATCCTCTTTTTGAAAAAATTGAATTAAAGATATTTCATAAATTCAGTCACATTGTTACTTGTTTCTGTCTCGGCTGTTATTTGGTTTACAATGTATTAATA
The DNA here is from genome assembly GCA_022818135.1 of Saxidomus purpurata. Classification (NCBI taxonomy): domain Eukaryota; kingdom Metazoa; phylum Mollusca; class Bivalvia; order Venerida; family Veneridae; genus Saxidomus; species Saxidomus purpurata. Next base: position 18,031,040 of record JAFMSR010000019.1, on the reverse strand, counting down.
TATTAGTAGTACCTGAAAATGATATGGACATATGTTGTGATAATAGGCCACTCTTCTTCCTATAGTGGCGGCGGCAGTGTTGTTTTGGTATGAATTCTAGTTCCTCATAACCACAGGTTCTACTCTGTGAAAATTCGAATTGTGTTTGAACTTCGTAGTGATGTTGACTGTTAATAAAACTGTAAAAAGCATTACTGTAGTTTATTTTTGACAGGGTATGAAAGGGAATTTTCATTACTTGAAGTGTGAAAGAAACGGATTTGTATGTTCAATCTGTTTAGTGCATTACATGTAACTGTTACATTTTGTGCGTTTAATCGACACTTTTAATCTAGCTCTAACGAAATGTACAATGATTTGCATCTATAATTATTATCTTGCTATGTAACATTTTCGCCAGACTTTTTTGAAAACATTCGAAAATGCTGCAGTCCACTGCACATAGGGGTTATGGTACATTGTAACTTAACAACTATTTCCATAAACGTATCCACTCCACATGAAGCAATGGAAGGGATATCACCGAACTTGCTTTATGAAATGTACACGTACAAGCCCTTTTATAAGCCAAAAGCCTATTGCACGTGTGACTTCCTGTCATCATAATTTTACTAGTTCTTCTGCATCTATCAATGTTGTCATAGAGGCAAAAGATAAGAAACAAGCTGTGTATTATGGTTATTGGTTTTCTATCAACTATGTTGAAAGCGTGCCCCTAGGATAACAATTGGCTTCATTCTATGGTTCACTTGATTAATAAAGACGTTTACATAGAACTATTTTAAAAGTCACATTTGATTGTTTAATTATGAAGGAACCAGAAATCCGTGTATATCCGCGCTTTGCATGTCATAGTAGGTCTCTTTTTATTTACGTGATTTTTTTAAATTCTTAAAACGGCCCGTGGGTCAATGTTTCTTTATTAATGCAATAAAATTTGATCAAAACTAGGGTTTCTCCTTAGCGCATGCGCATTGTAGTTATTGCAATTAGTCAAAAATAGTTACAAAACTATTATATATTGAAACTGGGGTTTTCATGTTAGAATGTTTACTTACTTCTTTGGTAACTACACGGAGTGTAATTAAGAGCGAACTAGGTACAGTAAAGTTGTGTAAAACATGTAGATAAAAATAAAAAAAATTCAAATATGTCGAAGCGGTCGAAAACTACTAGGTGTTCTGCAAAGGGAAAAATGATAAAGGTGTAAAATTGTCATACCTTTTTTAAAGCACTTTAATGAAAAATCTCGTTTTAAATAAATAGCAGGCACTTACGACATACATCAATTAGCTGGTACATTGCATATAGTAGCAATAACCAACATGCATTGTACACAGTTCTTATTGTCATTTTAAGTAATAATTTATGAAAATTATTTAATTCACATTGGATTTAATTAAGTTCATGTTTAATAACTTTTTTAAAATTTATAACTGTTTGATAACGTTATCTTGTTTCTACATTGTATTTAGTTTTCATTTTCATCCATTTTGCCAGTAAATCTAATTTCTTGCAACATTATTATTTTAGATTGTACAAGGAAAGTCGTGAAGGGAAACAGTTTGGACCGAAGTGCAATGCTGGAGACATAGTAGGCTGTTCATGTCAGGTCTCGAGATCTTTCCCAATCTACCGATGTAAAGTTGTCTTTACAATGAAGGGAAAGCAGGTATCACGCTGCAATTATTTTCCATTTTCTGTTATTATTGAAGCTAATATATTTAAAGATATACTACTGTTAAGAGTGACCATATTAAAACTTGGTCAAGGAAGATACTGAACAGACAAGGAAAGACGTAAGAAATAAAATATGATAAAACACTTACACAATTTCAAATTTTAACTTGCAACTTTTGAAACATTCATTTTGGAGAAGTGAAACAAGAGACAAATGTTTTTTTTAAGATTGTGAAAGGTCACTTTGAACAATAATATATCTTAAACTATGCAGTGCTGATGTGTACAATTCACACATCCTATCAAATTAAAACTAGAAAAATATAGTTCGAGGTTCTGCACGAATAGACACAACTTGTTTCCGTATGAATGTTTGAATCAAGGTAAAACGGTAATTTGATATACATCCGTTGATCATCATTGTGAGGTTCTGCATATAGATCGGCATGATGTTTAAGTATGATAATCAATGTTTATGTAGGAACTGGTTAAGACTGAAGCAAAGACTGTTCCTGTGCACATGAGAATTTCTTTCGAAAAAACGCACCTTTTTCTTGTAATGGAACTAGTGTCTTGCACAGTGTAAATGAGGTATGAACCCCTGACATCATCACGCTCTGCACACACAGATTACGAAAATCGTAGAGAAATATAATATTAAAAAGTGTTTTCATAAACTACAATTAAAGTAACAGGACAAGGTTTACACTACAGCTATAATAGTGGAAACTACAATGAAATAGAAACGTTTTCATCGAATTCTATAAATTGGGTAATTTTCACGTGACAAGCGCGATCTGTGATCTGACGAACTTATTCACGAGTTCTAAATTCGTAAAAGGATAATTCTCTTACAGTAAATGTATGTGAAATGAATATATCGTGAAATGTTTAAACAAGCGAATTAAGAAATTCCCGGAAGTTAAATCACCGAGAATATTACCTGATTTACAGTTAAACAAGAACAGAACTTTTCACACATAGAAAAAGATCAGGCGTCACTGATTTACAGTTAAACAAGAACAGAACTTTTCACACATAGAGAAAGATCAGGCTTCACTGATTTACAGTTAAACAAGAACATAACTTTTCAGACATAGAAAACGATCAGGCTTCACTGAAGAGAACAAACAATAATAAATCAAGGGTTGTGTCCTGTCTTAAAACATTGTCATATTCAGTTACTGAAATTGTTATAAGACAGCCCTGAGTCGTAGTATTCTAACCTTACCAAACACATTTTTTAATGTTCGTAAATTACGACTGAATAACGCGTAACTCTAATATAAATTGCCTGAACTATCCGATATTAGATATAACAACACATAATTACTAATACAATGTATATGAAATAATTTTACTGAAGTCAAATACTGTTAACATAGCTTTAAAGGGCAAAGCTAAACAAATAAATGATACAGATCTGTGTTCTCTGTTGCGTTTAGAACATGCAGAAATATTTGGACAAGAACATCAACCAGTCCCAAACGTGAGAAGAAGTCGTGTCATTAAATAGAAAAGCGCAGTGACTGACTGACAAAGATTCAGTTATAATGTATCAACATTTGGTGTACTTAAGGTAGTTCGCGCTGTTCCTCGGCCGAAATAATATTTCATCAGATTGACCTGAAACTTGGAAGGAAGACACTTACTAACGGCCGGTACGGAATAACAACTTTTATTTCATTTTGACGTCGGTTACCTAGCAACAAAGTGACGTTAAGACGCCATCTAGCGACACTGTTTATGCATGTGCCGTGTCATGCGTTTTCTTATAATCGACTTAAAATAATCGTAAAAAGAAAATTCAAAATGTGCTGTTAAGAGAGTGATATTCTCTCTCGACTGGTATATGTAAGTATCCATAAATTAAGTTGTATTACATTGTTTCGGAAGAAAAACGACGTTCAAACGGGTTTAGTCGGGCGTTTGCAGGCGTAACTATTTACGCGTAAATGTAAATGAAGTCAAAACGCTCTGGTAAGAGTTTTTCAGAAATTGAAAATGCACGCAACGAGAAATTATTAAATGATCTTAAGTGGAGTCCGATTAACGCGCAATTCCATTTGTAGATATATGTCTGCTTGCTGAAATCAAATTGTGTTTTATTGATGTATGCAAACTCGAATTTGTGCTTACAGATGCTAAATCGAATATGTAACACCGATGTCATCACGGCAACCAACTCGGCATATACAGTAAATTCCGTTTATAACGAACTCCTTGGGACCATTCAAATATGTTCCTAATATCCGGAGTTTGTTACATTTTCATATAGAATAAAGAGAGAAAATAAATTGGGCAGAGAAAATGTGTTCCTTATATCAGGATTTGTGCTTTATCCAGTATCGTTATATACGGAGTTTATTGTAGTTAATAAAACTTTGAGCTTCGTCTTCATACGAAAATCTAGCAAAGCAGTGAAAAGTTAGAAGTGATTTGTGCTTGTGTACTTGATTGTATTGTTTTTCTTTCAAGCCCAAAATGTTGAGAAATTCATTTTGATTATTTGTTTATTGCTTTCTTGAAGTTGAAATGGTTTGATGAAGTAAATAAGTACATTTATTGGTAGTTTGAAGACAACCACTTTCTGATAACAATTCATACCCACCGATGTCCGCATGATTATTTCCTTCGAGCCATTAAATTGCTATTGGTTTATTAATTTTCTAAAAGTACTTTCCAATACCAATCAACCAGTACCACTTCTTGCATGATGTGTTACTTTCTTGCAAACTTCGTTTGACACTGTTTAACTGAACTTCAAAGCGTTGCAAAAGTGTGCGAGAGTTTGATGATTGTAAAATTTGAAAACATCCCATACATGCATACTTTGTAGCGATTTCCCAGTCACGTACCAATTTAACTCAGAATGATTAATAATACAGTCCAGAACATTGATGAGACTCTAATAAAGATTTATATTATATTAGTCCATGCAGTTGAATAGTTAGAAGTGATCAGAAACCGCTCATATAACCGCTTATCCGTTGCCGACCGTTCATGTGCCATAGGACACTTTCAAACATTTATTGATATTTTTTAGGGTATGCTGATGTTTTGAACAGTTTTTGAAATGAGAAAATTACGCTGTAAGGCATCTTCTACTCGAATGAGAATAGACAATAAAATAGTCTTGCGTTTTAGTCTTTCCTTAATGGATTAATAATCTAAGTACATAAATAATTTATACCTAGCAACATATATGTTGTTACAGCCAAATTAATGTAAATTATAAGTGTGAAGTATTTGTACTTTCCCGGCCAGTAAATAGCGGTCAATATGTCTAGTACAATGGAGCATATTTGATAGGATTAATTTTGTTTGCCTGATACACATTCCGATAATTACTATCAGGGATAAAATTGACAAGTGCCCGGAGAGAAATCAGTGAAAAAAACTGTACAACCGAAGGTATATGGGTTCGAATCCCGGTCAAGGTTCTTTTTTCTCACAATCTAACATTTGGCGCCTTCCTACTGAGTAAAATTATTTTTTACTATACAAATCTAGCTAAAGTTCGCTTTCATATACTACAAATTGCGCCGACTATTTTTTTAAAGATAGCTGTTGTTTAATTTAATGGCTATTACATAGTGAAATGAAAGTATACATTCAATGAATCAGTACGAAAAATATCTCATTTGTCCGGAATTATAGTGTTTTCATAGCTGGTGTAACGCCATTTCTGCAACATTTGTATGCACATAATCAGCATGTGTCATTAATATACTGTACGTGATGTACTGAAATAAATTTGAAATCGATGTAATGGTAAGAAATTATTTTTTTCATTTGAAATACACATACAAAGATGGGACCAGTAATTTGCCCAATGTAGTGTTTGCTTTTTTTTCTTTCCGGTTTGGCTTCTGTTTCACGACGCCGCCATCGCACCTGGCGGAGGTCCGTAGGTGACAAAATTTTTTCTCGCCCCCAAAATTGATAGTGATATTTTCGTTACAGCAAACAATTGTTTCGGAAGATTTTACCTTATAATTCATTTTCGGTTGCGACACAAGTTATTACAACTTAAAATACTCACTCTGTATGACATCGCAAAAGAGGTAATGTTTAATTATTGTGTCTTGCGTAAGGACACTATCACTAGGGCACTGATAGGATCATCGGATCCGGAGGTGAACACGCTACCATTGCGACTGGCTCGAAAGATATAAGTTCTACCGGTATTTTTTTGCATTTGTATTATTTAACTGTGCAGATGTGTATTCTTGTGTTGTAGAAATAAAGAACCGAATAAGAATGTGATGAACATATATTTTGTATATAGATCTATTTAAACAATTTTGAAGTACAATGGTTATAGAAGCGAGCATTTAACAGAAGATGAAGGCGAGAAGAGATATATAACAACGGACAATTCGGGACTCTTCATCTTGTAATGTAAAAGTAACGATAACGACTGCGAAATATTTCGTGCGCAGAATTGATTCAGGCGATCACTTTGGCAGGAAAAGCTTGGACGATAAAATGTGTAGCCAAAATACCACCAACATAGTTTCTATGCCGTCCCGCTGTTGAACTGGCTAATCGTTCGCCTATATGAAAGCAACATGTACTACTCTAAGAAAAAATGACTTGATTTATTTGGTCAACATCTAATAAATCGGTATGAATTAGGGTCTATCTTTCATGTACGTCTGTGGTAAACGCAAAAGTATCTGATCTGGAATATTGAATGTGTGTCCTTTTGCTAATTAGGTTTTTCAAGCCTTATGCTGAACAATATACTAAGCATAACTGGTAACAAGTTAATTTCAAAACAATCAACTTGTGTCTTTTGCAAATGCGCTTACAACTATGACCGAAATAAAAACCTTGATGTTACATGTATTACGCAGGTAGCTGCACTGAGACAAACTTTTTTATATCTTTACAAGAAGTATTCTTTTTCTTTAGATTTACGAAATCGGGGAAAAATATTTTCTTTTCAGTACTATGTGACGACTCTGGTACGACTACGCGCCGTGATCTGCCCGGTATTTTACCGACCAAATATTTTAAGCTTATAGAAACTAAATTTTACCATTAATTTATCATACAAAGTCGAAAAGTTATGATTCTACCTGCGGACAGTCGCACCTTTACCTGTGACTTTGATAATGCTTTGCGAAACAATGTTAATTATGATTACTCTCACTTGGTTTCCCGCCAAAATGTCAAAACAGTAAAAAGAGAAACTTCATAAAACAGCGTATGTACCGACAGTAAACAAGTTGATTCGAATTTATAGCAATTGTTAATGTCGAGTTACACAAGATATATTAACAACTGCTGTCTTTTAATAAAGAAGTATTCGTGTTGTGTTCTTGACAGCGCAGATAACAATGTCGGCCTTCTAAGAATTGCACTGACGTCAATGACGTTAAAAATGCGGATTTGTCATTTTTGTATCCCCTTTTCTAATTATCATATTTTTTATTGTTAAAGATAACCGTATGATTGCTTCGATATCATTCGTGAAAAAGATTACACTCCAACATAATATCGATATACATTGTATAAGGTTTTTGGAATGGGCCAAAAACGATCCTAAGTGAACCAAGCCCTTAGCCAACAATATTGATACCCTTTCGGCTTACCTTTTTCAGTATTGATGCGCTTCTTATGTCATTGTACTGCATCACAACGTCGTAAAACCGACGCCTTTCGACGTAAAAATTCGCCAGTTCATACGAATATAGCCAGTATCTGAAAATTTTCTTTTTCAATATAATGTCTTCAACAAGTATGAGACATTACAACATTTTAAAACTGTCCAATTACCATATTTATATTTGGACGCAAACTTCATACTATGACTGCACATCAAAGTCAAGTCTTCCTCGTAAATAATTCTTTAGATTTTACGAGCAAACTTGTATTTGGCAATTATACAGGTAATACAGATGATGTATGGAATAAAATATTCAATGTATTCAGTTTCTTCTCTAGTACCAAGCAGTTTGTTTCCTGTGTATTATGCTGGTTTGAATACAAAAACCTTATGTTCGTTGTTACAATACTTTTGATAATTAACGAAGATATAGCAAAACAAGAGTTACCTTTAAAAAAGATAGTCGGCGCAATTTATTGTATTATGAAAACGATTGTAAGCTAGATTTGTATAGAAAAAAATAGCTTTATTCAGTCGGAAAGCGCCAAATGTTACTTGGTGAGAAAAACAGAACTTGGACCGGGATTCGAACTTATGTACCTTCCATTGCAAAGTGTCTCCGGCCACTTGTCATTTTTGTCCCCAATTATCGCGACATGTGTATCAGGAAAACAAACTTAATCCTGGTTTTCCTTATAAATATGCTACTCGAATTTTTGACCGTTATCCACTGGCCGAGAAATTATAAATCCTCTAAACTTAAAATTAATATTAATTTGGTGGTATCAACATATTATTTTGACTGATATGAATCATTTGCGTACTTGAATTATTAACCCATTCAAGAAAGACTGAAAACGCAAGAGTACTTTATTGACTATTCTCATTCGGTACATGTATTATTCAATTAGTCTTGATCAACACTTTCATTCTGTACTGAATAATTAGTGTGCCTTTTCCGTGACGACATTGACAGACAGTAACTAAGTAATAACGGGCAGTATATCATTCGATCTCAAAACTCAAAAGGTAAACAAATAAACTTTAATTAATTTTCACAAGGAATGATTAATTACTTTATTACCATATTATAACTAAGTTTGAATACTTCAACGTATATTTTTGTAAGTTATTCACCCTCAATATATAGCAATGCGTATTGCAATACATAAACTGCGTATTCCAATTTATTGCATTGTAGAGACACCCCTGGTTCTGTAACATGCCAGGTGTCAAGCACCGATATTAGTTATGTTAGTGGAGGAGCGGGAGATCGAACCTTCGATCCATGGATTACTAGTCCAGCACTAGTTAACCACTGTACCACTGATCCGCACCTACCACGGTAATTTATTGCTCATCGAGATAATCCTCTTGCACAAAACGCATGAGCGATCGTGTGATACAGTGTCGAGACAATAGCTCTCCGCTATATTGTGCGACAATATATACCTGGTTCTCAATTATCCTCGCCAATATCATCGGCTTCGTTTGGGTGTGTTTTCGTAATTATCAATTGATTATCATATCAAACAAATACATTTCACCGACTGAAGTTCACTCCCCAGAGACAGTGGTGTAGTGGTAAGATGCCCAACTTATATGCAATGTTCCATGAGTTCGAAACGTGTACAGCTAATTTTAATTGTTATAGGAGTACGGCTATTTTTATTTAATTTGTCACAGTCTTATGCACCGTTTATTCTATGATTTCTGTTTTTTTTTTTAATGCTGATTAAATAACTTTGATTTCTGTGTTTTAATTGTTTATGTATCAATACGTATTATTGATTTTGATATCCATGGTATATCAGGAATTACATAAAATTTCATCGTCCGTTGAATGGATGTTTTCCGTTGTATGGGTTATCTTCAAAATCCTTCGAAATAATAGCCGAGGCAATCTTATTTTCAGAGTGTTTATCTGTTTTGATGATTTGCTTGTCGATATACACATGTATGCAAGACGACGGAGATAGAATGCTCAAATAGTAATTAAAAAAATCCTGAAACGTGATGAACAAAGACAATAGTTAATATATTATGTAACAAAACGATTTATAAAATGTAAAACAAAACACCAAGCAAGACTCGAACCTGCATACGCTGGATTGGTAGTCAAATGCCTGATCCACTACACCATTGCGGAATGGGATATCTCGACACTACGAAATTGATATTCTATATCAACCCCTTGTTATATTTTCATTCGAAGATTACCGACCACATATACAAAATATTCATGAGTGCCAATTCAATATTGCCGCATAATACTAAGCATCGCGGAGAACTTAAAATATCTATGTAAATATTAATATGTACATGTGTGTGATAGTTTTGTCGAATTATTCAGTTGGCATCGTCTGAATCACCTCCGTAAGCGAGTGGTTACAGTAAATGACTTAAAATAGCTGCCACCTCTCATTAGGATTCGAGCCCTGCTTACCGGACCCGACTCTTTATGTGAGAAAGTTTCAGTTTCAGTTTCGCAAGGAGCATGGGCCTAAAACCCAAAAACAAAAAAATAATGATCGCTGTTTACTGCGGTATTGTTGAATGACGTTTGTTTATCAATTCTGTGGATATAAGTTCCACAACTTAGCAACTGATACATTTCATAACAACCAATTCCTGACTACACTGACCCAAAATGAAAACTTTACAGGTTTATAATGGATTTTACTATGTACGAGAAAGAAACACCAATTCCTCACAATGCAGGAGGTGGAATTCAATCATTTGTAAGAATGTTAAACTTTATCAGTTAGGGAGTGAAATTATTAAAAAACAAATCATCACAGGAGCTTTCAGATTTAAGGTCATAAATTCACCTATATACTAGTATTTAATTCAAAGGGAGGTAATTTAAGAATTTGAATCTTTGGAGTCTCACCTCTCGCCTTTGCATTGTGTTTTCAAAAACATTGTTGAGTTTTCTAGTCTTGACATTAATTTCTCTCAACTGACAGTCAAAATAATATTTTGTCTTGACAAACAATTTTGTTTTTGATAAACATACTTTTTCAGTATTTGAGTTATCTCCATTTTATTCATGATAAAATGACTTTAACTTTTTGGCCTATTATCGTTTTTTGTTATTTGTTTTATTTTATAGAGTCAGAGTGAAATACAATGATTTAATATTGTGTTAAGTATTTGTATAATAAAAAAAATCATTTTGGGTGGGTGTAGTTGAGTCTATTTTATCTAAATATTGAACTGATTATAGTACATTTGTATATGAATTAATATATTACCAGGATTCAAAGTTGCATAGCAATAAAAGGTAAGCACGCCTTAGACTACAAAGCCGCCGCTATAGTTTAAAAATGGTTGCGTAAATAACAGATATCTACTCTAATCCAGAACATAACAAAAGGATAGTTTAGTTGTTTCTTCAATTCTTCTATAACCACATATTAACTTCACACATATTCGTATCTGTGCTCTCGATCGACGCCGCGAAATGCATTTTCTGACTGAAATCGTAAGTTTATCAAATGGAATACAAATTATCCTCATACTACTCTTTTTTCCATCAAATTTGGCAGCTACTTTTCTTCAGAAGTAATACAAAATCATACATTTAAATTAAACATGAAACATATATTGCGACATATCATTTTATTGCTGAAATGTCGACGTAATGCTCACAGGCGAATGAATAAATGAACGTATCGATACCGAGAACTGCATGATTTATTTTTCGTAAATTTTATGGATTAATCTTCGAAGAAAATTTTGTTAAATTTTGAAAAACGTCTGCCAGGACTATATACTTAATTTGACAAAATCTAAATGCAAATACGACCGCCTAAGGACATTTCGGCGTCAGATTTCTTTCATTTTACAGAGTACGGTGACATAAAAAGCGCACCAATACTGCAAAAAGTAAGTCGAAAGGGTATCAATATTTTTAGCTAATTTTGTAGATAAATGCTCGTTGGATACATTGATAATTTTTTCAAGACTTTTACCAGGGCGTATTTGCTAAATTCACATTTATGCGTACATTTGTACGTAGAAAAACGTCCGCTTGATGACGTTTGGACGTCGTTTGTCTACCAGCGAAATGTACAAACAAGTTAGTTCAATATATTGAAATATACCAATCGAGAGAGAATATTACTTTCTAAACTGCACATTTTAAATTTTCATTTTACGATATTTCTGAGCCGAGTTATAAAGAAAAATGCAAGATATAGCACTAACACAGACTGTGTCGCAAGGTTGCGTCTTGATGTAATTCTGTTGCTAGGTAGCCGACGTCAAAATTAAAAATAAAGGTGTGGTTCCGTAACGGTCGTTACTTTAGGTGTAATCCTTCCAAGTTTCAGGTCAACCTGATGAAATTCTATTTTGGAACAGCGCGAACTACCTTAAAATGACGTGTTGCATGAAGTATGCTAGTATAAAAATACAGTAGTCGAAACTCAAGGCTTAGAGTAGTTAAAATCTGCTTGCATCGTGCGTATATTCTCATAGTAAGTTTGTGTAAGCATAATTTCATGTCGACTTGACACCCGGGACAAGTACGAGAAGATATCTTGCACATATTCGACTTCCCAAATTAAGATCGGCTTTATAGACAAAACTCTTTTTTTATCAATCTCTTAATTCATGTAAATTAGAATGAACCACTTACAAGAAGTTAAAAACGTCTATATGCCTTTAAGAAACATGAGTTCGACATTCCCGATTTCCCCAAGCAGCATTGTTATATCGTTCAAAACAGGCTTTGTCGTTCCTGTTAGTCATTTGTTTTCATCCGTGCAAGTTTAAATGTTCATATCCTCACAAACCATTGGCATATGAACTTGAAACTTTACGGCATCGTCAGGGAGGATTCAGATTTTAGGATAGTATACCAAGGCATTATATCATTAGTTAAACTATTTTAATTGTCAGCCATATCCAACAGAAATTGATAATTTAACTACTTTCTTTCGGTTTATTTGAGGTAGCTTATTTTCAGTGTAATTATGTTTAAAGAAAAATGCATTGACATGTTAGCCTGTACATGTATAGGTCACTTGTTCATGGTGACTCGTAAAATTATAAAATAAAGATAAATCAACACCATCTACTTTTATTATAAAATTCGGTTCTGCGTTTACATTGTCACTTTTCCAAAATAGATTTTCTCTGAGTGTATAAATCGACCAAATAAAGCCAAAAGTACAAACCAAGGTCCCAGTCAATTACACATAATAAGTCTGGAGGTTTAGTGCGAAACAACAGAAACCGTTTCTTTGTGTATATTCAGAAACAATACTTTCACAGTCAACGATGAGTTTCAAACTGATCATTGTTAATTAGAAATGTGGTGTTATTCACACAGGCGAGAAGGCGGATAAAGTGTCCTGATTTTTGTAACTTTATATATGTGACTGTGACTGTGAAAATGGGTCCAGATGAGTAAAAATCACACATTTTGTTTTACATGTTTTCTAAAAGTGTGAAGTCTGTTGACTATGAATTGAAAATTTCAAGTAAATCTACCGACTACATTTAAAGTTATGCTTGTTTTCAGATAACACACATTGTTATTCTTCACATGACGCTTGTGACGTCAAAACAGTAAATATATTTGACGTTGTAGATTGCCTTGTTACACATTCATATGGCGGTATTTTTTCTTGAAATTTTACCTGATAAGACATAATTTATTGTTTAGAATTTCGCTTGTTTTAATTTTGTTGTCATTTTTCAACTTTTTAATAAATCCTCATTTTTATTGACCGTGCCCTCATTTTCACTTTTTCGAATGTCACAGAATTAGTGGTTGCTATGGTAATATGTTTTACGATAAAGACATGATATAATCATTTTCATGTATATTTGTGAATGCCATTTCCAATAAACATCATTTTTTAAATGGTTACGCCTAGTCGAAATTTGGTGAAAATTAGTTATTTGTCATTTTACATTTGCGAAGTAATAATTAATGCTCATCTGGACCCATTTTCTCAGTCCACGTATATTATATTGCTTTTAAATTCGTAAAGATTTTAAGACAGAAACTACGTATGTCAACATTTTAACAGATGACATTTTAAAATTTTAATCTAGTTATTAACATTATGAATATGATTTGAAGAACTTTCCTCAGTATAGTGTAGATCTAAATTAAATACGTGAGCTTAATGCACATTTATTTTGTAAACGTCCTTAATCCTTTCGCGACATTCACTTCTGGTAAATCTATGTTAAGTACGTGTATCTTTAGAAAACAATAATACATTTCAATCTGAATTTTACAGAAGTATCTAGGAAACTGCATTACAAAGAGACTTATAAACAAATGGAAGTTCAAGTCTTTATTCGTCTTACTTTTTGCTTACCGGGAAATCATTTTTCGTGTAGCCTGGTTTCCCATGGTACCGGTGTACTTGATATATACGCCAACATAAAAGGACAAAATACACTCACCTGTACTTAATAAAAAGTTCACTAATAAATTGACATCTAACCTTTCATTTAATCACAAAAACCATCATATCAGTCATGAAATACAAAGTCTGATAACTATCAATGTAAGCCGCCATTTTGATCATGAAATGTAGGTCAACTTCATGCTACCGGTGTAATGGTAAAATCGTAAAAGTATGGGCAGCCATATCCTGCATTAACTTCAGTTTACTTTAACATGCCTTTACTGTCACACGAGTAACATATTTATATTTAAATGGTTTTGTTTATCAATGAAAAGTTAGATTTATGAAGAAAACTTGTAACAACCCTGAAAAAAGTCATTTTTCACCAAACTGTTAATTTTGTTCACAGTGTAAGCACATAACATATTTATTCACAGTGTGGTCACTTAAACATGTATGTTCACAGAGTGAGTACTTAATACATGTCATTTCTGTGAAAAACATTTGTTGATGTATTTTCAGTGACCACAACATCACATTTACTTAATTAACTATTGTAATATAAAAAAACTTCTAGCTGTGAGACCAGACAGTTTTGGCGAACCATACTTCTATTTTTCCCGCCATTATCAGTTGTCATGGTGTCACATGACTTTTTATGAAAAGATGTGTGACGTCAGTACAAGCTGCCGAACTTATTTTGGATATAAAAAAAATATGTTTTGCAAGGAAACCGGCCTGATTGGACCAGAAAGGGTAGATTTAAGCAAAAAAGTGGTAGTTTGAGAGGCACACATAAAAATATTCATTGCATATTTTTGATTTTAGCAGAAAATACATTTTTACTGTAGAGACACTGAAGTTTATAAAGCGTGAAAATGTAAACAGTCGACAGATGGCGCTGTGATGAAAATATTGCGAGATTTACATTTGCACCGGTACTTTGGGACCACCGGTACCGTGGGGTTTCAGTATAATATTCATTAAAGTTCAATGGTGACCCATAATGATACTGATAAAGTTAACGTATATTGTATGTCACTTTCTGAACAGAATAAATCCCATTTAACGAGAAAGTTAGATTTTTACAACTCTTTTTTTTATAAATAGTGTACAATCCTCTTACAGGATTATGAAGACATGTTTAATTTTAATTGTACTATACATAATAAGTATCTTAGATTCTGAGAGTTTTAAGAAATCGGTTTTCATAAACTTCAGATAAATAGCTATCATAATTATGAGACTATTTATAGACTTGGACAAGAATTGTATATACATGAAGTCAAACCAGTAGTGCGAAATAAGCCACAGCAACACGCGAGATATATCCTTATGAAACAGCCCGGATGTGCGCAGTTTATTTTTAATCTTTGGTAAAGGAGTTTGTAAGCACTGTACATTTGAAACCATATTATTAAACAAACTCTAGTTTCAAGTTAGTTGCCTTAAGTTCCTTTCAAGATCAATGCTATTCAAAAACTTAATCTAAGAATGAATTGAAATTAAATTTTCTGCTTTTACACATGGACGAGGTGCTGTTTGAAAAACTAGAACACGATCCTAAAAATGCACCGACAATAAATCTCAGACATAACGGATTTGTAAATATTTTTCAAACCTAAAGATCTGTTGATCCTATATTTGATTCGCATTTGCTTACATAAGTACATGGCTACTCGAAATATCAATGCCTTTTCAAAGGAATCTTAATAAATATTTTAGAATTCTATTCTTACATGTTTTCACCTAACATTCTACCTTTTACTGTCAACAGCTTCGTTTTATTTTTACATGCAAGAACCGTGCTCTATCCCACTAGGTAATGCACACGGAAATGAATCTTCGTTTTATCAATTTCAGACGAGTACATTTAAAATATATTACACAAATACCACATAAAAATATAAACAAAAACCATCTTTCTTTACCAAAGTGAACAGCACTATCAACATCCTTAACACTGACTTTGTTTTCCGTTTTTTTCTGAGAAAATCATTATTTGTGATAACTGTAATGTACGAACAATCAAATTTAAGTACTGAGTGATTAATGAGACATACCCTATAACTGATATCAAACTAAATAACCTCAAAACATATATAATAGAATCTTTGGAAGTATTATAACTTAACCTAAAAGTTTCAGCTATGCATTCTCAGTCATTAGCGATAAAATCAGCGGTTCAAAATATAATGTAGTACCATAAACCATTCAATAATATATGTAGATTTGTTGTTGTACAATTAATGGGTGGATCGGATTTATTACAGAAAGCCTCTATATTGATTGATTGTGGTAAAATGAGGCATTTTTCGCCATAGATACTTCTTTGAATTTGAATTTAATTATCATTTTACGTTCATTGAACACATAATATACGTTTCGAAAGTATAATCTGCTAGATGCAGGGAGTGCCTCTTTAAAGATATGTAGCAACAGTCCGGTACATTCTGGATCACCCATCGTATTTATGCAGAAACACGTTATATAGCTTTAATTATAGCAACGCGGGGTGAAGTTATATGACAGGCAGCATGGTAGACTTCCTTATTTATTTGACAAATGTAAGAGTAAAAAGAGAAATGTAAACAATCTAGAGAAATATTATACAAACTATCACAGCCTACAAGATATGCCTAGGCCTGCACAAAAATCTTACAGATGAGGACCATGATAACTCAATCAAAACGATAAGCTGTTCAATCTTTTTTCCTTAACGTAGGAGGAATTATTTTAGCTCGCTTCAGCACGACACCTGGTGTCCGTCGTTTGTCTGTCGTCTGTCGTCTGTCTGTCGTCTGTCCACACACAACATTGTGGATGCAATAGAGGCTGCATTTTTAACTAAATCTTCATGACACTTGGTTAGAATGACAGCCTCGGTAAAATCTAAGTCCAGCTCGAATATTTGTTATTTAGGGCAAAAACCAGGTCACAGGGTCAAATTTTAGGGAAACATTGTGTTTGCGATAGAGGCTTGCATTTTTCAATGAATCTTCTTGAAACTTGGTAATTTTAACCGTCTTTATAAAATCTAGATTTAAGTTTGAAAATGGATTATTCGGGATCAAAAACTAGATAGATACTTTTATTTCCTCCAACATATGGAGAGCAAAACGTATATACATTATAACATAATGCTTTATAAACAGAAAGACAAGACATATATTATATACAGTATACGTGTATAATACAGTGCATAAGTGATTCATACCTTATTTGATATGAATTTGTTTTATAAAAAACGCCTGGTTGCTGATCAAACTCTAAACTCCTATTTCAAGATGAGTTCATCCACAAGAGAGAGACAAGACACACACAAGAACCCACCCTGTCTAATGCGAAATGATCGAAAATTCGAAATAAGTAACCTGTGCATTTCAAAGATAAAGATAGAGTGGTGAAAAAAAAAAAAAAAAAAAAAAAAAACAACTGTATGAATGAAACTCACACTTGTAAGCAAACTCGTACACAGCAGCCCTAAGACGAAAACGAAAGATTAAGACTCCTACAAGTTTGTTACATATAATGCCTTTAAGTATGTGGCTGTGAGGAACTCATCCTGATATAAAGTATCATCCTGTCAACTTTATAAGCTCATGACACATAATATCAATACAATTTGCAAAATATTCTTATCAATGATAAATACTTAAGTGAAGCATTGTTTTCTATGTTTTCACAGATATCTGTACAAAGTCTAATTATTGCAGCGGGGTCAAATCATAGCAAAACCTTGTGAATTCAACATAGGTTGCAATTTGTTCATTGGATCTTCATGAAACTTTGTCAATATGATTGTCTTAACGAAATGTAGTTGAGATTGAATATGGGTCATCTGAGGTAAAGACATTCCTAGGTTACCCGGTTACAAACCGTGTGTATGTCATACAGGTGTAATTTACAACACGGTCATCATGAAAATTGGTCAGAATATTTGTGTGGATTACCTGGGTTTAAGAACTAGGCCACCAGGTCAATTCCGATGAAAACCTTGTCGGTACTCTAGAAGTCATATTTTATAGCCACTCATCATGTAAATTGGTCAGAAGGCGTGTTTTGTCAAGGCCAAACAGAATATTTCTGTTTATGATTGATAGTTAAGGGTTGAAGCTTGGTCACATGGTCATACCTAGGTCTCATGTGAGCATTATACGGCTATCTTGGCAATCTAATTTGTGTTGTAGGCAGTTACTTTTAACTGTAAGCATTGACTTACGCATATAAGTGCATGTAGTAAGTATTTAGAAAAGTAAACAATTAAAGCTGTGTTACAAACATCTACACATTCATGTAAAGGCGGAAAGAGTAGGAATCTTTATTTTAACAAATTCTACACTTATTCCGAATTACTACCTATAGAATAATTCTGTCCACCGTGTAATGAATATGATGTTCTGATGATAATTTTTAACAGTTTTTAACAGACTAATTGTACAAAATCATATTTAGCTATCAATCTCTAAAACGTAAAAACAGATTTATGTAGAAAAACAGGAGAGCTTTATATTACGCAATAATACGTACTAAAAATACCAATATTATGGAATGTAGTACAAATACATAGTATTACATGTAATAGTATTATACCATACCGTTTAAAATATATTATACGCGTTAGCCTGCCTTGATGTGAAGTTGTACTAATAAGGGGCAGATCAACACACAGACATGTACCTTACAAGTAAAACAACTTTTGAATGTCTACACAATATTTTATTTTTAACAAAATATTGTAAAACTACACTGAGTCAAAAGTTATCAATGTACAATAATTACACTTATTTAAAAAGGTTCGTCTAAAACTTATTGTATGTGTACAAATTTTTTTTTAAATTATCATGTTCACATAAAAAACCTCACACATATTTTAGCAATGTTTGAAAATATATTGCATAACATATCAATGAAGTCAAATTGTTCCCAATAGTTTTTGGAGTTCCCTATGGGAAATCAGTTAACTTCTACTTACAATTATTCATACTTATAGTCCTCCCTTATATTGAAGATCAGTGACAAAATGTTTCTCCTCAAATATAATCTCAGTTCAGAACTTTTAAAGGACGATAACAGCAGTTGTAGATCGTAACATTCACAGATATATCTGCAGAGAACCATAATGGAGCTTATCTACAGTACAAACATGCAGTACAAATGTACCTTAACCTCATGGTTAACTCATGGTCACATTGCTGTTATGTACGTGAATTACTAAAGGTAAACTAAAGTGAACCAGTGTACATAGGAGTATTTAAATAACATACAGTCCGTCATAACGAAGATATTTAGATAGCATGAGTTTTTTCACATCCGGTGTGTTTACGTGAATCATCCGTTGTCAATCTATCTAAGCCTGGTTGATTTAATCATTTCACCCACTTTATGGATCTAAATTTATATAATTTTAAACGAAAGCGACCATCTCGCTAGCTAATATCTGCGTTAAAACAATAACTTTTTGCTCATAATTCGAAACGAGTTTTTTCTTTACCTTCATTTGATCGGATTCGTTTTAAATGTTTGCCCCAAGGTTACGTTGTACTAAGAAGAATAGACTGTGTCGACTTCTTTGTAACAAGAGCAACTTAACTGTTTTGTAATTTTGTACATGCAGTAGAATAAATTACGCTTCTTTTTAAAACAATACGTTTAAATCCCCGTCCCATTATTGGTGACTGAACTTCTAATTTACTGAAATATTTCAAAGAGCAATTAATACCGAGTAATTTGCAAAATCTTCAAAATTTTATGATTAGTACAAATGTACGTCAATCTTAGTTTTTAAATGTAATCTATTTTCGCTAAATAACATTTGATATAAAGTTTGTATATTGTTATTTTTCCTGTATTGTTCCATGTTCTTTGTAGAAATTGAAGATATGCTCTGTGATGTTTTGTTTGAATTCGTAAAATGTAATATCTGCTCACAATCAACAGGGTTGAAATATATCTTTAAAAAGTATCACACATGTAATGTCACTTCAGCAGTAAGGGTTCCATGCGTAAGTGCTCTTCTTTAGAATACGGGTGCTAAAATCAGAAATAGTTTTCCCTTAATATAAGCAACTAATTTAGAAAATCTATTTCAAGTTTTCCTATATTCTAGTACTGATTTCAGTACGGGTTTATTGCCGTAGTGTAGTAGTACGACGTTTTCTTCGACTCCTGTCAGGCAACTCGAAGTGTTTCTTTAACCGTCTTTAACCGAGGAACCTTATGTCATAGCTAGCTGTAACAGGATAACGTCATCTAAAATGTTGACTGACTCTAATAAATATGTGATAGATATCAAAAGTGATGTCTTGAAAGCAAGCTAAACTTTTACAAATTGATTGATCTTGTTTCACAGTCGAAGTTAACATATATTAAGTGGCACGTGCATGAAAGCAGAACCTTGTCATTCTTTGCACATTTTAAGGTTAATTTAATCGAAAAACAAATACAAAGTACATACCTGATAGCAATATTGACTCTTTATGTGAAATACAAACTTTCTTATAATTATATGCATGTATATGTAACAAAGTAAATAATGTAAAATAAGATCTGAACATCAGCGCAGTTTCCCGTAGTTGTAGAATGTTCTTCAAAATTTAATCAAAATATTTTCACGCACAGAATAAAGACGGGTACTATATGATAATTTTGAATTGTGAATTGATTCCTAGAAGCAAATCCGAAGCATTCGATTAAGTTTTTTTTTATTTTTCGGAATTACTAGTAATTCATTCTATTCCGAAAGACGGGCTCGATTTGGTAGTTCTAAACTGAGATTTGATTTCTAAAAGAACTCCTGAAGCGTTCGGTTAAGTCTTTTTACATCTCGGAATTAATTCCTCTTATTCCGTATTCCAAGAAGAATTGTTGTAGTGACGTGATCAGAAACTTGTCGTCCAGCAGAGTGATCCCTGCATCTGATATCCCAATTTGCTGCATATTTTTATAATATTTCATAGATACATTTCATCACTAATGTTTTAATTTTTGTTATTATTATTAATATTTAAAACAGTTTCTTGCTTTTTGATTATCTCCATAATAAAGAGCTAACATTATTCCAATAAAGGAATCGTTCTATTCAGAATCAGTTCTGTCACATGACATTCTGGTTCTAGAAGGAACAAATGACGCGTAACTTACAATCTGTCGGCAGCTGTTTCTTAAAACGGCCTGAATCGAAACCATTTGATGAAACTAAAAAGATATAATCGTTATATTGTTCTTTTATCAGTGTTGCTACAATTCTTTGTAAATTGTATTTGATCATTGCACATGTAGAACACTAACAGGTACGGCAATTAAAGGGAAACAATTTCAGAATTCGCCATTTTATCCAGGGTGTAATTACATATGGCACAATATGCTAAAATTAATCAAAGGATGATATCGCTGAAATTGAGGACTTTTCCTCTATATAATCCATCAAGAAATATCAAAAGTCTTTATCTTGGAATTCCGTGTTCAGAATTGTGTTTTATTTGGCTCTTTAGAGTGTGATATGGGAGGGACTTTTACATATCTTCTGTTAGTTCACGTCAGTGATATAGGACAAACAAAGCATCTATGTTTTAATCATTACAACTTGCAATCATTTCACACAAATTCTCTTTTCTGATTGGTTATTTCTGCCCCAGCGCCCGCTTTTCATGACACGACGAACGCAGGTACGTAGTCATAGCTTCTCATTAATATTCATGACGTGCTACTTTTTCATTCATAAAATCGTGTACGGGTTCAGGGCATGTCACCAAACAAAAACACTTTGAGAAGAAAAAGGAATAGTGTTTCTCACCTATGAGATACATATTTCCGCGCATTTTCCGGTGATAGATAACCCTATACTTCACCGCTTATCACATAAAAATCGAAAAATGACTGTAAACATTTTATTTTTGAAATAAACATAGGGCTATGGGTATTCATTTTCTTAGTTAGATCATTTTCTATCCATCTATATCAGTTTCGAAGTAAAATTCGAGAAACAGTTGGTTTTCATTTTTTCATCCCCATCCTGTATTTACACTTATTTCTTCTTACTTGTGTGAAAATGCGATTCAAACGGTGAGAAAATAAATCTACCATGTCCATTGAATTATGGATAAGGATATCCTTCGGTGTTTAATGCAAATTAGGTGTAAAATTTCTGACGGTTCATACCTCGATAAAATGCAGAAAAAACACATTCAATTCTTAATTGCACTTGTCAAAAGTCCACGCTCAGTCACTTTGTTTTACAGTTAAATTGTAGCAAAATGTAAAATATGCAACCAGGTGAAATTTTATTAGATTAGACTAAACGTATGGACATAGACATTTTAATAGTAAATATTAGCAGTCATGTTGCTGCACAGCTAAAGACATTTTGTGATTTCCTTAATAAATCATTTTATCATTAGTGAATTAGCATAAAGTGGTAATTGTGAAGAAAGCCATACATTATAAGGATATTGTATATAAAGCTTAAACTTTTTATTATGTCCCTGAACAAATTTACCGAGGGAATTACTTGAAATTTCATACATATTCTAGCGCAATAAGAGGAAGTACAGTGTGCAAGAACCATAACACTGGTTTACCTTTCTTAATTATCTCCCTTTGTTACATTTTCTTGTCTGGAGCTTAATATAAAGAGTACTTAAAATCACAGCTTTTCACAATTATATTTCAGACAGTTTCAGACACCAAACTCCCTGTTAAATAAGAAAAGGCACCCTAAAAGTGGTATATACTGTGCCGGTTCTTTGCTATTCACAGTTGTTTGAATGCCACTGCAAAATGCATTCTGCTCACTGCAGACTAGTGAAAAAAAACCTACTTCCATTCTCATGCACCGGTTTTACACAGAGCCACAAAATGCCACATATGTGTAGTTCAGATTATGTTTCAACACTTATTCAAGAATATAGCAATATTAATCATTCTCTACACAAACTGCACCATTAACTCTCAACAGTACCCTTTCTACAGAAATGTGACCAGGGCCAGTTGGAAACTAGGGCGCAAAACTGTCGAGTAATGATATGACTGATAAGTTACATTCATGGTTTCATTGGGTCAAAGTGTTCGTTAGCGTTTCTGTTAACGTGAACCAGTTTATATCGGTAAGCCATGGGAGGAGGTATTTTGAAAGTAGAAGTTTTATAATGATACATAAACCGATATTATGTTACTTTATTTGTTTGCCCATTGCCATTACCTGTGTATCTCTTTGCAAAATAATTTGTTAATTGCCGTATGGGTGAAACGTATGGATTTATCATTAGAAAATGTTCTAGTGTGACATAGTTTAATGTTGGTCTACTACACTACGATAACATATGCAAATATCTGGTTATATGTCAAATCTTCTGATTTCCTACATTTAGATTGAACCTTGATTACAAATAACGGTACCCATAGGAATATCATTGTCATCTTTAATTGTATAGTCATGTCATTATTTAACCTTTATTTAGCCTGTATCTATAGCTGATCCTTCAAAGTTGTCGGTGAAAACAATACTTTCTTCAAAATGGCATGACATGAAATGTCAAATTAATTGCTAGAAGCAAAATCACACGTAAAATCAAGATAGCCATTTGAGAAAATATTATGAAAAAGTTGGTGAGTTTTTGCTTTTTGCTACACAATGTTGTTTTCACAAAAAATATATGAATATATTTATTCTAGGTTTTATACCTTACCAGAAAAGTTCATTAAATTTAATTTTATGAGCAAACGTAGAAATGATGTATTAAATACTAGTGCAACTTTGGATGAAATGCGTTGATTAGTGTTTGTACAGGAGGCAAATTCTACAATGTACGATTTATTGGGACAACCTTCGTATTGATCCCTGCTATGTAAAATGTATTGCACAGCTGTTTGATTAATATGTACATGTTGGCATAAACCAACATTGTCATTGTCACCAAAATATAGTAAGATAAATAATCCCGAAGCAATCCACAATCAACTAAATCAGCAGAAGTATGTTCCACAGAAACATGTGCATCTAGCTATGAGAAAAGGTAACAGGCACAATATATGTACATGCTCATTTAAAACTATGCAGTGCAATGCCTTTGTTCACAAATTTGACTGTATGACAATATGACACTATTTCTTGGACATTTACAATGTACACTGATATCTGAAATAATTTGCTGTTTCATCATTTTCAGATTGGGGAAACAACCGTGGTCACATATACTCGTGTAGCGTTTCCCGCAATCGGACTTTGTTCAGAGGGTGCAAATGTGAAAGTCATATTAGACGCAAAGAGGCCCTGTTGAAAGACCTGATTGTGTATTTAATTTCTTCCCGATTTTGAAAACGACATCCTCTCAAATAAGACGTTACGTTACGTGTATAACGTTTGCCTGCGTCGTAGGGCGTTATATGGATATATTTTATTTTGTCTAGATTTTCTATTTTACCAGAAAATCATTATTATTCCATTAAATCTTACAAGAGCAAACGTAGAAATAATGTATGAAATACTTGTGCAAGTTTTGGTAAAATGTTTGGATTAGTGTTTGTACAGGATGCAAATCCTACGATTTAATGGGACACCCTTTGTGTTTACCCCTACTATGTAAAAGGGACTGAACAGCTTTTTGAGTAATGTTTATGTTGACATACACCTACAGTGGTGCTTACGTATATCTTTGCACACGGAACGAACAATACACGCACGATTCACGCAAACGGAACGCACGATGAACAAACGATAACTGATGAATGAATCATGAATGATGAGCGATAAGAACGATACACGATTCCCGATGAACGAAACGAAAAACGATTCTTCGATTTACTCGGACATTTTCGTTTGCTTGAAATATATATTATAAAAAGATGTCAAATTACAATGTTAGAGCTGAATCGAACCCCCTTTAAGTCCTTAATTATCGATAATTTACAGTAAAACCAAACAGATCATAAGAATAGTAGTTGAATAGCGGCACATATACTTATTACATTTATAATTAAATGTTGTAAAGAATCTTCGGACGGAAAGTCCGATTCGACGTATAACCGCTACCTAGCCACTGCCATAATCTTTTAGTTATTAAGTTTTTCAGTTACAGTGAGCACTTTACCGAATTTCTACACAGAAGCAATTTGCAAATAAGTGAATTATCATATCGTTTGCGTCGGTAGAATAACACCTGATGTAAATCTTGGACGATATGCAGAACGTACGTTCGGTTTTACAGGAAGTCAACATCTCATTTTCCCTCTAACATCTCGAGAGAAAAAGTAAAAAATGTAACAAAAAGAAAGTTTACTTAATTGAAAGAATGAGTTTTTCTATTTCATCAATTTAATCCGATCTTTGAACAATAATATGAATAATAAGCGTTTAGGTCTAGGCTAACGTGCATACGTTCTACACGATTAGCCACCCGCGCTATTTCGGACCACTTTTATATTATTCCTATCGTGCAACGTTCATCACACGGAACGAACGATGCGTTACACGATACACGATCTGAATGATGCACAATGAATGCACGAACGATAAACGCACGATGAATGCAAACGGAATGCACGATACACGAAGAGTTTGCAAAGTTACACGTGAGCACCACTGTATATAGTCAAGGTCACCAATGGATAGTAAGATAAATAATCCTGAAACATTCACAATCAACCAGATCAACAGAAGCCTGTTACACAGAAGCATGTTCATCGAGCTATGAGAAAAGGTAATATGAAAAATGCATGCTTACATAAAACTTTTCAGTACAACGCTTCAATAAAGAGCAACAAACAAAATAGCAGAAATAAACTGTGGACATGCCTAAAACTCATCGAACAATGGCATAATGAAGTGTTGTGTTGTTTTAAGTGTAACTGTATCAGAATGGTAAGTTACCTGAAATATCATTTTTGAATTTTCAACCGGTTAATAGCATGTAAACTGAACTTTTCCATTTGATCAACCTAGTATAACATTTGAATAACGAGCAATGTTTTCCCACTAAGTTTAGTATTTATTTTACCAACGAGACGTGGCTAGACAGAAAATATCAATGAAACAGATTGCATAAAAATAACTGTTTACCACTGTACTAAAACAACACGGTTAAACTGAAAACATATTTCCTTTTGGTACCGTATAGTGCGCCGTTCACGATACTATTGAGTCATGAACTGGAACAGTCATCAAACATAAAATGACGAAATGTGTAATGACATATTATACTATTGGCGAGTGCAAAAGCTCATAATTGAATGATTGTACAAAACCTTTTGGTCTAATTACTCAGTCCTGTTTGAACGCTTTCCATTTTGTTATGACCAGATCGGGTTAATGTCTGGTTTAACTTGTGCACTTCTGTTTGATCGTTGTACGAATTCACTGGTATGTGATTTTGTTTATGTTTAATTTAAGCACTGTCTATCTCTTTAGTGTTTTTTTCTGTTTCATTTATAAGTTTTGAGTATAATCAAACTATTATGATCAAGTAATATTTGAATGCTAGTGTTAGCATTATATCATTAGTTCAATGTGCATATTGGATTATTTATGGAATAAACTGATGAAAAACATACTGTGGTATTTATACATTTCGCCTTATGCGTCAAACAAGACGCACGCAACAAACGCGCGCTGAAAAATTTGGTGCTTAAGAAACAAAATAGACATATTTTCATGCGACAGATAAAGAACACAGAATTTCAGAATCCTCAGAATATTAAATGGTTTCTTGTTTTGAATACAGCATACCCCATACTATGGAACTTTGCTGTTAGAAAAAACTTTGTTTCATTACTCACGCATGTAAATGTCACTCTTACCAGTTAGTAGGAAAAGCAAAACGGAAAATATGTATTTATGAGACGTTCTGATTTTGAGCATGAACATACAGACTATAGTCTACATTTAAGAACTTGTAATTTGTTTTGCAATGCTACAATACATTTTGCAATGAGGCGCCTCCTCTTTTCACTATTTTTCCTTGTACCTGATTGTGCTGTACGTGATTGCGTCAGTTTTTGTCTGTGAGATACGATCCCCTCAACGATTAGCCCATAAATCAACAGAAGCCTACAGAGTAAATTTATACAGTATAGTGTGATGTCAAATGCAAATCACTCCCCACCCGCTGTAACTTAAACTGGACGAACAAAATTATTCTGAAGAAGAAAAAACTACTTTCAAACAAGAAATAAATTGACTACATGTAGTTAATAACCCGGAAGGGCCGCTGTCTGTGGAATATTACATGTATGTCCTATATTTTATTTATGGTCACAACTCATTGATATATACATTTGTTGACGGAAGCAGTTGCAAAGCAGTTTATGCGTCCGCTAGAAGGTGAAGGTTAATCAACCAATGACCCCTAAAACAAAGTAATATAATATTTCATTACTGTATAACACTTAAGCAGTTTAATCATACATGTACGTTTGCTGCTTGATCAAATGTCCATAGCTTTCTGCAGAAACCTATTATTTCATATACTAAATTCGATGTTAAGTTACATGTAGTTATGTTTGAGATGATCCGTCGTGATTGTAGCTTACAAGTCAACCTGTTTATTTCAAAAGCACACGTCACTTTACGTATGTAGGTAAGACAGGCATTTAGATTTAAATTTCAAATTTCGAGAACAGAAAAAAAACTAGAACAATTTATCAGATAATAGACCTACTCTATTTTCACACCTTCGTTATATTTGTGGTCACGAAGCGAGAGTCGCAACTCTTACTTTAAGAACTGCAGATCGTTATGAAAACATCGCGCTTACCTCGGCTTGTTTCGAACATGGAGGAGACATTTCAAAATAACAATGTTACCATCGGTTGTCAGTGAGTGTGTGAACAAATTTGGCGAAAAGAAATGCATTTCATCCGTAGAGAAAACTCCTTGACTTTCGATCATTCATTTTAATTCGATAGCAAACAAGCTTTATGAAGTTGTTGTGTTATTTGCTTTAGCGACAACGTTCATTTATCCGAGACATTGTCAGATTTTGTTATTGGCACGAAACGAAAAGCATTAAATCAGATGTGAAAACTCCTTTGACTTTCGATAATTCAATTTAATTTGATGGCAAACAAGCTTTTCAGTATTATTTTATTTGCTTTAGCGACAACGTTGACTTATCCGAGATATTGCCATTCGTTTTAGCTACGGGCAAGCATTCGTAGCTCTGTGAACCTAAGCAAGTGTTCAATCGCGTAACCAACCATTAGACATAGCCCATGAGGCCTTACTATGATATTTTGATACTCCGAATTGTAAACCGAACGCGGTAATATTTCGCTTTTAAGATATATTTGATAAAAACATAACCGTAGACCTGTTAAATATTTATAAGCTCCTATCAGCAAATTCAACTTCAGTGATATGGTGCTGTCTCCGTGAAGAATAATATACTGACCATAGTATTTTCGTGATACGAAAAACATTCATCTTTATAAACATGTAGTGGTTTATTATTTGATGTGTTGCTATCCATGGTTTTATACCATCTCATTCTTGTGAAATCCAGCGTATCTTCTTCATTCAAAATATAAGCCGGTCTCAGAACCATCCAAACCGATATAATAATTGTTATGGATTCCGGCAAAGCATTCGACAAAATACCCCATAAACACTCTTTGGAGCCCCTACTCTAAGAGTCGTATAAACAAATTTAAAAAATCAAAAGATGAGCTGCATGATTCCTCACCTTTTGATATAATAATGGCACCATAATACTAGTTCCGTTTCAGATATGCTTTATTATCTAAACTGACCATCACTTGAAATAAGAAACACAAGAGCTCAACTTACATTGCTTTACAAAATAATGCATCCTGTTGTCGCCACATATCCTGAGAATATTCTACTGGTATCAGCTGGTTTAAGAACACCATTGTATCGTGAACAGCTTCAGAACATCACGAGTCATTTTATCTAAGAACTCAAGAACTGTAAGTCAGTGGAACGTGTTACTTTCATTGATATACAGAGCAATCGCAGTTCATTATCACTGTGTCTGTTCTAGTCAACATAAGTTTACATCAATATAGTACTCCTAACAATCAATAGACGATTGCAACTGGGTGGCGCTTGTCAGAGACAGGGTTAAGAATGAGAGATCTCTTTAAATGCAAAGATAAAAAAGACCTATAGTGCTTACATTAAAAAAACAGAGTGATAGATGATTCAATAAGGTGCACAGTGGCTACTCTCTCAGAAATATATTTAGGCTCGGTTTGGACTGTACACTGTAAGGAGGCCATTCTAAATACGGATAGTGTTCCTGAAAAAGAAAGAGTTCAGATGAAACTGGGTCCAGAATTAAGGAATCAGGTGAGACAGGTTTCTCGTTGGAATGAGGTGGTTGTGATCTGCGCATATTAGAGTTGGTCTGCTTTTATATAGGTAGATGTGTAGTTGCGTCTTTATTTTTGTGTTTGTCAGTTTAGGGCATTAATCAGTTGGATTATCAGCTTGAGTTGTATAATTCTAGTCATTAACCTTGTTGTTTGTGGGATGGACATTTATGTTAATCAAGCGAAGAGAATTATATATTTTTGCCGAGTTCAGGCCAGTTTAAATCCTTAATGATGGTCACACCTAGTAATTCTCAACACCTCACATTAACCAGTGTTAAACTCCATGGACCAGTCCCTTTCCCACTGTTCAAAAAAGCATGCAGGTCTTTTTGGAGGGTTTGTGAATGAGATGTAGACTTGATGGAGAGATATACTATGCAGTCTTGACTTACTAGTATTTAAGTCAGGTTAGTCTTTTATATAAGCCAGAAATAGACAAGTTACTAAGACTGAACCCTGGGGAACACTGACGGGATAAGCGTTACTGAAATTTATAACTATTATATTTGTTTGTTTACCATTCTCAATGATGTGTGAAGCTGATAAGTTTGGTTTCACAGCTATGCTTAGAACTAAAGCCATGCTGGTACTGGCTTAGCAAGTTGTTATTGCCAAAATGCTTCAAGATGTTAGAAACCAGAATATGCTCCAATACTTTGGAAGCAATACAGGTAAGAGTATTTGGCATGCAGTTACTTGCCTTTGATTTCTTATCGACAGGAACGACGACCGCACTTCTCCTGTCTGGAGGGACACTGCTAGTAAGATAATTTTAAAGGGAAATGTCATTGATAATTGTTTTCAAAGTTTTCGAATATTTAGTTTTGATAGGTGTGATAACTTTGACGGTCACATCAGATGAAATAAAACAGAAAAAATATAACCTTTTCTTTGAAATACAAATATAACCGAATTAAAGCATTAAATGTGTCGTTTCAATGTATTAATAAAATCAGTTTGAACTGCCAATTCACAACACTCAATTAACAAAATAGTAAAATTAGTAATTGACTTTTGTCGGGGGACACAAGTCGCGGTGGATCAAATAGTTTTTAGACAAAGAACAACAGTTTGAACTCTGTGTTTGGACTTTGTTATTAATGCAATAATTAAAAATTGAAAGGCCGAATTAGTACGGATTGCTATGGAATACGAGGACTTAGATAGGGTACGCACCAAGAGATACTCCAAACTGGACGATTCTATCATGAAGTGCTGGGAGAAATACTCGTCTGGTCAGATGAAAACTTCAGTTTTTCTTGTACAATTAGGAGATCTGTACAGCATACGCTGTTGAAATGAACATTTTGTAATGAGGGTGACTTAATTAACATTGACAGTTTGGTATCATACAGCGAACTCTAGCTGTTAAATAGGACATACGGAGTTATCAGTGATTGTACTTTTAACATTTGGGATCGTTTACTTATTTTTACGTTTTGTTTCATCTGTTTGTTGCAAATACAATGTTACTCATATTATAATAAAGATAAGTAATACATTATTATATAATACATTCTTTTTTCACAGACATGCCTATCATTTCGTCCATGAAGTTATAACTGTGAATAAAAAGCGAATATCATGTCCTACAGATGAGCAGGAATACTCTATAACTATAGACCGTTCCTGAGATGGTTCAGCTCTTCCAATGCAATACATATGACTGTGAAAAATTATATCATTATATTATTTTTGCTATGATACAATGATACTTAAATAGTGGGCCGTTCTGAACTGGTCCGTTCTGGTAGTACATTTGTAGTCCGTTCTGGAATTGGGCCGTTCTGGACCTACACCTCCAGGAGTTGCTGGTTTATATTGGTGTTGGTAACGATTGTGTTGGAGTACCAATCGATGTCAGCTTGGTTGGTGTCTCCTGTCCATATGGAGGTCATGGGGTGCTGCAGGTGAAGCTCAATGATCCTCTCTCTAACAGTCTAACTTCCTGCATGTACACGGATGGCGATATACTGAGATAATGATAATTTCTTATCGAGTTCTGAACCTTACAATTACATAAACATGACACATATATTTTCTAAAAAACATTACAATAAACGGCTATCAATTAATGATATAACAGCAATTGTTTTTTTGTTTTCCGGAACCGGCTCTTTCTGTGGTCTTCATAGATCCAATCCGTCATTTGGAATATGTCAGACAACATCCGGTAAGACAATGGTTCCCTGTGCTCTTCATGACTATTGCTGGTAGGTAGAGCACCAGGAGACAATACATCCGGTAACCTGCAGTCCAAAAAAACTTGAGATGCTGCATAATATTTGTTGTAATATTTTAAGAAAATGAAGACGGATCTGCTATGGCAGAGCTTACTAGGCGAGACAATAACAGGGATCGTTCTCTTGACTCACAAACGAGTACCGAGAGTGGTTCCAGCAGTACAAGCGAAGAGGAAAGACTGAAAAAAAAATTTTTGAATCTTGTGACGACGACAAAGATGGTTTTTTGAATAGGTTTTGTATTTTGAATTATTGTTGTCTCTTACTGAACTGTACGAATTCTAACTTTTAGAAGCGTATCGTTTTTAAATAAAGAATTGTTTTGATCTACTTTGTCCAATTAGTAAACTTGAAAAGTCGCAGTATCCTCGAAGGACCAGTTTCAGTGACCCTAAGAATACTTCAGGCAGAATTACCAAATCTGTTGGGGAAGACCTATTATCTTTATGAATTACTATTGTGTTATTAGTCCTTAGTGGGGGTTTACACCTTCCAAGTTTCTTGTACAAGACATTAAGATAAGTACTATTTATGTCTTGTACAAGAATTTTTCATATGTAAACACCCACATTTGAGCAACTTTTGTCAGAATTTATGTGACATAATATGTGATAATTTTCTTGCACGAGAATAGAGCCTGTTCTATTTTTTCACAGTATCTTGGCTGTCAAATTACTGATAAGAAGTGTTTAATGGGAAAAACAGGTGTGGGAGAGGTAATTCAGGTACATTTTTTAAAATTTTGTACACAATGGCTTGGTCAAACGACAAAGTTGACCAACTGATCAATTTATACCAAAAAAGGGAACATTTATATGATACTTGTGCAAAGTACTATCACACTGAACAAAAAAGAGAGTTTTTAAGATGAAATTTAAAAGCCATTTTAATATGTATTGGTCATTCAATTAAAGATTTTTCTCGATAAGAACACTTAATGCATTTTTTTTAAAAACATAATCCATTAATTTCTTATTTTCTTTAAAAATTCAGAAACTCGTCTGCATGCTAAAGACAATATTATGTGCTGAAGACATCTTCCCGCTATTTTGTGATTAATTGTCAAAGCAATTCTTGCTAGATCTTGTGTAGAAAAATTTCTTGTACAAGTCATAACTTTGCCTTATCTTTAATGTCTTGTGCAAGAAACTTGTTGTATGTAAATGAAGCCTTAACTTGTGTGATGTATAAAAGAGTGGGAAATACTCCAATAAAATTATATTGTGATGTTTATCATAGACACCCTTGTTTTGCACTACAGATACTCAGCCAGCCCTATTTCAGTGACCCCTACTTCATTTGAAAACTAGTGACAATAGCCAGTAATTTGCATTTGCTCGAAGTTTACTATCATAAACTGAACAAAACATAATTAATAACCAGCGTGAGACTTGTTTATATTGATGGTTACACCGTATTATAAATACCATGAAGCACAAGGGGTGGGGTTCAAAGAATGGGCAAAAATTGATTTTTTTACAGAAAAATGTAATGATATTTAATTGTCATATGCAATAAGAATCTGTTTACCATATCTCATAAAAATATGAAGACATTTGCAAACTTATTTCAATAAAATTAGATCTGGAAGTTAGTCCACACTTCTCAGACCAGCCATTTTTCCATTTACAAACTATACGCAGATCATATGTTTTGGACATAACTTTTATCAAAAAGTTCTGATAGGTCAGCTATATATCCATACAAGCAGGAAGGAAACAATACAACAGTCACTATGGGAAAGAAAATTAGTTGAAATAATATTTTTGACCACAGATCTACATCTCAACTTGAAAGAGTAAAAAAGTAATAAGAAAAAGGCCTAAAAGTGGGGTTACCCTGGAAATATCAACCCAATTATTATACTGTCTCTGTCAGCACATTTTCTTCCAATCTGAAGAAAGCTTAAATGGTATAGTTTACAACCAAGGTATAAATAGTTATCCAAAATATTGCAATTAAAAATGACTGCATACTTTCAAAGGGTCACTGAAACAGGGCCGTCACCAAAACAGGGCCACCCACGATATATTAGTTTGGCTAAGGTATAGCTAAGCCCTACTTGTATTTTTGACAAGGCAGTCTCTGCTCGTTTGGTCCTGGGCAGGGAGACCCAGAGTCTCCTGTTCCGATTCAGCCAGACAGGGAGACAAATTGTGGTGTGTGTCTCCCCATCAGGCTATAATTTTTAATCACAGTTACCGTTGATACTCGCTTATTAGCTACTTTTCAAAATAGCTTGATCTTACATATCTGCCTAAACGTTGCAGTAATAGATCTATGCAAGTGCAGGAAACATTCCACATACATATAAGTACTAAATATTTTCACTTATCACATCCAAAAGTTAGATTACGGGCATTTGATTTTATAAGTTAAAGACAAGCTAAAAAACCTGTTAAAACTGGGTCCTAATATAACGGGTCTGGTAACGAACGTTTTTTCAATTATCGATTGTATCGTGTCTCTATAAGTTTTGATAAAGTGATATAATCATTGTAATTTAAATACATATTAATTCTTAAAACAAGTATTCGTTTTGTCCTCGTGTGTTTGCTTTGTATGCTAGTGTGTGTTGGTAGTGTATATATGTGTGTGTACATGATTGTGTGTGTGTGTGTCGTTTGTGTGTGCGTGTGCGCGCGTGTGTGTGTGTTGGTGGTGTGCACTTCTGGGTGATGTGGGGTTCGTTTTGGGGAGGCTGCGTTTTTGGTACGTGGCATTCCCTGTTTGATATTATTTTTGTTTTTCTGTTAATCTGCAAAGTTGTTCATAACGAACGGCATCTTCTCAATTTCCGTTCGCCGCCATGTTTTTCCCCTTTACACAGCTGAAATTTACATATAAATTGTAATTTTCCAGAACTTCTAGATCAAAACTAAATATGGCAGTTGAAAAAGTGATAATTAACTGCAAATTACATAAATACTGGAAAAAACACAAATCATCTCTTAATCTGCAAAATGGTATAAAAGTTACGATACCTTCTAGAATTTCGATAGGTGCCATGTTTGTTTTCCTTTATATGTCCGAAAGAAACATTTATACATTTAATTGTTTCACAACACATGGAACAAAACTAAATATTGCAGTTGAAAAAGTGATACATTTACTGCAAATTATGTAGACACTTTAAAAAAACAAATCAGCTGTTAATCTGCAAGTTGGTATACAAGTCACGGTACCTTCTAAAACTTTCGTTTGGCGCCATGCTTGTTTTCCTTTACATGTCCGAAAATTACATATAAATTTCAAATTTTCAGAACTCCTCGAACCAAACTAAATAAGGCAGTTGAAAGGGTGATACATAAACTGAAAATTAAGTAAATACTTTAAAAAAACAATTCATTTGTAAATCTGCAAACTCTTCTCAAACCTTCATCGCTGCCATTTTTGTTTTTCTTCACAAAGCCAAAAAATAACTTATTATTTATCACAATTCATCGTAACAAGACTAATTCAAATTTAAAAAAATACTTTTACTTGAAAGATTTGCAGTGGCCATCTTGCGAAATAGTTTAATATACCTTTATAAGTAAACAATCAATAAGAGCCTGTTATCCATGTAACCCTGAAGATTTGAAATTATGCACCAAGCCGAGACAGGATAATCGTTACCAGACCCGTTATATTAGAACCCAGGTTAAAATAGCCTCCTGAGCTATAAAGAGGAACAAAAGGAACATGCAAAATCAGAAAACAGAATATTTGTTGCATCAAGCGCATAATGCCGGAATGTAGAGCAAGTAAGTTTTAATTATGCCAACATATTCCAATTTATTTCATGCTTACTAATAAAATATTGTGTTATATCAGTAAAATAATACAGTGATGATATAGATATCAATTTACCAGTCACAGTGTGGGTGATATAGGTCTGCCGGAACTACTTCTTTTAGTGGTGCATATACATATTTTAACTTTTGTTTTAATACTAATAGTTAGAAAACTTTTTGTTTTGGTGGGTATGGAATACATGTATATCTCAACTCAAAGTGATACAATTTTCACATTTTAACAAGCACTTCGCGCTCGTGAAAATATTACAATTGTATCACGTCTCGATGAGATATATTCCATACCCACTCACCAAATATCCTCTATTTACTGCAGATTTTTTTGTCTGGACTATGATAGAGTACGGACTCGCATTTCTTATCTTCACTTTGCATATTCTGACATATTGCTTATTTTACTTTTAACAGGGATAATTTTGCTTTTATGTGCAATCAATTGAGCTTAGAAGAGTGGACAAGTGATATACTGGATCAGTTAGGTGTGAACTGTACATCGAGAATCTCGTTTCAGGATTTCTTAAAGTTCCGTGCACAGGTACATACATCTTAGCTTTTCATGAAAAACAATGAGCTGCAGAAGTATTTTAAGTACTACCACCTTCATCATTGAGTAATAAGTCGCTGAACTCAAATCACTAACTTGTCATTGATCAAGGGCTGTGAGTGCACGCAATTCACTTGAGCAGTTTATAGTTTTAACATAGACCAGGTCCAGTTCTTGTCCCTACAGGAAATATAATGATTAGGTAAAACTGCCAACCTGTGAAATACGGCATTGCTATGAAACCCAATGTTAAACCCCAAGAAAATACTAGCCCGTGTAAAATATGAATGTTTGAAAAGCAGAATGATTTTCATTTGATTTATCCTTAGGTTTATTTAGAAATGTCAGAGAGTATTCAGGGGAAATAACTCATTCATCAAACTGTTTGCAGGCACTTGACCCTGATCATCATCAGTTAGTGATAGAAGACACTGATACAGGATAAATCTCAACATGAGTCTGCAACACAATCAGGTCACATCATGGCCAACAATAAGCAGTGATAGCCTAGGTAGGTAATACATGACAGGGTGACCAGTTCACATCATGGCAAACCATTAGCAGTGATAGCCTAGGTATGTAATACATGACAGGGTGACCAGGTCACATCATGGCAAACCATGAGCAGCGATAGCCTAGGTATGTAATACATGACAGGGTGACCAGGTCACATCATGGCCAACCATGAGCAGTGATAGCCTAGGTATGTAATACATGACAGGGTGACCAGGTCACATCATGGCCAACCATGAGCAGTGATAGCCTAGGTGTGTAATACATGACAGGGTGACCAGGTCACATCATGGCCAACCATGAGCAGTGATAGCCTAGGTATGTCATACATGACAGGGTGACCAGGTCACATCATGGCCAACCATGAGCAGTGATAGCCTAGGTATGTAATACATGACAGGGTGACCAGGTCACATCATGGCCAACCATGGGCATGATAGCGTAGGTATGTAAAATTCCAGTAAATGGCAAAAAATGGCAATTAAAAACTTCTTCTTATGAACCAATGTATGGAAGGTCATCAAATCTGTCCTGCAGCATCCTTGCATTGTCCTTTTTCAGTATGCAGGATGAAGTGCCAGTCCAGTGCTCAAAGGGGCGGCTGTTACTAAATAAAACAACCTTAAATGGTTTCTACTGAGCCAATGAATAGGATGTCTCCAACATTCCTCTATAGCAATATTGCATTGTCCCCTTTTGAAAAACAGGAAATAGTTCCGATCCAGTGCAAACAGGGGGATGAGTTTCTAAAAATAGAAAAACATTTTAAAGGCTTCTTCTCGTCATTGATCAACCAATGGATGGAATATCACCAAACTTGAAATAAAGAAAATGTTAGTGGGTTTTGAATAATTACTTAAGTATTTTCGTGCAACTCGGACCAGATAAACTTTTAATTTCTTTTTGAATTATATCAAAAGTAATGCACCCTAAAGTTATGTGTTCAATATAATCTGAACATTAATTGATAATTATCAAGAAGAGGGTCTGTCTCAAGACAGTGCCCTGGGAACACCTGAGGTCACTTGTAGGGTTTTCAAAATTACACCTCCCAGGGCAATGAATTCAGATATTCAGTTAAGAGTACTGCATGTACCTGTTATGCCATAACATTTCAAAATGTATGCCCCCTTCAAATACGAGGGGTATATTCGTATGCAGATTGGTTTCTGGATACAAACCAAAGAACGCTTAGACCTTGGATCTTGAAACCTGATGTGGAAGTTGGTCATGACCACCAGAGGAACCCTGTGATGTTTTAGGCCGTAGGTTAAAGGTCAAGGTCACAGTGAGCTGGAATAGTAAAACTGTTTCCGGACGATAACTGGAGAACGCTTGGGCCTAGTATCTTGAAACTTGATGTAGAGTTTGGTCATCATCATCAGATGACCCCTATTGATATTGCGATCAGTAGGTCTGTTGATACAGGAAAAACAGTCGCTCGTGTAAGAATTAAAAATAGACTATAGTTTAAAATCAGAACGTCTGATAAAATTACTTGTTCTTTATCTGCCATATATAATATGTCTATTTTGTTTCTCTAGAACCAAATCTTATATCGCGCCTGTGTTGCGTTTGTTTTGTGAGAGTCTTGTTTGACGCATAGGGCGAAATGTATAAACACCACAGTATGTTTTTTCATCAGTTTATTCCTTAAATGATCCAATATACACATTAAACTAAAGATGTAATGCTAACATTTAGCATTCAATAATTCCTTTATCATAATGCTTTGATTGATTATACTTAAATCGTATAAATGAAACAAAGACCACTAAAGAGGTAGACAGTGATTACATTAAGCATAAACAAAATCATAAACTACATGTAGTGAAACAATTCAAAAATCCACTCTATACTAAATATTTCGGCCGAGATATTGAGTAAAGAGTGGACTTTTGAATCGTTTCATAATTATTCTCCCTACGGAGTTACTATTTATGTATATCATAAACTAGTGAGTTCGTAAAACGATCAAATGGAAGTTAAACCAGATCTAACCCCGTAGTAGTCGTGACAAAATTGTAAGCGCTCAAACAGGACTAAGAGATTATACATAAATGTTTTGTACAATCATTCAATCATGGGCTTTTGCACTCGTCAATAGTATGTCATTACACATTATGCCATTAAATGTTTAATGACTGTTCCAGTTCATAACTCAATAGTATCGTGTACTATACGGGACCAAACCTAGTGGTAATACATTGCACGTTACTAAAATGTTATTCTAAGTTGAGCAAATGGAAGAGTGCAGTTACAATAAACGCCGTATATATGGACTCCGGATAAAGCGAAACTCCGAGTATAAGCAACAATTTTTCTCTTCCCGAGTGTTTTTGCTTTCTATAATTTATATAAAAATGTTAAATGGATATGACAATCTTCGGATATAAGGAACACATTTAAATGGTCCCAAGGAGTTCGTAATAAATGGAGTTCACTGTATCATGCTATTAAGCAGTTGAAAATCCAATAGCTGATATTTCAGGTAACTCACCATTCTGATTCAATAACGTCTGAGTCAACACATCACTTCATTATGTCATTGTTTGATGTTTTGTGGGCATGTTTACCGTGTATGTCTGCTATTTTCATTACTTGATGCACTTTATTGAAGCGCTGCACTGCACAGTTTTAAACGACCATGTATTTTGACAGTTACTTTTTGTAAAACAATAAACACGCTACTGTGGAACATATTTCTGTTGATCTGGCTGATTGCAGATGGTTATTTCTCTAAATATCCATTGGTGAATATGACTATATAGGTTTATGCAAACATGTAAATATTACTCAAACCGCTGCTCATTCCCTTTTACATAGCAACTGTCAATATGAGGGGTGTCCCAGTAAATCGTAGACCTTGCCTCGGGTATAAACACTGATCAAAGCATTTCATCCAAAGTATTGAATACATCATTTGTACGTCTGCTCATAAAAGTTAATGAACATGTCTAGAATCTAGAATAAATACAATAA
The DNA here is from genome assembly GCA_022818135.1 of Saxidomus purpurata. Lineage (NCBI taxonomy): Eukaryota > Metazoa > Mollusca > Bivalvia > Venerida > Veneridae > Saxidomus > Saxidomus purpurata. The sequence continues at coordinate 17,991,960 of JAFMSR010000019.1, read as the reverse complement.
ATCTATATAACGCCCTACGATGCAGGCAAACTTATACATGTAACGTAACGTCATATTTGAGATGATGTCGTTTCTTAAAATCGGGAAGAGATCAAATAAACAATTAGGACTTTAAACAGGGCCTCTTTGCATCCTTATATGACTTTTACTGTTGCCCCATTTGAATGAAGTCCGATCGCGGGAACCACGTATAGGGGTACACACAAGTCTGTTTCTCTAATCTGAAAATAACAAAACTGCAAATTATTTCAAGAAGTTGTAAGCACGATAAATATCAGAAATAGTGTCATATTGTCATATATAAAAGCAGGCAACGATCCTCTTTTCTATCTGTTGCTCGCTGTGAGATTTTGGTGAAAAATATATAGTGTAGCGGTGCCGTAAACCTTAACTCTACAACATTTCAACATATTTTATCAAATTGCTACCTATATTTTTACTTTTTAATTCTAGCAATTGCTTTTACTTTTCATGTCATGTAATTTTGGAGAAATTACCATTACATATTCTGATGCCGTTCCTGGTTGAAATCATAGCAGTTGTGCTGTGTATATTAATGCTATGACTGCTAATTTACATTCATGACTTCATTGCGTCAAAGTGTTTGTTAGCATTTCTGTTAACGTAAACCGGGATAAATAATGAAGTCATGAATGTAACTTAGCAGTCATAGCATTAATATATACAGCACAACTGCTATGATTTCAACCAGAAACGGCATTGAGAACGTTAATGTGATATAACTGTTTAAGGTAGGTCCACACCTTACGTCTGAATTTTTCAACTTCCTCAGAAAACGGTCATATTTTGCATATGCAGTCTACGATGTATGTACTTTAATGTGTTGCTATTTGATAGGAACACACTCAAGAGACGTTGACGTCATGGCGTCGTCAAGCAGTCTACCCATTTTCTTTAGGCGCTTTCATACAAACGTTCGTTTCTCTAGTATTTATGAACGGATTTTGAAGATTAAAGTTTCATTTCTCTAGAAACACTTAAGCCTAACTTTTTATTGCATATTTTTGAAATATTGAATATATTTATTGGTAATTCGAATGTTATTGCGCCAATTTTGACGTAAATAACGTAGTATTTATCAGCTACCTCTGAACACGTTTTGCCGTTTTACGAAAAAGTTTGTCCGGTGACCCAATCTGATTTTTCAAATATATTACTACCATAGTATAGATGGTTCAAAATATCAAAAAAAATCAATAGGTCATCTAAGTAGATTTTTAAATATTTTGAAATTTAGTTACGGTTATGCGTTATTTGTGTGCGTCAAAATGTAACGTCAACGTCGTTATTTCAACTGCAATATCAGGCAATGTTTATTTCTTTACAACCGGACGCTGTCTAAACAAACAAAAATACATTTTTAAAGTCATAAATTTATTTGATAATATAAGTTTTATATTATAGCAACACTGATCGTATGTTAAAATGTTATCGCTGATCATGAGAGGAAACATTAGCACATAGAATGTACTTTAAAACATCTAGGCATTTAAAAAAATGTCTTCGTAGGTACCCATTTGCAGCTGGACGGGCTGAGGCACGTGTAGCATTAGTGTCATTACTCAAGGGCACACCTCGTGCTCCGGATGCGATTCGAACACAGGATCTCCCGTTCCGGAGGCAACGCCCTAAACACAAGGTTCTCGCGAAATTCCTGGCCTTCCCGTTTTTCTTCCTTCAAATGAAGGCGTCGTTTCTTGAATTGTCCAGTTTCTTGTTTTTTCCGACGGCGTTCACGCTTTCCACCCAACTCTATAAACCTATCGAGCGTATACTTTCCTGGGCTCACATTATGCTGTTCATTTACCTGAAAAATAAATAATTGAAAGAAATAATATTTTACGGTAAGTAATTTTACTGATCATGAGTGGTGCGCCGACAGCAATTAATCCGTTTTAACCTATATTTTTACAGTTGGATCTTCTGATTTTATATTCAGGATCGTATCACGACGTTTCTTTCCTTAAGCAAGACACAGATATTTCAACACTGCCCCTACTCGCTCTGTCTGTCTGCAAGTGTTTAGTGTATTGAGCAGAAATATATAAAAATACGAAACGAAGTTCATGCCACTTCTATAGTGAATAATAGGTGTAACTGTTGTATTGAGAAACACTTATTTAAAAACTCCTTTTAGATAAGTGATACAATTTAATATCAATATCATGAGTGCGACGCTATTATCACAAAACCTAAATCATTTATATTCATCACTGAAAAAGAAGCTCTGGCAGACCTATATCACTATCACTGTGACTAATATGATATCTAAATCATCACTTTTTATTCAACTGATACATCATGTAGTATTTCATTAGTTAGCATAAAATAATATACAATTATGGACTTGTAAAACATTGGATATGATGTGATATTCACCGTTTTAAAACATGTATATCATTAGTTAACAAGCATGAGGAGGCCCTTAACGGCTGTCAGACTTATCAACTAACCCTGCTGATTATAATGTAAACGTGGAGGCAACACGAAACAATAAAATTATATTAAGTCATTTTTCGTGTTCCTCCGTGATCAAGTGGTTACAGCCGCTGACTTTAAATCACTGTTACCTCTCATAGATTGAGGGTCGTGGGTTCGAGTCCTGCTCATACCATGTCTTTCAATATCTTAAAGTTGGCAGTTTCTTACGGAAAAGGTAACAGGTTATAAATGACTGCCAATGCCTTGATCATTTCCTTTAAAGTATTGACATCAACGCGAATTAGTATGCTTACTCCATAAGGACAGCCTTTTCTTCCGTGAGAACATCAGAACAAAAAAACAAAAATAATATCAAACAGGGAATGCCACGTACCAAAAACGCAGCCTCCCCAAAACGAGCCCCACAGACTATTGAGCAACTTTAACCAGCGGGAGTTTAGTTATTACAAGTAAGTTATCTCACACAAACGACCACGCAACTCAGTGAACTTATCTACTGCGCACAAATGATTACGGTTATACTTCGGGTAGTTTCAACCCAAATCTGTATAACATGTAGTATAAACATAAGACATAGGCATGACTGAGGATGTGGTCGTCGTAGTACATGTTGTTTCATATACATGTACTAGCAATACTTTTGTTTCACATGTGTGTGTTATGGAGAAAGAACGAATAGCTTGAAATCGCTTTTTACCGCTTTGCATAAAAAGAAGGAAAAATGATATAATGCGCTACCCTTTATCTGTGAATTCTAAAAAGATATTCTGAAGTCTAAATTTCAAAGTATATATAATGAAAACATGCTTTTTAATAAACAGGTTAAACATGTATGTTTACCTGCTGCCATCTTTGTATTGATATCGAAGCAGCGACAACTACCGTCTTCGGTTACTTTATGCCGCTTGCCGCTTGTGACTGCTGTAGTGAAACTGCATTGCCGGCACTTGACATCAAAGAATGATGCTAGCCCATATCTGGTTTCATTTATAATGTCTGCCAAATGTAACGACGAATTACAGTTCTCACATATTCTGATCCGCGAAATACCCAAGCTCTATTATTCGACGCCCGTTCCTCCAGGAATATTGATTATTTTTACAATCACCTGAGCATCGACTTCACTTTGGACAGGCACTAGTTTGGACTCACTCTTTAAAGATTACACGGAACGGCCTCTCTTTCGAAAAGCCGTCATGTTTAAATTAATTAACTTCCGAAACGGTATGTGAATTCACTTAACGTCGTGCATAATACTTTTGCGCCTTTTTACAAGTAAAACTGTGACAACAATTTGATTGTTTTGCACTGTGAACATTGATCGTATCTCATCTTTATTGTACGTCATATATAACAAAGTATAATAATATTTTCTCTTCTACAACCTTTTGCAAAAAATTGACTTCGATTACCTATCGATTTTATTTGATAATTTGAATAAACTACTATGTGTTGGCAATATATCAAAATTTCAGGTGGGGTCAACGGACAAAGTTCTTCGCAAAACGGCAAAATATATCAAGAGTACCTTCCAAAATACGACGTTATTTACGTCAAAATTGTCGCAAAAGTCGGCATTCTGACTATAAATGCACTTATAAATGCACTCGTTATATAATAAACATGCAACCAAAATTTGTGTATACTTGTAACATAAAAAATGAAACTTGAATCTTCAAAATCTGTTCATAAATACCACAGGTACGAACGTTTGTATATAATCGCCTACATAAATTGGGTAGACTGCTTGACGACGTCATGACGTCAACGTCGCGTGAGCGTGTTCCTATCAAATGGGAACACATTAAAGTAAATACATCGTAGACTGCATATGCAAAATATGACCGTTTTCTAAGGAGGTTGAAATATTCAGACGTAATGTGTGGATCTACCTTAAAAATTCATCAAAATCTTTAATAAAACATTAATCAGTGATATATAGTCCTAGAATAATAAACATTGCCATAGTTATGACTAAACAATAACGATCTGTATAACAGTTTCATTCACATTGAATATAAAGGAAATCTGTAAAATTCTTTTTGACTATCCTTGTCTCAAATACAAAATCTCCCCTTTCGGTTATGTATATCTTAATTTGTATTTGTCAATTACAAAAATAACACGGTAAAACTTAATTCTTATATGTTTTTGAAGCATCCACTGTGTTTTGATTATCATTCTTAACTATAAACGAATGTGACCATTTTGAAGGGTAATATGACTTTAAATTGTACCCTTTTTATTATTGTTTTTAAGAAATGTTATTAAATTTACCTTGATATTTCTGAACTATATTTCAACTTTAACCTAATCTGTTTTCCGAACAATATATATTATTACATGTGGATATGGTGAAGACATAAAAATGCAATAGGTATATGCAGCATAAAAAGGTCATTGTGTATGTTTTTAAATTTAAACAAATATTGTGCATATTGTGTTTACTGGTATCTTGAAACAAGAGGTTATTTGTTAATACATATCTTTCACATCTATATAGAAATAATGTGTTTAGTTTAATACTATTTTATTGTTCTATGTACAAGTACACGTATAACATTTGGTTAGAAACAGTTTAAATACATTTGACAAATGGATTGGGCCACGAGTTATAGCAACGTCAGTAAACGGCCCTCTGCAATAATGTGTTGAAATACACTATGTGCATAGGGACAAAACATGTGCATATGTATTTAATATGATTCAGAATCCGCATTTGCCTGAACCGGATGTTAGATCATGTAACTTACGAAGCACGAGAATAATACTACTGCTTCTAGAATCAGAATGTCATGTGACAGAAATGATTCTGAATCGAACGTTTCCTTTCGCGGAATAAGTTTAGCTCTTAATTAAGGAGATTATCGAAAGAGCAAAAAAATAACTGTTTTAAAGATTAAAACACTAGTGATAAAATGTATCTATGAAATAGTATAAAAAAATCCACCAAATTGCGATACAACATGCAGGTATCACGCTGCTAGATGCCAAGCTTCTGATCACGTGACTACAGCAATACTGCTTAAAATCCGGAATTAAAGGAATTAATTCCGAGATGTAAAAAGGCTTAATCGAACGCGTCAAACGTGCTTTTAGGAAATATTAGTTAAGAACTACCAAACGCACCCGTCTTCAGGAATAGAATGAATTAATTCCGATAACTTAAAAGAACTGAGTCGAACGCTTCAGAAGTGCTTCTAGGAATCAACTCCCAATTTAGAACTACCAAATCGCATCCGTCTTTACTATGTGTGTCAAAATCTTTTGATTAAATTCTGAAGCACATTCTACAACTGCGAGAAACTGGGCTAGTGTTCAGAGTTTATTCTTACATTATTTACTTTGTTATATAAATATATACATGCATATATCATGTATGTATTGGCTTTTCGATTCAATACCTTTTTATGTACATTAGCTACGACAGGTGTTTGGATATACATGTATGGTGTTCATATTGGCCAAAATTGAGCAGGACACAAGTTTCCTCTAAGCTAGCGAGTCATACACATATAATTTCGGTCTTGTTTTACTTATTTAGACTGCCAGTAATAATAGTGTTTTGGTAGGGGTTTTAGTTCTATTAATTTCTTTCGAAATATGTGAGGTGAAATTTACTGAAAGAAACAAATAACTTGCTATTATCATTTATGTATGTTTTGGATAAAGTAAGTTTGGCTCTTCATGCATTATCATGAATTTCCTTTCTATAGCAACACTTGATCTTCCCCTTGAAAAGAATACCATTTGTTTAAAACTAACATTCTGTTCATGTTCATTTGCATGAGACAAGATTTGTTTTACACTTAAAGTTATTTAATAATGACTGTTGCCAGTCTTACAAAGAAGATATCGACCCGACTCTTCATTCTAGTGAAGCACAGCGCAGTAAAACATTTATAAACACAGTGAGTGTATTTTGATATTATTATGATATCACAAACATAAAACTCTACAAAGCAGAACAGAATTCAATACATGCAAGCAGAAGAGAACTAGCAGATAGTACGTAGTAATACGTTCATGGAATGACACGTCCACAGTACGTGTTAAGCTTTCATGTACGTTCTACGTAATTTATGTTTACCTCGATCGTGTTAGAAGATCAATTAAGTTGTAAGACTTTAGCTCGATCTCAAGACATCACCTTTGATAGGACATATTTATGAGAGTAAATCAGCAATTTAATTGGCTTTAACCTATTTGAAGCTAGCTATGACATCAGGTTTCTTGGTTAAAGACGAACACTTCTTGGTTATCGAACTATACTTTGTACCGCTACACTACTCCAATAAACACGTACTGAAATCAGTGTGCTAGAATATAGGAGAACTTGAAATCGATTTTTTAAATTTATTGTTTACTACATACAGAAACATATTTTACGGGCAAGTAATGTGTGTGTGTTTTTTAGCACTCGCGTTTTGAGGACGAGACGAATTGATGAGAACCCTTACGAATGGCGTCCTCTAATGCCGTAGTGACAGTTCATGTATTATTTATTTCAAACAAGTATTTCAACCCTGTTAATTGTGAGCAGATATTGCATTATACTAATCAATACACGAACACGTTTACATGCATGAACGTCGGTCTCATGCATAACTTAAAAAAAAGAGAAATGGAAAATATATTATGACACTTTTAATTAACTTGACAGGAAAGTACGTTTCCAGAAAAAATATAAATAATAATGCGTTTTATTCCTATATTCATTCCTGATTGCCGACAGAGACCTGCAAATCTTGAAAGCCATAGACCC
>JAFMSR010000019.1:17970837-17984232 GCA_022818135.1 Saxidomus purpurata | reverse complement strand
GCTCTTTATACCGATCGGTCTGAATAGCGTAACTCAATTGTAAATAACTAGATGGGTGTTCAGTAGAACACTTGTGTCGCCCTCTAACGCTTTGTCAAAACAACCAAAAATTTTGTGAAAAAATCTAAGTACAAAAAGGGGCATAACTCTGTCAAATATGTCCTTGACCTACACAATTTCGCGGCATCACAACTTTTTTGACATAAGCAATACAATTTGAAAGTTTGATAAAGAAATCTTAAGAAATGGCAAAGCTATAGCAAAAATCTAGGTATAAAAAGGGGCATAACTCTGTCAAATATGATTTGACGTACAAAATGTGGCGGCATCACGATTCTCATGTCATAAGCAATGCAAATTGAAAGTTAGATGAAGAAATCTTAAGAAAGGGCAAAGTTTAAGTTTTCATGACAAAATCTGAGTACAAAAAAGGGCATAACTCTGTCAAGAATGATCTTGGCCTACAAAATTTGGCGGCATCATGACCCTTTTTTCACAAGCAGTATAATTGTAAAGTTTGATGAAGAAATCTTAAGAAATGGCAAAGTTATAACCAACGTTAAGTTTGCGTGACGGACGGACGGACGGACGGACGGACAAAGCGATCCCTATGTATCGCCTTTTCTCCGAAAGGGCGACACAAAAATGATCAGACCTAAGATAAGAACTTTTTACAAACGATGTAAACTGAATAGGTTTATAATAAATACTGCCTGTGTTAGTTTATACTTAATAATCATATAATAACCGTAAATCTGCAATTACATGTAATTAACGGGCTTATGGGAAAGCAAGCATCACGAGGTCTGGCGTAAATGCACGAACTCTGGTTGGAAAAGCACAGACGGATATAACAAAGCAAATTCCCGGCCAAATTGTCATGGAGAGTAAAGGATGATATCCCTTTACTTTATGTTTATTGTTAATCACATCAGGTTCTCTGGTGGACTGAAATGTAATTCCGAACGAATAAATATCCATGCATAAAGAAGTTTTACTAACAGATTTTCAACAAAGCCTCTTTGAGGATTGGAAAAACAACTTTTAGAACGTAAAGCATCTCATGTGAATTAAGGCAATATGTAATTGTTATGGCTATAAAGGCAGAAGTTGTGCATGTACTAAATAACTATAGGTAACATAGAAATGATAAAATAAAGTCGGTGGTACGCATACCGACAATTACAAATCTCGGTATGAGCCGGGTAGGAGTGACAAAAATTACTAATTTTTGTTATCATTAATCATTTTTTTCGTTTTGCGTTATTTTCTTTCATTTTATCATATTTTTTATTTGTTTTAAACTATTTAAAAGTAAAGAACAAGAGCTGTCACACAAAAGTGACGAATGCCCCCGAAGGAGTTTCAATGCATGTCAAAGTAACTGTGCCAAGTTATTTCAACATTTTTCAATGCATGACAAAGTAACTTTCCGGACACGAATGCGTACACGATTTTATATATTGTGCATATATACAGGATTCCATTACCTTTAAACCTTCAGTTTAACCTTAACCTTTGAAGTACGGATGTGGGTCTTGCACGCGTTACATTGTCGTAAAGCTGCACGCTCTCGTTTGTCGTTGAAAAAATTTAATTAATGACATACGTTTTAGTCTAATACATAAATATAAAAGAAGTTTGCAACGCTCTATTATTTGGTAGCTTATTATTTCAAATCTACAGATATACTTTACAGGAATTTTTATTGGAATCTTTTTAATATGAATATATTTTCTAAAATATGTTATTTTCATACAGTTTGAAGAACTTAATGTGGATTACCAATTCTGAAAGCGGGCAGCTTTAATGTGCTGAACAATTATTTCAGAATCCTTCAATACATGACAAAGTTCCAGTCCGGACACGAATGTGTGCATATTTACAGGATTCTATTATCTTTTAACCATAAGTGTGACATTGATCCTGAAAGTAGGGACGTGTGCCTTGCACGCGAAACGTTAACTTGATCTACTGAACATTTGTGCCAAGTTATTTCAAAATCCTTCAATACATGACAAATTTACAGCACGGACGCACCGACAGACGGACGGTGCGATATTAATAGGCCCACCTTTTGGGACATAAAAATGTATTATAAGAAAATAGAATAGATAAAATGCAAGACTTTTTTCCCCAGAGCATTAAACAGTGTGTTATTCGCGACATTGTATATAATCGCATTTCACTCCTTTTGCGAGTTAAATATCTAAACGTGTTTTTTCTTCTGAACGTTGTCTTACTCAATAGATACCTAGGTTTGTAAATACATTCTAATATATTTCATTTAGGGTATGAAGTTGACTCTATTTTGTTTTTCTATTATAGCTTTTGATTGAAAAGGGGATCATACGCAGCAACATTGCAATAGACGGAGAATATCTCAGGTATGAACTTGATGCTTTTAGAGTAGCAAACATATATAAAACATGTGACGATATCATGTGATATATTGTGCGTGTTTCAAGTAAAATAACGGTGATATATTTAACTAAATTCAACTTTCAACCTCTTTCATATTTACATCAAACTAATTTAAAAGCCTTAAACAAAAACAATCACATTACTCAGCCGTTTACTTTCTGTTCAAGTTTATGTGAAACTATCTTAAAGGGACACTCCCTACAGCTAGCAGATTATATTCTCAAAACATGTAAAATGCTTTCAATCAATGTAAAATGATAAATAGATACAATTTTACAGAACAACATATATAGAAAAATGCCTCATTTTAGCACAGATAATCAGTATAGAGACTTTCTGTAATAAATCGATATCCACAAACTAACTGTGCAACACCAGCGTTACAGAGATTACTGAAAGTTTTAAGATACTGCAACATATTTAAAACACTGATTTTACCGATGATGACTTGATTGTATAGCTTTCAACTTTTAAGTTCAGTAATAAATACTTTTCAATATTCGAAGTTATTTAACTCTTTGAAACAGGATACATTGTAACGTTTGCACTTTGCGAAAGCGTTGCTACCAGTAATGGTACTGATGTAGGACTCTATGTTTACAGTTTTGTTTCAGTTATGACGGTAATGGTACTGATGTAGGACTCTATGTTTACAGTTTTGTTTCAGTTATGACGGCAATGGTACTGATGTCGGACTCTTTGTTTACAGTTTTGTTTCAGTTATGACGGTAATGGTAATGATGTAGGACTCTATGTTTACAGTTTGTTTTGTTTCAGTTATGACGGTAATGGCACTGATGTAGGACTCTATGTTTACAGTTTTGATTTAGTTATGACGGTAATGGTACTGATGTAGGACTCTATGTTTACAGTTTTGTTTTAGTTATGACGGTAATGGTACTGATGTAGGACTCTTTGTTTACAAACCACCGGATAGGAGGCATTACTACTTTGAAGTAGAAATTGTGAACACAGGACAACGAGGAGAAATAGGTATTGAGTATTTATATTTATACAGCTATTTTCTCCAGAACAATTACAGATCGTTATTTGTTACATCAAATGTTGTTATAGATCCGGTACAAAAATACTGTTAACCTATAAGCCACAATAAAAGAACTTAATCTGTGTTTTCCCTAAGTCCCTGATTATAAGCACAAAAATATTATGACGTTTATATGTACAGGCTAAAATCAGAGGTTTACAACACATACTACATGTTGTATTACTGTTTGTATGTTTTGTGTATGTTATAGGCAAATACTTATCACATTTCGCGATGGTTGGTTTAAATGCAACTGTATAATAAAATGAAAACTTGTTTTTATTTTAAGGATATGCGTTGACATATAATGCAAAACCAGAAAGCAAACATAAAACAAACAAACAAGCGGTTTAATACATTTTTCAATATACGGTTATTCTAATTGCTAAAGTTGATGAACTACCTTTTCCTATACCTCCTCTTTTCAACGAATGTAATGGATTAATACGCTAATGGGTGATTATACCATGCACTAACCTCTTGGATACTTGAAATTCTGTTTTTAGGCTTGTTTCATGGTTTGTTTACCGCCTTTTGACATTAAACTGATTACATTTTGATTTGCTGATATCAGTTTTACTGTGCATATAAAATGTACAAATTTTAGTAAATCAAGAAATTAAAATTTAATTATATTTCAAATTACGTAAAATGGGCACTACCTGCATCTAACAGATTATATTCTCGAAACATAAATGATGATACTAATTAAAAACAAACATTTCTAAAAAACGTTAAGGTGGAAGGATACTATATAAACTATTAGTGTTTGGTACCAACTGAAACTTGAATATATTTCTGATTCAGATCTATATTTCATTTGACGTTATTTATGTACATAACGTTACCATGACGTCGCAAACATGACCATGTCGCGCCATTTTTACGTAGGTTGTACGGAGACATATTTTGTATAATATTTACTGTACTGAGATCATTTGTTGACGCAAAGCAATAAAAATAGTATCAAAATAAAGCTATTAAAATTGCCTACGCGGTTATTCAATCTAAATGACTTTGCGTTTATGCTGTGCAAAAAGACACTGAAAAAATACAATTTTCTTTTTCTGAATTTATCCACAAAAAAATAGCTTCGCTCGAAATTTAAAAAAAATCTGTCCGTAATATTTTTGCCAAATTTTAATATGTTTTTTACTAAAATGTATTCTAAATATACGCCAAAATTTAGAAACTTTTACCGTTTCGTATTTTATAAGCAGGCGTTTATATTTTGACACATAGGCGTCAAATTTACGTTTTTTGACGTCGCCGTTTGAAAGTGTATTACAGGGCATTTTAAATTTATTCAACGTCCAAATTAACCATGAATTACAGGATTATCTTTGGTGTATTTGTAGCTGATTCGTGACACATATACATTTCACATATACATCAAGTAACCGAATAGCCTTTTTAACACGGCTGCTTGTATTTCTACGTTTAATAAGAAAGGAGAATCCTGGGTAGTCGAAACAATAGTTAGCCTTCCAAAAACCAAGAAGCTTCGTTCAAATGCATTTCTTATTTTTATTTGTTGTATGCTATTAAAAAGTGTTGTAAAAGCCACCACTATACTTAAATATATGATAAGAAATACAGCGCACAGTTCAAAGAAATACAACGAAGAATAAACTTGTTGCCGTGAATTCTGAAGTGCGAGTCGGGAAACGGACGGTGCTGCAAATATATTTTCCAAACCATTAACACTTCCTGTTTACTAGGTTACTTTCATTCTAATGTAATTACTATTTTAATGTAATTCGGGTTCGGTCACTATTTCAACAGTTCAGAGCTCGGACCAAAGATGATCATAACCGAGCACTGCCTTTTATACATGGCCTCTTCCGAGCCGTGAACGCTGTCAAGTTCATTTATATTTCCACATTTTTGTTAGAAGTCGTGTGGTTTTTTTCAACACATTTTGAAAAATATGTACGTAAATCCTTTTATAAACACACCAGTGGCTATGTACATGTAAGATAATCGATGCTTTTCAGGGCGAAACATTCTTAAAATTGTGCGAACTCGGCAATTTCTCACACGTTATTCTGAACGGTTTTGATTCTTTTTCAAAATAATATTCTGAACGGTTTTGATTTTTTAAAAAAAATGTTCTTACTTTTATCTTTTTTCGACACTGCCATCAGTCGAACATTTAGAGAAGCAGTGTGCATATAGCGTGCGCCGCATAAAGCTCATCGTGTGCTTCAGGCATTGCAAATCACCTCATAACGATCACACGCACTTTAGCTATATGTGCCAGACATGTGCAATCATCCCGCATAAAGCTCACTTTCTTTAAAATATAGTAACTATCTGTTTAAATTATATTAATATTTTATTTAATGAAAAAAAAAAGTGATGAAATGAAAGAAATCAAACCGATCAGACTATACATGACTAAAATACATGTAGATAGAATGGATGGCCATTGGAAAAGTTTTTGTAATTATAGATTACTGTTGTTGTTGTTGAAGCAGCAGCAGTAGTAGTAATAACGATGCAACAGAAGTAGTAGTAGCAGCAACTGTAGCAGTAACAACCACGTGATCAGAAACAGCCAGCGAATTTTTAAACACCGTAATATACTTTGGATGAATTCAGTGCAGCAAATGATGGATAGGTTTCTAGCTTAAACATGTAATAATACTGCACTGCAGCACCTCTACTCACTTTTGTACGGCAAATCGTGTTTTATTCGGAAATTAACTGCGCATACTGGGGATACTCTTCCCGAAACCAAAATTCTCATAAGGACAACTCGTAAGGATTCAGTGATCGGAACAGAAATTCTAATGTAAGCGTATCACTCGTGACTTCGGAGGATCCCCGCAAACTGCGCGAACCCGACCCCGTAAAACAATTTAATGACCTAGCCCAATTTTCTTGATTCACTTTCAGTTGATTTCATCCAGATGCCTATCCATGGAATTTGATATACATTGACATTTAAATTTCCTGGGGTAGCAAATTGACACGTTTTTATATTCAGGTACCTTTAAATACATTATAATTTTATTTCATCAACTGTAATGGCCTGTCCGCCGTTACATTAAGATAAATTCACATGAAAAGAAATGCATTTATTGTGAGAGTAAATATATTCGTTGCACACTTAATCATGACTGGCTGCAGGAAAGTGCCACGTGCAAAGCAAGTTCAATAACTACAAGGCGAAGCACTTAGCTCTAATTAAGGACCGAAAATACAAACATTGCCAAATCAACACGTTGGCGTAACAGGTAAACATGTTCATAGGAAAAAGTATAATAAGTATACACTATTTTAGGCTAGGCAATAATGTTTACAGTCTGTTTACAGTCAGTTATCAAAAATGATCGTTGGTAAGAGCAAACCATAGTTAAGTTCTATTCTGTAAACCAGATCCACGGTTAACAGATACCTTCTGTTATTTTTGTTCAGCGGCGAATCCGAGTCTACACGAAGTATTTGATACGCTCAGCACCAAACCAATTTTTTTTTCACCAACATTAAAATTTGACCTCATGCAATGTCAATACGTTAATCTCATGTTATTTTGTGAAAGTAGTTTTCTGTATTTTAGGTCTTTTTAACACAAGTTTATTTTCGTATTCGATATACTTTAACATACCCATACGATAGCGTACAAACGCATTTAACTGCAAAAGCTTTATAATCACTAACTTTTGGAGGAGAGTTACTACGCTTAACCACTAGACCACAGAGACAGGTGTACAAACAAGTACATCAAAATGCCACAGAAATATCGAGTATTTTCTTTTATTGCCTGAAACTGGCAAAAAGGACACTCGCCAAAATAAAGTTTTACTATATTTATTATCACTTTGTAATAAGTTAGTATATAAAACGATCGTATTTTGAGATGCAGGAGTATAGAATATGAAAAATAAGTTAAATATAATAATGAACCCGTTCTCCAATTACACAAGAATTACACGTAGTTACCAACATCTCCGTTTACCAATTTTCTTGTATTATAATAGGATCAGTCGGTATTTTGTAACCCGACCTATTAGATGTATGTGTTATGAATCAGCATTAGTAATAATACTCATGTAATTCGGTATTTACTAGTACGTATAATAATTTAAAATGCCCCGTACAACACTTTCAAACGGCGACGTCGAAAAAAACGTAAATTTGACGCCTATGTGTCAAAATATAATCGCCTGCTTATAAAATACGAAACGGTAAAAGTTTCTAAATTTTGGCGTATACTTAAAATACATTTTAGTAAAAAACATATTAAAATTTAGCAAAAAAATTACGGACATATTTTTTTTTTAATTTCGAGTTGAGCTATTTTCTATGGATAAATTCAGAAAAAGAGAATTGTATTTTTTCAGTGTCTTTTTGTACAATATAAACGCAAAGTTATTTAAATTAAATAACCGCGTAGGCAATTTTAATAGCTTTATTTTGATACTAATGTTATTGCTTTGCGTCAACAAATGATCTCAGTACAGTAAGTATAATAGAAAATTTGTCTCCGTACAACCTACGTAAAAATGGCGCGACATGGTCATGTTTGCGACGTCATAATAACGTTATGTACATATAAAAAACGTCAAATAAAATATAGATCTGAATCAGAAATATATTCAAGTTTCAGTTGGTACCAAACACTAAGGGAGACTAGAGATTTTTTATATAGTATCCTTTCACCTTAATATCGAAAAATGCCCCATTTTAGCAAAACTATTCAAGAGGCCATAAATCGCTATCCACTCATTTATTGTACATCAACAATTTTTCATTGAAAGGTTTACGGTACTGCACCATCTTTTTAAAGGCTGATCTAACCCAAACTGACTTGAATGTTTTGCTTCAATTTATACGTTAAGTAATAACACTTCCAAATATTCTATTATTTATGTTTTTGAAGTTAATTAGTGTGACATCAGTTATACGGAGTGTCTCAATAAATATTTTCTTAATGGAATTCAAAAGGCATACCCTAGCACTTTCAACACACCATCAAGTTCTATATGTATTGAAAGAATTGTCACCAAACTCAAGTTTCAGCTAAACATCCCCGTACGAAGAAGAGGGGTATATTGATTTGCAGATGTCGGTCGGTCGGTCGGTCGGTCGGTCCGTCCGTCCGTCTGTCCGTCCGTCTACCAACTGGTTTTCGGATGGTAACTCAAGAACGTTTGGGCCTAGGATCATCCTGAAACTTGATGTGGAGGTTGGTTATGACCAGCAGAGGACCCCTTATTGTTTTTCAGGTCAGTATGTCAAAGGTAAAGGTCACAGTGACCTCGAATAGTAAAATGGTTTCCGGATGATAACTTGAAAATATTTGTACCTAGCATCTTCAATCTAGATGTGGAGATTGGTCATGACCAGCAGATGAACCCTATTGATTTTGAGGTCAGTAGGTCAAACTTCAAGGTCACGGTGACTCGTAACTGTATAACAGTTTCCGAACGATAACTCGAGAACGCTTGGGCCTAACAACTTGAAATTTGATGTGGATGATGGTCATAACTGGAAGAAGAACCCTAACGGTTTTGAGATTAGAAGGTCTAAGGTCAAGGTCACAGTGAATTGTAGAATGGTTTCCGTTCAATAACTTAAGTTAGGACTGACCAATTGCAATGAAATTTGGTATGTATGTAGCTTGTGGGGAGAGGAATTTTGGGTTGCATTGGGGTCACAAAGATCAATCTCAAGGTCACTGTTACTAAAAATAAAAAAATGGTTTTCGCTTAATTTTATGAGTTAGGAGTGACCAATTGCAATGCAAGTTGGTGTGTAGGTAGCTTGCATGGAGAGGAAGGTATTTAAACATTGTTTTTTCTAATTTTTTTATTTTTTTTTTTCGAGTGGGGGTGGGTGGGGAGCAAGGTCAGTTACTAAAATACCTGTTTTTTTCAAATCTTTTTTTTTATTATCAAATTGTTTTATGCAAAAAAATATTTTGGGGTCAAGGTCACTACTAAAAAAATTTTTAGGGGTCAATGTCATAATCACTGTTACTAAAAATAATTTTTTTCTTTCAAATTTTATTTTTTAGTTTTGAATTGTTTTCAGCAAAAAAAAAATAACGGTCAAGGTCAAGGCAACTGTTACATTACATTGATATTTTTTCATTTTTTTCTTTATTGATTAGATAATTGTTTTACACAAACAATTTTTTTGGGGTCAAGGTCACTTCTAAAAAGGTCAAGGTCACTTTGTATAAATATTTAGTGTATGCCCCGAATGGTGGCATATTAAAATCGCACCGCCCGTCTGTCCGTCTGTCCGTACATGTCCGGTAGACATTACGGGGTTAGGGTTTGAGTACAACTTAGCATTGTGATGTTCTTATTTCTTTCCGTCATTATGGGGTTAAAGATGGCATTGTAGGGCTAAATAATTGTATTGTTGGGTTGAAAAAGATCAAAGAAAGATCAAAGGGATAACCTCACAAAGTCCGTCTGGTAAGTATGTCCGTCTGTCCGTCCGTCCGTCCGTCCGTCTGTGCGTCCCCACTTACAAATTATACTCTATGTATGCACGCATTCATGTCCGGACTGTAACTTTGTCATGCATTGTAGGATTTTAAAATGACTTGGCACAAATGTCCAGCACATCAAGACGACGTGTCGCGTGCAGGACCCTCGTCCCTACCTCAACGGTCAAGGTCACACTTACAGTTTGAAGGTAATGAAATCCTCTATATATGCACACATTCGTGCCCGGACTATAACTTTGTCATGCATTGAAGGATTTTAAAATAACTTGTCACAAATGTCAAGCACATCCAGACAACGTGTCGCGTGCAAGACCCACATCCCTACCTCATAGGTCAAGGTCACACTAGAATCCTCTATTAATGCACACATTCTCGTCCGGACTGTAACTTTGTCATGCATTGATTGATTTAAAAATAACTTGGCACAAATGTCAAGCACATCAAGCCGATGTGTCGCATGGATTTTAAAATTACATACCACAATTATTGAGCACATGGAGAGGACAAAGACTGTGAGGCACCTCTTTCGGGGGCATTCGTCACTTGTGAGGGACTCTTGTTTTATAATGTTTTTAAACTTTCTTTTTTATTCTACAATTTCTACAGCTGCCGTTTTCGTTAATTTCACATTGACATTTACTTTAAAAACTGTTCCTTTCATAGAACGACTTTTGCATCAAGGGGGGCATTATGTGTTTTACAAACAGCTCTTGTTTATTACAGTTTTATTAAATATTCTGCAAATGCTAAGGTACAAAACAATGTAATGATAAGCTTGTGTTATGTCACCTTACGTGTAATATACGACGTTTAGGTAATATTATTTCAACGGTTAATGCTGATTAGAATACATGATCAACTTTACAAAAAAGCATATTTGAAATAAAACTTATCTATTTAACGAATGTTATTTTATAGAGAAGTTACCTGTATGAGCAGAAAAGTCAATGAAATATTTCATTAAAGGGGCAAGCAGATTATATTCTCGAACCTATCTGTTTAAGCAGAAAAGTCAACTTTAACCGATACTGACTTAAATCTTTAGCTTAAAGGTCAGTGTTCGTTTTGAAGTATTGCTTTATAATTTATGTATCGCGCATGCCGCGCGACCAATTTATAACAGTAAATGCATCAAATTGAACATTAACCTGCTTAGTGTTGAAATTATTTTTTGTAAATTAGCAGTGTTTCCCCATTTACTGACTCGGTATAAAGATATTGATTTACCCAAATTAAAGTGCAGCGAATACTGCGTTGCGATTAGACAAAAAATAATTTTAAACACTAAGTAATAACACTTGCAAATATTCTATTATTTGTGTTTTTGAATTTATTTAGTTTGACACCAGTTATAGAGAGTGTTCGTTTAATAAGCGGTGGCTGACATTCACACACACTCTGCATTAAGGTCGGGGAAGATCAACAAATAAGGCCCAGATATAGAAAATGTCACTTCCTTTGTATGCAATGAGAAAGCTACACGGGATATTTAATGTAAAATCAAATCGAAAGTAATACTTAGTATCCAAACTGTTTGTTCATCATCTTGCAAAAATGTTCTTTGGCATAAGCGCGATACAGTCCAAAGTTTAATGTAACGTTTGTGCTGTTTGTTATTAAATTACCTCTAAAATGACTGTAAACTTCTTCATTGTGTGAGGGCTAATTATATCATAACTGTCGTAAAAGTCATGAACTCTTTACAGCGTATATTTTCATACAGTAAAAAAGTGTAATATCGAAAATATCGAATACGGTCTTAATAGTCCAAGAGCCAAGGGCCATTTATTTACAATTCGCGCCCAAAAGCGAAAATAGGCTTAATTGAAAGCAAATTTTCTACTGATTACAAAAACCCATTTCATACAAAAATTCTCCGTCACAAGGCTTGAAAATTCAAGATGGCCGACAAGATGGCCGCCGAAAATTTTAAACTCACACCCATCAATAACAACGCATATTCTGAGTTCCTTGTACGGCCGGTTAAAACAAATTGTCAATGAACTGAACAAAAATATATAATAATTGACAAAAATAATAAATATCATGTGACTGTAACCGCTATTTTGGAATAAGTGCAAAACAAATCCCCAAAAATGGTCTAAACATCAGTGTTTTTTGTAAACAGTTTACCTGTCAATTGCCACATACCTCATAAAATCCACCAAACTGTGTCACAAACTTTCAAGGACAGCACAACAATTATTAAACAAGAAAGTGTTATCGGTGTGAGTGTTTATATATTGTTTTAAGAAAATAGTTCTAATAAAAACGAACAATTCTTTTTTAGTTATTCCATCAAGCGATTTCTACTATTATGAAATAATTATAATGAATTCCTTAACATTTTGGTCCTGCAAGAAGAGCAATACAATCGAGCACGTAGTACTTCTGACATTTAACTGCTGTGCTAGGTTTCCGTGCGCAGACTAAGTTGAGATTTGTATCGTGAGGCAATATGTACATTAACACCAAATACGATTAGATGGTGAACTCGTTACCGCCATAGATCTCATTTATTTCGTTTTTAGGGGCAACATGTAAAACTTTCATACACTTTTAACGCCAAATCACTCTGTGCAATGACACAGAATTTGACAAATAACGAAACTGTCGTAAGATTATATGATATACATTGTTAAATTTGTTTTCAAACATACAGTATTATTTTTAAACGACGCACCGTAGAAAGCTATCGTTATCATGCAAGAGTAAAATTATCTCAGTTTTCTTATGCTACATAAACATGAATACGGTAACTATAAAAGACAAAACAAAACCTAAAATCCCACAATCCCGATCTCGAGGTCATATGATAAATATTTATTCGGTAGACGTGCCGTAAGACGAGGGAAATGAAATGTATTCAGATATGAAACGTGGAAGTTATTTTGTCGATTGACTTTCAAGAAATAGTTCCCCCTTATTACTTGACGCCATATGCAAATAAGGTAAACAATAGACATCTTCTCATTTCTAGTGAGAAATAAAGAGTATGCACAAACATTAAACTTCATATTGTGTTTCATGTAAAAAGCTTAGATAACGAACAAAACATCTCAATTAATGACTACTAGCATTTTAAATGTAACGTCATTTAAATTTCGCTGAAAAGTATTTCTACGAGTACGTGTTCCTCGTGTTATCAGTTATACGTAAATGTTCCATCCATTCTGTCAAACATGCAAACATTTTCATATTTGTATACAGTACAGGCCAAATTTGCGTAATAAGTGAATTATGCTCTTTATAAGAAGGAATCACTATTGACTGTTTATGTTACATGTTGCTAATGACATTTCAAACTAGTTTTTTTCCATACTACTAGAAAACAGTAATATGTTCTTCTAATTCAACGCACTTTCAACTACATGTAATAATCTATGTACAATGTACATTTACTTTCAGTTATAGGTGTTGTACCAGAATATGGTTATCCAAAGAATCTACCACCAGG
>JAFMSR010000019.1:17946519-17970337 GCA_022818135.1 Saxidomus purpurata | reverse complement strand
GAAACTGTAACATCTAGAGTGTTAACAAGGTTTTTCCATATTTGGGCCCTGTGACCTAGTTTTTGACCTCAGATGACCCATATTAATACTTGAGCTAGAAATCATC
Source organism: Saxidomus purpurata (assembly GCA_022818135.1). NCBI lineage: Eukaryota > Metazoa > Mollusca > Bivalvia > Venerida > Veneridae > Saxidomus > Saxidomus purpurata. The sequence goes on along the minus strand of JAFMSR010000019.1, from coordinate 17,970,231 downwards.
GAAACAACCTTTCTGACATATTTCCAGGATATTTGGGCTGAAAATGTGACCTCTAGAGTGTTAACAAGGTTTTTCCATAGTCAGGCTGTGTGACCTAGTTTTTGACCCCAGATGACCCATATTCGAACTTGAGCTAGAAATCATCTTAATAACCATTTTGACAAATTTCCAGGATATTTTGGCTGAAAATGTTACCTCTAGAGTGTTAACAAGGTTTTTCCATATTTGGGCTGTGTGACCTAGTTTTTGACCCCAGGTGACCCATATTAAAACTTGAGCTAGAAATCAACCAATCAACCTTTCTGACAAATTGCCAGGGTATTTGGACTGAAACAGTAGCCTCTAGAGCCTTAACAAGATTTTTCTATTTTTGGGTCATGTGACCTAGTTTTTCATCCGAGATGACCCATATTCGAACTCGTCCGAGTAATTACTGGGACACAAACATCCTGACCAAGTTTTGTGACAATTGAGGCAAAAATGTGACCACTAGAGTGTTAACGAACTAAATGTGGACGGACGACGGACAATCATCGATCCTAATAGCTCACCCTGAGCCAGCTCAGGTGAGCTAAAAAGACAGTGTCATTCGTGTAGTGGTGACAGCAATTAACTTCGGCCCAGTTTTTAGCACCTCATGATCAATATCCAAATTCCAATTTGACACTTCCTGTAAATTATTTCGCACCTAGGTAAACTGTGGACATATGAAATTAACCGAAGTTTTTTTTTCTTTTGTGTAGGTACGACGCATGTAATTAATTAGTCTTATTCTTTTGGTCTCATTAAACGGTAAAAGGACAACAAATTGTTACAGAAAAACAAAACAAACAGATTTGGTGAAAAAATACTCAGTCAAAATTTAGATAAAATGTAAAAAGTCCAAAGTAATCGTATAACGTGTACCCCTTCTATCGTGTAGCGTGCGCTTCGTATATCGTTCATATCGTGTATCGCTCTAAATCGTGTTCCGTGTCTATTTACCGTACCTGTAACGTGCGTGTATCGTACGTACATCGTGCGTGTATCGTGCGTTCCGCGTGACAACTGTTACGTTCCGACTACTGTAAGTAAAACAACAGAAAAAAGTAAAAACAAAATATTGAGTTTGGGTTGGATTCGAACTCATTCGTAAAAGTACACCTGTACAATTATACAGGTGCAGATGCCTTTACCAATTACGCAACGGAGACAGACTACATTGATGAAGGAAAATATATAATATAATATATTGTTTATAATTAAAAAGGCAATCAAAGATTATTCAGTCGAATGTGCTTCGTTACTTTAATGTCAAAAGCTGTATATGGAGAAAAAGAGATCATATTTCCATTTTCTCTGCGTAGATGGCGCCTGAAACGTGAAACGCGCTTTTCCCTATGAAATGAACGACAACATAATAACAAACGACAACTCTTGCATTTCCCCCCAAAAAATAGACTGTGTCCACAGTTTTAATCTCAAAAGTACCGCATTTTTTCAATAAAGAGAGACGCATATATTCGATCTTGTGCTTAAGTCCCCATATGTCTTTACTCACCACGTATTAAATACAGAGGGCATTTACTGAATACCTATTAGTTTTTTACCGCTTCGAGATATGTGCACGTTTGTATATTTTGTACCTACATTGTACATGCTTTACACAACTTTACTGTACCTAGTCCGTTCTTAATTACACTCCGTGTAGTTACCAAAGAAGTAAGTGAACATTCTAACATGAAAACCCCAGTTTCAATATATAATAGTTTTGTAACTATTTTTGACTAATTGCAATAACTCATTGCGCATGCGCTAGGGTGAAACCCTAGTTGTTTTGATTGAAATGTTATTGCATTAAGAAAGAAACAATTACCCCCGAGCCGTTTCGAGAATTAAAAAATCACGTAAAATAGCATACAATGTGTCTTACTATAACTTGCAAAGTGAGGCTATACACGGATTTCTACATTCGTTCATAATCAAACAATCAAAGGTGACTTTTAAAATAGTTCACTGTAAACGTCTTTATTAAACAAGTGAACCATATAACGGGGTCAATTGTTATCCTAGGGGCACGCTTTCATAATATTTGATAGAGAACCAATACCCTTAATACACAGCAAAGTTTATTTCTTATCTTTTGCCTCTATGACAACATTGATTCAAGACCTAATGAAATTATAATAAGTGACAGGAAGTCACGTATGCAATTGGCTTTTGGTTTATAAAAGGGTTTGTACATGTACATTTCATAAAGCAAGTTCGGTGACATCCCTTCCATTGCTTAACGTGGATACTTTAACGGAAATAGTTGTTAAAGTACAATGTAACACAACCCATATGTGCAGTGGACTGCGGCAATTTCGAATGTTTTCAAAAAAGTCTGACGAAAATGTTACGAAGCAAGACATAATAATTATGGCTGCAAGTCATTGAACATTTCTTTAGATTTACATTAAAAGTGTCAATTAAACGCTGAAAATGTTACATGTAAGTTAACGCATTAAACAGATTGAACATACTAATCCGTTTCTTTCACACTTCAAATAATGAAAACTAGCACTTTCACTGAAGGTGAGGAATACCCCACGAACATCCCACTGACATAGTATATAAAATTTATGTTATATTTGATGCTTTAATTATTGGACCCGCACAACGTAAGGCTTCTGTGAAGTATCGTTAAATTCTGAACAGGGGTTTTGGAGATTTAAAGCGCACATGATTTTATTATCTCCAGCCCCTGTGACCATTGACCTAATGACCCGAAACATGGACCATGCACAACTAGGCATGGTGCTAATCACTTCTGTAAAGTATCATTAACTTCTGACCAGGGGTTTTGGAGTTTGAGCGTCCACAGAAGTTTACTATCTCAAACCCCTTTGACCTTGACCTTTAACATAGTGACCCGAAACATCAACCATGCACAACAACGCATTGTAATTATCACTTGTGTGAAGTATCATTAAGTTCTGACCAGGGGTTTTTGAGTTTGAGCGTCCACAGGAGTTTACTATCTCAAATCCCTTTGACCTTGACCTTTAACCTAGTGACCCGAAACATCAACCATGCACAACAAGGCATTGTACTAATCACTTGTGTGAAATATCATTAAGTTCTGGTTAGGGGTTTTGGAGACTTAGTACCAACAAGATTTTACTATTCCGAGTCCCTGTGACCTTGACCTTTGACCTAACGACCCGAAACAGTTACCATGCGCAACTAGGCATTGTACTTATAACTTGCGTGAGGTATCAATAAATTCTGACCAGCGGTTTCAGAGATTTTGCGTCCACAAGATTTTACTATCCCGAGCCCCTGCAACCTTGACCTTTGGCCTAGAGACCCGAAACATAGACCATGCACAACTAGGCATTGTACATATAACTTGCGTGAAGTATCAATAAACTCTGACCAGCGGTTTCAGAGATTTTGCGTCCACAAGAATTCACTATTCCGAGCCCATGTGACCTTGACCTTTGACATAGAAACCTGAAACATAAACCATCCACAACTAGGCATTGTACTTATCACTTGTGTGAAGTATCATTGAATTCTGACCAGGGGTATTTTCGATTTAGTGTCCACAAGAGTCCCTTTACAGACAGACGGATAGACGAACGGACGGACCGACTCCAGTATACCCCCTTACACTTTGTGTTCGGGGGTATAATAAAAATTCTCTTTCATACGCTGTCAAAAATAAACTACATTAGTGTTTTAACAGTTTTATTAACAGTCAACACTTCGAAGTTCAAACATAATTCAAATTTTCGCAGAGTAGAACCTGTGGTTATGCGGAACTAGAATTCACACCAAAATAACACTGCCAAGAAGAGTGGCCTATTATCACGACATATGTCCACCTCGTTTTCCGGTATCAATTAGTTGACCCAGTGTCAGTTGTCATCACCATTAAGGTGCCACATACCATAAAGAGCCATTATTGATCTATCCGAAATCTTTGGAAGTATTACAACATAACCTAAAAGTTTCAGCTGTGCATTCCCAGTCATTATCGATAAAATCAGCGGTTTAAATATACTAGGTGGATGCGAATTATTACAGAAAGCCTCAATATTGATTAATTGTGGTAAAATGAGGCATTTTTTCGCAGTAGATTCTTCTTTAAAATAGTATTTATTTATCATTTTGAGTTAATTGAACACATCATATATGTTTCTAGAATATAACCTGCTACATGTAGAGAGTGCCCCTTTAACTGATCTCATAAACAATCATATTCTCTAAAACCTCTAAAACGTATAAAATTTGATAAATAATTGTTATATACAGACTTTTAACATACGACAACCACAACTGCACTACAGTTATGAGTTACATTTTAAATAATATTTTTATTACTCTAGTTCTTTTTCTGAAGTAATACAATACTTGTTAAACTACTGGTTACCATTCTCGTCGCTGTTCTGCTTACCACTGGCAATTGACAGTGTTGCACATTAGATGAATAATACGCTTTTAACATACAACTACAACAACAACCACACTGCCGAAACTATATTATATGAATTACATTTTTAACTATATTTCTATTGATCTACTTCTTTTTCTGAAGTAGTACAAAATAAACTGAGTGCTGCATGTCATTCTAATTGATTTCCTTATCCTAATGGTGCTTTATTTTAGCCAGATTGTTATCTTGGTATTTGTTTCACCTTTATTTGCAACATAAAATATTTCAACATCCCAAAATCTTATAATTGAGCTTTCTTTACTTGACTAAATGCCGAAATTGAGAGGAGATGCTAGGGACCATTGGCAGAAAATTTTTTTCATTGATGTTCAGCCAGACGGTGTTGTTTGCAATAGATGTCAACAATTTTATCATACTGATTTAACTTTCATTGCTTCTTTTGTCGAAAACCTGGTTGAAAATTATTCAGATAAAATAACATTTTTCTGTCAAAATCCGCTTGGTTCACAATCCATATACATAGGAAGCAAAATCATTTATTTGATGGTGATATTGAAGATAAGGTAGATAATAAGAAAGAAGTAGAAATTTTTAGTTCAAGTGAATTTACCAAACGTGTTTGAACATATCCGTAATATAGCCTGTAAACGTTTGAATACACGAGAGAAGTTCGATGAAACAAATAAGATTTTGAGGATCTCCCTATTTAAAATCTAACATCATCAAAATCAGAAAAAATCGGAACACAGACTAAAATACGTTCGAGACTTTCCGGCCGAATTTTAGGCAATCTTTTCAATATGAGAAGTAGTAACAGCATACGAGGCATTGCTAAGGTGCAAAAAGGTCTATCAGGGCAGTTTATTTGTGAATATGTTGGATTTCTACACATTTCTTGATGCGATGTTATAGGCAGTGCAATACGTAAATACTAGTCAGCGAAAACGAGGCAAGTCCGCCTACAATACCTGTAAAGGGCGAAACAGGTATCTATATTCAGAAGAGCAATACTGTCAGAGACGTACGATTTGAATGCACTTGAAGCGGCATTTGGTAAAGCAAATGCTGAAAGTAACGACCTTATGTTACACAGTACCAGTCCTCGGTCGCTACCTATCAGACCACATAAACAATGTTGTTAACAAAGTAAAGAGTATTATCCAGACAAACACTAAACATACATTAACATGGGTTCATGATTGTGATGTATTTATAGTTTATCTATGTTTTGTGACGCAATACTAGATCGGAATGAAGTCGTCAGGGCGACAGTTATTTTCTACTGCAGCCAGACCTGGGTCCAATTACAATTATAATTTAATTAATTATAATTAATTACAGTTTTTCAACTAATTGAAAAATAATTAATAATTGAGGCAGAAATCAATTATTTTAATTGTAATTAATTAATTAAACTCCAAACAAATGCACAATAATTGTCAATTAAATTCAATTACTGTTTAATTACATGCAGAAAAGTGTCACAAACATATGGCAAAAATACAGGTTATTGTGCAGTAGCTGTTATCACCTGGGGGTATAAATTTCACACTTGCTTGTCATCTAAAGAGGTATTAATGTAATCTTGAAGTGTTCAAGTTTTCAAAATTCAATGAGGAATTATAAATCTGCATTTTTGATAGGTCATTGATAGTAACATGATTATATGCGAAATTTTGAATATATTGCCAAATAATTAAAAATAATTAATTGTTTTCCTTAAAATAATTGTAATTAATTAATTACTTCTGTAAAAAGCATGTAATTATAATTGTAATTTAATTGAAGAATTTCTGTTTTAATTGTAATTAATTAATTACTTTTAAAAATAATTGAACCCAGGTCTGACTGCAGCTAAATTAACTCGTCTTGTCACAAAAATAAGATGGTTATAAAAAAATACATTCCCCAGCTTACTGAATATCTGTAAATTATATGTGTTATTTTCAGCATATGCAAAAGGCGCTTTCAACACCGGATGACGGCTTGCTGATCTAGAGTTAGGATCTACTATGCTTACACAAAATAACTCTTTAAGACCTGGTACTTCTAAAAAGTAAATTGGCAAAAGATTGAATGTATTTGTATAATCGACTTTCCATTCACACAGATAACTAGTTGCTCAATATTACCACCGGTCCATATGCTATCAAATTGGCACGGTATTATTCGCATTATTGCAACATCGAACATTTTGGTTACGGGTTCACATTAGCATTTTTATCCATACGCGACTAAAAAGCCGACACACATCTGTACATAAATTTGGGATCACGGATAATGTGGAAGATCCTGAAGCTTGGTGAGTGTAAATCTGGACCGCTAGTTGTTGGCACACGTTGCAAGTGTTTTAAGGTTTCCTTGGCGACGAAAGTACTTAGAGTGCACTGAATGATACAAGATGCTGCTGCTGCTTAGCAGTTACACAAATACATGTATATATGTGATGTGTGTCGTGGAAGCCGCTAACCTATCTTTGTTTCATTATGTATGCACAAAAATTGTGTTGTGAAAAGGAATAGTGTAGTGTCTGACACTGAAGCCTATATAACTTGAATAATATTTGTTGTATAAATCTCATATTATATAAATCATATTTACTATTCAATTTATTTCAGGTCATACGACGAGAATAACAAAATGCATTATTTACTGTATGATATCCTACATGTAGTACTACTTGTGACACGATTGCTGTAAAGAAATACTTACTTGATTTATCCTGTGATTTGAAACTGTTATAAGCAAATTGATCAAGCCTGCTGTATTTCCAAGTATATGTCATAAACTAATTGAATATTAAAAGAGGCACTCCCATCATCTCCATAAATATAAACAGTTAACTCTCGTTATCTCGAATTTTTTAATGGATCGAGACATACGAAATTCGTGGTAAGATGAGGTACTTTTTGTGATGTTTTTATGTACGTAAAAGGACGAACACGGCACACAATTGCCTGTTTTCACGGCAGGCAATTATTTATTGCAAATGATAACATTTGATTTTATGGACATGTTAAATTGTTTTTAATATTTCAGTTTTCAGATACTGAGATTCCACTGTCAATGAGCGTAAAATGATAAATAAATACCATTATAAAGAACACATACATAGCTTCATACTAGCACAAATCCTCAACACAAATGCCTTCGGTAAGAAATTGCTATCCACCAATTAATTGAACAACCCTATCCACCAATTAATTGTACAACAACAACTTAATATGGGTTATTGAAATGTTTCACGGTACTGCAACATAATCACACATAATGACTGGAATGTACAGTTTAAACCTTTGAGTTAAGTAATAAAACTTGCAAATAATGTCCAACCTACCCGAACGAAACCCAGAGCAACAAACTCCTTAAAACAGATACACATTTTCTTTACCGTTGAGTCAGCTTAAGTATAAAGGGTTGGATCTTTGTTAATCACGCATGCGCGAATCTATAAATATATGCACGTAGTTCCCGCCGTTTAAAAGTATCCGGTATTGCGTTAATGGTAAATGAGTCAAGAGTATTGCTGATAGCTGTATTGTGAAATTTGCAAAACAGAAAAGCGTAGATCTGTTAAGTTATAGTTAGATTTTATGCATTGAGCCGTGACTGCACTTTTATATCTATATATTCTAGTATAGGTCATTGCTCACGGGTCAAAATCTTACTACAGTAGATTGTTTATTGTTGTTGTTGTTTAATCGTTATATGTTAGGATTATTTTAGATCTAAATTAATGAACATTCACAAATAATTGTGCCCACTTCTAATTATCAAAAATGACATATGACCCAAAGTAAATTACTACAACAGGAAATGTCTTGCGACCTTGACGTTAACAAATAGAACGCGATGAATTGACGACGTTCAGCGTGTTTTAAAATATTTTGTATCTGACTTACACTTAAAGGGACATACCCTATAACTGAAGTCAAACTTCCAAAACAAACATAATAGAATCTACGGAAGTATTATATCTTAAACTAAAAGTTTCAGCTATGCATTCCAAAATCAACGGTTTAAAATATACTGCAGTACCGTAAACCATTCAATAATCAATGTAGAGTTATTCTTGTACAGTTAATGGGTGGATGCGATTTATTACAGAAAGGCTCCATATTGATTAATTGTGGTAAAATGAGGCGCATAGATTCTTCTTTGAAATTGTATTTATTTATCGTTCTACGTTAATTGAAAACATAATCTATGTCTCGAGACTTTAATCTGCTAGATGTAGGGAGTGCCCTTTTAAGACAACTATTGAATCAGACTTCAGACATATATTTTTATCTGTGATACAAGAATGTATTTCAAGTAATTCTGAAGATCTAAAAAGCACTCAACACTTTTACATATCGTGAATAATATCAGTTTATAACTCTTTCTAACAATTAAAATCTTCCTTCAACATTTTACCTGATACATTGGCATACTCGAAGCTGTCTATGAAAAATAAAAGCCTTATCGACATTTTTAAATTTAAAATAATACACTTAGCTCACGAATGTCTGATAATTCAGGAATTTTCTTATCTTCCATCAGATACCGGCCAAAAATTAGTAAACAGGCTATATATTAAGATTTAGACAGAAATATCCTGATTAGTTGTATTATGGATGGAAAGTATATCTCTCTCTCTCTCTCTCTCTAAAATGCACAGTTTAATCGTTTCGACTTTTCGATCATTTCGCATTAGACGGGGTGGGTTCTTGTGTGTGTCGTGTCTCTCTCTTGTGGATGAACTCATCTTGAAAAAAGGATTTAGGGCTTTGCTCAGCAACCTGGCGTCACATATATATTTTCATATGAAATAAGGTATGATTCAAGTATGCACTCTAATATACATATATACTGTATATAAAATATGCCTTTCTCTTTAAAGCATTATGTAAGAATGTATATACATTTTGCTCTTTATATGTTGGAGAAAATAAAAGTATCTATCCATCTATGTTGTTGATGATGTATGTGTATAGCGACCGTTCCAATCATATTTCAGTCATTTTACAGTCTTTCCTTGGAAGAACCAGTTCTAGAACAGCATCCTTCATGAGCAACTGCCAAATTTCACAATAAATATACTCCGCTGCGACAATATTTATACAAAGGTGGTAATGTCGTGGAACTTAGTTGAATTATGAGATATCGTCTTAATTTGTCATTTTAGAGCACGAATATCTCGCGTTATTCATTCATCTATCTTATTCTCTCCAAACTTCCACTTTTGTATTAGCTTCTCAGAGAGAGATAGCTGCACATTACATGGGATAAGGGATACAAGTATTATTATAACAGCTGCCATCGAGCATTTTACGTATTTACAAGAGTATATTTTGCAAATTTTGCAGCACGATATGAGACGAATAGCACAGAGGAGAACAATAACATCACCTTCGCCGGCTTTCCGACAAGCTGTCTAAGAAACGAGACACAAAAATCAAATAGCAGTGCAACAACATAACCATGACTGGATTTCCTGCAAGCCGTCTAAGACACGGGACAAATTGCACAAAGGAGAGCAACAATACCACCATGGCCGGATTTGAATAAAAACAAAAATAATATCAATCAGGGAATGCCACGTACCAAAAACGCAGCCTCCCCAAAACGAGCCCCACATCACCCAGAAGTGCACACCACCAACACACACACACACCGCTTAACAAACTTTGAAAGGCTTTACCGTGTTATCAAGTATCTTTAATGATTATGAAAATAAGTGTTTAAGCTTTTTGCAGTCCTTTTCTGTAAATCTTACCAGCATGTTAGACACGCTCAGTTGTGATTGTTAGAGATCACAACACATTACATTATATTTACATACCAGTAGTGTAACATTTTAAAAACAAGTTAAATGACCAAACATAAACGTATACATGTACATGCTTCAGTTCAGAAACAAAGTAGTTTAAGGAAATAGCAGAAATGACATAATCTGAAAAATGTTTACATTTTAAGCTGCTCACTTTCAGATATTGGTGGAAAAACTTCATTACAGGGACGGAATTGTTTGTCAGGATTGTATTGGTACATGTGGCAACAGACTGACTGTACAACATATCAAAAAAAGCCATTTTTTTTAGTTATTTGTTAATAAAATTGAAATTAACATGTTTAGATCAAATCGTTAAATATTAAAATTTCATTATAAATTGCTGTACAGTTTTACTGTAATATTTGAAATTATATGATACAATGTGTACCAACTTATAAAGCGTTGCAAACGGTTTTGAAATTCCAATATAAGCAAAGTGCAGCGGTGACGTCAAACCAGGCTCACCAATATTTTCAACCCTTTTTCATCAATTTGCGATGTTGAATTTTACACTAGCCAGTACTTTTTATTTAGTCTATCATTATATTGATATTTTTTTTTTCAGCGGAAACTGTAAGAGAGCAGCTTTAAAGCATCAATTATCAGTCTATTATAAGATTGGGTATTTTTTCTGACAAAAGATGCAATACATATGCGATTTGTCAGAAGCAAATGTAAGCCATGAACAAGAATAGCTTAAACTACCGACACTAAGATCGCATTACAGTGGCGCTCACGTTTTTTTTCCGTTTACCTCATGGTTGTTACCGCGTTGAAAACGCCGATTAAACGCGGTCAATTTCACGCGTTTACCGCGTTTTACCGCGGTTTCACGGCTCATTTCCAAATATATAACAAAAGCCGGTAAAAAAAGATTAAAAAAACGGGTCACTCCAAATATGGAAGCAGTACCCCGGTAAAGAGGCGTGTCCAAACAAGCAGCCAATCAGAAGATTCCCAGCCCAGTTTTCTTTCATGGCTGTTGTCGTTTCACTAATCAGTGAACCATATCTTTGTCAGAATAACATTGAAATGTACTTTAAGTGCCGATGTTATTGTGACCTGCTTTACATGTATAATAATAATAAATATAAATAATAAAATAATAATCTACAGTAGAGCAAGAATTCATACGTTGCGTAGACCGTTCCTGATCAATTACTGCAGAGAAACAATTTAGAGACAATGTTTAAACTACCGGACACTGATTAATTTATCAGTATACCGGCCCCGGATATTTCAATTTTGATATATGTGACACTATTTCTCGTTCAAGTTTTTATTTACTGCAGTCCAGTACATTATGATGTGTTCGCAAGATGGTTTGTAGATTATAACAACGAATTCAGTGATTAATTCGTTGCGGTATTTTGCCGGACCTCGACATGAACAACAACGACAAGAAGGTTGTGTTAGACAAATATCTTAACAAAAGTATTTACTGGTAAGCAAGGAAAAGCTGGTGAAATTTGCATGTTTTTTTTTGTTTAATTTAGAAATAGATAAGACAGAATACAAACGGTGACTATTTTGCAAATCTTGTCCATATTGGACTCCGTTTGTGCACAGGGGGTCGAACCATACCCCACCCACCTATATAGGTAATAGAAGGTGGGTGGCTATGGTTCGACTACCTGTGCGTCTGTGGAGATAAAATTTGAGTATGTATCGGTTTAGCAGCACCATACAAGGGGTGCTTAGAGTGGGGGAACCTATGCTCGAGGTATTTTGAATGTACAGTTAAACTTCGTTCACTCGAACACTACCGATTGCTGGAACCCGACCGGCGGTCCCGGGAAAAGCTCTACATAAATCATTTTGTTCCACCACCGAAACCTCGAACACAGATCTCTCGAACCTGTACCACAGTCCCTTCAGATCTATTTCATTGTAAAGTACATCCTTTGGCTCGAACAATAAAAGGTGATAATCTCAATTATCGAGCAAACAATGCATTGATAATCAGCTGTCAGACACAAGCGCTGGTGTGTTACACCTAGTTAAATTTGCAATTAAAGGTTATGACGCACAAACAGACTGAAAGTCGCTCACGATGTTTATAGCAATATATATATAAGTAGCAGATTGGCTTTAATTTAAAGTTTTGTTGTTTTTTTTCAGAAAATTGAATAAATTTTTTTAATGAATGACAAACATTTCATACTTTTACATTACAACACTTAGAATAAATTGTGAGTTTTCATTTGTCTTTTAATCAAGGGTAAGCTACAAGTTTATAGTATACATGCTCATTTACATGTGTGTACCATTGTACACGCAATAACTCCCGACGTAGTCTCGATAAAAGATGTATGACGATCCCCGTGACTGACCATGCTGACAAATCTCGATCGCTCGAACTACTGACCCCTCGAACCGAAATCGCCGGACCCTTCGAGTTTGAGCGAACGAAGTTTAACTGTATATCGGCTGCTCAGAAAGCAGGAAATCCTAACCATTTTTATTTGCCTCAGCGAAAACACAATGTTATCCCTGCTAAATTGAAACAAGATGTTGATGTGCGTCGTCAGGAGACTATGTCGTTCTGGGAGCTATTGACACGACACACGTCAAAACTTTAACCACGAAGGGAACCAATGTTGGTGGTATGTGATATTTGACAATCAACAGGTAGGAAACAGTTTTTAAAGCCTAAATATTAACTAAAAAAATGATAGTTTCCATAGAATATATATTTTTATACAAAAAAGAATAAGCTTTATCAAAAATGTTAACTTTAATTAAGAATTTTTCTAGCGAAATGGATCCAGAACAAATGTATCTGCTGCTGTAGGGTCACAGAGCTGCATGCGCGGCTATCACTACGTTTGCTGTAAAAGCATTTCATTGACTATCAATGCTGAATATACCTTGAAAATTATTTCTGCATCTGCTTTTCTGTAAATAGCATTTTTTTGGAGATACCACCAGCATAGGGATACCGCCAGCAAAGGTTCCACCACTCTAGACATAGAGTACACAAAAAATGGTCACTACAGCCGGAAATGTAGCTGTCTTGTATTTATTACTGATATTAAGCTCATGTTATGTTTACAAAATATTTGGAAAGCATTGAAAATAATAATTTCTACTATACTGGTTGGAGACCACCAAACACGGACGACAATCAAAGCGGACACTTGCGAAAATGCGTGATTTATTGTTCTAATATGCCTACTGTATGGTTTATTTTTATAAGTCAATTCGAGTGCTTTATGTAGTTTCGGACATGAAAGTAGCTTCTTCCGACTTTTCTAATTTACTCCTGTGCACTAAATTAAATCAAATATATAGAAAAAGAAATAATATTGCATAAGTACATCAGTCACATAAAAAAGTTTTGTTTAAGAGCCTAAATATCATTTTTGATTATGTCAAGTAGCCCTTAGAGTACCGTCCCATTGCTTTCCTTTCAAAAAGTCAAGAAATTCAGCATTCACAGTCAGTCATGCATTGTTTTGATTCCGGGAGACAAAACAACGAATGAAAACGTTTATGCCATCACACTGACGTCATTACTCCACATTAAAACGTTCAAAAGTTTAAATTACAGTATGCATTTAATTGATTGTCTCCTTTATTCGGTTCTAAATCTTACATCTTCTGCATAATGTCAAAGTTAGTTATTTTTTATATTTCATGTATTAGATGATTAAAACTAAAATAAGTTTGTATAATATAGTTTATGTGTGTTATCTTGAATGGTTGCCTGTATAGATGAGTGAATTTCAACAGCAACTGTGTATGCAATTTTACACATTACTGCCAAACTGAAAAAAGGTCCGTAGTAGTTACGATCATTTTAAAACATTTCGGCTTATAAGATAATAAGAATCAAAATAATTTATGGCTTTGTCCTAGTGAATTATTCTGCCAGGCACATCGCCTCGGGGGAATGCTTCAATTCAGATAAAGCACTCAAAGTCATAGATTATTTCCTAATTAATATTTACAGTCATATATTGTTGATCAAACAGACACTTGATTTCAATCATCAACGTGCAAAAACGACAGTACCGGGTATAATGTAACTATTAATAATTTGATCAAGAAATCTCACTATTTTGTTAGTCACTGAAAGCATGTTCACATTGTCGAGAGGAAATTGAAAATGACATACTGTGCATGCGCAATATTTCTGTGAGGCCCGGCAAATAAAAATCACAAGTTTAACTTTTTTTCATGAAATTTCATTTATGTGTCAAATGATTGAAACATTTTACACAATTCAAAAGCTAACATCACAAAAAATAAAATATTTTTAAAAATGCTGTCCGGATACATGGTACAGTTGGGCAATACATGTATAATTAAGCCATTTGGTGACCTCACTACCTGGCCGCAAAAATATATAAATGATCTTTTCCTAGAAGTTTTCTTTTGGGAGAAGAACCTTTAGAACTTACTTCTGTTAAAAGTTTGATTGCTAGATACAAACATTACCAGAGTTATCGTAAAATATGTTTAAATAGCGTCCGGATAAACGACTTCAACCAGTACTGGTATGAAAAATTCAACTTCAGGAAAATGCTGTTACACAATGCAGAGCTGAAAATTATAATTTGGTATTTGACAAACTGTTATGGACAAGGGTTCATCACGAGGAAAACACGAAAATCGACACCACGCTACAGTATCTGACAGTATATTTCCAGTGGTCACATGCTGCTGTTACAGAATCAGTAGAATGCTAACTCAGTTCGTCTTATTATGGGCGTAAAACATTGATAAAACATTGAGGCATAATGATATAAACATGATAAATTTACAAATTTTCTTGTTGTCTTTTCGGGTAAAGGATATAACCTACATATCCATATCTTATGATCAGACCGTCAGATATATGGTAAAATGTCAGGTTTTAATAGACTTTTAGTTAACAGTTCATAAACAATTGTATCCCTGTACAGTACTCGTGGTACTGCAACTACTGGTACTGTGGTTTGTTGTTCTAACGTGGTGCGTAGTCCTTAAGTTGTGCATGTATGATTTCCCGTAATTTTTATAAAAATAATTCTCAGCTCGCACATCCGGGTACTGATAATTTTTGCAGTTTTACCTATTCTCGGCTTTGCCGTGATGTCATACTTTTGAAAACATAGAACTATTATAAAAACAATCTAGTTTCAAGGTAAACGAAGATCGTCAACTTATTGGTTCTTTTTTGAAATTGTATTTATTTATCATTTTGCGTTCATTGAACACATAATCTTTGTTTCGACAATTTAATCTGCTAGATGTAGGGAGTGCCCCTTTAAGCGACATAAGTACTTACATGACAAAAAAAAAACTTCCTCAACAAAACTGCAACATGTTTATACAATATTAAGGATGTTATAAAAAATTGACCGTCACTGCCAGGCATTTCTTTCTGGGGGCTCAAACTGGCGTGTTGGTTACTGAGGAAGAGAACCAGCTGTACATTGCAGTATTTAACATTTATATGCACAAATGCAAATTTAAAGCATTTTTGTTGGTATATATCGACAATGAAATAACACTGTATTTTTGACACAGGGAATTTAGGGTTAATAAAACATGTAAAATTTACTTTTCTGTTCACCAACAAGCGTCTTTTTCTAAGAAGCAATTTAAATCAAATTTTCATCATATAATTGTTTTAATATGAAAGCAGATAACAAAATTACTGTAGCAAGTTTTTCTATTCCGACCTTGGATAAACAATGAAATAGCTGTACATGGGTGAAAAGTTTCTGATAGATTTTCACTTGCAATTTCAATTGCTCCCACATGTTAGAATGAAAAGGCCTGGTTTTCTAAACCGCCCCTACCCGCCCACTTTGCCAATGCATACATACTGTCACTTTTGGTATAGTGGCATCTGCCTTGGGAGTAGGGTGAGGGTCAAAGTTTTGAATCCCAGCAATGGTAAGATCTGATTGGCCGGTTGCTGAACCGACAGCTAGTTAAATAATGGTTAGCGTATGCATAGTCCTGACTGACCAGTGTCTGGTGTTAATGTATAGAGTTCGGCAGGTAAATGTGCTTTAAGAAGGTGTTAAATAAGTCAGAACTGGTTTGTCCTTTAAGTAGGGGCGATGCTATACTGAAATTTGTTTTTGAAACGATGGAAGGAAGCCGATTATAGACGGATTGCATGGCGTCATGTACATGTTATCCCTCTCTCCCTGACCGGCCAGACAGGAACTTTTTGGGGTGACTCTTCCTTTCAATGTAAAATAACATTAATCAACACCATTCTTAAAGAGCATTCACAGAAATCAGTGCTACATGTTTTTCTTAAAACTGTTTATTAAATTTTGTGTATTCTGGTTTTTATGATATTTTATTAAGAAATGATATTTGATTTATAGTAAAATTTGTATGTAAGACTGTGGATATAGCGAAATCAGGATATAAGGAATATATTTTCTCTGCCCGAGATTCTTTCTTTGTTTTACTTTTCTTATGAAAATGTTATATGGATATAACAAACTCCGGATAATGATATGGTACCAATGAGTGAGTTTGTTATAAACAAAGTTACCAGTGTATGTCCTTTACTTTTCTATTGATTTAGTGTCCAGTGCCAGTGGTATTAGGTTAATGTACCAATAATATACTTGATATTTTCTAAAACAGTCTTTATTTAAGTGATGGTCTTATTGCATATATTGCTTTAGGTTTCCTTAACTTTGTGTGTTGTCCGCAGCTTTTAAACCCCTAAATTCAATATACATGCAGTCACCATGTACATTTTGGACTTGATGGTAGGTTGATTATTAAACAATACTCATTTGCCAATAAATAGTGTGTACTGTTGAAAAAGATCACAATTTTAAAAGTGAAATATTTTTATCATAGTCTGCATTTGAATCAGAAAGGCAGAAATTAATGTCTGACTGGTATTATTAAAGAACTTGGGATTTTCAACAAAATGCTGCAGTTCTAATAGCTGTCATTTTCATTAAAAAAAGTTAAAAAAGTGGTCTGTACAGTAAATAAATTACAGGAAAAGTAATAACAGAGTATGCCGTATGGACATGGTGGAAAGTCACCTATCTTGATTACATATTACTTCTTACTTTTCGAAGGCACATTACCACCATTATACAAATGTGTGGCTAATTTGACCTACAATTTTTTCTATTTGTCTGAGCACTGATCTCACAAAAGAGATTAGGTTCAAGACCTGACCTTTAATATCTGAATGTACACTCATCATTTACATCTTTCTCTAATATTAAGGGAAGATACATTATGGGTTACTGAATTTACTCTAAACTTTTTTATTGGTAGTTAATTAGCATGGCTGTTGTTCTTATTTTTATTACACACTATTTATCCCAAACAAGAAACCTGGTTTCTATAGTGCTTTCAAAGTCAAATGAGAACTGTAACAGTTGAAAATATGGGTCTTTTTTAGGACAGAAAGTTTATCTATTATTCATTGGAACAATTAATCTTATCCTCTTGTTTTAATAAGTGAAGCTGTACCCTCATTAATCCACAGCCTATTCAAGTTGTTTTATTGCCTTAGGCAGTACTTAAACCTTTGCTTCAATTTCTCCCTTATCAGTATTGTTATGTAATATTACATAACAACGATATGTCAGAGTGGCCATAAAGTACACTATAGTCCAATTTTGAGCACTGAACCATGATTTTACTAAGAACTTACTGTAATTAGTTTAGTTTATACTTATGGTAATTCAATATTCAAAGTCAAAATTCAGGCTATACTGAAGAACTATTGGTCAGCGGGACGCTTTATTTTATATTTGCACCATTTGTTCAGTTTTATTGAAATGCATTTAACAGCTGTATTTTTTTATTGAACCATAGTTGGAATTGTAGAATTATTTTTCAAATTGGACGTTTCTGATTGAAAGTCATTTTTGGAAGTTTAAACACTAAACTGAAGAAGTATTGTTCTATGGGAAATTTTGAATAAATATCAGATATCAAGTGGTAAAGTCTTTTTTAAATGTAAAATATTACAATCTTTTATTTATTTAAATAACAGTTCAATCATTCACGCAATTTAAGTCCAGATATGTTTAAGAGTCTCAGAGAATTAGAAATGTCTAGGATTTCACTAAGTACACAAAGTTTAAACACAGAGTAAGTATTTTGATTTGAATCTATAAAATGCTGCTCAAGGTTTATTTGTGGGGCTCGTTTTGGGGAGGCTGCGTTTTTGGTACGTGGCATTCCCTGTTTGATATTATGTTTGTTTTTATTTACCTGTGATATTACATCTGTCATTTAAGGGAGTTTAATAATATTAAGACATTTAACAATAAATCACACAAAATAAAGATTTTACTTCAAAATGATGGCCAGGCAGCCAGGATCAGCCTTCAGCTCGAAAAGTCATTAGTTCATACTAATTCATTTTAGCTTAAAAATATTTGACATTTAGCAAACATTACAAGTTTGAATAAATTACTTTGCATTAATCAAATCCTAATACACTACATAGACAATCTACTATAAATCCTGTACATTTTGATACGTGAGTCAACATATTTGTTAAATATCATAACCATTTTTGCCAAGCCGCTTACGAAAGCTCAATATAGGTGTCCAAATGATGGATCGGTGTATGTGCATGCGTGTATCCTTGTGAGCGAGCTTGTTTCTGTCTGAGTTAAGTTTGTCTCGGCTGTAACTTATCCATGGATCAAAGGATTATGAAATAACTTGGCACAAACGTTCAACATCATGAGACGGACTGTCATGCGCAAGAACCAGGTCCCTAAGTCTAAGGTCAAGGTCACACTTGAGGTTAAAGGTCAAACTCGAGAATGACTGAGCATTTCTTCTTTATGCATGAAAGGATTTTGATATTACTTGGCACAAACGTTCACCACCATGAGCTTCCTTTGTTTTTAGAATTACTTCCCTTTGTTTTTACTATGAATAGCTTATATTGTAACATTTTTATTACTCGCCGTAGAGAAAAATCAAGACTACTTTTATGTGGTACAACATGCATGTTACATCCAATATTTAGGTGAATTTTGACCTATCTCTTTTTGGTAAGGAGTTAAACCTTTTGACAGCTGGCGGGAATTACATGTTGCACGTGGGCATCTAGTTTAGGTTTTAGCAATTTGCTTACACTTTTGCCTCTTGTGCAGATCAAAATCATGTAGTCTGATCATAACCTGCACTGTTAACTATTCAGTCAGTACATTTTCAGTATGTGTATCAGTTATTAGTTGTAAAAACAAAAATAATATCAAACAGGGAATGCCACGTACCAAAGACTTAAAACAAAATGCATTTGCTAATTTTTCTTCTTAATTTATTGTAGAAAAAAGCGTCATGTACATGCAGTGATGAGGGAAGTTCAATAGACCAAGATATGAAAACAACAGAAAACAGTCCATCATTGCAATTGTTAACTGAAGGATTCTGTGGTGATCCAGATGGCTGTATCAGTTTAGAAGATGAAGTTCTGTTTTTACTCATCATATTACCTTGGTGATGAAACTTGACATCATATGCATAAAACTGGATTTTTCGGTTTCAATGGAATAAACAAAACAGGAAAACAAAAGCATCAAATGAAAAGAATTGATAATTGAGGTGAGACAATGGAACACTTGATGTATTGACAACATGCAGTTAACATTAAAGAAGAACTTCGCGGAGTTTACTCATATTTGGAATTCATGTACATAGATATTTTGAAGATGAAGATAAGGAAAGAACAACAGTAAAATCAGCAAATTGATAGCTCACAAGAAACATCATTTGGCCAGACAACATCCATATTGGATACAATCTCAAGTTGCAGCTGAAGTGATAATGCTACGCTAGCTGTGAATTTTTGATCTTTTAAGACAAGTCATTGAAACTCTAGAACAGTAGCTGGTGATGAAGAATATAGCATGCGAAATAACCTTAGTAATTTATATATATAATTGTAATCACAGCATGGTGAATGCAAGCTCAAATATCAAGCTCGCACTTTGATAACAAATGGACGCATCAGAACTTTATTCAATTTTTTCAGGTTGTAACTTTTTAATGCATTGAGAGATTTTGAATTGATTTGGACAATGCAGAAATGCAGTGCTTTAGCAATTTAATAGAATACTATTTAGTACTGCAGTACATACAGTATTGGTTACTACAGAACTAGAGTACTACAGTGACATTAATAACAATGTTATTGGTTGCTCAGATGAGCAACTTAAATGGAACTCAGTTCTCTTGAAGAATGAATCGTCATTGCAGCTTTCACTCAATATTCATGTGTATGAAAAACAAAAATAAAAAATAGGAAAAACTGAAAGAACAGGACTGTTTATTGTAGTGGCTAATTTTTATTCAGTCACCTTCAAAACCATTTACCAATGTCTCGACCTGCGGAAATGTTTCTATATCCCAGTTGCACAAAGTGTAAGGGGGGTATACTGGATTCAGCTTGACTGTCTGTCCGTCTATGTGTAGACTTATGGAACGCAATCCCTGAAAAACTCTTGGTTAGAATTAAATTATTATTCACAGAAATGATACGTTCCATGCCTTGATGCGCATGGTCCATGTTTCTGATAACTAGGTCAAAGGTCACATTAAAAGGCTTTTGATAGTAACATATTTTGCACTCTATCTCCAAAACCCCTTACCACAATTTAATGATATTTCACAAAGTAATAAATACCATGCCTTGTTGGACTTGGTCAATGTTTTGGGTCACTACGTCAAGGTGACAGGTGTTTAAGATAATTAAATATTGTGCACTCTGATTTTCGTAACCCTCTGGTCAAAATAATGCTATACAGAAGAGGTAAATAGCATGCCTACAGTCGTTGTGCACAGTCCAATTATAAGCATCAAATGTGATATAATTAAGAATACTGTGTCAGTATGGCGTTCAGAGATGGGGGGAGGGGGGTGTTGGAAGTATTCATTACCTTCAGTGATAGTTCTATTTTATTATGCTACCTTGAGGTGGGGGGTGTGGGGCATTGTTATAGTTGCCGCTTTGACTATGGTGTGTTCATCCATTCTTTTCTCCCTCATTTGTTCGGGACCTATTTCACAGTAACTACTGGCGTGTTCCACTTGATCGATTATTTTTTACAGAGTTATACAAAGTCTATGATGCTGTATCAGGCTACCTTACCACTGCCTTCGTTTAAATGCCTTGAGATAAAATCCAAAGTTAAAAGTAATACATGCCTTAATTCTAGTTTTAGCTAAATGGTAGAGCTGCTATGGGGCAGTAATTGCGTGTTTGCATCAATACAAGTTATGGGTTTGATCACTATAATGCCAAATTAAGGAAGAAGTATCCTTATGGCAAGTTAGGCAGTCCATCTGTAACATGTGCAATGAGTAGGGGTGCGCGATAAGACCGGTATATTGCAATTTCCTTGAGATGCGATACATACCGGTATGGTTACACCCCGTACTGTGGTATTTTCAAGTAAGGGAAAAGCTGCAATTTGTCTGTCATTTCTTAGCCGCGTGCTTTTTCTGTGACGGCAATGACAGACAGTAACTAATAACTGTCGGTATATAATTCAGTCGTTAACAAACAGACTTTAATGACTTTGCAAAGGAAGTGTGAATGCTTCAAAGTAAATTTTATTTAAGAAGTAATAAATGTGTCCCTGTATTTGATGTTGAATAAAACACAGGAGTTCAAATGCGTAGTAACTTTTAGAAAATGAGTACATAGTACGAGTGATTTCATTTTTTGAATTTGAACGACTATTTTATTTATGAAATAACATCCGTTCCAGCACTGTTCATCGTTTAATTAACAATGATTTGGAGCACTAATACACAGCTATTAGCCACAAAGGAAGAAAGCCTGAGTGGTTTTTAACAGCGCATCAGTACGACAGATAATTGTTTATAAGACGATTACAATGCTGAGAAGGATGTTATTTTGATTATAACATGACCAGATATTACAAAAGGTGAATTAATGCAAAGCATTATGTGAACACTCATTTAACGTCATGCGGTGCAATATGATGTCATGTTTACAGCGTATCGGTTCCTGCATTGTTTATGGTTTAATATAGCATAGTTTTTCAACTCTTTGTATATAGAGACAAAACCGTGAGTCATTTTAGAGTAAACAATAAAATGTTGGCACATATTTATTATTACAATTTTTTCTTACACGTCTATATTCAACGTGTAGCAGTACATCATTTTAACTTGAAATCACAAAATGCAATTGGACTTCTTGTTTACATACGTCTAGCAAATACTTCCTTTTTGGCACATCGCCCTTTGATAATTTTTCTTAGTACTGTATTTTATCGTAAAATATTAAACAACCTTATTATGTTTATATAGGAAACATGGCCACTCGTGTTAGTAAAACTCTTGATATATTACTATACGTTTTGCAATTTATCAGGATATGAAAGTCTGGCAACAGCGATTCCTATAGTAGTTAGTCTCGAAAGCGATTATATTGTTATCAAGTATGGACATTTTGAAGATGCATACATTAAATATATGTTTATTGAACCAGAAGCATGACCATTAATGTTGTCAACTGCCGATGTTACAGTTTTATTTTGGTAACTGAAATCATATGATCGAGCAGGTTTAATTTAATTAAATGTATATCTACTGGTTATAGATTGTTCATAGTAACATAATAGGGACATTGGAGGTGCTGAATTATCTTTATCTATCACAAGGCCTTCCCCTCGCTCTCCATCTTGTGGGATATGTACCCGCTTATTTAACAATGGTTATGATGAAAAGGCGGAAGTAATGATGTAACAGGCTGGTGGTAGTTATACATTGTTTTTGAAAATAAGAAACAAAAAAACAATCTTAATCTGACCACATTATAAACTTAACATGTATGATTATACTCGCGATTTTTAAGTTTGTACCAACAATTCAGACAGTGGAGAAACACATTTGGCGCGAGCGCATTTGCTACCCCGGAAAAAACGGCAAAAAACGAAGGAACTCGCTTTTCACGCATGCGCATTTGATACCCCGAAAAAAAACGGGAAAAACGCAGGAACTCGCTGTTCACGCATGTGCAGTGCAACCAGCCGTTTTATTTCACGGGGCGGGCAGAAAAACGCGTTTTTTAAACTGTGCGAGCCGAAAAACGTCCCGTTTCGTAAACAGGCGAAAAACGGGCGCTGCTCGCGTTTTCCTGCCGAAAAACGGAACAAAAACGTGGGCGCCACTGTTCTCACAAGCGAAATATGAAATTAAAGTGAAAATAAATGTTTTCATACATTTCGATAGCGTGTGTTTTATGTGTAATTTCGTACAAAGCTATTGATATAATTGCAATCCCTTGGTCAATATTGGGTTGCAGCGGTAGTCACTCTGACATACCTTAGTGTTTCTGATGGATAATGATTGTCTCGGAAATTATCATTATTTCTACTGTAGAGTATAATCGGTTATATTTTCAGAACAGTGATTTCAAATATTATATCTCCATTTTCAGTAAGCGACTCGCAACTATGAAACTTTATATATCATTACATATTAGTGA
>JAFMSR010000019.1:17800268-17946019 GCA_022818135.1 Saxidomus purpurata | reverse complement strand
ATGTAGTTCACCATAGAGTCATCTTCAACAAAATCGTCAATACATTCAATAAACATCGCTGCAGTTATACACAACAGTCATCTAGTGACCAACCGTATTCCTCGGATAACGGCTGGACTTTGCCCTCGTCCAAACACGGACAACAATGTTCGCTCTCTTTGTTTTCTGTGTCAGAACCTTATGACATGGCGGCATCGAACTACTTAAGTCGCAAAGTGGTGAAGATGCTTTGCTAGACAACTTGACTATTATTGAAGTATTTTCTTAAGACATGCACAAGTGGATTTCAATCACACCAATCTGTTCTGATTTGCCGCCCAAACGCCACATAGATAACTCAATACTTTGAGGGGTACATACTGTAATATCTCTAACATGATCTAATTCATTGAACGCTGTTTTTGAGCTATTTGCCACACCTAGCGCAATATTTGCATTTATACTCCCAATACGAGAGGTACCCAATTCACTGAACGCTGTTTGATTGCAAAGGCCGTACAGTAGGCATATAAACCAGGTAAAGCTGTTTGCCACACTTGACGCAAATTTTGCATTTATTCTACAAAATACAAGAGATGCTCATCTTATTTTTAAACGCATTTGAAATGTTAACTATGACAAAATTGAACGAGAATTTTGAATCCCTTCGTAATGTATAACCAGTGTTTAAAGATATAGTACACGTTACATGCATCTTGGTCAGCTTATGTGAAGATGGTAAGTCGTAAAATATGCGATAAAGTTGAGGGTTTCGTACTCGGGCTTATACATAAGGACTACATGTACTTACTCTTACAGAAGTGTTAAAAATTGTTGAAATTCATGGAGCATACGGTTTCGTTTGGCTCTATACGGAATATTCCTTATAACGTTGGAATACATTGCAATAATACTTCGTCTGGTGAATCGCCGAAAAAATACTTTCAACTGTGGCCATTTCTGACGTTGTTCGAAAAATTGTACGTAAGCTTTCGAAAGTCAACCCGGCGAATCAGAGAGAAATGGCACATAAGCTTGGTGTCTAATAGGGAACTGTACATCGAATTATTACTAATATTTTTAAAGAAAAGCTGCCGAAAAGTGTAAATATTGTCCGGATTATAAAGAAACGTACCAGATCTTGAAGGTTGTATCTGAAGTTACGTGGTGGACGATGGATAAACTTTGTGACCTCTGACGAGGCAATGTTTTATCTAGGTGGCAGCTTTGGAAGAAGACGAGTTTGTTACGTAAACAATGGAGAAAAATGCATTTGTTAAGCATGACTTTTTTGTCAGCGGTTTATCACATTGCCTGTTAAATCATGTTGAGGCAAAACTGTTAATCGTATAATTGATAACATTGACTAAGTAAACTATTACTTCTATATATAAATGTTCTTAAGCCGTTTTTAAATAAAGATGTGCTCAGACTGTTCTCGCTTAAGGTAAAAAATATAGTGTTACATCATAACAGTGCGTCTCGCCATATGATACCACTAAACTCATAGAAATATAAACTTTATCACACCAGAAGAGTGAATACCTAAATCACCTGATGCCGTCCCGTTGACGATAGTACATGCATATGGTGAATCGTGAAGCGACGTCTGCAAAAGCGCTCGATAAACTCGTTGATGGAGCTTAAAATAGCATTGAACGACAAGGGGGAAACTGGACGAAATTACTATAGATAAGACTCTCGAATCATGGCCAAAACGTTGTAGAATGATATACAATTGTGACGGATGAGATGTAGAGCAATAATTGCTACAATAAACGTACATGTATACAATGTGTTATTTTTTACTGATTTGTTTTATTAAAACATAAATTGGGCACCTCTCGTATATATGTAACACATTGTATTACGTGTGCAAAGGCCATCATAGATCCAGACATTTGATTATTGAATTATTAGCAATATCAAGATATCTGTATCATTGCTTCCCATTGTACATTTTATGTTGCTGTTTTCATTCAAAGTCATTTAATGAAGGTACAGTAGCCTGGTGTCAGCTTCCTCGTATTGGCAATGGTATTGTAGACTGTTTCCACGAAGTGTCAGTGTCACCTTTGTTGATGCTGTTTGTCTGTTGCATACACTGAACATCGTACCCTGTACCTTTGATGAAGTTTCTAGACTCATCAAATTTGGCAAAGCTTGTTCAGTTATTTGTGACACATACTCGTATATTACATCCACAATAAAATGTATTAAACACTTATGGTGGGATAGGAGCAATTAGATGGTATACTCTGTAATGGTAAGACACCAAACAACTGGGAAAACAGGCACTTCAGTCACCAGCCTTCAAAACTGTACCATTTCTTTTATTTGTATAAAATGGTTTAATTTAAGTGTCACACACAAAGTGAACAACATTCAACAGTCTGCAGTCGAATTTAACGATGAGTGTAGAAACTTCTTGGTATGTTGTTCAATATAAGCAACTGAAAAATCGTATCAACAAATGTGATACTGACACTTTATACGGTATTTTGAAGATGACAAATTTGTTACCCTAAGAACAAGGTTGGTCACTAGATAAGGGCTTGTACAAAGTAATTTGGCTCGAAGGTGACCAAATACCGTAATGCGTTGTTGACCTTCTGAAAGCGGAAGTGATGCACACTGAATGCAATGACAACTTTGTTGATGATGACACTATAGCAAACGACGAACTAAACAGTAGTGACTGAAGAGCATGAGCAAGAAGAAGAATAGATAGATAGTTCCTAAAGGAGAAAATATATTCTTTGCTTAAACTTCTTTTGAAATACTGCTTTAAAGAAGTGAAATAGACATAACACAGCATTAATGTCCGAGGTTTTGTATATTCATTTACATTACATATCAGAAAAAGCAGATACATTTGCAAGTACCTGTGCATGCAATGGTGAAACTTTTCGTATGTAACACTACTTTGAACAAGACAGCAATGGTTATTAACATCGCTCACATGGCTACCATTGGCTTTATACAATATCAAAAACAGCTTCGTAGACAAAAAACTAAAAGTACAGTACACTATAACTCCAAATTTAGCTAACAAGAAAGTAAATCAGTAGGTAAAGTGACCCCGGTGCCAAGATGAATGATTGAAACATTCGTTGTACAGGACCACTAGGAAACCCTTCAAGCCCAACATCTAAGCTGAGACTGAGCCTAGTGGTCTGAGACAAAAAGATTTTAAAATATTTTACAATCAAGTGAACCCCGAACGGGGTCAAGTTTGAACCGTGGGTCATGATTTGAACTTTCTCGGTAAAGGTTTACTACTAATGCTACCTGCAAAATACCCAACCTCAAGATCTTGTTGTTTCAGAGAAGAAATTTATGTAAAATCAAGTGATCACCACGCTACTGTAAATTTTGACCCGGGGTCATTGTTTGAACGATCTTGCTAGGGGCATACAAAGCAATGTTGCACCCCAAAAAGCTGCTCTGAGTCTTGTGGTTTCAGAGAGTAATACTTTTGTAAGTTTTCCGTTCATAAGTCTATGCAAAATCAACTAACCACCTGGGCGGGGTCAATTTTGACCCGGGGTCATGATTTGAACCATGTTGGTAGTGGTCAACAAGGCAATGCTACATGCTAAATATCCATGCTAAATATCTCCATAGTTCCATGCTCTTTGATTCCAGAGAGGAAGATGTGTTCAATTGTTAATACAGAAACTTATGTAAAAGTAAATGGCCCCTTTGCAGGGTCAATTTTGACGTAAGGGTAATGAATGATTCCATTATGATAGAGATCTACTGGACAATGCTACATGCCAGATATTTTAGCTCTAGACATTCCGGTGTTTGAAAAGAAGATTTCTAAACAGTGTCCTGTTTGTTCCCACAACAATCAGAGATCAACATAGAAAACAATTGTTTTAACACGTCTGGCAGAGCAATATGCATGAAATAGAGATCGGAATAGAAATAACTTGTTTTGAAAAAGTTAGGTAGAGCTTTATGCAAGAAACATCCATGTAAAGCTTCTTTGAAATTGGTTTAGTATGAGATCTTGTCCGAAGCAAACAATAGACGACAAACGCCGAACATTCATCGATCCTGAAAGCTTACATTGGCATTTCGAACCACTTTTGCTAAAACCCCTAGACATGTTTCTTACACATTGTGTAAAATGCAATCAAATACCTGTATACTAAAATCAGCCGTCTAATTACACTTTTATCCAATCGATGGCATACTTTATGCAAACAAATATAACACAAAATGTTATATTAAAATTATATCAGCCCTAGAATTTGACTCGTTACATAAACGCATATATTTTCATTTTAAGGCATTGGTTTACCCCATCCACTTCTGCATTATCCTTTTAAATAACGACATGAAATTCTACAACAAATGCATACATTCTAATTGAAGAGACAACATTTGTTAATTTAATAAATTCAAATCTAATTTGTATAGACTTTCCATGTCAAACATGGGTAAGGCGAAAGAAACTTGTTTTTATTTTCCTCAAAAGGTTGGAAAACACAACTCAATTTAACTTAAGGACATCAAAAATAAATAAAAGTAAGCTGTATTTCCTTAAATAGTGCACAATTATATGGATACATTTCCAAAACGTGCATTAAAGAGTCAACAATGCTCAGAATTTATCAAAGATTGACCTTTGTTTTTAATTCAATTTTCAGGGGTTAGTTTACCCCACCCACTTTTACAGATATTTTGTGTCTACAACACCAAGCAAGATACTATTTTGAGGAAGCATTGTCTTGTTTAAAATTGTTTTACTGTCCTAGAAAGTTTATGACACAATTTGGTGGATTTCTTGAGGTCTGTGGCAATTGACGGGTAAACTGTTTAAAAAACACTGATTTTTAGACCATTTTTGCGGATTTGTTTTGCACTAATTCCAAAATGGCGGCTATAGTCACATAAAATTTATTATTTTTGTCAATAATTATATATTTCTGTTCAGTTTATTGAAAATTCGTTTCAACCGGCTATACAAGGAACTCAGAAAATGCTTTGTTATTTACGGGTGTAAGTTTAAAATATTCGGCGGCCATCTTGTCGACCATCTTGAATTTTCAAGCCTTGTGACAGAGAACTTTTGTAAGAAATGGGTTTTTGTAATTAGTAGAGATTTTGCTTTCAATTAAGACTATTTTCGCTTTTGGGCGCGAATTGTAAATAAATGGCCCTTGGCTCTTGGACTAAAATGGATCTAGCCAAGAAATGCAAGATTTGTCCAAAATGGAAGTATATGGGCTGCCCATGTGGGACCCACATGGGTCCCATATTGCATGTTTATGGGGCAGCCCATATGGGACCCATGTGGAACCCGGTTGCACATCCCATCTGGGTCCCATATGGGCAGCCCATATGGGACCCATGTAGGTGCCCATAAGGGACCCATATGGGTCCCATATAGATTGCTAGCTGGGAGAGTACGTGTACTGAAATAGAGAGTTTGTTTTGTTATAGAGCTTTTCTGTCTTTTTTTGTGTGTGTTTTAGTTAATACTAATTTAATAAGCTAGTTTGTGAAGACTGCTTGTAGCTTAACGAGTCACTCTCGAATCTGCTTCCTGAAAAAAAACAGTACTGGTATCATATGAGGAGGTACAGTCTTGACCTCAGGTGGGCTCGAACCCGCAGCCTCCGGGATGAGCGACTAACACCTTTTGTGTTTTTCTTGTCAAAAGTTATAACTCTGACATTTCTGGTGTGGTAAAGATAAGACAAAACCCAAGATGGTCTATATTTTTCCAATTCGCCGATGAGCGTTATTTGGATCAGAAGTATACAAGTTCCTTAACCTTGTTCCGTTTCGAGAGACATATGCATCCGCAGCAACAATATTATGCCTACTTTTAGGTCTATATACCGGTACATGCGGGCAGTCAAAATGCCTACGATTTTCAGCTTATGCTGTGCGAAACTCAAACGTTATTATGTTCACTCATGAAATAATCGGCATTTAAAGTCATATATATCTTGCTACATTCACAAAGGAGTAATATTTGAAGGAGCCGTATGATGTGAAAGACGACTAAAAAGTTACAACAGCTATATGCGCTGGACGTGCACCAAACAGCTATTTCAAACAACAGTTATTTCAAACAACAGCTATTTCAAACAACAGCTATTTCAAACAACAGTTATTTCAAGCAACAATTATTTCAAGCAACAGCTATTTCAAGAAAATAAGGAATATATCTAGGTCATTCTATATTTATTTTTGATTCGACAGTAAGATACACTACCCCCACGGTACTTTACAACTTTTTCAAATTTTGCAAAACAGTTAGTTATTGTTCTGCCGTTGTGAAATTCTAATGTTTGTTTGCAAACTTTAAGATGTCTACGAAAATAGTTTAAAAACGTCGTAATCATCCTCTGAGTTGAAAAACACAGATACATTAAATAGAAACGCTGTCGTATGTTAACACTGCCTAGGTATAGTGGCATAATTATTCCGTTTACACACGTATGGTATAGAATAAAGATGAGAAGCGCCAGCTAGTAAACAGTGTGTTTCAAAGTCAAAAAATCTAACGTAAGCATTTTGTACAACATGTCGTCATGGTGAAAACAAGTAGCATGTAAATACATGTAAGAAAGGTGTAGACTAAACATAGAAGATTAATGAGGAAAAAAAAGCGGTTCATGCAATACGCAATTAAATTATTGCTGCACTGACAGGCAGAAATTTATGACAAATTTTATCAACACACTAAGTGTACCTCAATTTGTAATTTTAAATAAAATAATTTGAAGGTGAACACATACAGACATGTTATACAAATGTATGATATTTAACACTTTACATTAATTTTAAGGTAGTTTCCATGCGCTGATTTATTTTTAAGAAAGGAAAATTTTTTGCGTTTTTGACCAATTTTGAGTGACCTCACATACTTTGGTGTCATTCATGACGTCATAAGTTGTGACGTGACACAAAGTTCCATTGGTGGAATGACGTACACGTCGTATAAATCATAATTAAAACAGATGTCCATATGTACTCTGAACTTGTATTTTCCGCGAAAAACGGACCTACAGACAGGTAAAACGTACCGAGCCCTTTCAATGTTTTATTCCATGAAGGCAGTGGTTAGGTAGCCGGTTCTATATTTTATACCGAATTACGCGGGTTCATTATTGAATATAAGAGATTTCCAATGATATCAGATTAATATTGAGCCATGTGTTTGAAAGTTTATCAGGAAACAACATAAATCTATTAAATATATACTTTGCTCAGCTTTCTTAAAATGTCGATTCGACCATTTTAATCACGTGACATTCAAGTGTGTGACGTCATATACCTTCGTGCACTTCATGCATTTCAGTTTTTAATAAAGTTAGACAATAACTATTTTCTCCTGGATTTTTCCACTTCTTATTTTGAACATAATAAACACCATACGACAATCTTGTTGAAAAAAGGCAAGAAAAACCAGCCTATGATTAAATCATAAAAATAATGATAATATAGAACTGGATAGATCTACCTAGCCACTTCCTTCCGTGAAACACATGAAGATACAGAAACCCTACAAAAAATAAACAGCTTCGATACATCGACCCATTTGTACCTAGATTTATACAATGGGGTTTCCTGGCTTTCAAATTTAGGCAAGTCCATTTCTTTAAATAGGGATGTTTTGCAGGCTGAAAACAGACGACATTGTATTTATCGTCTGCTTAGGAGTGTAGCTGCTTGAAAGGATAAATATTTAAGTAGGCTTTAGTACCAGAACGGCCCACTTCCAGAACGGCCCAACCCAAAACAACCCAGTCCAGAACGGCCCACTTTTAAGTCCACAAAAGGTGATGTAATCATTTGAGGGAATTGTCACTAGTCACAGTTTTCGTGTAATTATAGTCAAGTAGCGTATTTACTTTTAAATTAGTGAAATCAACTTTTCATTGCATGTTGGTTACATCGGACAATATAAAACAGGAATTTTTTTAAACTGTTTCTTTGAAATACGGTGATTAGTTTTTCCAACTCTAAACGTATCTTTAATCAAAATTTAACTTTAAGTGATAGTTAACAGACGATTAAATTTTCGCACAATCGTTAAAAGTTTGCGTCCTGTTCTCAAATCTCCTATGCCAATAATTGACATGTCCATGACATCTTACGATGGTTAACATGGTTAAGGATTTCAGCTGATTCGTGTAGAATTTCAACGATATAAAACTGGAATGATTGGTTGTTACATGTAAGTTTGGGAACGCCGAGGAAGCAACTACGTTTTCTGTTGCATTGATCAAGAATATCGTTGATCAAGAATATTGATCAATTTATTCATAATTTGTAGACTTGACATTGCAATATTATTTTAAGACATATGAGAGATATATAAAATGTACAATTAGCTAATATCGCAATTCTGAATACTCCCAGTACTATTTTACATTTCCGTTTCATTCAACATAATACATGTAAATAAAATTTAAATTTAAACAATAATTTACATGTAATAGTCTACATGTGTCTTAAATAATCAATCTAGGTATATATATTTAACTTTCTGATCATACTACAAATACCTGTTTCTGTGGGGTGGCCACAACTTGCTTGCTTTGGGCACTTGCTTTTGACGCCACTCTATCTGGTTCATGTACATCTGAAGAATTGAATTGTATAAAACGATTATAAGTCGAATTTTTGTTTCATTTAAAAACAGTACAGTAATAAAGGCAGTCGCTTGAGGGAGAACGTGATGTTCAGAATGAAGTTATTTAGCACGGACAATTTCTATTTATGATACTATTTATATTTTGAAATATACCGTAAAAGTTACGCTTCTATTGTTATGTTTAATGTTGACATTTACAATTCAACAATTATGAAATCCATCACACCCCTTCAAGTATCAGCAAAAACTTTTAAAAACTTTATTCTGTAATTGTGAAAATGCTAAGTCACAAACGGAATCCATATTCCTAGTAGTTTTGATATATAAAACATAAATAGTCATTTCATCTACAAAATATCCATTTGAAATGTACGTGTTTTTGTACAAAACAGTGCTCAAATAATGTAAATCGCTAAAGATGAGATTGTATATTTAGTTTATACTAATTTATTTCGGCTCGATTGTGAAGAAAGCTTGTAGGTTATCGAGTCACTCTCGAGTCCGCTTCCTGGGAAAACTAGTACTGGTGTCATATGAGGAAGTACGGTCGTGACCCCATTGGGGCTCGAACCCGCAACCTCCGGGATGAGCGGCCGACACCTTAACCTCTACACCACCGCTCCCCCTTTGAACAGGTGATACCATTTAATCGAATTGGATTTTATAAATGGAATTCAAATGAAGATATGATCTACAGGAAAGAAAATCCCAAAAGATTCATTGAGAGTTTGAAATTCAAGCTAACAACGATCACCATTTACTAGCATTAAGTCTGTAAGAGATATATACGGCAAACCAATTTACAATTTAATTAAAAAGAGATGTCGGAAATTCCGTGATATCTCTTTAATTCAGAGATATCTCTATACATTATGTGATGTTTTTTTCTTTTAATAGAGATATCTCCGTTTAAAAAGACATCTTTCAATACTAAAATGATATGTCTCAATGTAATATATATATTTTTCTACCATCAATGTATCTATATCTATTGTATCTTAAATATATTTCAAAAACAGGGGGATATCTCTTACTCTTAGAGATACATGTATCTCTCTCAAGGTTATGGAGATATCTTTCCTATCATGGGAGATAACCGGGTTTTTTTCTTTGATTGTTCATAAGTCCCGGCCGATACTGGGACTAATCCCTCGGTTAACTTGCCAAGACTCCTGACAGGCGCAGGTTGAAGAGAGACAGATGCAGATACAAGGATACCCGGGTTCGAGACCCTAGCTCTCTTACGAATAGACCCCTTGGTTCTTCTACATGCCCGGTGTATAGCACCGATACACGTGAGACTACCCCTGTGTTTCTAACCAGTTCATCTCTTGATGGATTGGAAACACTGAAAAGCATTTCTGAAATTTCCAGTGTCCCGGATGTGATTCGACCTTGGTAATCCGATTTGTATATGCAAAATAACTACTCTAGTAATAATAATATAGGCGGGTAATATATACCCATATACCACGTCAAAAAAAACAAATAACATACACTCAGTTCCAAAAGAAAGTGTGCACTTTGTCTTCTACGATTTTTCATCGACTACTTTTCTGAAAGTCTATTTATTTGGTACCAAAATTGAGATCTGTTTACGTACAATATGGCGAACATTTTAGAGTTTGCATTCAATCGATGACAAATACACATGAGATACAGTGTGCGAAAATTGAAGCCAATACGTCTGCTAAATATTGAAATATTTAAAATTAAGAAGTGCACACTTTCTTTTGGAACCGAGTGTATTATATTTCTTTTCAACAAAGATACTCCTAGTTTCCCCCCACAGTTAGAACACCATTTGCTAACATATGTGCGATCGGTTAAAATGCTCGCGTTAGCTTATACATAGTATTTGTTGTTACATGTATTTGCATCTTGTTGACTTAAAATAAAGAGTATTAATATTATCATCATTTACATGGGTTTAAGTTGCAAACGTATATTTGCTGGGAGCAGGACGTCTAAACCGCAGGAGACAGTGGCTATGCGTTTTCTGGTGAACAAGATTATTCACATTGCATTGTCATTATTTATTATGTTGAAGACCTTTCGGAAGTTTCCGTAAATTACCGTTCATAGCTTTCTGCAAAAATACTCGGTTACATAATCATTTCAACTCGTCAACACTAGTATGCGATATGTTTGTCTATGCCATAGTATGCATCATCTATGACATCAAACAAAGCCAAGAAGACGAATATCGGAAGCCCGATCAGGAAATGGGAGCAGCCTGGTTATGCACTGGTCCCGTACGAATGATTTCTAGTACGAAATAAACTGAACCAAAACAAAGGTACATGGATTAGTTATTATATGTTTGATTCTTCGTAAATATTCTTCTTTTAAAATACTGTACATCTTTTGCAGTTCCAGACATATATGAGCCGCGTCAAGCATAAACAGCCGTTATCGTAATTTTTTGACATTTTAAGTTTTTTTCACTAGATGTTAGAGCGTTTTCTAATCTTTCTTGCAATGTATACATCTCCATACTTTAAATCAAATATATTTGCATGAAAATAGTAATCCGTAACCCACTCTCTGAAGCAGACGTTACATAACGTCAATAACGTCAACGTTAAAAACGCCAACGTAAAAATACAAGACGACGCCTGAAAATACAGATCTTCTATTTATCCGCATAAAGAACATCGTTTATATTCATATATGTCTTAAAGACAATTCCATGCAATAAATATACAGCAAATATCATTAAAGTAAAAGCTAACATAAAAGCTAAATAATACATGTAGTTTACACCCGCTAAAGAGTGTACAAAATTCGCGACGTCAATAAATTCGTGAAACTCTGTCATCACGCTCATGTTATATATAGCTGGTTGCGGACTGGAAAAAAAGATATACAAACATTCCTTGCTTCTTTAAATAAAATAAATTGTGTGTACCTTCCGCCGTTTCCGGGAGTAACTCAGAGTTACTTCCAGCGAGTACGGAGAACTATCGCAGCACTTCGCGGGAGTAACACCGCGGCACTTCGAGTGGTTTTACAGATAAATGACTTGAACGCGTTTACGTGACATTAAATTTTGATTTATAATATTAAGTAGAAATTACTATGCTCGTGTTATTTTTTGTGTTGTATACATGGTAAATGTAAAAATAATTGCCGACCGATGTACAGCGTGTACACCAAACATCACAACCGATAGTTTTGTTTTGAAAAATGTTAATCCGGAACTTTTGAAATAATTTTTCGAATTCTAAACAAACGCAATTTTGATAGTAGCTGTATTGAAGTTAAATATGTATGCGTTTTCGATGCACTGCCGTCGAACTGTTGTTTCGTGGTTTTATAACGTTTATTTCAGAACATGTACGTGAAATAAAACTGAAAATTCGCTCAAATATGACCATTCTATTACTCAATCACTGTGAGAATAAAATTGACTAAAGACTGGAACCTGTTATCTGTATATACGTATATTGTACAACATCAAACATCAGAAAGGAGCTGAATTGGTAAACCAATGATCGCAGGTTCGATCCCAAGTTCGATCCCAAGTTCGAAACCTGAAATCACTAAACTCAATCTGCTTGTCATATGGTACCAACGATAAAAATCTAAAATACATACATACATCAATCATCGATCACAACATTGTTTGAGCCAATGAAATATATGAGCATTGTTGAATTCATTTAGAATGTCTCTGTTTAAAACAGTATAAAATGTGTCATTTCAAACATCCGAAGGAGGTGCCGGACAAAGAATTTCCTGAAACGGACGTCTCACGAGTGGCCTGACGTGACGATATAGGTACGTGTGACGTTCCCTGCTGAGTCCCGCATGTTGGATAAATGTAGGGACATCATTGGCGTCCATCTGTAGATAGTTTGTCTTGCAAATGACAAATCTGATTTCCTCAGCGTCGTCTGCCGCTATTTTCATATACACGACCCCGGGTTCAAGTGATGTGAAGCGGAAGTGGTGATATTTGGAAACCCTCGGCACTTTTTTGAATATATCGCCGAGGAACATCTTCCAGTCTCTCCAAACCCACCCATTCTCGCCGTATGTAACAGGTACGTTACTATGTGCAGACTTCTGCACCACATCCACCACGTGCTGTAGAGTGTCACAGTTTGAACGACGATACAATTTTTTAATGGTCCCAAACCCGGCGTCAATCAAGCACCTGTGCAAAAAAAAACACTCGAGTAAGGACATGTTATAACGTATAAATTTACTTATATTTTAGCTCATGTTTCTCTGTGTGAATCCTGTTTAAGATTTATGACTATTAAAAAGTGGCATGTCTCTCACATTTACATTATATTTATACTGCTAATTGAGAGAACACTATGAAACTATGTGCATGAACACTACGCGGCGGCTATAATCGTTCAAGAAAACAAACATTAACTCGAAAATTGTGTCTTTTTTGTGTTAATATTTTATTGACAAAAATAATCGTTTCTTAGACATTAGAGGAGTAAGCACCCAAAATAAGCTTGGTGTATATTTTTCACATTCCTCAAATAAATAAATGTATAATAAATACACATTTACCTTTATAAAACTCCCAAAATTAAGAAGCCGAAGTTTCAAAAATTAGTCTTGCCAGTGCATTATTTTATTTACATAAGTATAGCATATTAAAAATATGCTATGAAACAACTGCAAATAAAGTATTTTTTATTTATAATAACCTTGTGTGTCCTGGTATCTGCATCATATATCTGATGTTTCTTCCGGTCATAGTGCGCCATGAAAGGTACGCCAGCACATATCTATTCTTGTTCTGTCCTGGAATTTTACATAGATGAACAGAATGTAGCGTTATGCATATTATCTAATACAGTAATAAACATTAAATTGTAAATTACAAAAATGAGCAAACCTAGCTCAAATGTAAGATTTTGAAAAAAAAAATTTCCATCAGATAAGTGAGATATATGAGTTAAATAACACGCAGTTTGCTATTATTTTACAATATGAAACGGCGATTCTATAGCAGCTATATTTACCTTGTTTCGCTGATTTCTAAGCGTTTTTGTTGGAGAGTATGCAGAATGACTGTTAGATTACCTAAAATGTAAAACTAATCTGATTTAAATAATTACCAAAACAATTATCCGCATGAATACCACAGTCATTCTCTCCGGTACCGTACGTGTAGAAGTCGTGGTCCAACATTGATATGACGGAGTCCGGCCCATGTACTGTCTGTCCATCGTGTCCTAAAAAAAGGTAGTAAACATCAACGTATCATCAAAAGTAAATAACAGAAGATCGTTAAACAATCACCTGCGATCCATGTATAGCTAATGTCTTTTTTATTTGATTTTTGATGTTTCAGAATGGGTCATTTTTCCTCAATTGAATCAAATGCCATTGTAAAACAAACATGACTTTAAATCAAAATAAAATATTATGAATTACCTTTGGTTTGGTCCTCGTCGATCAGATAGTTGTACTGTTTATAGCCATCAGCTCTAAAACCAAACATCTGAAAATAATTTAAGCACAGAATATTACATGATACATGATTACACACGACTGCACAATAATGAATTACATGTATTGAGAAAAGACGAACACATACATTGTTTTATGAAGTTTAGCGTGTAATTACGAATTGTTGAAACTAAAGTTAAAAAAATAAAATTAGATTTGTACGCATGTTTATTACTTATATAAATTGAAAAAAAAGGAAGTTATACCTGCACTTTTCTAGGCTGAATGAAGAATGTGGGCCCCTTTTCTTGTGCATGGTGTGGTAGCTTGACATATTGACTAAAGTCAAACGTGTATTGTACATCATTGGTAGAAAATACATAACCGGCAGCCTGGTTCTGTTGTTCCCGGTTAACAAACATTGGTGTTGACCTTTCCACGTACTTTACATACAATTCCCGTTCTTTTCTGGCTAGTAATACGTGTTGCTGGTACTTTTGTGTTGCCAATAACTTGTCATTTTCGCTCATGGCCAGCTTGATGTCCTGTTTACAGTCCTCACAGGTTTTGCACACATTCTCCTTAGGAGACGCTATTTTTATATGTGGCATACAGTTTTTCCAAATATCTTTAAACGTTGTTAAACCTACATATATTTTTTCAGCTTCCAAACAACATTTTACATAATCTTTATGCACTGACTGCTTTGTGTCTGAAGATGGTAAGTAGACAGGGGCCTCGTCCCCTCGCCCCCTTGGTGCTGCAGGCTGAGGAAGTCCCTCCTCGTTTGCATAGGTCAGCAAATACTGGATGGTGTCCTTAATAACTTCTGGGGGAAATGCATTTGGGGCACGTCTTCCAGTGTGACCATGAACACGTGGCTGAGCACCGTGTTCTTCCATATGATGTTTAATGTTTCTTAGTTGTCTGTCTTTCACATCAAACACAACAAGAAAGGTCTCGTGACACACTTTCACTCCGTCAAATACATATTCATATCGTGACCGTTTACGATCGGTCTTACATCTATCATCAGTGTTTATCTTTTTAAGAGTGCCCATAATTAGCATTTCTTTTTCATTTTTTGTCATTTCCCTTAAATTTAGAATGTTTGATTCTATCTGTGGAAAGGTAAAGTTGCTGAAGCAGTTCTTTGTACATTTACAGCCACTGTCATAGATAGATTTAACATTGTTAATGTCACTTTGAGGATCATCACTATTTACGTCAGTGTATTCAGGGTGCAAATTTTCTGACTCATTTGGAAGATATAAAGGTGTAGCTGTAAAATATAAGTTGAGACGAGACTCAATACTTATTTCTTGCACTTCCTCTTCTTCAATGTCACTATCACACTGCATAGCTTCAGTATCGCCAGTGTTAGTTTGGTCTACTAAGCCAAAGCATGACAGAAGATCGTTCAGTTCCTGTACAAATAAAGATAATTCATAATTAAACAATTAAAATGATTAAGGAATTTAAAAAAAAAAAAGTGCAAAAAAAAATCTCCGAGTGGGGGCGAACCTACACTGGCGTGATTCACAGTCGGACGCGCTAACCTCTACGCCACTACAGCTTCGGGAATAATAGGATATAATAATCAATGTCTACTGTAGGTAAAGTTTGCCTCGATGTTAGTCACTCTACATGAATAATGCAAAATCGGTTTGAATAGTCTTAGTATGCGCATTTTATGAAAAAAATAAATCAGTTCTGATATAAGTAGAAATCTACTCGAGTCAGATTTATTTTATTGAAATAGATATTGGTAAATTTTAGTTACCTACGGCTGATGACCTTCGGATTTTGCCGGGAATATTCCTGCATATCAAATGCTTGTAAATATAAAATAGATACATATTCCCAGAAGTTAAATCTGTAAATTAATCTGAAAATGTTTGTCTCACCAGTACAAAACAATCATGTGATTAAATAATACCTCAAAGGTATCCATGTCGTGTGTTTACAACCAGTCATGTGCAACCACAGGGCGCAGCCATCTTGTTTAAGTTGTTACGTCATATCCAACATTTG
Source organism: Saxidomus purpurata (assembly GCA_022818135.1). NCBI lineage: Eukaryota > Metazoa > Mollusca > Bivalvia > Venerida > Veneridae > Saxidomus > Saxidomus purpurata. The sequence goes on along the minus strand of JAFMSR010000019.1, from coordinate 17,929,956 downwards.
ACGTCACTTTTCTCCGAACAACTAATTAGACGATAACGGCTGTTTATGCTTGACGCGGCTCATATGTATTTCATAACAAGATATCTTCAAATGGTGATTAGCGATATCTCTGTAACTGTGATATATGCTACAGTGTTCCAGCTATGATTTGAAAAGGGCATGGTGCTGGTGAAAAAAAGGCATTTCGAGCCGTGAAGCGGTGAGGCAGGGCGCAGATATCTCTCACAAATTAAAGATATCTCTCAGTTGATGATAGTTGATCTTAAAAGTTCATGATCAATCTTTCTGCGATACAAAAATATTTCTCTTTGAAATGCAAGAGATATCTCATTTTGGAATACATAGCAAAATGGCTTGCAATATATATATCACCTATTCGGATGTGCGAAAGCGGCTATATTAAAAGTTTGTTCCATGTATCCCCGTTCCTGAGACACATAAAACAATTTAGTAAAGCTGTTATATTTCTTAACTTTACCTTTGACATCTGCATCTTTCTCCATTTGCTGTAAGCTTCCTAGTTCTTTACACTCGTTAACTGCACGCGCTAGGTTTACATCCGGCTGGAACTGGTACTTCTTAATCGAGTTCTTCTTCCTTATACCTTCATATGACTCTTGTAGTCGTTTTAGCTTGGCCTTTTCTTGAACATATGTGACGAACAGTTTATTCGGCTGGTCAATTTGTGATTCAAACAGTGCCATAAAACCTGTCATCTTCTTCATAAATTCTTCATTCTCCTTTTCTAGGTTGTCGAGGTTCTCGGTATCTTTTGCTTTCATAGACTCGGCTTGCTTAATAACTGAACATTTGAGCTCATTTATCTTGGAAATGATGCTATCGCTAAATTTCTGCACATCCTTAATGAATTTGTCCTTTATATCTCTAGCTTGCTTCTTGCTATTCTTAACCGAGGTTACAATTTGTTTTGCTTCTGTCTGGCATTTCTCGGCGCCTTTTGTCAACTCTTTGAACTCGTGACTGTCCTTGAACGTTTTTGCTATATCACGAATATACTCGACCTTGCAAGTTTTGTGAATAAGAATCATGCAGTCACCGCAACCGACCTGGTCATGCTTCGGACAATAGAATTTTATGATTTCATTCAGATGTTGTTCACATTTCTCAAATTGTTCAGGCTCATTTAACCCGGTCGTTAAAACTGCCTCGTGTACAGGAACTAAAGAATGGTTTCTACTGATCCTTCGTCGTTTATGTTTGTCAAAGCAAGTAGTACACATGTACTCTTCACATTGCAAACAAAATCCGTTAGCATTCGTATTATTCCCATCGTCTTCACATGGATTGCAAAGTAATTTACTGCCATGATTTACATTCCTCTTGCCTTGTACTTCCATTATATTATCTCTACTATCGGAATACAAAACGATTTAAATCGTAAAGTTCTATATATTGTTTTGTAAAGCAGTCATGCAGGAGAGTATAACTAGTTAAATGACATTTACATATGAATGATGATACATCGCTTAAATAGTATCAACTAAACATGTTATCAGTTTTATTTTGTTTACATAGAAATCGGCGATGATCAGATATTATGTGAATTCAGTGGGCATGTACTACATTTATTTTCTAAAGTAATTTGAATAAAAAGAATACATGTACGTTATTATGTTGAAGAATTAAAAGTACCATTGAACTATGAGATAGTTGAAACAGATGATTTTATCCACAGACATTATAGAAACATGTCTTTAGTTGAAAGTACTATTCCTCTGGGGTTTTTAAACAATAACAACAAAAAAAAAAAAGCCAGTAAGGTTAAAAACGTCTTTTTTAATTCTCGTGTGAATTGTCACAATTACATACAGTCAAACAAATTCAACAAAAGGAATCAAAAGTTAAGCATTTAGTACATGTACTAATTACTCTTCTTTAATTGTACATTTGTATTACAATTAAATTAGTGAAGTTTCCAGGACAATAAATATGAGACCTGATGACCCCACGCGCTTAACGTATTTTCTAATTATTTGCTGGCAAATATCATGGGACACACTATTCAATGTGCAATAACAACCATTGGAATTTGGAAATACAAGCAACTCTGGGTTGCTAGATGTATTTTCCAATGTAATTTGAATAAAAAAAGTATACATGTATGTTATCGTGTTGAATAATTAAAAGGACAATTGGACTACAAGATCTGAAACACGATTGTATCCATTTATTTTGAACTTAATCTACCAGTAAAGGTGTTTTACCTACGAAATTGACATCTACTTATACTAAACACAGACTCCAAGCTTTTCAATTCAGTAAGTGCATGTTAGAAATATAGTGCAGTATTTCGTACAATGATATTTAAAACAAAAGAGTAAGAAATGCTTTTTCCCAACTCTGTATGTAAACAAACAAGAAGGACACAGATCATGTTGTTTTGAATTGATCTGATTTATCCTATTAATGAGGATATTTTTCTAAATCAATAAATTCAAAATGCTTCATTTCGATCTAGCAATTATGATGAAAAACCTATGATAAATCTTATCACTGGTAGGTGGTTTCAAGTGAGAATTCCAAAGTGCAGGTGAGCTAAAGTAAAAATGGAAAAGTGTTAACATTTTAACTTGAAAATATTGATAAACATTACCCGTGTGTGAATATGGTGTATGTTTTCCTGTTCGTTTCTTTTTTGTTAATAGTCCGGTCAATCTTCAGGTGAAACTGCCAATACCCCTGATAGGCATAGATTGAAGAGACATATGCAGATACAAGGGAATACGGGTACCAGACCATGGCTGTTTTACGAATAGACCCCTTGGTTCATTTACTTTTCAGGTGTATACACTTATACACTCGAAACTTTCTCTATAACTTCTGACAATTGCACACATGTTACTAGTACTCTCTTAAGAGTTTGGTTGCGCTCCTCTGCTGTCATTGATATTCCATTAGATATGCCAAAGTACGCTTGCTTTTAGTTCAGCTTTCTATAAACTATGTATGCTGTAAGAACAAAATGTGATTATTCCTAATGTTACTTTCTATTACAGAGTATGCTTGTTTACTGTTGCTGTAAATGTTTATTTCTATTCCATAGAAGATGCCGGTTTATGTGTACTACGTAACAATGTTACTTTCTATCCTTGTTATTTTCTGCTGCCAATAGTTATTTTCTTATCTTATCTTAAATGCTGTTGTCATGCTGCTGCCAATGCTACCACATATAGAATATGCTGGTGTAAGTTAGTTGCTATATTGTACTAATGCGAATAGGCAGGTTAAGACCTGATTGGCTTTCCATAGCATCTACAGTTATCGCACAGAACGGCTTTTAAGGTTTAATAAAACCAAGACAATTTAGCGGAAATCTAGTCACCAGAGACACCTAGCGGCATATATTTACACAAATGTCTAATTTGTAGCCTTAGTTTCTCGCCTTTATTGTTAAACTTTAGCGTTTTAGAAATGGTTTATATCATGTTGATTGTTCAAGTATATGAAATATTTGATATATTTATGTAAAAAGTACACGTTAGATTCAAGTAACGAACGGAAGGTTAGCTATTGATTTTATTGAAAAACATATTTATTTGGTAAATAAATTGTTATATATAAATTCTAATTTAGTTCTGGTTGTTGTCAGAGGTCTCATCAATAATATACATGTACCTTGAACGAGGGCGATTTTTGTCGTGAAACAGTTTGAACTAATATATAGGCTTGATATGCATTAAAAGATTCAGCTTGGTAGTTTATATAACCCGAAGAAACGTAAGTCAGATATACCCAGATAGAACCTTGGGGTTGTAGCCACCCTGTTAAGTGACCTTGTCCTGAGAGTTATGTTAAATGTTGTATCGGTGCTGTAGAGGTTAAGGTGTCTGCCGCTCATCCCGAAGGTTGCGGGTTCGAGCCCATTGGGATCACGACTGTACCTCCTCATATGACACCAGTTCTGTTTTTACAGGAAGCGTCTCAAGAGTGACTTGATAAGCTACACGCTTTCTTCACAATCGAGTTAAAATAAATTAGTATAAACAAAATGTTGAATACACCAGTGGAAGTGTGAACAGCCGATAAAATCTCAATACGTGTCTAACATTATCATTTCTACAAATCAATACATTACAAAATAATTCTGATTATTTAAAATTATTGTCATTCAATAAACAGTATTTAATGTTGACTGTCAGTTCGTTGAAATCGCTTTCGAGCCATGTCGCCTCGGAGGACATGACAACTCGAATGTTTGTCTCCTCTCTTCAGTCGCAAGGTGCTGAGAACTTTATTGGCCATGATGACCCACATTCTACAACGGATTGATAGCAACTGCTCAAGTCATTCTACATTGATACATTGAATCAACAGAAAATGTTTATCAGGATATTGCAATCGTAATAATGTGTATTGTTATTATTTATGTTGACGTAGAACAAGTACTTGTAACATTTTGACACTTTTGATAGGTCGGTGGTTAACAATTATAAATTTCAAAATAAATTGTATTCATCACGTATCCTTAGCTGTGTTTTTTTCCATAATGATCATTATTTCCAAAGAGTGTAACAAAACAAACTTAGTAGCATGCTTTGTTTATCAGCAATTAATAATTTGAATACTTTACTAAACATATTTTTCGACAAAATATTTTATTTAAGTAATAGCTGAGCACTGCTTTCCTTATTAATTTTTAAACAACTTAAAGTATAATGTAAACTTTATAAATATATAATAACAAATTTAGTTATAGAATAATGATGAACCATGTTCTACTTACTTTAAAGCAATGTAGGCGTATGCCTTCTTGTCATAATAATGTTCACAAAACAATGATTTAAAAAAATGCACTTCTTATTACTGCAATATCACTCAAGTACTGCATCGTATTTATAAAAGGTACTCTCGATTTAAAATGCTTACTAGTACTGTCTTGGGTAGAAACAAAGTTCAATTTTGCAGAAATCTGTCTTGGTAGATAATTATATCAATCAAAGTTATCACTATTCCTCTTTGACCATAAAAGGCGTTAATCGTTACCTACATAGCTCGGTAGTGAACGTACACGGCATTTCAGAACAACTACATTTCAGAACTATGGCAAGACCGAGACAAAGAATTTGAAATACTGTATTTTATAAATGTGTAGTATTATCTTAACTTGTTCCTACATATATGTTCCTATATACATGTACATCTAGCGGCTGAATTTCCCGCTTATCAACAAACGAGCGACTGATACTAACTTTGTCATTACAATTTATATTTTCAACACTAAGTATAAAAACCAGACGCATCATTTTCAGAAGGATATTTTACATGTTCTCTTAGCCGGATTAAATGCAGTAACGATCCATAAAATCTGAAAAGAGTCATGTTTATCTATTTTCGTAACCTTCAATATAAATGGGGTATCTCAACCTGATACTATAAGTATTTATACATTTGATATCTTAATGTTGATACAGGCTGTAAACATGATAAAGCATCCAATGTGTAGTACAATGTGACAAGCTAACCTTTAAATATAACATTTCGTAAAGTTTATAATGTAGTTTCAAATAATGAAAACCCTGTGTTATAATTAATAAGAATAGTGTTTTATTTAAACTGATAATATACCAAACAATTGACTTTTGAAGCTCATCATTTTATTTTACAAACGCGATACTGTATAAGTTATTTTTATTGAATTTAATTGTTAATGTTTCCAGTCTATTACACTATACCCTTTTGTCTCTTGTATTGCACTGAGGATAGAGGTAATACAAATGAACGACATATTTTGCTAAGGTACGCACTCTCGTTTACGGTATCTTCAAATATACCGACTCATTTGAACGAAATACAATATAGTGCTTATATTGCATTTAGTACATATTTCAGTAAGCAATAGTCATAGAAGTCCTACGTGATGTTTATCATTTTACAATGACGATGAAAATGATAGCAATTGTCCATTAGTTACATTGATATATGTACAATCATGAGTGAAGGTTATGTCGTGTTATATAGGTTATCGTGTCAGGACACATGTACCCGGCTTTAAAATTATTGATCAGTTAACACCGTCAAAATCTTTGTCAACGTATTCTGTGTACACGGTTCAATGTTTTCGAGTATCTTGCTCTGACATTTCCAATAGGAGAGTACATAACATAGATCAAAAGTGCGGCGGGGATAGGGAAGAAGTAAATGTGGTGTTTATAACAAAATGCTGATAGAACTGAACACGTTTTCACCTATTAATATACAATTTAAATCTTATTCAGCAACCAATCATAGTCGATTCATATTACAGCAAATCGCAAAAGTTATATAGACTTTCTGATTTTGGAAAATCATATAAGAAGCTTTTAGAAACTGCGGAATTTTAAAATCTCTTAGAAATATGGAAAGTATTGTAATTGGTTATAAGATTGAAGAAAAAGATTACCAAGGTATCAATATATTACTTTGTTTAACATCATACTGCATTTATAAAACCTATTTCTTGAGTGATCTCCGAAAGAAATTCATAAGTATGGTAAAAAGACTATATTACGACATTTTAATAACCACTAAATACAGTCGACTCTCGTTATCTCGACTACGGTTATCTCGATTTTTCGATATCTCGACCGCATTTTCTCGGTCCCGATTTTTTCCCTTCTTGTTCTATATAAATCAACTTCGGATATCTCGATTTGTTTATCTCGATTTTTTCGTTATCTCGACTAAATTTTTGATCCCCAACTATGAAATTTCCCCTATTTTGACATCGGATATCTCGATTTGACATTTATCACCTGCAAAACAAGGTGCGAAAAGTTGCACACGATTGCATTCGCTCAATTGTCGTCTGCTGTCAGAGGTGCGAAAAACACCACGCGCGGCTATTCACGCAGCGATTCGGTAAACGACCCAAAATTAATTATTTTTTTTGTTTGCGACGTAAGATGTGTTATATGCGGAATGGGAAATTTGTATTGAATTGTGTCAAAACTGAGAAAAATTAGACAGATAACATCTCGATATTGAAAAAAAACCGGAAGAGTCATGTCGGAGGGCGGAAGTCATGAATTTGTCCGAGCGCAAGTCGAACAATCTAGAGAAGGTCCCGGTAACCAACCCGGGAGGATATCTGGATCGGCAAACGCTGAGAGTTTTGGAGAAGGACCCGGGGGGAATTCAATCTTTCGGCACCGAGGTGCAAGGCAACACAAATCAGATGAATTGAACATTTAGTTGATTTAAACCTACGAGCTAGTTTTGTTTTACAACCTGTGTATTACACAGATCATAAGATGGTAGAAAGACGCAAACGTCTTTCTGTCAACGATAATCTTCCTTACCTCCCTCCTATCCCCTATCGAGCATATCTTATCCAACTTCGGTTATCTCGATTTTTCGTTATCTCGACTTATTTCCTTCGGTCCCAAAAAAATCGAGATAACGAGAGTCGACTGTCCTTAGACTTTGTTACCATGTAACCAGAAACAGATTTTCCTGTTATAATTTTTGAAACAGTTGACCAATTTTTGTTAATCAACTTATAAGAATATTAAGTATACACACGTATTATACATAAACGATTAAGAACAAGATTGTAATTATTTTCTTATACATCGCCTAATCTTATTGTTATTGTATATATAATGTAATAGTTAATAAACGAGTTGTCTTTTGACAATTCAAAAGAGAAAAAAAAGTTATATAAACTTTGTTTTCTGTTCCGTAAAAGTCCTTTAAAGAACATTGGCAGAATTTGTTAACTTTTCAGAAATGTTACGGGTACTGAAGCTAAGGTACGTTTGGAATGAGTCTGTGTAAATCTACGTCAATGGTACGTTAATGAAAGAGCAGGAAGAAAACTAAATCGTTATCTAAAACATAATGAACGTGTCCCTGTATTTCTCCGTTCACAAAAGTAGTACAAGGAGCTTTGATGCGTTGCATACGGAGCACGAGTGATGTTAACTTTCGAATCAAAACAACTGACCGTATTTCATTCAGCGATAAAAGATAGCTGCATTTGAACTCATTTTCACTTTCGTTTTCATTTTTAAAAACTATCTGAACGATATTGAATAAGAAGCAGTACACCATTGTAGCTTTAAAAAAACAAAATGCAATTTGACGGGCTTGTTCACTAAGTAATACGCGTTGAATATCACCGTTAAGCAAAATACAGATCGAATGAAACTCTGACGGTCGTATTAGAATTATGTTTTCCTTAAACTGTATTTAAGCGACTCTGATTTTGACATATTATTGTCCATAAATAAGTGGGTAAAGTACATGTAAGATTTAACTTTTACTACCCTTTAATTTATGCTAACTAATGAAATACTGTGTTCTAGCAGTCATAAATCATGATGTGATATAGGTCTTCCGAAACTACATTTTTCGGTGGTGTATATACATTGTACATAAATTAGCTTTTGTTTTAATAGTAAGCATAAAATAAAAAGAAAATGTGTGTGTTTGAGTGAATTTGGAATATATCTCAACTCAAAGTGATACAATTTTCATATTTGCGTGAAAATATCAAAATTGTATAACTTTTCGTTCAGATATATTTCGTATCCACTCAAAACTAACAAGTATCCTCTTATTTATCAGTTCAAGGATAAAAGTCAGTCATGCGCACGCGGTCCGTAGGGTAACTTGTTTATGGCGGGAGCAAGTTCCCGTAAAACAGTCACCCGAGGTGACGGATATTTCCATCTAAACCAAATGTCTCATAATAGAAACTTTTTCTTGCATAAAGTCTTGCACTTTTAAGTATATTTCTATATGCAACTGTATCGAAATGATGTATTGCATGTATCATATAAAACCGAACGATATTCGGGCGTTCTGTTTGGGAAAGTCACGTCACAATGTTTAAAACGTTACGTCACAAGTAATTCACAAGAGTTGATTTTCCTGGCACGGGTAAACTCACAGGAAATGCCGATCCGATATGCAAGAATAAGAGTCCCGATCACATCACTTCTCATAAAAACATGACAATTATATAAAACTATCAAATAATGACTCGTGCTAGCGAAATAGGCCATAATTACTTCAAGCAAACCGTCTATATGTATCGGTACAGGATTACATGTAACAAATTTATGAAAACATTTTTTTTCAGTGATCGATATTGTCTAAATAGGAATTTATTTTAAACAACGATAAAAAGGAGGAAATGCCAATTCCAATATAAACCATGCATAAATCATGCGTTATATCTTTGTGCATGAATTGTTTCATATTGATATATCTATCACATATGTATGTAACGTTTAGCTTTCCTAATCTGAATTAAGCAGGGTGTTACTTTGAGCAAAAATCCTAATTGTGATTATTTGACTTCGAATCTCTCTGATGGTTTAGTGGCCGGGTACAATTTTATAACCATTTTATTATTTAAACTTCACAGTGTTAGTCTTCCTACGATATGCAACGCCACAACCAACGATCTAAGGAATGGTAATTGTGATTTTAAGTGTTGGGTGGAACAGTCGAACTAGGCTCTGACCTAAATGTTGCGAATGTATTAAAATTAAGACGACAATGAAAATGAAAGTCAACGTAGAGGACTGTGCATCCTACTGTCGAAAGAACAATAAGTCTCGAATGAGTTATTCCTGGTTTTCATGAAGTAAATGTTTCTTGCGTGCCAAGTAAAAACAAAACATTGGACATTCGCATGATATTTATTCTTCTATCAATCTACACATCTACAGTTCAATGTCTCCCTGTGATATCTTTTTCATACATTTATACCTTATAAAGAGGAGCTATAAATGGTTGTAGAGGAGCGGTGTTCAAGCTTAAGCATGAGCGCAGAAAACATAACGCTGAATAACCTTTCCGTAAGGTTTAATTCACTGCTTATGCTCTTGAGTTATACGTGAAAAATGTTAACATGCCCATTTTTGTGTCGCTCTTTCGGTCCGTCCGTCACACAAACTTAATGTTGGCTATCACTTTGCAATCTCTTAAAATTTCTTCATCGAACTTTCAAATTGTATTGCTTATGACAAAAGGGCCGAGATCCCGCCAAAATGTGTACGTCAAGGTCATATTTGATTGTTAGCTTATAATTTACAACAAAGATCATACTTTTATTGGCGCCGCCGATGACGGCGGTGGCCTATTATGGAATACTTTTTCCGGAAGTACATGCTAGGAGCGGCTATTGGAATGCGAATAAAAATGGTTTTAACTGTATGCCAAAATAATACGCAATAGACATTAAAATATTGATTTTACACATTTCCTTCATTAAAACGTAATTGTTTAATTGTAATGTTCCTTTTCATATCTTTTAGAAAAAATACGAAAACGTAAAACAACTTCTCCCTTATCGGTTTTGCAAAAGGAAGTGTCTAGAGAACCGGAACCGGTTCCCTAGACAGCGACCTTAGCGAACCGGAATTAATATTCGGACGAATTATTTGGCGTGTTGTTATCGGCACGTTTATTGATACAGCTATATAAACAATGCATATGTTGATTATTATTGTTATCATTAAATATGTAATTCGAAAGAGGAATATTTAGAGATCCTTCCTAAAATTATGACATGAAAGACTTAACGCAGTATTAGTATTAGAGATAACAGAATGACGAAGGAGAGCGTTTAGTTATAACATAATGAATAGCATTGAAACAGAAAGCACAATTTTTTCTGTAAATGTTTTTGATTTTATGTAATATATGCTAGAGAGAAATAATTAAACCTAAATATACATAAGCATTTGCTTTCGTTTTCATTATGTCACATCCAGGCTACACCACGAGAAGCTCTGATCATGGCCCGTCGACCCTGTTAAGAGTCAGTTTAGCCCTGAAAAGGACTGTTTTCAGAGCCTCTGGTTCAGGAAGGCATGACTGATGCTGTCGGTGAACTTAAAGTCAACATCTCTTCTAAACACACCATCAAGTCTGTCTATAACGTCATTGTTCATTAACTCTGGACCATGTGACCATATTTTGTCAAGTGGGAGTTTCAACAAGGTCTTGTTAAGACGTCTGCATAACTTGTATCGACGTTGATGACAATGGAAGAGGCTCTCAAATACGACGTGCTGAACACCACAGCTGCGGAATTCATTTCTTATATCAAGTAGGGCATGGAGTAACTGATGATTGTTAAATTTTTCTATATCATTTTTACCTATCTGTATGAAGACTGTATGAAAACAAAAAAACAAAAATAATATCAAACAGGGAATGCCACGTACCAAAAACGCAGCCTCCCCAAAACGAACCCCACAGCACCCTGTAATATATGCAGGAAAACAATTCCGGTTCGCTAGTGTATAGACGGATATAGGCTAGAGAACCGATTCCAGTTCGCTAAGGTCGCTGTCTAAGGAACCGGTTCCGGTTCTCTAGACACTGCCTTTGCAAAATTATAATATGAGCTTATTTTTTACCACGTGCTTTAAAGTCAGTCTCCGTTGTGTAGTGGGTTAGCTGATGGCCGTCAAATTTTACGAGTGGAGTTCGAATCCCGGTCAAACCAAATTTTTTAAAATAATTTTTCTTCCGTTTTTTTTCAGCTTTAAAACCACCATGATTTTAAATGTTTTCTGCAAATATTCATAAAAATTTTCATTCAAATCAAACTAATAATGATTGCTTATCAAAAAGCTAATTTTAGCTATATAACGCCACACATGTACAAAACTATTTTCGGCGCCCTTTGATGCTTTGCATCAATGGTATTCTTGTTTGATTACTTTGTGAAATGCTAGACCACAAAAAATAATACATGGAAAAAGCCAATTGTTTTTTTATTGAAATAATAGTTGCTTTGGAAAGATATTTCTTGAATAGTTAAGCATGTTGTTTTATAAACCTTTTGGTTATTCTGACAGAGTGTAAGAGGGCGACACAATTGATTTACTGAACACACATCTAGTTACTAGTTAGTTGTACTAATTCGGCAGTTTCTGGTAAAAAGCGAAATAATACCCCTGTTCTTTTGCACCAATTTGTAAGTACATTTTTAACAAAATCGGCGAGCTCAAATCGTTAAAAAAGAAACAATAAAGCTTCAGAAAGTGTTAAGTGAAAAAAATATCTTCTTTTTGTTTTTAAGAATCATTTTGGCAAACAATGTTACCCCTCCGTCTCTGTACAATTCGAACACTGTAAAAGCGGACGTTTCGTTTTTAAACACTTTTTGAAACACTTCTCCTGTTACACTTTTAAAACACGTTCAAAACGAAACGCGTCACGTGTTCGCTTTTGAAACACACACTGTTTTCGCTGAGACACTAGTGTGCTGTTTTACAACACCTAAAAATCTATATAGATAAACATGTCACATGTTTCAATTTTATTCTTATCACAGACATATTAGCATCTCATTAATACAAAATGAACAAAACAAAGAACAATTACATTTAAATATGTTTTACTATAACAACAAACAAAAAAGGATATCATTGGAAACGACTCCCTGAGATACTCCAACCATCGTCCCCCCCCCATCCCGGTACAAAGGGAATTATATTTAAATTAGAAAAAAAGTTCCCCTTAAGAGTTTTCGAGTTATGCTGCAGACAAGAAATTCTAATAAAGGGAGACAATTCAACTAATTAAGAAAGTATAGTTATGGTTCTCGCACACTGCACCTCCTCTTTAAGCCCTCTATCATTGTGTGAAATATCAACTATACTCAATGTATGTTCCAGACAGGCAGGCATAATAACAAGAGCTGTCAGTAGGACAGCGCGCTCAACTTTTTCAGTGCTTGCCAATAAAACAAAACTTTGGCAGTAAAAGGCAAAACAAGGATCTGTAAAAACAAGGGCCACAAGTACAAATGTAGCAAGATATTAAGACAAAGAGTCACCAAACTTAATTGTTTGATATCCCTGAATACTGCAGCAAAGTTTTAAATTAATACTTAAAAGTGATTAATGACATGTAGTGCCAGTTGCACACAAGACTTTAACTAGAAATTTCTATGTACAAATCAAAAAGCATTTTCACAGAGCTATCTTCTCTTGCTTACAGATAGGTATTATGAAAGTACATTAGTTTTCCAACTTTCAAAGCAATATCTCAATGGTTAAGTCAACTAGTGGACAAGAATGAAAATTAACTGAGTTTCTAAGTCTGTTAATGGGCTATAATTAAAATGAAATCCTTGACAGAGCTACATTCTCCTGTCTTCATTTGGGGATCATGATGGTTAACAAGTATTCCAACTTTCATAGTAAAATCTCAAACAGTTCAGTCAAAAAGTGGACTGGTACGAAAAACTTAACTGAGATTCGAAGTCAATAGAGCCTTAATTTCAAAAGTTTATTGACAGAGTTACCTTCTCTTGCCTACAGATGTGGGTAATGATGCAAACCAGTATTCCAAGTTTCACAGCAATATATTAAAGGATTAATTCAATTAGTGGATTTTATCAATATTCATTGTATTTTCTAAGTCACAAAAGGGCCATAATTCTGACAAAAACCTTCAGAGTTATGTACTCTTGTCTGTGGATGGAAGTAATGACGGTAAACAAGTATGAGAAGTTCCAAAGCAATATCTGTAATGGTTTTGAAATAAAGTGGGATGGTACGAAAAACTTAACCGAGTTCAGTGCACTTTCTAAGTAAAAAAAAGGGCCATAATTCTGACAAAAACCCTGATAGTTATCTACTCTTGTCTGTTGATGGAGGTTATGATGGTTAACAAGTATTGTAATTTGCAAATGCTTACCTCTAATGGTTTTGAAATAAAGTGGGGTGTTATGAAACTTAACCAAGGTGTAACACCAACGCTGAGGCAAGTAGGATAGCTCACCTTTCCTACGAAAAGTCGAGATAAAAAAGGGAGACAAGCAAATTCAGTGAATTTAAACCCCACACCCGTGTTACGTGAGTGATACAAAACCCATTTATTTATACATTTATGTAATTTTCAAGAAATTAAAAGTTTAAGAGTTAATTACAAATTATCTGTAATCAGAAAGAAATCGAATCAAGCTTGCAGTATAGGATTTGCACATCTCCATGCCTATTTTCTAATCTCACCGTTAACAGTTCGAAATATATCGACAAGATTTCTTTCAGCTATTATTTATACCTATCAAGTTTGTGGATGTAAATGACATCAAATGGACAGAGAAATCACATTTCTCATATATTTAACAGTTATAAATTTCCTTCAGTTTAAAATCTGTAGACTTAAATTTTACATTCCGTCTATCCCATGATCATTTGTGAGTCAATATTGATAAACCTCATTTTTTAATCTCTGCAGTCATCAGTTTCAGAAACTGTATGAAACCATACATGTCTTGTGTCCCTCATATTGTTGTTGAAAAACTGTCTGCTGCAAATAGAGATAGTCAAAGTCTCTGAGGTAATACATCCCCAGCAGAACCAGCATGGCCTCTATCGTTTCTGCAGTATCCGGGGGAATGTACACACTGTTGCACACAATAGCCATGTAATCTATCTTCTCCTCCTTGGTGATGGCAATCAACTTTGGTGCGGACTTGTGGGCTGAAGAAAGAAGTCATTCCACCTTCTCACCTTCAAACTGAAAGATATGCCAATAAATAACAAGAGGTATCCTTCAGAAACCTTCTCGACTATAAGAATGCTTGACAAGAAAAAACTATGTCAGTAAATGAACAAGGATTCCCAACATTGCTACAACTGTGCCAATGTTGAATTGAAATTATTCAATAATTTCCAAGATATTTTCCTGGTAATTTTTAATAATTAAAAAAAATATTTAAGATCGACCCTTATGTAGGCAGTCTGATCTTCATCTACATTGGTCGAAATTGATTATTTAGCATTGTGGCTCTTCTAAGTAAGGATGCTTTGGGGGCATCCTGAATACTTAATTGGACAAAATTAATATTTTGGGCTATTGGTGCACCCTCTAATTATCAAATATGCTGCTTGTCCAAGTATAACGTATCTTAACTATCTGAACAATAGACTTTATCTCCACATAGATTGTTTCCGATTTCAAGGCTTTCATCACTGCCAAATCCGTTTAATATTGAAAGGCGAAGAAGAGCTGTGCATAATTTTATAATGAGTGGAATTTCTTTCATTTAGTTTTAATAATAATATACTAATTCATTTATTCTCAATTGCGAAACAAGTTCTTACAACTTATATTAATCGCTCTCGAGACTCATTCCAGATGGAATCAACCTCGAAGAGAGAGAGGCAATGTGGAATTATTTGTGTCTTGCCTAAGGACACTACCGAAATAGCGATGGTAGGGATCAAACCCAGGGCCCTTCGATCCTGAGGCGAATGCGCTACCACTGCGGCTCCACATTTCTACAGCCTGTCAGCGCCATGCCCAAAAGATAGATGGCCATGCAATGCAATACAATATTAATTAATTGTCAGAACATGATTAAACATGTAACACAAGCTATGTATAGCTTTTGACCGACAAAATGCAAACTAGGCCTGTCCATCTAATCTATGGTCTCAGTCTGTAAACAGAATCAATCGAATTAAACTGAATTAATTGGAACCCAGTGCGGTTTACAATACGACGCATTGCTTGTACGATACAGCACGGCGTATTCACATTTTCTAATTTAAGGGAAGTAAAAATCAACAAATATGGTGTCAGCTGAATTGAAATCACTACCGGCGTCGTACAAATAAAAAATATGCAATCATTTTGGATTCAAGACCATCGAAAAGAACGGCGTTACAACAATAATTCAAGATTTAACAACCTGGCGACATTGTTTTGTTGATGTGCCATATAAATCTGGCAACACTTCCAATATGGCAAAGCGCATAAAACGGCAACCTCCTCAACAACTTGCGCAACAGGACAATTACGACTCCAGGATGTAACGCAAAGGAAGTTGCCCTTTTCGTCTTCACGGGCACTTGCAATAACGAAGGTCATCGGTCATTTCATAGCAGCTAACATGCGACAATTTAGTGTAGTTGAAATCCCAGGATTTAAGAATAATAGTTCTTGAGCCAAAATATGATGCGCCTTTAAGAGTAGAGTTGTATTAAAGTTTGAATGGTTCATACTGTTTTTTCATCTTAAACTATGTATCACGATACATATTGTATCGTACACTTTGTACCGCATTACGTATCGAATCGCAAGGTGAGCGTATCATCACACTCTTACAAAACAGAACGCTTAACTTCATGAACGTTTTCGAAATTCAATGCTATGATTATAAGTTATTTTTTTTCATGGATGTTTTACATTTAAAACTAAAGATACAGAGACCAGCGAGCGATTAAAGCAGAGGATTCACCTTTCCTGAATATATTCACTGGTTTATGCAAATTAGGCGATTACATTCTGACAGTTCATCAATGAACCGCAGAAAAATAAGATTCAATTCTTAAATAAATAAATACTGTTTGGGATAAAAGTCAAATTATTATTCTTTTTCCTACTTACATAGATTGGACTCTTGTCTAAGCATGGCATCTTTTCTAAGATCGGCTGGCAACTTTGCAGGCAGTTGCTGTACCCACGGTCTCTTGTGGGGGATGTGGCCTTCATCAACGCCTTCATGTGTGTGATGTTTGGCTCTTCCTTCTCAATTTCCACATTTTTTAAAACTCGACCAAAACTCGCAATCC
This sequence comes from Saxidomus purpurata, assembly GCA_022818135.1. Lineage (NCBI taxonomy): Eukaryota > Metazoa > Mollusca > Bivalvia > Venerida > Veneridae > Saxidomus > Saxidomus purpurata. Next base: position 17,913,400 of record JAFMSR010000019.1, on the reverse strand, counting down.
CCTGTCAAAACGGTGGGTGGGGAAATTCTATTTTCAACTAAACATGCAGAGTTCCTCTGAACAATATGTTTTCCCTATATCAGTGGATTCGAACTTTGAATTATGATTTATTTAATCTCTTGCAACTGTTTTCTTCAATATTTGGGAGAAAATAATACAAATTGTTTTGTTTACACGTTCGGTTTTACCTCCAAAAATCTCGTGTGAAAGAGATTATTTCACCAATAATATTTTTGGTCTTTTTATATTCTTTAAAGCAAACCAACCATTTTCTTTAATAAGTTAAATAGGACAACAATACAACATGAAAACATTGTTGATTTAGTGCATTGTAACAATTTTATGAAAACAATTAACAATTCAGGATTTAGAGATTAATAGGTGTTTTCGATTGACACGCTTTTAGTGTTCCAAATCGTTCGCCTTGAAAACACCCGTGTTACAAAATGAAACAGCTTCGATTACTTCGAGGCTCCGGGTTCGAATCTCCGATGGAGATATCTTTAACTAAATCTTACAGCTGGATTATCACGTTTAAAAGTCAGTTAACGCTAACATAGGGGAAACATAATATAAACGCTTGGCAAACACTATCGTTTCATATTTAAACGCAGGCCGTTTCAATACCGCACACTCCCGTTTCAGTATACCAAACAAACACTTTGTGTTTCAAAATTGCACACCATGAGAACACCACCGTTTAAAAAATGAACGCCCTTGAAACGCGTCACATGTTACCAGTTTTTACAGTGATACTCACGTTTTTTTGAAAGATGTTTGGTTTGACTAGTTTACATGTATAACAGATCAAATAAAAGTTTCTTCCTATATGTATGTTTCACGCAATAACTGTAATTAGTACGTCTGCGTATTGAAATCGAAGAAAGCATGTATCATTACATTCTTTTAGCTGTTGGATCGACAGAAGAGCAACAACTTACGGCTAGAACAAACCGCACATGCAGGTTTTGGCCATTCGAATATGTAAATTTCGTTGTAAAGAAGGTGGTGATAGCAACGAAGAACGGATATATGCTGGTGTAAAGTCTCCGTGAAATTTTGTCATAAAAACAATTGCCGTTTACAACTTATTTTTATTTGCATACGCAGTTGTATGATTCGAGCACGATTTACGTTGTTTTCAAAACAAAATTCACGTAAACGTATTCATTTGATTTTTCATTAGATTGAGACTTTTTTTTAAATATGGAGAAAGTAGTTTTACACTTGCCATTTCTTGTGTAAATCCGTCGAGCGTATGTATAAATGTAAAAACAGTCTTGTTTTATAATTAAAAGTATTGTTTAGATATTTTTTCATCGGTGTTTGTTTCGCCTTAGCAGATATTTTAGGCTTCACTGTAAAGGGGAAATACTACTGCTTTCTGTACTGTCTTTAGGTAGTAATACTGCCCCTTTTTCAGTTAACTGTTCAGAAAATAGGTAAATTGTGGAAATTAAACGTTTCGTATGGATAGGCATATTATTCTACATAGTACGTATATCCGAAAGAAGGGTGGTAACCTGTTTACCTTCTTTCGGACCTTCTAGACAATTTCAAGATAATACATGTAAAATATTGCGACAAATTTATGCATGCGTTTTATATATCAAATGATAAATTTTTTTAACTATTCTTTTTATGGCAGAAGCAAAGTTATATAATCATCAATCGTACTTTCCGTGTTGTGGCCTAGCTTTGTGTAGACAAGTGTTAGCCACCTACAAAGCTTTCTTCTATGACATTTGTAAAATGTTTCAAGGTTGTATATAATGAAATTTGTATTGAATTATGGTCAAAAATGAAGCTTAAACACAGCAGATGCTTTAAAAACATATAAGTGATACAGAATTATTTATCTTAATGAAAGATAAATATGATAACTAGGATAGTCACAAAATATTTTGTAATAGATTTCCTCTGCATATACACACAAAGGGCATAAAACTGTTACGAAGATTTATGTTGTGTTATAACTATGAAAAATGATCATTATTCTAGAACTAAACATCAAAATTATGACGGACACTCTGAACGTTAATATTACTTTAAAAGAAGGTATCCTTGCAAGCTAGGTTGACAAAAATTTTGCGCGGCAATTTGAAAAGTTTGAACATATATAAAGAAGTGCGGCGTACATAGATTTTTTTTAATTTTTACATGGTTCCGTACAATTCTTAAACTTTAGTCGCAACATAAACTTTAAGCCGCAAATAAGCTTTACTACGCCGCTAGATAGCATTATTTTTTCACGTACGTCCTGCTGACTCAGTAACTGCCTTTCAGTTCGGGAAAATAAAATGCATTTTCTATTTTAAGATCATGTCATGTGGTCGATATATCATTAGCTCGGATCAGAGTTTATGTCAAGGCATGCGCGTTACATGCACCACTCAAATTGTGGAAAATTTTATTTTAATGTCATTCGTGCGCTACTTCTACAGCTTAGGGCTCTTGTTGATTCATGATCTTTGTCCCAGGTGTCGAAGAATAATTACAGTAACTTTTTACGGTTTTCTTCTTCATAAAACTACAGCACTACCTCTGTTCAATATATCTCTGGAATAAGGATCTGTTACATATGTAAGATCATGCAGGAATGACCTTCCCAACACCGAAAAAGCCCAGTTTTAATATGTGTGTGTACGACTGCCTACTGTACCTCTCTTCTAGTTCATTCAACTTAAATATTGTAGTTTCTTTTAATTTTGCACTTATAATGAGCTAGCTCATCTTTTAATCTTTTACCCCTGGTAGCGCCTTCCAGTTATAATTTTTGGGAGTTTCACGTATACTAAAACTAGGAGATTATGAGCAAGCGCTAGTACATTTAAGAGTGCAATAAAGAAAGGTTATAAAGTGTTTTATGCCCATGCTCTAGCGGAGCGGCGGGAATCATGTGATGATATTCGCCATCCTTTCGTCCATCCGCCTATCCTAGCCGTTAACCGTAAACAGTGTTTGCGCCAGAAACTCGACACGTTGCCACAATATTGGTATGACCACCTGACAGCTCATAACACTTTTAGAAATTTCATCTTACCTCTGAGTCTTATACTGTGTTGGTTAGGGCAGGGCGTGGTTACTACACAAATTACAATAGTGCCAATAAATAAAGAACAATTGAGCATGTGAAACTTGGTATGCAGGTTGGTCATGACTAGAAAAACACCCTAACTATACGCAGATCAGTTGGTCAAAAGGTCAAGGTCTCCGTGGTCCTCCTGTCCTAGTCGTTAACTCCTTCCACACTGTTTGCACTAGGAACTTGAAACTTGCCACAATATTGCTATGTCATCCTGGTACAACACTTTTAATCTAACCCCTGGGCCTTAAGATGTGTAAGTTGAGGACAGGGCGGAATCATGTCCATTCCTACACAATATATACACTACTAAAGAGAATAGTTGAGCATACGTCACTCAAAATTGGTACTCGTGTTGGCTATGACTAGTGGAACATTTCTCCATATATTAAGATCAGTAGGTCTATTGTCCCAATGTCATCGTGACCTTGAGAAGTGAAGTCATTTCCTTGTCCAAAATTGATACGGCACGGGGATACGAGATGGCGTGCCGTCGGCACAAATTTAGTTACATACTGACTATTACACGTGCCAAACAATAACACAGTTGATTTACATTATTGAGTTTTTCATTTGTTGCTGTGATGACAGCTCTGTAAATAGTCTGTATCAAACAGGTCAACACCAGTTATGCCCAAGGTCAGAATAACAGTAGAAGGTGTTGAAATTTATCTCATGACTGTCCCCTAATAAAGCCCCAGGTCCAGATGAACTCGTACTACGAGTTCTTGAAGAGCTATACCACAAGAGAGAACACAACACCAGAAACAAGCAGTGTCCTTCCAGACAGGAGAAGTACAGTTGTCGCTCCTGTCTGTAAGAAATCAAAGGCCAGTAACTGCATGTCAAATATTCTTACCTGTATTGCTTCCAAATTAATGGAGCATATTCTGGTGTCCAACATCATGAAGCATTTTGGCAATAATAACTTGCTAAGCCAGTACCAGCATGGCTTTAGCTCTAAGCATAGCTGTGAAACCAAACTTATCAGCTTCACACATCATTGAGAATGGTAAACAAAGAAATATAGTAGTTATAGATTTCAGTAAAGCTTATTCCGTCTGTATTCCCCGGGATTCAGTCTTAGTAACTTTCTGGCTATTTCTGGCTTATATAAATGACTTACCTGACTTAAATACTAGAAAGTCAAGACTGCATAGTATATCTCTCCATCAAGTCCACATCTGATTCACAAATCCTCCCAAAAAGACCTGCATGCTTTTTTGAACAGTTGGAAAGGGACTGGTCCATGTACTTTAACACTGATAAATGTGAGGTGTTGAGAATTACTCGCAAAATAAAACTAGGTGTTACCATCAGTAAGGATTTAAACTGGCCTGAACACGTAGGTAAATTCTCGGCCAAAATATATAATTCTCTTCGCTTGATTAACATAACTGTCCATCCAAAAAGCAACAATGATAATGACTATAATTATACAACTCAAGTTGATAATCTAACTGATTATGGCCCTAAACTGACAAACACTAAAATAACGACGCAAATACACATCTACCTATATAAAAGGAGACCAATTCTGATATGCGCGGATCACAACCACCTCATTCCAACGAGAAACCTGTCCCACCTGATTCCTTAATTCTGGACCCAGTTTCATCTGAACTCTTTTTTTTCAGGAACACTATCCGTATTTAGAATGGCCTCCTTACAGTGTACAGTCCAAACCGAGGCTAAATATATGTCTGAGAGAGTAGCCACTGTGCACCTCATTGAATCATCTAGTATAAAACCATGGATAGCAACACATCATATAATAAACCACTACATGTATATCAAGATGAACGTTCTTCGTATCACAAAATAATTATGGTCAGCATATTATTCTTCACGGAGACAGCACCATATCACTATAGTTCAATTTGTTACTAGGAGCTTAGAAATATTTAACAGGTCTACGGTTATCTTTATACCAAATGTATCTTAAAAGCGAAATATTACCGCGTTCGATTTACAATTCGGAGTATCAAAATATCCTAGTAAGGCCTCATGGGCTATGTCCAATGGTTAGTTACGCGATTGAACACTTGCTTAAGTTCACAAAGCTACGAATGCTTGCCCGTAGCTAAAACGAATGGCAATATCTCGGATAAGTGAACGTTGTCGCTAAAGCAAATAAAATAATTCTGAAAAGCTTGTTTGCTATCGAATTAAATCTAATTATCGAAAGTCAAAGTTTTCACATCTGATTAAATGCTTTTCGTTTCGTGCAAATAATGAAATCTAAAGACAATGTTTCGGATAAATGAACGTTTTCACTAAAGCAAATAACACAACAACTTCATAAAGCTTGTTTGCTATCGAATTAAAATGAATGATTCAAAGTCAAGGAGTTTTCTCTACGGATGAAATGCTTTTCTTTTTGCAAAATTTGTTTACACACTCACTGACAACCGATGGTAACCTTGTTATTTTAAAATGTCTCCTTCGTGTTCGAAACAAGCCGAGGTAAGCGCGATGTTTTCATAACCATCTGCAGTTCGTAAAGAAAGATTTGCGACTCTCAAATTTAACGATGGTGTAAAAATAGAGTTGGTCTATTATGTGATAAATTGTTCTAGTTTTTGTTCTGTAATCGAAACTTGGAATCTAAATCGAAATGCCTGTCTTACCTACATACGTAAAGTGACATGTGCTTTTAAAATAAACAGGTTGACTTGTAAGCAACAATCACGACGGATCATCTCAAACATAACTACATGTAACTTAACATCGAATTTAGTATATGAAATAATATGTTTCTTTAACTGCTTCTATCAACAAATGTATATATCAATGAGTTGCGACCATAAATAAAATGTAGGACATACATGTAATATTCCACAGACAGCGGCGCTTTCGGGTTACTTACAACATAATGTCAATTTATTTCTTGTTTGAAAGTAATTTTTTCTTCTTCAGAATAATGTTGTTCGTCCAGTCTAAGTTGCAGGGAGTGCGGTGTGATTTGCATTTAACATCACACTATACTGTGTAAATTTACTCTGTAGTCTTCTGTTGATTCATGGGCTAATCGTTGAGGGGCTCGTATCTCACAGACAAAAACTGACGAAAGCACGTACAGCACAATCAGGTACACGGAAAAACAGTGAAAAGAGAAGGCGTCTCATTACAAAATGTATTGTAGCATTGCAAAACATGTTACAAGTACTTAAATGTAGACTATAGTCTGTATGTTCATGCTCAAAATCAGAACATCTCATAAAACATATTTTCCGTTTTGCTTTTCTTACTAACTGGTAAGAGTGACATTTACATGCATGAGCTATGAAACAAAGTTTTTCTTATAGCAAGGTACCCTCATTTAAGGTAACTGACCAGAGTTAAACCTGACATTTGATTTTTGCTTAATTTATCTATTACATTGTATGGGGTATGCTGTATTCAAAACAAGAAACCATTTAATATTCTGAGGATTTTGAAATTCCATGTTCTTTATCTACCGTATAAATATTTGTCTATTTTGTTTCTTAAGTGCGCGTTTAGTGCGTTTGTCTGGCGAGAGTCTTGTTTGACGCATAAGGCGAAATGTATAAACACCACAGTATGCTTTTCATCAGTTTATTCCATAAATAATCCAATATACACATTGAACTAATGATATAATGTTAACATTTAGCATTCAAATATTGCTTGATCATAATAGTTTGATTATAGTATATGAGTATACTCAAATCGTATAAATGAAACAAACAAAACATCACTAAAGAGATAGACAGTGCTTAAATTAAAGCATATGCAAAATCATAAACTAGTGAATTCATACAACTATCAAATAGAAGTGCACAAGTTAAACCAGATCTTAACCCGATCTGGTCATAACAAAATGATGGAAAGCGTTCAAACAGGACTGAGTAAAAAAATAAAGTGTTTGTTTATTATAGTGTCACCCCTACTTAAAGGGCCAGCCATATCTGACTTATGAGACACCTTTTTTCTAAGCACATTTACCTCCCGAATCCTATCCTTTTTAATGCCAGGCACCAGGCATGTAGGCATACGGTAACCATTATTTAACTAGCTGGTGGCTCACCAACCGGCCATATCAGAACGGATCCCTGCTGGGATTCGAAACTTCGACCTCCCGCTCCCAAGGCGGATGCCTTAACCACTAGATCAAGGGAAAAGGTACTGAGTAATTAGACCAAAAGGTTTTGTACAATCATCCAGTCATGAGCTTTTGCACTCGTAATAAACGAAATTTATTGTATCATGCTATTAAGCAGTTGAAAATCCAATAGCTGATATTTTAGGTAACTGACCATTCTGATACAGTAACGTCTGAGTCAATACATCACGTCATTATGTCATTGTTCGATGTTTTCTGGTCTGCTATTTTCTTTATTTGTTACACTTTATTTAAGCGTTGCACTGCACAGTTTTATACGACCATGTATTTGCCTGATACCTTTTCTCATAGCTGGATGAACATGCTACTGTGGAACATATTTCTGATGATCTGGCTGATTGTAGATGGTTATTTCTCTTACTATTTATTGGTGACTATGACTATATAGGTTTATGCCAACATGTATATATTACTCAAACTTCTGTTCAGTCCCTTTACCATAGCAAGGGTCAATACGAGGGGTGTCCCAGCAAATCGTAGAATTTGTTTCGGGTACATACACTAATCAACGCATTTCATCCAAAGTATTTAACACATCATTTGTACGTTTGCTCATAAAATTTAATGAACATTTCTAGTAAGACAGACAATCTAGAATAAATACAATAAATCCATAAAACGCCCTACGACGCAGGCAAACGTCATACCTGTCACGTAACGTCTTATTTGAGAGGATGTAGTTTCTAAAATCGGGAAGATATCAAATACACAATCAGGTTTTTCAACAGGGCTTCTTTGCATTTAATATGACTTTTACTCTTTCTCCATTTGATTGAAGTCCGATTGCGGGATGCGGCATACATGCCCAAAAGCTTACTTCTCCAATCTGAAAATAACGAAACTGCAAATTATTTCAAGAAATGGTAAGCACGAGAACAGTACGTACATCCTAAATGTCCCAGAAATAGTCTCATATTGTCTTATATAAAAGCAGGCAACGTTTTGAAGTATTGGTAAAAGCAGTTCGCTCTCAAATTTTGGTGACAAAAAGTTCTTCAAACTCTCCGAAAATAACACATTTTAGAATGAATGGTAAAAAAAGGGATTTAGTATAAATTCCTGTAAAGTATGTATGTATATTTAATATTATACGCTACCAAATCATATAGCGTTACAAATTTGAAATGCCAATATAAACATATAGTGTAGCGGTGCTGTAAAACCTACATGTGTAGCTCGCCAATATTTTCAACAGATTTTCTCAAATTGCTACCTAGATTTTTACTTGTATCGTTGATTCTAGCAAATACTTTACATCTCATGTGTTTATTGTGTCGTTATGGAGAAATTAAATCTTTTCAGCGGAAACTGTGAACGAGCAGCTTTCAATACAGGCTAAACAAATGTTAAATAATGACGTGACTATAATCATAGATGACAATGATATTGTTGTGGGTATATGTACCATTATTTGTAATCAAAGTTCCACCAACAAAATCATAAGCTGAGACATATTTTGAACCTTACTTATGTAAAACACTAAGATGATTAGCGTTCATTTGACTGTGTATCATATATGTAATCGTAGTATAGTAGACCAACATTAATCTATGTCACACTAGAGCATTTTCTGATGATGAATCCAAACGTTTCATCCATACGGCAATGAACAAATCATCTTGTAAAGAGATATGCGGGTTATGCCAGTGGGCAAACAACTTAATTAACATTATTTCCGTTTACATGTATGTTTATTTATAAAACGTCTACTATTATAATACTGATATAAACCGGCTCCTTTTAACATAAATGCTTAAAAACACTTTGACCCAAAGAAACAATGAATGTAATTTGTCAGTCATATCATTAATATATACAACACACTTGCTACTATTTCAATCTGGAAACGACACAGAGAAACGTTAAATTGTACCTTTTGTTATTAATGTTATTAATTAAAGTTATCAAATTTACCTTGATATTTCTCAAATATATTCGAACTGTAACATAATTTGTTATCGGAACTAAGTACATTATCACATTTGGATATGGTGAAGATATAAAAATGCAATAGGTATATGCATCATAAAAAGGTCATTGTGTAATTTATTTGAAACAAATATTGTGCATGTGGTGTTTACCGGTAGATGTAACTTGAAGCAAGAGTTCTATTTGTTAATGTATATGTTTTACATCTAGACAGAAATAATGTGTTGAAATATGTGCAAAGGGACAAAAGGGACATTTATTTAATGTGATTCAGAATCCGCATTTGCCTGAACCGGATGTTAGATCATGTAAATTATGAATCACGGGTATAATCCTACTGCAAGAAGAGGCTTTTCATCACAAGCCAAGTTATTTCGCATTTGATAATTAGTTAATTTGAAACGATATAGGTATATAATGAAAGAAACTATGAAATAATGAAAATCAATTTAATGTACAATTTACAATGTACTTGTAGCAACACTGACAAAAGGAAAAGGTCACGATTATTTCGTTCTGATTTCATCATATGTTGTCAAGTGGTATCGATTACGGTCGTTTTAAGAAACAGCTGCCGACATAGATAATGTACGCGTTGTAAAACGGGTGCGATTTGTTGCTTCTAGAATCAGAATGTCATGTGACACAACTAATTCTGAATCGAACGATTACTCTCTCGGAATAAGGTTAGCTCTTACTTAAAGAGAAAATCAAAACAGCAAAGAACTGTTTTAAAGATTGAAACACTAGTGATAAAATATATCTATGAAATAATATAAAAATATGCATTAAATTGAGATACCACATGCAAGGATCACGCTGCTGGACGCCAAGCTTCTGATCACGTGACTACAGCAATTCTGCTTAAAATCCGGAATTAAAGGAATTAATTCCGAGATGTAAAAAGGCTTAATCGAACGCTTCAGAAGTGCATCTGGGAATCGAATCTTTGATCAGAACTACCAATTCGCACCCGTCTTGCGGAATAGAATGAATTTATTCCGAGAACTAAATTCTTAGCCGAACGCTTCAGAAGTGCTTCTAGGAATCAACTCCAATATTTCAGTAGCATCTTCGGTCAAATCTTAAGCTTTTCCTAAACTTAACAATTTCCTTACGAGGAGAATGTGCATTGCAGCATGTTGAAAATTCATTAAATCTTCCATGACCATTTTCTTTTATGATGAAGACAGTACACACAATCATTTACTTTTTAGCGACTCATAATAATTAACAATTCTGGACTTAAAAAACTTAAGAAATCACTTAAGATGCTACTGGAATACGACCACAGAACTACAAAATCGCTAAATTCTCAAGCACATTCTACAACTACATATACGAGAAACTGCGCTGGTGTTCAGATTTTATTCTAACATTATTTACTTTGTTACATACATGTATATTATTATAACAACATTTACACTTCACTAAAATAGTCAATATTGCTATTAGATATGTACATTTTGTATTTGTTTTTCGATTCAATAACCTTTTTATGTGCAGAGACTACATTATAGCCACGAAAGGTATTTCGATATACATGTATGTTGTTAATTTTGTAATGTCCATAATAGAGCAGGACACAACTTTTCTCTAAGCTAGCGAGTCATACACATATAATTTCGGTCTTGTTTTACTTATTAAGACTGCCAGTAAGTACAGTGTTTTGGTACGGTATTTAATTCTATTCGTTTCTTTTCAAACATGTGTGGTGAAATTTGCTGATTGAAACAAATAACTTGCTATTTTCATTTGCGTATGTGAGTTGATTTGACTCTTCATACATCATAATGAATTTCGATTCTATAAGGACACTTGAGCTTCCCCTTGAAAAGAACATTTATGTAAAACTAAGATTATGTTCATGTTCATTCGCATGAGGCAACATGTGTGTTACACATAAAGTTATTCAATAATGACTGTTACTATTTTCGCAAAGCAGACACCGACACGCCTCTTTATTGAAGCACAGCGCAGTAAAAACAATATAAGCACAGTGTGTGTATCTTATTATTATTATCATATCACTAAAATAAAACTCTACATAACATAATTCATTTTCAGGAAGATATGCAAACAGAAGGGAAATTTTAAAGAAAAGCTAGCAGATAGTACGTAGCAATACGTAATGAGAACGACAACGTCCACGGTACGTGTTCTGCTTTCGTGTACGTTCTACTAAATATATTTTTACCTCGATTGTGTAGCAAGATCAATCAAGTTGTAAAAATCTAGCTTGCTCTCAAGACATCACTTATGATGGAACATATTTATAAGAGTCAATCAGCAATTTAGATGGCGGCTTAACCCTACTACAGCTAGCTATGACATAAGGTCCCTTGGCTAAAGACACACTTCAAGTAGCCTGACAGGAGTCGAAATCTGAAATCAGTGTGTTAGAATATAGGAGAACTTGAAATCGATTTTCTAAATCAATTGTTTATAACATGCAGAAACATATTTTACGGGCAAGGTATTTTTGTTCTTTAGCACTCTTACTCTTAGGACGAGATGAATTTATGAGAACTCTTACGAATGGCGTCCTCTAATGCTGTAGTGACATTACATGTATGATTTATTTCAAACAAGTAGTTCAACCCTGATGATTCTGAGCAGATATTGCATTTAACACTTTTACATGCATGAACGTCGTTCTCATTATTAACTTAAAAAAGGTGAAAAGGAAAATATATGATGACACTTTTAATTAACTTGACAGGATAGTACGTTTCCAGATAAATTATAAACAATAATATGTGTTATTCTTATATTCATTCCTGATTGACGACAAAGACCTGTAAATATTAAAAAGCCATTGGTCCCTGAGAAAAGTAATTTTAAAACCATATTTTCGATGTAAAACCTTGAAAGAACTACATCTAGCGGATGGTAGTATAGCAGCATTTACAAAATATGTATTCATTAAAGGATTATTTTAAAACCGGTAAAATATCACCATAGTCGTTGACAGAAAAATCATCATAGCAAAGTATGTTACTTTTCTTTTTTTTTTACACAACATTTCAATCCGTTACATCTCCCTTTGTACATTTTTATAAAGAATGATAAGAGTTTCGTCACCGGTAGTATTACATACAGGTTCGTTTTATTGGTGACATAAATGTAACTTCCGTTGAATGATTTGAAGTTATTCTAGTTGTTCATAAAGAATGAAGACGCCAGTGTTTTATAAACCACTTTTTACACAACCAAACAAAACATCACAGTACATATCCTCAACTTCACCAAAGAACATGGCACAATACAGGAAAAATAATAATATACAAACTTTATACAAAATGTTGTATAGCGAAATTTGATTACATTTAAAAACTAAGAATGACGTACCTTTGTACTAATCATAAAAGTTTGAAGATTTTGCAAATTACTCAGTATTAATTGCTCTTGGAAATATTTCAGTAAATTAAAAGTTCAGCCAACAATAATGGGACGCGGATTCAAAAGTATTGTTTTTAAAAAAAGCGTACTTTACTCTTCTGCCTTACAAAAATTACAAAGCAGTTAAGTTATCCTTGTTACGAAGAAGTAGACACAGTCTATTCTTCTGAGCACAACGTAACCTTGGGGCATACTTTTAAAACGAATCCGATCAAATGAGGGTAAAGGAAAATTAATTTTCGAATTAAGAGTAAACAATTATTGTTTTAACGCAGTTATTTGCTAGCGAGATGGGCGCTTTAGTTTACAATTATATAAAATTAGATCCGACCAGAGGGTCAAATGGGGAAATTAATCAGGCTAAGGTAGATTGACAACAGATGATTCACGTAAACACATTGGGTGTAAAAAAACTCTCATGTTATCTTACATCTATGCGTTAATACGGATTGTATGTTATCTAAATACTCCTATGTACACCGGTTCACTTTATCTTGCTTTTACCTTTAGTAATTCACGTATTAGCATAACAGCAATGTGCCCATGAGTTCTTTATTGCTTTTCAATGCTATAATTGTCTTTATCTACAGACAAACATTTCAATGTCATGTCTGTGAAAGCTGCTAAAACGATTTTTGGTGTAAAATTAGGGGAAAGAACTATTGTATTATATCTGGTTTTGAACCAGTTTGTTGTCAATGTCTCAGAGCTTTCTTAGCCCGAACCTGATAGTTCCAAGCTTTCCTTCTCTAATGACCATTGCAAACTATGATCAATATGCTTAGTCTGATTCTGATCTTGATCAGTGTTCAGTCAATCCTTTTCTCAGCAAACCTTTTAAAACGAGTAATAGTATTAGATTTTCTGAATGGATAAGCTAATTTTAAAACATTATCAGATTAAAAGTTGAAAACCTGCTGAAGATGTAACTGTTTATTCAATACCGAATATAGCATCTGTGCACCCAGTACTTTGGCAAAATTCTTATTTCATGAATAAGCGAAATATGTGAGGAGACTTAAGCTGCTTAATGTTTCTGTTCCATACAAATATTTTATACTTCAGGTACATCTGAGGTTCAGGTACTGCATTTTTGTACTGGTAAGGTGTACTGTAGATAAGCTCTATTAAGGTTCTCTGCAGATATATCTGTGAATGTTACAATCTACAACTGCTGTTATCGTCCTTTAAAAGTTCTGAACTGAGATTATATTTGAGGAGAAACATTTTGTCACTGATCTACAGTATAAGGGAGGACTATAAGTATGAATAATTGTAAGTAGAAGCTAACTGATTTCCCATAAGGAACTCCAAAAACTATTGGGAAAAGTTTGACTTCATTTACATATTATGCAATATACACTTGGGGCCACTTCTAACCCGACACTTACATGACTCGGTATAACTGAATTATTTGTATGCAGATTTCATTCAAATTTAGAATATAAATAATTCAACACATAATACTTACTTCTGCGAAATTTAATTTTAATTGATTAAAAAATACATATAAAACTTAACAAATAAAAAACATCACTGTAAAATCCGAATTCACAAAATGGCATAACATGCACAAATTCTACGATTCATAATAAAATCCGTACATCGGAGTAAAGAAACGAAATACAATGTAACTGTATGTAACAGATACATTTCAACCTCTGTTGCGGTTTATAGTGAACAGGTTGATACTGCATATGTTTGCAAATAAAATGATTGCTAAATAAATATGATACATTTATATACGTGACTGAGTGATGAGCCGGCAAGCAACATATCAATTGCGCGGCTACGCTCTGGCTTATTCATTCGAAGTGACTGTTTTTAAAATCAAATTCCATTTTTACGGTTTGAATAGCTTTATAGAATATAATGAAAATGAAAATCGATATTCTTCGCTCACCTACGTTTCCTCGTGCAAAATGGTGAACTCGTACTTGTCACACGTGCAAAAGTAACCGATCGTCATTGTTGACAGGTTTTATCATTTTATACAGCTAATGTTGCCAAACAACATAGTATTTAAAGGTCCACTACTAAGAGAAAATGAAGTGACAGTTATTTCAATGGCATGTACATTACCTTATGCAAGACACTAAATAATGAAGATTGGCAGGTTAAAATTTACAGAAAGTGTTCGGAACACGAGCAAAAGTATGCGTATTATGTTGAAATCTCAGTGAATCGACAAAATGACCACCTTTCTTCATAATGCATAGAAAATAATTGTACATGTACTATGATTTGTTAGAATCTCTACATACCAACTTTCATTTTTTATTAAAAACAACTTATTTCTGTACTTTTTAAAGTATATTTGAATTTTCACTTTCGTTAGTATTGGACCTTTAATTTGAAATAAATATCTTGAACCGTATTCGAGAAAATCGAATAAGTGTCGGGTTAGAGGTGGCTCTAAGTGTATTTTCAAACATTGCGATGCTAAAATATGTGTGAGCTTTTTTATGTGAACATGATAATTTATAAAAAGTTTGTATACATACAATACATTTTAGAAGAACCTTTTTAAATAAGGGCAATTATTGTACATTGATAACTCTTGACTCAGTGTGGTTTTACAATATTTTGTTAAAATACAAAATTTTGTATTTTTTTCTAAAGTTGTTTAACTTGTTAGGTACATGTCTGTATGTTGATCTGATCCTTATTAGTACAGCTTCACATCAAGGCAGGCATAACGCATATAATATATTTTAAACGGAATGGTATAATACTAGTACATGTATGTATTTGTACTACATTCCCTTATATTGGTATGTTTAGTTAGTATTTTTGCGTAATATAAAGCTCTCCTGTTTTTCTACATAAATCTGTGTTTACGTTTCAGAGATTGATAACTAAATATGATTCTGTACAATTAGTCTGTTAAAAACTGTTAAAAATTATCATCAGAACATCATATTCATTACACGGTGGACAGAATTATTCTATAGGTAGTAATACGGAATAAGTGTAGAATTTGTTAAAATAAAGATTCCTACTCTTTCCGACTTTACATGAATGTGTAGATGTTTGTAACACAGCTTTAATTGTTTACTTTTTTAAAGACTTACTACATGCACTTATATGCGTAAGTCAATGCTTACAGTTAAAAGTAACTGCCTACAACACAAATTAATGCTCACATGAGACCTAGGTATGACCATGTGACCAAACTTCAACACTAAACTATAAATCATAAACACAAATATTCTGTGTAGCCTCGACAAGACAAGCCTTCTGACCAATTTACATGATTGGCTATAAAATATGACTTCTACAGTACCAACAAGGTTTTCCTCGGAATTGGCCTGGTGACCTAGTTTTTAATCCCAGGTAATCCACACAAATATTCTGACCAATTTTCACGATGACCGTGTTGTAAATGTCACCTGTATGGCAAACACACGGTTTGTAACCGGGTGACCTAGGTTTTTTTACCTCAGATGACCCATATTCAATCTCAACCTAAATTTCGTTAAGACAATCATATTGACAAAGTTTCATGAAGATCCAATGAACAAATTGCAACCTATATTGCATACACAAGGTGTTGCTTTGTTTTCACCCCGCGGCCTAGTTTTTGATCTCAAATAATCCATTTTCAAACTTAAATCTAGATTTTATAAATACAGTTAAACTTACCAAGTTTCAAGAAGATTCATTGAAAAATGCAACATCTATTGCATACACAAGGTTTTTCTATGATTAGACCCCGTGACTTAGCTTTTGACTCAAGATGACCCATATTCAAACTAAATCTAGACTAAATCGAGGCGATCATATTGACTATGTTTCATGAAGATACAGCCTCTATCACAAACACAATTTTTTCTATGATTTGACCCCATGACCTAGTTTTTGCCCTAAATAACACATATTCGAGCTGGACTTATGGGATTATTCTGTTCAGAAAGTGACATACAATGTACGTTAAGTTTATCAGTATCATTATGGGTCACCATTGAACTTTAATGAATATGCACACGAAAAATGATTTCCCTGTAAGCAAAAAGTAAGACGAATAAAGACTTGAATTTCCATTTGTTTATAAGTCTCTTTGTAATGCAGTTTCATTGTTTACTTCTGTCAAATTCAGATTGAAATTAATTATTGTTTTCTAAAGATACATGTACTTAACATAGATTTACCAGAAATGAATGTGCACATGTAAGGATCGCGAAAGGAAAAAGGACGTTTACAAAATAAATATGCATTAAGCTCACGTATTTAATTTAGATTTACACTATACTGAGGAAAATTCTTCAAATCATATTCATAATGTTATTGACATACGTAGTTTCTGTCTTAATATCTTTACGAATTTAAAAGCAATATATAATAAGTTACAAAAATCTTTACGAATTTAAAAGCAATATATAATAAGTTACAAAAATCAGGACATTTAATTCGCCTTCTCGCCTCTGAGAATAACACCATATTTCATATTAACAATGATCAGTTTGAAACTCATCGTTGACTGTGAAAGTATTGTATCTGAATATACAGAAAGAAACGGTTTCTGTTGTTTCGCACTAAACCTCCAGATTTATTATGTGTAATTGACTGGGACCTTGGTTTGTACTTCTGGCTTTATTTGGTCGATTTATACACTCAGAGAAAATCTATTTTGGAAAAGTGACAATGTAAACACAGAACCGAATTTTATAATAAAAGTAGATGGTGTTGATTTATCTTTATTTTATAATTTTATGAGTCACCATGAACAAGTGACCTATACATGTACAGGCTAACATGTCAATGCATTCTTCTTTAAACACAATTACACTGAAAATAACTACCTCAAATAAACCGAAAGAAAATAGTTAGATTATCAATTTCTGTTGGATATGGCTGACATTTAAAATAGTTTAACTAATGATATAATGCCTTGGTATACTATCCTAAAGTTTGAATCCTTCCTGACGATGCCGTAAAGTTTCAAGTTCATATGCCAATGGTGTGTGAGGATATGAACATTTAAACTTGCACGGATGAAAACAAATGACTAACAGGAACGACAAAGCCTGTTTTGAACGATATAGCAACGCAGCTTGGGGAAATCGGAAAGATGGAAATCGTGTTTCTTAAAGGCATATAGACGTTTTTAACTTCTCGTAAGTGGTTCATTCTAATTTACACGAATTAAGAGATTGATAAAAAAGAGTTTTGTCTATAAAGCCGATCTTAATTTGGGAAGTCGAATATGTGCAAGATATCTTCTCGTACTTGTCTCGGGTGTCAAGCCGACATGAAATTATGCTTACACAAACTTACTATGAGAATATACGCACGATGCAAGCAGATTTTAACTACTCTAAGCCTTGAGTTTCGACTACTGTATTTTATTACTAGCATACTTCATGTAACACGTCATTTTAAGGTAGTTCGCGCTGTTCCTCGGCCAAAATAGAATTTCATCAGGTTGACCTAAAACTTGGAAGGATTACACCTAAAGTAACGACCGTTACGGAACCACACCGTTTTTAAATTTTGACGTCGGCTACCAAGCAACAGAATGGCGTCAAGACGCCACCTTGCGACACAACACAGTCTGTGTTAGTGCTATATCGTGTGTTTTTCTTTTTAACTCGGCAGAGAAATATCGTAAAATGAAAATTTAAAATGTGCAGTTTAGAAAGTAATATTCTTTCTCGATTGGTATATTTCAATATATTGAAGTAACTTGTTTGTACATTTCACTGGTAGACAAACGACGTCCAAACGCCATCAAGCGGACGTTTTTCGACGTACAAATGTACGCATAAATGTGAATTTAGTCAATACGCCGTGGTAAAAGTCTTTAAAAAATTATCAATGTATCCAACGAGCATTTATCTACAAAGTTAGCCAAAAATATTGATACCCTTTCGACTTACTTTTTGCAGTATTGGTGCGCCTTTTATGTCACTTATTTATCAGCAATAAAATGATATGTCGCAATATATATTTCATGTTTAATCTAAATGTATGATTTTTTATTACTTCTGAAGAAAAGTAGCTGCCAAATTTGATGGAAAAGAGTATGAGGATATTTTGTATTCCATTTGATAAACTTACGATTTCAGACAGAAAATGCATTTCGCGGCGTCGATCGAGAGCACAGATACTAATATGTGTGAAGTTAATATGTGTTTATAGAAGAACTGAAGAAAAAACTGAACTATCCTTTTGTTATGTTCTGGATTAGAGTAGATATCTGTTATTTACGCAACCATTTTTAAACTGTAGCGGCGGCTTTGTAGTCTAAGGCGTGCTAACCTTTTATTGCTATGCAACTTTGAATCCTGGTAATACATTAATTCATATACAAATGTACTATAATTAGTTCAATATTTAGATAAAATAGACTCAACTACACTCACCCAAGATGAAAACTTTATATTTTTATTATACAAATACTTAACACAATATTGAATCAATGTATTTCACTCTGACTCTATAAAATAAGACAAATGACAAAGACGATAATAGGCCAAAAAGTTAGTCATTTATCATGCATAAAAGGGAGATAACTCATATAGTGAAAAAAGTATGTTTATCAAAAACAAAATTGTTTGTCAAGACAAAATATTATTTTTACTGTCAGCTGAGAGAAATTAATGTCAAGACTATTTCTAACTCAACAATGGTTTTGAAAACACAATGCAAATGCGAGAGTTGAGACTCCAAAGATTCAAATTCTTAAATTACCTCCCTTTGAATTAAATACTAGTATATAGGTGAATTTATGACCTTAATTCTGAAAGCTCCTGTGATGTTTTGTTTTTTGATAAACTCACTCCCTAACTGATAAAGTTTAACATTCTTACAAATGATTGAATTCCACCTCCTGCATTGTGAAGTATTGGTGTTTCTTTCTCATACATAGTAAACTCCATTATAAACCTGTAAAGTTTTCATTTTGGGTCAGTGTAGTCAGGAATTGGTTGTTATGAAATGTATCAATTGCTTAGTTGTGGAACTTATATCCACAGAATTGATAAACAAACGTCATTCAACAATACCGCAGTAAACAGCGATCATTATTGTTTTGTTTTTGGGTTTTAGGTCCATGCTCCTTGCGAAACTGAAACTGAAACTTTCTCACAAAAAGAGTCGGGTCCGGTAAGCAGGGCTCGAATCCTAATGAGAGGTGGCAGCGATTTAAAGTCAGTGACTGTAACCACTCGCTTACGGAGGTGATTCAGACGATGTCAACTGAATAATTCGACAAAACTATCACACACATGTACATAATAATATTTACATAGATATTTTAAGTTCTCCGCGATGCTTAGTATTATGCGACAATATTGAATTGGCACTCATAAATATTTTGTATATGTGGTTGGTAATCTTCGGATGAAAATATAACAAGGGATTGATATAGAATATCAATTTCGTACTGTCGAGATATCCCATTCCGCAATGGTGTAGTGGATCAGGCATTTGACTACCAATCCAGTGTATGCCGGTTCGAGTCTTGCTTGGTGTTTTGTTTTACATTTTATAAATCGTTTTGTTGCATAATATATTAACTATTGTCTTTGTTCATCACGTTTCAAGATTTTTTTAATTACTATTTGAGCATTCTTTCTCCGTCGTCTTGCATACATGTGTATATCGACGAGCAAATCATAAAAACAGATAAACGCTCTAAAAATAAGATTGCCTGGGCTATTATATCGAAGGATTTTGAAGATAACCCAGGGAAAGACGGAAAACATCCATTCAACGGACGATGAAATTTTATGTAATTCCTGAAATGCCATATAATGGATATCAAAATCAATAATAAGTATTGATACATAAAAAATTAAAACACAGAAATCAAAGCAAAGTTATTTAATCAACATTAAAAAAAAATAAAAAAACAGAAATCATAGAATAAACGGTGCATAAGACTGACAAATTAAATAAAAATAGCCATACTCCTATAAAAATTAAAATTATCTGTACACGATTCGAACTCATGGAACCTTGCATATAAGTTGGGCATCTTACCACTGCATCACTGTCTCTGCGGAGTGAACTTCAGTCGGTGAAATGTATTTGTTTGATATGATAATCAATTGATAATTACGAACACACACCCGAACGAAACCGATGATATTGGCGAGGATAATTGAGAAACAGGTATATATTGTCGCACAATATAGCGAGAGCTATTGCCTCGAGACTGTATCACACGATCGCTCATGCGTTTTGTGCAAGAGGATTATCTCGATGAGCAATAAATTACCGTGGTAGGTGCGGATCAGTGGTACAGTGGTTAACGTGCTGGACTAGTAATTCGTGGATCGAAGGTTCGATCTCCCGCTCCTCCACTAACATAACTAATATCGGTGCTTGACACCGGGCATGTTACAGAACCAGGGGTGTCTCTACAATGTGATAAATTGCAATACGCAGTACTGTTTTGCAATACGTATTGCTATATATTGAAGGTGAATAACTTACAAAAAATACGTTGAAGTATTCACACTTAGTTATAATATGATAATAAAGTAATGAACCATTTCTTGTGAAAATTAATTAAAGTTTATTGTTTACCTTTTGCGTTTTAAGATCGAATGATATACTGCCCGTTATTACTAAGTCGTCACGGAAAAAGCACACAAATTATTCAAATACAAGTTTCAGCTAATAAATGACGGAGAAATTGCTTCTTTCTATTTTCATAAAATACCGCGGTACGGGGTGAAGCCATACCGGTACGTATAACACGTCCCAAGCAAATTGCAATATACCGGTATACCGGTTTTACCGTGCATCTCTATCAGTACAAAATCTTCTTATGCTGAGTTGTTATTTTCTGAAACCATTTCCATCGTTCATCATAATCAATTAATATTTTGTTAATTCGTACAGGTAATAATTTGTATTATTCAATGCTAACGAAACGAAAATTGCTTACATCAATGATTAAGGGTGATATCTGTTTAGCTTTGTCGGTAGGCGGAGGACCGGGGTTCGAATCCATGTCAGGCTGCAAAACTCCATCTTGACACTAATACAGTACAGAATGAAAGTGTTGATCAAGACTAATTGAATAATACATGTACCGAATGAGAATAGTCAATAAAGTACTCTTGCGTTTTCAGTCTTTCTTGAATGGGTTAATAATTCAAGTACGCAAATAATTCATATCAATCAAAATAATATGTTGATACCACCAAATTAATGCTAATTTTAAGTTTAGAGTATTTATAATTTCTCGGCCAGTGGATAACGGTAAAAAATTCGAGTAGCATATTTATAAGGAAAACCAGGATTAAGTTTGTTTTCCTGATACACATGTCGCGATAATTGGGGACAAAAATGACAAGTGGCCGGAGACACTTTGCCATGGAAGTTACATGAGTTCGAATCCCGGTCAAAGTTCTGTTTTTCTCACCAAGTAACATTTGGCGCCTTCCGACTGAACAAAATTATTTTTTTTCTATACAAATCTAGCTTACAATCGTTTTCATAATACAATAAATTGCTCCGACTATTTTTTTTAAAGGTAGCTCTTGTTTTGCTATATCTACGTTAATTATCAAAAGTATTGTAACAACGAACATAAGGTTTCTGTATTCAAACCAGCATAATACACAGGAAACGAACTGCTTGGTACTAGATAAGAAAATGGATACATTGAATATTTTATTTCATACATCATCTGTATTACCTGTATAATTGCCAAATACAAGTTTGCTGGTAAAATCTAAAGAATCATTTACGAGGAAGGCTTGACTTTGATGTGCAGTCACAGTATGAAGTTTGCGTCGAAATATAAATATGGTAAATAGGACAGTATTAAAATGTTGTAATGGCTCATACTTGTTGAAGACATTATATCAAAAAAGAAAATTTTCAGATACTGGCTATATTCGTATTTATTATATACTTTCATATTGCCCCGTTCACTTTGCCTTAGAGAGTTCGTTCAGTATTCTACGGTACTGCACGTTGGTAAGGAATGATACTGAACGTTGGCAAGGGAGGGCGGTCCTAGCGATCAGCTGTACGGACTATTTTATTTGTTTGCAAACATCGTTTTAATGAGGTTTATATGTCGTAGTTTGATAGTTTTTTTACAATTAAATAAACTATGGTCTTTAAATAAAAAAGAAACTTTAATTATTTTCAAGTAGACGTAAAAGAGTTTCATTTTTAAAAAGGTTCGAATTTTTTAGGGCACGCAATACCAGTTCTAGTTACGAAAATTACTCGTACGTATTTCAGCCAGGTATTGATAAACAAAAGGAACGATGTTTTGCATGTAGTCATAAGAAAGAGAAAACATTTTTCGGAACGTACATCAAGCTGATGTATTCACATTTCAAAGTACAAACCTGCATCCATAGAAAAAGTATTGCGTTTTTCAAAACAAGATGGCGGACTGCAACTGAAATTTCTAACCGTATAATTGACGTCAACGTTTCTCCTAATAAATGACGTCACGTATAAACAACAATATTGAATCGAGTCTATTAATACGCAATAAAGAAAATGTACATGGTGAAATAGTACGCTAGTTGTCTGAGAAATTTAAAGATTCATTCTTTGGTTTTTGCTAACAGAATTACATTTTTGTTCATATTCAATATGAAAGTATATAATAAAAAGGTTATTGAACTTGTATGGCGAAATATTACTTGGAACTCGTTGATTTGGCGGCAAATTCCCGCCAAATCAACTCGTTCCAAGTAATATATCGCCATACAAGTTCAATAACCTATAGAACTGGCGAATTTTTACGTCGAAAGGCGTCGGTTTTACGACGTTGTGATGCAGTACAATGACATAAGAAGCGCATCAATACTGAAAAAGGTAAGCCGAAAGGGTATCAATATTGTTGGCTAAGGGCTTGGTTCACTTAGGATCGTTTTTGGCCCATTCCAAAAACCTTATATATCGATATTATGTTCGAGTGTAATCTTTTTCACGAATGATATAGAAACAATCATACGGTTATCTTTAACAATAAAAAAATATGGTAATTAGAAAAGGGGATATAAAAGTGACAAATCCGCATTTTTCTCAGTGCAGCTTCCTGCGTGATACATGTAACATCAAGGTTTTTATTTCGGTCATAGTTGTAAGCGCATTTGCAAAAGACACAAGTTGATTGTTTTGGAATTAACTTGTTACCAGTCATGCTTAGTATATTGTTCAGCATAAGGCTTGAAAAAACTAATTATCAAAAGGACACACATTCAATATTCCAGATTAGATATTTTTGCGTTTACCACAGACGTACATGAAAGATAGACCCTAATTCATACCGATTTATTAGATGTTGACCAAATAAATCAAGTTTTTTTTTCTCAGAGAAGTACATGTTGCTTTCATATAGGCAAACGATTAGCCAATTCAACAGCGGGACGGCATAGAAACTATGTTGGTGGTATTTTGGCTACACATTTTATCGTCCAAGCTTTTCCTGCCAAAGTGATCGCCTGAATCAATTCTGCGCACGAAATATTTCGCAGTCGTTATCGTTACTTTTACATTACAAGATGAATGAAGAGTCCCGAATTGTCCGTTATTATACATCTCTTCTCGCCTTCATCTTCTGTTAAATGCTCGTTTCTATAACCATTGTACTTCAAAATTGTTTAAATAAATCTATATACAAAATATATGTTCATCACATTCTTATTCGGTTCTTTATTTCTACAACTCAAGAATACACATCTGCACAGTTAAATAATACAAGTGCAAAATAATACCAGTATAACTTACATCTTTCGAGCCAGTCGCAGTGTCGCAGTGGTAGCGTGTTCACCTCCGGATCCGATGATCCTATCAGTGCCTTAGTGATAGTGTCCTTACGCAAGACACAATAATTAAACATTACCTCTTTTGCGATGTCATACAGAGTGAGTATTTTAAGTTGTAATAACTTGTGTCGCAACCGAAAATGAATTATTAGGTAAAATCTTCCGAAACAATTGTTTGCTGTAACGAAAACATCACTATCAATTTTGTGTTTATTTACTACGGAAGAAACGATTGATTATGGACTGTTTTGTCTACTTGCAAATAGAAAAATCAACTTAATAATCTCCTATTTTTGTCTAAAACCTACGGACCTCCAGATACCAACAATGATATGTGCAGATCGGCGTACTTGTTTGAAACAGATATCAAGCCAAACCCGGCAAAAAAGAAAAGAAAATACTAACACTTACATTTTAGATTGTATTGGGCAAACTACTGGTCCCATCTTTGTATTTGTATTTCAAATGAAAAAAATAATTTCTTACCTTTACATCGATTTCAAATTTATTTCAGTACCTCACGTACAGTATATTAGAAAGAATACCATTGATGCAAAGCATCAAAGGGCGCCGAAAATAGTTTCTATTTCAACATTTATTAGTTATACAGTTTTTGCATATCGCAATGTAGCCTGACAAATACGTACAATCGTAGATTTTTGCCGTAAATACATCGTAATAACTCATAAAAGTGACCAAATCGTAATGATCCGTGTACTTTTACGAATTTGTGCCATACGTAAGGATTCGTAAGACAAATCCGTGTGTGTGAAGGTAGTATATCATTTATTCTCATGTTTAATCTGTAAAATTAATCAAAATTAATGCTTCTCAATTATTATACCTTCTCAAGTAATGTTCATGTGTGGCGTTAAATAGCTAAAATTAGCTTTTTGATAAGCAATCATTATTAGTTTGATTTGAATGAAAAATTTTATGAATATTTGCAGAAAACATTTAAAATCATGGTGGTTTTAAAGCTGAAAAAAAACGGAAGAAAATCTATTTTAAAAAACTGGGTCTGACCGGGATTTGAACTCCACTCGTAAAATTAGGCGGTCATCAGCTTACCCACTACACCACGGAGACTGACTTTAAAGCAGGTGGTAAAAAATAAGCTGATATTATAATTTTGCAAAACCGATAAGGGAGAAGTTGTTTTACGTTTTCGTATTTTTTCTAAAAGATATGAAAAGGAACATTACAATTAAACAATTACGTTTTAATGAAGGAAATGTGTATAATCAATATTTTAATGTCTATTTCGTAATATTTAGTATACAGTTAAAACCATTTTTTCTTCGCATTCTAATAACCACTCCT
This sequence comes from Saxidomus purpurata, assembly GCA_022818135.1. NCBI lineage: Eukaryota > Metazoa > Mollusca > Bivalvia > Venerida > Veneridae > Saxidomus > Saxidomus purpurata. Next base: position 17,887,761 of record JAFMSR010000019.1, on the reverse strand, counting down.
ACCATGTACTTCCGGAAAAACTATTCCATAATAGCCCGCCGCATTCATCGGCGGCTCCAAAGACACATGCTGATTTAGTGCATACAAATGTTGCAGAAATGGCGTTACACCAGCTATGAAAACACTATAATTCCGGACAAATCAGCTTATTTTTCGTAGTGATTCGTTGAATGTATACTTTCATTTCACTATGTAATAGCCATTAAATTAAACAACAGCTATCTTTAAAAAAATAGTCGGCGCAATTTGTAGTATATGAAAGCGAACTTTAGCTAGATTTTTATAGTAAAAATTAATTTTACTCAGTAGGAAGGCGCCAAATGTTAGATTGTGAGAAAAAGACCTTGACTTTTCTTATTATAAAAACTGTTCAAAACATCAGCATAGCCAAAACAAAAATATCAATGAATGTTTGAAGTGTCCTATGGCACATGAACGGTCGGCAACGGATAAGCGGTTATATCAGCGGTTTCTGATCACTTCTAACTATTCAATTGCATGAACTAATATAATATAAATCTTTATTAGAGTCTCATCAATGTTCTGTATTATTAATCATTCTGAGTTAAATTGGTACGTGACTGGGAAATCGCTACAAAGTATGCATGTATGGGATGTATTCAAATTTTACAATCATCAAACACTCGCACAATTTTGCAACGCTTTAAAGTCCAGTTAAACAGTATCAAACGAAGTTTGCAAGAAAGTAACACATCATGCAAGAAGTGGTACTGGTTGATTGGTATTGGAAAGTACTTTTAGAAAATTAATAAACCAATTGCAATTTAATGGCTCGAATGAAATAATTATGCGGGCATCGGTGGGTATGAATTATCAGAAAGTGGTTGTCTTTAAACTACCAATTTATGTACTTATTTACTTCATCAAACCATTTCAACTTCAAGAAAGCAATAAACAAATAATCAAAATGAATTTCTCAACATTTTGGGCTTGAAAGAAAAACAATACAATCAAGTACACAAGCACAAATCACTTCTAACTTTTCACTGCTTTGCTAGATTTTCGTATGAAGATGAAGCTCAAAGTTTGAATAACTACAATAAACTCCGTATATAACGATACTGGATAAAGCACAAATCCTGATATAAGGAACAATTTTTCTCTGCCCAATTTATTTTCTCTCTTTATTCTATATGAAAATGTAACACACTCCGGATATTAGGAACATATTTGAATGGTCCCAAGGAGTTCGTTATAAACGGAATTTACTGTATATGCCGAGTTGGTTGGACTTCTGAATCGTGATGACATCGGTGTGACATATTCGATTTGGCATCTTTATGTGTAAAGCACAAATTCGAGTTAGCATACACCAATAAAACACAATTTGATTTCAGCACAGCAGACATATATCTACAGATTGAATTGCGCGTTAATCGGACTCCACTTGGGATCATTTAATAATTTCTCGTTGGGTGCATTTTCAATTTCTGAAAAACTCTTACCAGAGCGTTTTGACTTCAATTTCATTTACGCGTAAATAGTTACGTCTGCAAACGCCCGACTAAACGCGTTTGAACGTCGTTTTTCTACTGACATAATGTAAAATAAATTAATTTATTTATACTAACATATACCAGTCGAGAGAGAATATCACTCTCTTAACAGCACAATTTGAATTTTCTTTTTACGTTTATTTTAAGTTGAGTTATATAAGAAAACGCACGATACTGCACATGCATAGGCAGTGTCGCTAGGTGGCGTCTTAACGTAACTTTGTTGCTAGGTAACCGACGTCAAAATGAAATAAAAGTTGTTATTCCGTACCGGCCGTTACTCCAAGTGTCATCCCTCCAAGTTTCAGGTCAATCTGATGAAATTTTATTTTGGCCGAGGAACAGCGCGAACTACTTTAAGCACACCAAATGTTGCTAACTGAATCTTTGTCAGTCAGTCACTGCGCTTTTCTATTTAATGACACGACTTCTACTCACGTTTGGGACTGGTTGATGTTCTTTTCCAAATATTTCTGCATGTTCTGTATGCAACAGAGAACACAGATCTGTATCATTTACTTGTTTAGTTTTGCCCTTTAAAGCTATGTTAACGGTATTTGACTTCAGTAAAATTATTGTATATATTAGTAAATATGTGTTGTTATATCAGATATCGGATAGTTCAGGCAATTTATATTCGAGTGAAGCGTTATTCAGTCGTAACTGACAAACATTAATAAAATGTGTTTGGTAAGGTTAGAATACTACGACTGGGGGCTGTCTTATAACAATTTCAGTGACTGAATATGACAATGTTTTAAGACAGGACACAACCCTAGATTTATTATTGTTTGTTCTCTTCAGTGAAGCCTGGGGCCATATTCCAGTAGCATCTTAAGTCAAATTTTATTTTTTCCTGAAACTTAACAATTTCCTTAGGAAGAAAACTTAAAAAGGAGAATGTGCATTGCAGCACGTTGAACATTTATTAAATCTTCCATGACCATTTTCTTTAATGATGATGAAATTACACACAATTGATCACTTTTGAGAGAATTATAATGATTAAACATTTTGGACTTAGGTTAAAATACTTAAAGCTGCTCGTTCTCAGATTTTGGTAAAAAAATTAAGTTCTTCAAACTGTATGTAATTAACGTATTTTAGAACATACGGTGATATAAAAAGGCTCCAGTATAAATTCACGTCACGTATATCTCTAAATTTAAAAAAAATACGCTACCAAATTCAAAAGCGTTGCAAACGCTTTTGAAATTTCAATATAAACATATAGTGTAGCGGTGCCGTCAAACCGACCTTTTCAATCGATTTATGCGAAATTCCTACCTTGATTTTTGCTTATTTTTTTAACTAGCCTTTAGTTTTATATTAATGAATAAAAATGTCAATTTTTTTGAAAATTATTTTTTTCAACGGTAACTGAGAGCGAGCAGCTTTAAGAAATCACTTAAGATGCTACTGGAATACGACCCCTGATCTTAGTCTATGTGTGAAAAGTTCTGTTCTTTTTTAACTGTAAATCAGTGAAGCCTGATCTTTTTCTATGTGTGAAAAGTTCTGTTCTTGTTTAACTGTAAATCAGTGAAGCCTGATCATTTTCTATGTGTGAAAAGTTCTGTTCTTGTTTAACTGTAAATCAGTGAAGCCTGATCATTTTCTATGTGTGAACAGTTCTGTTCTTGTTTAACTGTAAATCAGTGGGGGGGGGGTGGGGGGGGGGGGGGGGGGGGGGTTGTTGTTGTGGGGGGGGAGGGGGGGGGGAGGATTTTTTTCTAATTTTGAAAAGTTCTGTTCTTGTTTAACTGTAAATCAGTGAAGCCTGATCATTTCATGTGTGAATTCTTCTTGTTTAACTGTAAATCAATGATTATTTTTTATGTGTGAAAAGTTCTGTTCTTGTTTAACTGTAAATCAGTGAAGCCTGATCTTTTCTATGTGTGAAAAGTTCTGTTGTTGTTTAACTGTAAATCAGTGAAGCCTGATCTTTTTCTATGTGTGAAAAGTTCTGTTCTTGTTTAACTGTAAATCAGTGAAGCCTGATCATTTTCTATGTGTGAAAAGTTCTGTTGTTGTTTAACTGTAAATCAGTGAAGCCTGATCTTTTTCTATGTGTGAAAAGTTCTGTTGTTGTTTAACTGTAAATCAGTGAAGCCTGATCATTTTCTATGTGTGAAAAGTTCTGTTCTTGTTTAACTGTAAATCAGTGAAGCCTGATCTTTTTCTATGTGTGAAAAGTTCTGTTCTTGTTTAACTGTAAATCAGTGAAGCCTGATCTTTTTCTATGTGTGAAAAGTTCTGTTGTTGTTTAACTGTAAATCAGTGAAGCCTGATCTTTTTCTATGTGTGAAAAGTTCTGTTGTTGTTTAACTGTAAATCAGTGAAGCCTGATCTTTTTCTATGTGTGAAAAGTTCTGTTCTTTTTAACTGTAAATCAGTGAAGCCGATCTTTCAGTGTGAAAAGTTCGTTGTTGTTTAACTGTAAATAAGTGAAGCCAAATCTTCGAACAGTTCTGTTCTTGTTTAACTGTAAATCAGTGAAGCCTGATCATTTTCTATGTGTGAAAAGTTCTGTTCTTGTTTAACTGTAAATCAGGTAATATTCTCGATGATTTAACTTTCGGGAATTTCTTACTTCGCTTATTTAAACATCTCACGAAATATTCATTTCACATACATTTACTATAAGAGAATTATCCTTTTACGAATTTAGAACTCGTGAATAAGTTCGTCAGATCACAGATGGCGCTTGTCACGTGAAAATTACCCAATTTATAGTATTCGGTGAAAGCTTTTCTATTTCATTGTAGTATCCGCTATTATAGCTGTAGTTTAAACCTTGTCCTGTTTCTTTTATTGTAGTTTGTGCAAACACTTTTTGATATTAAATTTTTCTACGATTCTATGATTTTCGTAATCTGTGTGTGCAGACCGTGACGATGTCAGGGGTTCATACCCCATTTACACTGTGCAAGACACTAGTTCCATTACAAGAAAGAAATGCATTTTTTAAAGAAATTTTCATTTGCACAGGAACAATCGTTGCTTCAGTCTTAACCAGTTTCTACATAAACCTTGATTGTCATACTTAAACATCATACCGATCTATATGCGGAACCTCACAATGATGATCAACGGGTGTATATCAAATTACCGGTTTTACCTTGATTCAAACATTCATACGGGAACAAGTTGTGTATATTCGTGCAGAACCTCGAACTATATTAATCTAGTTTTAATTTGATAGGATGTGTGAATTGTACACATCAACACTGTATACTTTAAGATATATTATTGTTCAAAGTGACCTTTCACAATCTTAAGAAAAACATTTGTGTCTTGATTCACTTCTCCAAAACGAATGTTTCAAAAGTTGCAAGTTAAAATATGAATCTGTGTAAGTGTATTATCATATTTTATTTCTTACGTATTTCCTCGTCTGTTCAGTATCTTCATTGGCCAAGTTTTATTATGGTCACTCTTAACAGTAGTATCTCTCTCAATATATTAGCTTCAATAATAACAGAAAATAGGAAATAATTTCAGCGTGGTACCTGCTTTCCCTTCATTGTAAACGAAACTTTAAACTGAATTCCGGAGATAAACTGAAATGAACAGCCTACTATGTCTCCAGCATTGCCCTTCGGTCCAAATTGTTTCCCTTTACGATTTCCCTGGTACAATCTAAAATAATATGTTGCAAGAAATTAGATCTACATACAATATGGATAAAAACGAACACTAAATACAATGTAGGAACAAGATAACGTTATCAAACAGTTCTAAATTTAAAAAAAAGTTATTAATCATGAACTAAATTTAATCCAATCTGAATTCAATAAATTTCATAAATTATTACTTAAAATGACAATAAGAGCTGTGTACAATGCATGTTGGTTATTGCTACTATATGCAATGTACCAGCTAATTGCTGTATGTGGTAAGTGTCTGCTATTTGTTTAAAACGAGATTTTTCATTAAAGTGCTTTAAAAAAGGTATGACAATTTTACACCTTTATCATTTTTCCCTTTGCTGAACACCTAGTAGTTTTCGACCGCTTCGACATATTTGAAATTTGTTTATTTTTATCTACATATTTTACACAACTTTACTGTACTTAGTCCGCTCTTAATTACACTCTCTGTAGTTACCAAATAAATAAGTAAACAGTAAACATTCTAACATGAAAACCCAAGTTTCAATATATAATAGTTTTGCAACTATTTTTAACAAATTGCAATAACTACAATGCGCGTGCGCTAAGGTGAAACCCTCTATTTGATTGAAATTGTACTGCATTAAGAAAGAAACATTTACCCCGTTTTGAGAATTAAAAAATCACGTAAACAGCATAAAAAGTGTCCTACTATAACTTGCAAAGTGCGGTAGTGTGGTTATGAAAAACTAGAATTCATACCAAAACAACGCTACCGCGGCCACTATTGGAAGAGCGGCCTATTATCACAACATATGTCTATCTCGTTTTCAGGTATTAATAATATATATTAACACATTGTCAACCAAATAACAGAAACAAGTCAAGACAGAGACAGAAACAAGTAACAAATCCAACATGACTGGGGACATGTGACTGAATTTATGACATATTTTTGTTAACATTCTGTCTAGGTCTGGGAACGATTGAGTATATGATTCCCAAGTCAGAAAACGAGCAGTGCTAAGTCTGTACATGTAATGACTGTAACTCAATGGTGCATTATTTCGTCGCTCTGAGTATAGATCTTGACTAGAATACTACGCACGTGGACATAGTGTACAGGTTTAATGATTATATATGGTTTCCAAGAGGAATAGATATAGTTTAGTTTGTTAAATGTCGGTAAATGGCAGTACATCTTGAGATATGACTGTTTATCAAACTTGGTCAAGAAACATTGTCAATTTACATTGTGACTAGGTGCTGTGATATTCAGACAGAAGTTAATCGAGTCGTGGAGCAGTTAGTGTTATTTTCTGGAAAATTTAACAATTCAGCAGCAGTACAAGTAACTTTAACGTACCTGGGTTAATCTGATTGATAATATAACTTTGCCCAGACAATATGCCAATACTATTTTGACCAGTGTTGGTGTTGGCCTGATAAAAGCTACTTAAATTAAAGATGGAACAGAGGTCCTTTAGCAAAACTGGCAATACAAAGGCAGACACTTTGGAATGGCTAAAGCAATATGTCTAAAAATCTATCTGACCAGGCTTGGCTTAATCGAATAAAAACTATACAATGAAGGAAACCTAGAGAGTACATTTTAACAATTTAACTATACAGTGCCCTAACCGATATGGCTGATTAGTAACTAGATTTTGACCGGGCATAACCTTGGCCAGATATGAAATATAAGAATTGGAGAACATAAAGAGATATCTTTGCAAAATTTGCAAACCTTCAAGGGTATCACTTCGGAGGACCTAATGCGATTTAGTTTATTAATTTGTTGGCCTAGGTTTTATAAAAAAAAAATATTTGAGAGTTACAGATTGGAAAAGAAACGCAACCCCTACCCAATCGCAGTCGGTACATAGGGATAAATATAAACGTGTTTTTCATGAATGATATGATGAAAACTACCACTGCGTACGAAGTATTGAATGTTGAATTTAAAGGTGCTCAACTTGCAGAAGAGTTTTTGGCGATATATATAATTCAGGTTTGTTGTAGATCTCTTGTTACAGTATACATAGTCAGACCAAAGAACATGGATATGTACCGAACCCCTATGTACCGACAATAATATGACGCAATAATACAATATCAGTTCAATTTAACTGAAAGTTACAAAATACAGTTGAACCAGTATCAGTGGTCACCTCCATTGAGGTGCCACACACCTAGAACAGCCATTATTGAAATAGACTATATTTATATATTTATTAAATCTCTACTAAGCAAACTACTACTTTCATTGGCCTCATTTGATAAACCTCTTGGCTGGTTTCTTAAGGCAGGTTTGAATTTATACCTATGGCATGGACATTCAGCTTATTTTGTTGTTCGTAGTCATTTTATGTGTGGCTTAGTTTGACACTTTCGTTTTCTAAACGTTCAAACTATTTTGTCAGTAACTACATACAATGCCAACTCGTTTTCGACTATTATAAGCATGACAAAAAGTGTCCGGGGATTACTACTGAGTCTGTTTCAAGTTTTATATACAATGAAAAAAAAACACCGATTAGTGATATACGTAATCCTAAACCCTAATCACATTCTACTGGCTCAACAAAGATAGCAATTTTCGATCAGTTGCGTACAATATTACCGTAGCTATGTTTTAAAAGTTGTAGCATGGCAGAATTTACTCGTAGAACATTATTGTAAACACAAGCTCAGAAAAGCATCTCATTACATACATGTTAAATTAACAGGCGTATGCTAACTCTATAATAAAAGCCGAGAACAATAAACATCGACACATGTAATAGCAATTATAAAGTAATAAAAACATTTTATTCTACTTCACGAAGACCTTTTCAAGGACTTCATTTATATAATTGATGTGTAGGAAGTAGGCAGTAGCAGTAGCTCAGCAGTAGGAAACGTGAAGTTGGCAGTAGCAGTAGCACAGCAGTAGCTCAGCAGTAGCAGTAGCTTAGCAGTAGCAGTAGCAAAATTATAAAACGTGAAGTTGGCAGTAGCAGTAGCTTAGCAGTAGCAGTAGCACAGCAGTAGCAGTAGCCGAACAGTAGCAGAAGCTCAGCAGTAGCAGTAGCAGTAGCTTAGCAGTAGCAGTAGCTCAGCAGTAGCAGTAACACAGCAGTAGCAGTAGCTCAGCAGTAGCAGTAGCAGTTACACAGCAGTAGCAGTAGCTCAGCAGTAGCACTAGCAGAAGCTTAGTAGTAGCAGTAGCTCAGCAGTAGCAGTAGCAGTAAATTTTCAGTTTTCTAAATCATCATTATAAATAAACGTAAGTGATGTGCGTTTATAACATCAGAATGCGCGGTGCTAATAAAGTAATAACAATTTAGTATGGATATGTCCGTCTGATTTCAATGATAGTATATGTTATTGAAAATGTAAATCATTATAGTGGCATACCTTTGACTATTTCTCGAATGTCAGGGGAGCCCGGGAATAAAGGATTATTTTATGAATTACATGCTATGATGTGACATATATGACTGTATGAACTACATGTACATGTATATGCTTTTAAATAACATTTTGCTTGAATTTGATGGGTGCGAAAGTAATAATTTAATTAATTTAGTGTTATCTGGGAACGACACTGTCAAGTGGACACTGTATGACTTCTTTCATTAAGATACTGTGAAAAAAGAAAGTTTTTCCTAAAGTTTGTACTTCGTAGGTAAAGTTGACTTGGGAAGGAGTACTTCGAGTTTAATCCATACTTCCCGTTATATGTCTGTATGTGCAGGACCGAATTGTAAATTACAGGCCTTAAAAATAATAAATTTTTCCGGTGTCTACAGAAAGTGCAGAAACATTTCAGTGATGTTAGAATTGGAAGACGTACATGTTTAAACACATCTTTGTCTCTGAATGTGTAGCCTTAACACAGGTTTGCTTGTATACATAGAATACATAGAAGTATATATATCAGTAATCATTGGCGAAGTTATTTATATTAAAACCTGTGGAAATAAATTATTATAGTCTTGTCATGGAACAGGGATTCCAAACACACTAAATGCTAAGCAACTGTTTATGATTTAAACAATGAAAAGGAATATCTAATCATAAAAATGTCATTCGTTTAGTAATCGAACGAATACTCTCCACGGCTCATTTACGACTGTGATAACTACGTTCTCAGACGTCAAAAAGCGAGTTTTCTCCGATTGTAATGAAATTTTGCATAATGGTTCTCTATCATTTTGTTAGTATTTTACTTTCTTTACTTTTTTCTATTTTTCACTTCGTTGCCTAGAACGCGACGTCGAATGTCAATGGATGTAAAATAGACGTTTTATATGCAAAATTTGTTCAAAAATGCCCCTATTGTTATTCCAAACACACAATGTGCTAGCCGCTTTCAATCTCCGAAATACGCACATATAAATTTTTAGATGTTTTTGTCGTCATTATTTTATACGCGAAACGTTTAATACTGAAAATTCTCCCATTTTTTCACCCAAAGTTGTGACCCGACTCATTTTAAACGAGATTCAATCAACTTAGTAGATTTATAATAAATTTCGTACACACGTTCGCCCAGAAACTTTTTATTTACTAATATTAACTAAGCAACATTTACTTTAATATAACGAATGGACAGTTATATAGTTTACATAGTTTGATATCTCGTCCACGTGCACGTAAAATTCCTACTGTGTGATAACACAGGAGGTTGATCAAAGAATGCACACACTCATGTATACAAGTCTACATGAGATGTAGGTATGATCATTGTTATCATTAACTGTTACTTTCAACATTTTCGAAAATTTGCCCGTGTTTTAAGAATCGATGATGTTATATAGTTTTAAGAATAAACATCAATCACCCATGTAAACATTACATTTTTATAATCACTCTAGACCGACTTCCGACGAGATACAGTTTAGAGTGTGAAGGTTGTGTAAAATGGTTCAATCATTGGCAGAGATTTGCATGGTGTATTCTGTGAAGTTTGAAGATTTGTTTCTGAATCATTACCATCATGAAAAAAGAGAGTTTCTGGTCCCGTGCTTATAAAACTGTATTTCGAGAACAAACTCATCTTTCAGGCCTGTAACGGACTCACATTGAGTAAACTTATGATCACATTTTGTCTATCAGAAACCAGAGATTTTAGCTTTAAAAAGAGACTATGATCCGAATACTTTTTCGTAAACACAGGCCGATGTTAGCAGCACCTTGATTTGCTATGTACCAGACATTAGTATTAGGGACTGGATATATCCCATTACAAACGGTACTTTTCGGGCAGAAAACAAGGATCACCACATTTAGAACTGCTAATACTATCTGGGTCAACCGCACAAACAGATCTCAATGGTCGCCGCGGTTGACCCACTTTCGTCAACCAATCAAAACAATTTTGGCAACTATTGACTGTAAAATTTCTTCTACTTTTGACTCCAAAAAGCTCATTTCGGTAATATAGGCATGATGAGAGATATGCCGTAGTCTCATCCACGAACATACGCTAACACAAATACTCTCATGGACGGACCTTGATAAAATTCTATTCATCTTAGTGTCAACAGCACACTCTTCATCTTGGTGTCAACCGTTTTCTACTATTCATACTGAAGTACAACACTCGGCTGACGGTAATCATCAGCATTTTTGTTGGAAATGCTAATACTTGTTGTTCAATTATATTCCTTGTAATCGTCAATGAAAAGTTGCTGTTTTCTAAGATACTTGTATCAGTAACAAATTTGAACTGCGTTCTGTTATCAACTTACAAACTTTTCATGCACCTCGTACATTTTGGAAAAGTGTCTGTTGTGTTTTACAAGACCCCCACACACGCTATGCACATGTACAAGTCATGTATATCCGAATTTATCTACTATAAGAAATATTATGTCGAATGATAGTCAAAAATTGATTTTTCAGAAATAACGCTCTGCCTTTTATCAACATAACCCCGAAGACAAAATTATGAAAGAACTAGTTCTGGCCCATTGTGTTTGTTTGTTCGAGGTTTAACGGTCGTTTTCAACACTATTTCAGTTGTTTACAGGGACCATCGTTCCTAGGAAGAACCAATATTAGACTCCGATCCCCCGTACGAAACTGACAACTTTCTCACATAAACAGACATGGTCGGTAGGAGAGCTCGAACCCATAACCCTCAATCAGTGTCAGTACAATTTGAGAGTTTACAGTAATTTCAAGTCAGTGGCATAGTCACTCGACAGCGGACTGTAATTATTTGCTTGTAAAGAATAGAATAATAGCCGCTCTTGACAAATGCATACATAGTCTTTTTTATAAAAGTGTAAACGCACACAACTCACATTCTTTAAGTAAAGAATCAGATGAAGGGTTAAACGTTTCACTTTCAAAATCTTTAAAATTTGAATTAAGTATCATTTCTAAAGTGAACAATATTGCCTAGTGCCCTCACTGATACTTCAGTGTGTTCATGGTCACAAGTTTTGTTAAGCATATATGCACATTGATAGAAGAAAAAAGCCTCTTAACCTCGAGTTTAATAGTTCTTTCCCACTGATAAACATGTATTACCTTTTCAGCTTTATATCGAATAAAATATATATTTTGAGTTCCATCATCAATTTACAAACTGTCAATATTCAAATATGAAGATGCAATTGCTTGATTGCTCTAAAAATTACTTGATGTTTTATACAGTTCGATTTCGAGGTCATGTGTGATTTTTGTACTTTTTAAGTAGACCGCTCCAGTGCCGAGGTAAGTCGGCGGAATAAGATTTAATTTATACAGTAATTTGACAAAAGGAAATCGTGCAGCGACATTTTCTGACGGTGACTAATGCTAAATGTTCCACTGATATTCCGATACTGCAAAAGGCAACCATCGAAACATGTAATATATATGTTTAGACTACAAATCATGTCGTAGATCGTACCTTTACATCTATGGGCTCGATACTACATTTTGGCAATTGCCAAAATGTATTAGCTGCCATGAAGGTTGCGCAGTGATTTGTAACGGATATGGAAGAAATTATCGAAACATATCCGAAGGCGATTGGTTTTTAGTCAACAACAACGAAAAAGTCCGCTGTAGAATCGAAATAAAATATTTTACATATTTTATGTCTTACAAATTAACACCAATTCCTAAATGATATTATTGATAGGATAGAATCAATATATCACTTTTTATTGTGGTGTTCATTGTACTGTAATATAAGAAATCAATTATTGGGAAAGAAATACATCTGTACATCATGGCCCAGTATGCACATCTTTGTATCATTGTAAATTGTAAATATCTACATAGAAAAAAATCAATTTTAAATGTAGCAAGTATATAAATGTAGCTCTGAAATCAAGGACGGAAAGTCTGGTAAATTTATCCTGATTCTTAGAACAATTTAATTTTGTACTTGACGAATTGCTGAATAAATCAAAGCGCTGAAGGCACTGGAGGTGTCCTTTATACGATAATAGTGACCACTTCCCAAAGCATACAGATCTTAAATGGTATTGTAACATTGTTACAAGAGGACAGTCTTGATTCAATACTGCAGAGCTGCATTCTAGTTTGAATATGATTGCTCCATTGATGTACTAAATGCGAACACCCACGTTTAGTGTGGGGTACAATGACAGGATATGACAAGTGTATATTACCAGCTTACCCATTCATATCAATATGAACTTCCGTGTCATTGACCAATCGAACAGCTGGCATTCATGGAAGGGCAATAAATACATCAATTATTGGATTAGCTAGAGTTATGGTTCTTGGTCACAGCACTCCCTGATGGTGGGATTCAAGTATTAATTCAATCCCAGCGTTCAATAGTATCCAACTTTTACTGACAAGGCTTTAATAGAAAGGGAGATTATTTAAATAGTTATGTTATCTAAATTACAGTTCTCCATATCCTAAATGTCTTCAATCATTGCATGAAGTATCAAATCACGACGGCCCTAGTGGTCTGTAAATCAAACTGTCTTTACTGCAACATCATTTCACCCTAAATTTATAAATCCTGCCCTAGCTGAGTGGTGCTTACATAATATTGTACATCTTTTATGTATCTATCTTGAATATTTCCTCCAAATATGAATCATACTTAAGTTTCTTATGATATATTAGAGTCTGCATAGGACTGACGTACACTTACTTGTATAAACCCAAAAACTGTGTTGAGCCGCCAGCTGTAAAAAGGGCCAACTCCTTAGTACCAAGTAGAGATAGGTAAAATAATACCTAATTAGACCTATCACTAAATGTGATTAATAGTAATTAGTCAAGATGGAGTTATTGTTCTTTTTCACTGCATTTCCTCTCATTTTGGTTGAGCATTGTATCAAGTTTTATTGAATTCTAACCAATAGTTTTCGAATTATGCCCCGGACAAGTAAAAAAGGGCAATAACTCTGTAATTACTCAAGATAGAGTTAACGTTCCTGTGCATTACACTTGCTCTCAATGTACTTGACCATTGTATGAAGTTGTATTGAATTCCAACAAGTAGTTTTCAAGTTCTGCTCTGGACAAGGAAAAGTCACAAAGGGCAATAACTCTGTAATTACTAAAGATAGAGTTATGGTTCTTGTACACTGCACTTCCTCTCATTGCGCGACTATTGTATGAAATTGTATTGAATTCCAACTAGTACTTTTCAAGTTATGCTCCGGACAAGGAAAAGTAAGAAAGGGCAATAACCCTGTAATTAGTCAAGATGGAGTAATGGTTCTTGTGCACTGCACTTCTTCTCAATGTGCTTGAGCATTTTATGAAGTTGTATTGAATTCCAACCAGTAGTTTTCAAGTTATGCTCCAGACAAGGAAAAGAAACACAGGGCAATAATTCTGTAATTAGTCAAGATAGAGTTATGGTTCTTGAACACTGCACTTCCTCTCATTGCGCTTGACCATTGTATGAGTTGTATTGAGTTCCAACTTGTAGTTTTCAAGTTATGCTCCGGCCAAGGAAAATGCAACAGACTGACCACCCGACCAACTACCGGGAGACTCCTATATACCCCCTTAAGTTGGTTTCGGGGGTATAAATATTAGATGTATTAAACATGCATATTGTACCACAGAAAAGTGGTCTCGATTTTTCTCAACAGCCAGTAATAAAAAAGTTAAAAAGTAAGCTATTTACAGTAACTACAAAGGGATGTAGGTAGCTCATGGTGGTGAACATTTATGCCATGTTAAATAAAAATCCCTCCACGCAGAAATTCTCCGGACAAAGATATTATTGGATTTGACAATGAACCTCTATGTGTGACCTTGACCCTAGACCTTGTTCATGCACATGATCCTTCGTTTCATGGTGGTGAACATTTGTGCCAAGTAACATCAAAATCCCTTAAGCATGAAGAAGATATGCTCCGAACAGTCATTCTTGAATTTGACCTTTAACCTTTAAGAGAGTGACATTGACCTTAGAACTAGGGACCTGGTTCTCGGGCATGACAGTCCGTCTCGTGATGGTGAACAATTGTGCCAAGCTATTTAAGAATACCTCAATACATGGATAGTAACAGCTCGGACAAGCTGAACTCAGATGTACAGACGCACATGCATACACTTAACGGCCATTAAACAAGGCATTAAATCCCCATACCTGTAGAATGAATAAATAATTATGATTAAATAATTAAGTCAAATAAATTAACTCTCCTCCTCAACAAAACCAAGGACATAAGCTATTTCTTAAGCATGTGAAAACCCTATTTATATCTACTAGACTACTAATTGAAAACTTTTACAACAATTTAATAGGGTTATTAAGGTAGTGCTGTGAATCCGCCGGATTATACGGATATTGTTTCACTCTGTACCTTGAGTGACCTGTACCGCCGCGATAGCCTCGTGGTTAGAGCGTCCACTTAGTGTGTGAGAGGTCGTGGGTTCGATCCTCGGCCGCGTCATACCAAAGATGAGACAAAAATGGTACTGACAGCTCCCTTGCTTGGCGCTCGGCATTATAAAAGGGTAGTTTCAGGAAGATAAAGAGAAGCTTCCGGCTTCTGGGAAAAGGTAAGTACTTGTTACTGGATACCCTGTTTGTCGCACAACAGCTTTGTAGCTAATGTTGTCTGTTGATCATATGCGACGTTAAATAAGGCTTCTTTATCTTTATCTTGGTATAATGTAAATATAAAACTGCAATTCCCCTGTCATTTATCATGTTTATTCGCTGAATAAGAATGAGTTAAGTTTTTTTACCGTGACGACAATGACACAGTTACTTAGTAAATTGGCTGTTTATAATTCTACCTCAAAGGGTAAACTCAACATAATAAACATTAATTATTTTGTCCAAGCGTGGCTTTAGACATCAAGTCCAAATGGCTTTTCAACATCTCGAAACAGTCGAAAATCATTGCAAATTAGTTGCCAAAGTATTTGTGAAATTCCATTAGCATAGTTTTTCAGAATGTTTCATGTTCTGGTCATCTAATGAGCTTCCGCATTCTCTTATACAATACTTATATTATCTCTGCAATAGTTGCAGTGAACAGTTTTGATAAAGTTGGCTGTGTTGGATCAAATTCATCTGCTAAAGAACATATTGGACAGGTCAAGTCTTAGTCTCATTAGTCAATGTTGTTAATAGCTAGTCTGTTTGGTAAATATCATAATATGGTTCAAGAAACTGATAAAGCAACATCAACTTTGGAAATGCTTGGAGACCAGTAAGGTTCTTCAATTTGTCATTATTGTCCTTGCAATAGTCAATATCGAATCTCGTCTTCAGTTTCAGCACTTCAGTTTTCAGCTCAGGCGTTTCAGTCCTTAGTTTCTGTAAAATTGCATTCATATCATCCATTAAATCACCATCAATGTCCATCTGCAAAGTCGCGCCAGTTTCATCAGAGTTTAGATGAGTACCAATGGCGTTTCCTCTTCTGTTAGCATCGGCCAACAAGTACAGCTTAAAAGCTTACTGACGGGACCCAGTCTGGATTCAGTCTATCATACAAGTATGCCTTTTTCCCTGAAAGAAAGAATGTTTAACTTAGAGTCTTTACAAGTTATGTTTTACAGAATTCAGAAAAATGATAACCAAAGAAACAGTAAACTTTATAATGTATACAAGCATGGCAAGGGTGTTTAGTAGACCCTGATTTTAATAATACTCTGCTAGAACAATGCTATTGTAACTACTCTTCCTGTCAAAATAGTTAAAAAAGATGAACTTCATAAAAAAGCGTTGATGTACGCAATATAACTTCGCAATTGCTGTCTTTAAAAAGAAAAAAGTATTTGTCTTGTATTCTCGACAACACAGTGAACAATGTCTGCGTTGTAGGAATCATACTGACGTCAATGACGTTAAAAGAACGGATTTGCAATTTTTATGTCCCATTTTCTATTTCTCACATTTGTTTTATTTTTTTAAGGCAAATTTAAACGTTTTTTTTTCTTCGAGATTATTCTGTGTGTGGCAATACTCCAATCTTTATCAATAGTATTAGGTGATGCTAATGGGCTTAAAGCGATCCCAAGTGAACCAAGCCCTTTACATTTAACTATAATTGGAATGATATGCTATACAGAAATGATAACAAATACTTTTTGTATTTATATAAAATTACTTTAAATCAGTAAAATTTCTTTCATGTACAATAAAGCTAGACCGTAATAGTAACATTTTGTTTAAATAATTATAATTACAAGATATAGTGCATGAAAACAGAATATCGCAAAACTTAGTGAAACATTATTTTAAGAAAGTTAATAGTGGTAATAGATTACAGCTCTTATGTTACTCACATCTTAAAACGAACAGGCAAAATGTCGCTGTACAACCATTATTAAGTAAATATGACGTCATTTCATCGTGATTTTAATAATAATAAAACTATGTTCCTTAAAATAATTTCGTTTATTTCTTTGAGAAATAACGTTTGTCCGTTGCTACGGATTCGTAGCTCTTCAGATTTTATCGTCCGGTAAGGTGGTTCCCCTTTCAATAAACCCATTGTTTAACAATACAATACAGAATCGGAAAACAATCTGTCCAACCGCGGTATATAAACGCAAATCCCGTGCAGCCGTCTCACTTTTATCTACATGACACAAGAATTTACAAAATTACCCGCCCGCCACACCCCTAGAAGATGTTTTCTATTGCATGTATTGTGGCAATTAGTATATTGTGATAAGGGCTTGTTAATCCAGGTTACATATATACATGATTTTGTGTCAGAATTGCTGTTCCCAGTATATTTTTCAGGATCTCGTACGTTGAGATTTAACTGAGGCGGTAACAACTGATGTGCATTAGATGGTCTCCGATATCCAGTTCTCTGCCACGTATATACTAGCATGGATCTTCTGCCACGGGTACCAATTTTTGGAACATATCCTACTTCTACCTTGTACGAATAGACACTTTGTTAATCGTTGTGGAACAGGATGATACGTTACATACATTGTGTACCCAATGCCTGGATATCGGATTCGAAAGTGACTTAGACTATCGTTAAATTGCACAGAATGTTTGCGTTGGCGTTTGTTGTTTAATATTTTATTTACAACTGAATATCGTTAGTGCCTCACTAACATTAAGAACACTTTGTTATAAGTATGATATAAAGTGTTGATCAAAAGCATTTATTTTAAACTTTAACTGCTAGAACTGTCGCTCAAGTCAGGTTCATCGGAAGGGATCAGGCGTTCTGTCAAATAGCCAACTATTTTATTTTGTGTAACTGTGTTTGTGATCCAAGGGTTCTCAACGGTGTTATAGTCACAGATTGGAAACATTGGTACCTTGTACTAGATATTGAGGCAACACGCATTATAACGTTGCTGTTGGTCTTGAGCTGTGTCATATAGTGTGCCCACGTTTCGCATCAACAAGTTTGCACCAAGACCGTATTTTGTGTGTTTGATGCAGTTGCGGTTGTTGCGTTTGTGTATCTGTCTGAAAATTGTACATGATGCATTTTGCCACTTAAAGCTGCTCGCTCTCAGATTTTGGTAAAAAAAAATAAGTTCTTCAAACTGTATGTAAATAACGTATTTTAGAACATACGGTGATATAAAAAGGCTCCAGTATAAATTCACGTCACGTATATCTCTAAATTTAAAAAATACGCTACCAAATTCAAAAGTGTTGCAAACGCTTTTGAAATTTCAATGTAAACATATAGTGTAGCGGTGCCGTCAAACTGACCTTTTCAATCGATTTCTGCGAAATTCCTACCTAGTTTTTTGCCTATTTTTTACTAGCCTTTAGTTTTATATTAATGAATAAAAATGTCAATTTTTTTGAAAAATATGTTTTTCAACGGTAACCGAGAGCGAGCAGCTTTAATGATGGTAGACTCGAGTTGCTTCGGGTCACTAGGTCTGGCCCTTATAGTACTGGTAACACCTAGATGGCGTTGCTGCTTGGTGGCTTAATGCATCGTGAAGGGCATACTAAAGTCGGTCAGTTGTATGTGTAACCGTATTGTTATACGAGTTCATGGTGGTTAAAGTAACCACTGTTATGCTGGTAAACCGTAGGATGGGTTGTCATTCCCACCCGGTGTTGAATAACTACAATATAAGTTATCGGCATCCCCTTTTAGCACCGGATGTTACTGCACAAACGTTACTATATATGTTCATTAAACATAGAGAATGCTGCACGTTTTCCTTTTATTACGAGTTATATCAAATAATATAATTGATATACTTTCGACCTTGCAGAGAATTCTAAAACATACTCCTTACATAGATAATTGCTTAGCCTCTCCCTTCATTTAGATTCAATGTTGATACAACTGTGTAATATATAATGGGATTAATGTTTACATATATTATATTTTATAAATTATAATTTACTTTTCCAGTCGAATAATAAAATAGCAGACAGACATATGTATCATTAATACATGTATTAACAATCATACCATGCATACAATTAACAAACCCCATGAAATGATTTTAATTAAAAGCGAAATGATGTATTGAATAAATGTTCAAGATATACCTGTTGATGTATTCAATATTTAGTGTCAGATATTTCTGTTGAAGTATTCAATATTTAGTGTAAGTTATGTCTGTTGATGTATTCAATATGTCGTGTAAGATATGCCTGTTGATGTATTCAATATGTAGTGTAAGATATGCCTGTTGATGTATTCAATATTTTGTGTAAGATATGCCTGTTGATGTATTCAATATGTAGTGTAAGATATGCCTGTTGATGTATTCAATATGGTGTAAGATATGCCTGTTGATGTATTCAATATGTAGTGTAAGATATGCCTGTTGATGTATTCAATATGTAGTGTGAGATATGTCTGTTGATGTATTCAATATTTTGTGTAAGATATGTCTTACTCTCGTACACAATTGATAATCCACTCATGTTGTACATTGTTGTATTCATTTCTGTCTACTACAGTGAAACAAGAGAAATAACGGCTTGTGAGTAAATATTCAGAAACAATTTACTGTGATTTAAGCATCGCACTTTACCGTAATTTACTATGATCATACTAAAGTGTATAATAGTTTTAAATTAAGCATTACGGTACGTGTAAAAGTCAAACATAATGCGGACAAAAATCCAGATAAACAAAACCAGAATATGCTATATAATCAAAGATAGCACTACAATGTACACTCGGATCAATATACAATACTCTTAAACCCTTTATTAGATGGCTTCTATTGCAACATCAAGCGAGACAAGAAGAAGCTGAAATCACATGGACGAATCATTAAAGCTGCTCGCTCTCAGTTACCGTTGAAAAAAATATTTTTCAAAAAAATGACATTTTTATTCATTAATATAAAACTAAAGGCTAGTAAAAAAATAAGCAAAAATCTAGGTAGGAATTTCGCAGAAATCGATTGAAAAGGTCGGTTTGACGGCACCGCTACACTATATGTTTATATTGAAATTTTAGCGTTTTTTTTTTAAATTTAGAGATATACTTGACGTGAATTTATACTGGAGCCTTTTTATATCACCGTATGACGTTATTTACATACTGTTTGAAGAACTTTATTTTTTTACCAAAATCTGAGAGCGAGCAGCTTTAATTGAAGCGATGATGTAGAGGGCTAGAGGCTTAAGTACCGACCACTTTACCCAAAGTTCGCGGGATCACTGTATCAGTAATTTCCATTCATTCAATTAGTCATTAGAGGCGTCATTTTCAATGAAGAAAAAATAGAATGAATAAGCAAATGTAAGCTTTTTGTAATAATATATTAAACCAGCTACATGTACAAGTATAAAATATGTATTCTGTGTAATGCCATTAACAGGAAGTATTTTAGCCTACATAAAATGAAGATGTACATGTACATTGAAGACAAGTGATCTTAATTATAGTATCTAGTCACGTGCCACTGTAAACAAACGAGAAAAGATGAGAGTAAGAATGGCTACTGATTTATTGTTAAAGCTTTTTACGCTGACATTTTAAAAGAACATACCCTATTACTGATGTCGAAGTAAATAACCTCCAAACATAAATAATTGAATCCTTGGAAGTAGTATAATTTAACCTAAAAGTTTCAGCTATGCATTTCAGTCATTATCGATTAAATATGCTTCAGTACCGTAAAACCTTCAAAAATCTATATAGTGTTGTTATTGTAGAATTAATGGATACGATTTATTACAGAAGGCCTCTACATTGATTAATTGTGGTAAAATGAGGCATTTTTCGACATAGGTTCTTCGTTGAAATTGTATTTATTTATCATTTTACTGTCATTGAACACATAATCTATGTTTTGAGAACATAATCGGCTAGATGTAGTAGGCTATCGTCCTTTAAGAACTAAACATTACGTCAGTATTATCAGAACTGATAGTCACAAAGTGCCAGGATAAAGTATAGAACTAAGGACCTGATAATTTTATACATTGTAATTGTCCGTTTTCTGTCGTCTGCGAAAAGGCGCATAAAACGCAAAATATGCGTAGTGACTGAATCTTACATTGTGTTGTTTAATCATAATACAATAAGCCGTTCCCGTGAACTGTGTGAGTCAAACAGCAAATGACATGTTAACAACGGCAGATAAACATCTCGTCAAGAGACACCACTTATCTGGATACTGTTATATACCAAAGTGTGTCCCTCAGTTCTTATTACTTCCATTACAGTAAAAGTCCGCCATTAAAAACACCAGATTTTAAAGCCACCCGATATTAAAGCACCTGATATTAAGACGCTATTCGAAATTAAGATTTGATAAATATTGCATTATATTAAGTAAGTGATTGTCGACTTTAACTAACACAATAAGAATATATTTTCACCTTTCAAATTGCAATTAAAAACTACTAAGACTTAAGCATAATGTGTAGGATTCAAAAGAAAATAAATATCAGAGAATGTATCAATTAAGCAGGTTAAAACTACTGGGACAGATAATATATTTCGAGAGACAACATTTCTTTACTGAATGAAAATATACGCTGTAAAGAGTACATGACTTTTACAACTGCTGTGATATAATTAGCTCTCACACAATGGAGAAGTTGACAGTCATTATAGAGTTAATTACTAACAGACAGCACAAACGTTACATGAACCTTTAGACTGCATGGCAGTACATGCCAAAGAACATTTTTGCAAGAAACAAACAATTTGGATTCATTTTGATTTTACATTAAATCTCCCCTGTTGCTATCTCATCGCATACAAATCAAGTAATATTTTTTCTATCCGAGCCATATTTGTTGCACTTCCCCGACCTTTATGCAGAATGCAATTAGAGTAGAGTGTGTGAATGTCAGCCACCGCTTATTAAAAGAACACTCTATATAACTGGCGTTAAACTAAATAACTTCAAAAACATAAATAATAGAGTATTTGCAAGTGTCATTACCTAACGTACACGTTTTAAGGAGCTCGCTCTCAGATTTTAAAAAAAAACTATAGTTCTTCAAATCGTATGAAAATAACATTTTAAAACATAAAGTTATATTTTGCTTAAAGCTGCCCGCTCTCAATTGCCGTTGAAATAAATAAAATTTTACAAAATGACATTCTTATACATTAATATAAAAGTAAAGGCTAAAATCAACAAAAGAAATAAAAATCTAGATAAAAACTTGCAAAAATCGATTGAAAATGCTGGTTTACGGCACCGCTACACTGTATATTTATGGAATTTCAAAAGCTTTTGCGGAAGCGTATTATTTCAAATCTACAGTATGAATTCTTGTTATGTTCCAAAATATGTTATTTTCATACAGTTTGAAGAACTTTAATTATTTACCAAAATATGTGAGCGAGCAGCTTTAATAAAACTGTAAAAAATAGGACAAACATACGACAAATGTGTCCCAATTGTGCACAAATAAATCGCTTTTCCCCAAAAAAGTTAAAACAATAGTGATGTTTAACAGTACCACAACACGTCTTATTCCGCGAACTGTACACACTTAGCTGAAACTTTAGTTTGGTGACAATTCTTTTAATTAAGATGTAACTCGATGTTGTGTTTAAATGCACTCCCTATCACTGGTGTCAAAAGAAATAAATTTCAAAAACATAAATAATAGAATATTTGAAAGTGTTATTACTTAACGTACAAGTTTTAGCAAAACAATCAAGTCAGTATCGGTTAAATCAGCGTTTAAAAAGATGTTGTGGTACCGTAAACCTTTGCATCCTCTGTACAGTAAATGAGCAACTAGCGATTTATTGGAATAACTTGCAATAGTTGATACGTAATATTACAGTTTTTAAGCATTTTAAGGAAGACGTCAAACATCATTTGTTGTCGTAGTTTTAACATTGTGTCTTACCATTCTTAACGATCTCTTAGTATTTTTGTTTTAGTCTCTCTCTTGTCATTCTTAACGATCTCTTTGCATTTTTTAGTGTAATATGCTTGAATAGTGGGTATATTTGGTATATTACTTTTTAATCTAGTCGGTGCTTTTATTGTCATAAAACTGATTGATGCTCACATAACTGAAATTGTTTGTCATACAGTACTTTGATCTCGTGCATAAAATGATGTTGTAATAACCTAGGTCTGTGATATTACACAAATGTGATACCATTAATTCATTTGAAGTAAATAATCGTTCCTTTCCGTGGTGTGCCATCAATGACAAGGACCACAATGGAAATAAAGGAGAATCACTTTTCCCTTTTTTGTGTTATCCTTGCTATTGATGTGCATATCATGGTTTATAAACTTATACATACATCTATTTATCTGTATATGTATGCATCATGTTTGTTTTAACCATGTTTGTACATCTATGATATACGTAAATAAATCTATCTATCTATCGATATATTTATTACAGAAAGCCTCTATGTTGATTATTTTTGCTAAAGTGGGGCCTTTTTCGATATATGATGTTGTTTAGAAATGTATTTATTAATCATTTTCATCATTTGTGTTTACAGAATATAATCTGCTAGATTTAGCGAGTGCCCCTTTAACGAATGCAAATTTTGCATATAACTAAATTTTAAAGCTGCTCACTCTCAGTTGCCGTTGATAAAAAATAAAATTTTACAAAATGAGATACTTATAACATAAATATAAAACAAAAGGCTAGAATCAGCAGTAGAAGTAAAACTCTATGTAGGAATATGCAAAATTCGATTGAAAATACTGGTTTTACGGCACCGCTATACTATACTAGATCTATATGTTTATATTGGAATTTCAAGACTTTGCAACGGTTTATTATTTGGTAGTGTATTATTTCTAATCTACAGATATACTTGACAGGAATTTATACTGAAACCATTTTATATGACTATATTTTCTAAAATATGTTATATTTTCATACAGTTTGAAGAACTTTAATTTTTTACCAAAATCTGAGAGCGAGCAGCTTTAGTTTCTTGATTTACTTCAATTTGTACATGTTAGATGCACAGTAAAACTGATATCAGCAAATCAACATGTGATCAGGTTTGCTTTTTATATATTCATACACGAGCATTTTTGTGTTTTACATACCATGCCTTTTGTTTCCATTGCGTGTGTTAGAGATTCACCTAGCAGGGATTACTTTTATTTACACTAACGACGTCAGCACAGGTTAAGAGCGAGGCGCCGCCTATGTGTCACCATTCTAAACAATGATTTTCTTCGGGTTGAAATAACACTTTCTTAATGGAATATCTTATTTTTTGTTTGAAATAGGAAGATAAATACCTTAAGTGCTTATGAAAGTCGTTTTTTTACTCTATTAAGAGTATAACTGAGATGTCTTATTTATCCATTGAAAATAACGATCGACCTTGACAGGTACGTCATTTTGCGGGAATGTAAGCGAGGCTCTGTAGAACCTCATGTCAAAAAGTTGTGCAAATACCCACAATACGTAGTTATTTATGTGTAGACGTCATCATTTCCGTGAAGAAAATATGTCCGACAATCGGTAAGTGAATTTGGATTTTCGTTATTTTCAATCACCGGAATTTTTACGAAGGAAGAAATGAAGTCTAATTATCATGGTAAGGTATTTATGTTTATAGGTCGTTGCACTTCTATGCACAGTGTTTGATGGATATAACAATGCTTTTGAAACACTTTTAGCCCAATTTTATGGCAGAATTCATTGCCGCCGATTGCCGCTAGCGGTTCAAAGTGTTTGGTATAAACCGGAAGTTATTATTTTCTGGAAAGTGGCCGTAAATCGGATACTGCATGGAATCGGATACGATTTATTCTCATTGATTTAATGAATTGTTAGTGTTGTTGAAACTTATTGCACTTGTGACTGTAATAAATTAAACATTATAAAATGCAATGATTGTTTTCATAGAATTATAATTAAAAATGAGAAAGATTTGACAATTTATGTCTGTCTTGAAAAAAAAAAAAACCTCTATTTTGACTACTTTGTGGTTAGGTGAACTGAAAATTTAATCAATTGTTACTTTGCTCAGTTTTCATATCTAAATATGAATTAACTGGATACTTTTTGTCTCAATGCTTATAGCAGGGATTACTTTTATTTACACTGTCCTGTGACTTTGGAACATGGTGGGGGTAAGAGTGAGGTTGGGTGCGCACCATAAAAACAAAAATAATATCAAACAGGGAAAGCCACGTACCAAAAACGCAGCCTCCCCAAAACGAGCCCCACAGCACCCAGAAGTGCACACCACCAACACACACACACACACACAACACACACACACGTACACTACCAACACACACTAGCATACAAAGCACGAGGACAAAACGAACACTGTGCGCACCATAAACCGGTTTAAGCTCCCCAGTGGTGTTTTTGCCACTGACCGTTCCAAGGCGGTGCCCCACTGTGTTCCTTTAATTGTTCGTTTTGTCCTCGTGCTTTGTATGCTAGTGTGTGTTGGTAGTGTACGTGTGTGTGTGTGTGTGTGTGTGTGTTGGTGGTGTGCACTTCTGGGTGCTGTGGGGCTCGTTTTGGGGAGGCTGCGTTTTTGGTACGTGGCTTTCCCTGTTTGATATTATTTTTGTTTTTATAGCTTTTATACTAATTTATAGTGAATTGACCTCACAGTCAGAAGCTGAAATAGAAACGGAGAGTCAGGCCAGTGATATTCACCAGTCTGACGAGGTATGTGGCCTAGTAATTCAAAAATTTGTGTTCATAATAAAACAAATCTTTATGATGCACTACTAGTCCTAAAATACCTTTTCTGATATTTAAAAGCCAACTGAAAGTTTTTGAATATTAAACTTTAAGGTAAAATTTTGTTGACATTTTTATTTAAATTTTTGCATTAACATTGTTGTCAGGAAATTGTCAAATTGTGCTATTGTGGCAACCCGGACGTACACCAGTGGGCGCCGACCAGTCAGTGCATACCTAAAAGCAGCAGCCATACAACATCAGACTCAGTGTCACTCTTCAGTGATCAATCTAACCAGGTATGTGTTCAAAATATAATTTTCAAATAGATAATTGGCGTTCATATTACAACAAATCATCACCTTTAACAACATAAAATGAGAATGCTGATATTACAAAAAATCAACTTAAAGTTATTGAATATTTCAACTTTTAAGGTAAAACTTTGTTACCTTAAAAAAAAAATTACATGAACATTGTTATGGTTGCAGTCAGACGATGATTCTAGATCAACTGTAAGCACCAGTTCTTGGGGTATTTCACGGCTACCACCATCTCTTGTTGAGGAAATCAATGTAAGTATTTAATAATCTATCATAAACAGTGATTACAAAATCTGGTACAAAGCTTTGAAACAAACTTAAAGAATATTTCTGTTCTGTCTTTATATATATAATTTTAATAAATATCAAACAAATATTTTCCATTTAATGTTGTACCATTTTGCTCTATATATTAGAGTATGTTGATGGAAATGATATTCTCACTTACATGTCTTTTCAAAACAACATTTTTATTAAACTAAGGACACAGCTGATAAGGCCAGTAAGTGTGACGGAAATTGCCCAACTGCAAGGCGTCTTCGGGAGGAGATTGAGATATTAAAAGTTGAGATCAGCCATTTGCATCTTGCACTCAATAAGGTTTGTCAGAGTTTGCTTACATGTATATTAGAGCTTGTAGTTCACTAACATTAGTGTACTACATGTTGTGTACTTATATTAGCATCCCTGTATTTAGCTTGCCTGCTTTTCAAAGAATACATGTGATATGTTTGGCATCATCTTAGCATTTTTTATTTCAGCCTTGGGAGGACTCTGTGATGGGCAGTTTTTAAATCCCACTGGGACGAAACTGTTTTGATTTCTGTCCTCTGGCCTGTTTCGTCGGGCCCTTAAGGGTGTTTCTCTTGGTGCTCTGCCTTCTGCAAATGCATTGAGTACATACGTTTATTGGTTCTCAAGGTTTTTTTTTTTTTTATATATTTATACACGAGCATTTTTGTGTTTTACATATCATGCCTTTTGTTTCCATTGTGTGTGTTAGAGATTCACCTAGCAGGGATTACTTTTATTTACACTGTCCTGTGACTTTGGAACATGGTGGGGGTAAGAGTGAGGTTGGGTGCGCACCATAAACCGGTTTAAGCTCCCCAGTGGTGTTTTTGCCACTGACCGTTCCAAGGCGGTGCCCCACTGTGTTCCGTTAATTGTTCGTTTTGTCCTCGTGTGTTTGCTTTGTGTGCTTGTGTGTGTTGGTAGTGTATGTTTGTGTGTGTACATGATTGTGTGTATGTGTTGTGTGTGTGTGTGTGTGTGTGTGTGTGTGTGTGTGTGTTGGTGGTGTGCACTTCTGGGTGCTGTGGGGCTCGTTTTGGGGAGGCTGCGTTTTTGGTACGTGGCATTCCCTGTTTGATATTATTTTTGTTTTTTGGAAATAACTCAATACATGTTCTTATTGAAACTTGGTACACAGCTTACCAAAGACTAAAATAACTTTTATCATTTTTTAGTTATGACCCTTCTTTGACTTTTAAATAACAGACAATTTCCTCTTGTGTATACATTAGGATAGATGCTTGCCTATATTACATGTAGTATGCATTTGCATGGAAGTTCTTATTCCTGAAATTTCATGAAACTGCCTTATTTGATAAGAACTGCATGCATTAATCTGAAATCATACAGTATACTTAGTTTCTGTTAGTGTATAACTATATATTCCTATCTGAAACTGCTTTTCTTAAATTCTTGTTGTAATAATGGTGAAAGCTTACATATATCTGCTCTTTTCTTACTAAATTGTAACACAAGATAAAGTAATGCCTCTCTAGGATCAGTTTTTGGCCCATACATTACCTTTACACACATACAAAAATATTGCACATCTGACGTATGTCTCTCATGATAAAAACAATAACTGACTGATGTTATGTACATCAAAAACTCGAATATCTTCTGTTATTTTTTTAATAACTCGTATGACAGAGATTATGTTAGTTCAATGGTTTTCTTTAAGGACTAAAAGTGATTCAATAAGAGAGGTTTTACTGACTGGTTGTGGTTTTATACTAACACTCGCCTAATCTTGCTTTAATAGCCCTCATCCTCACCAGTTTTCAATCGAAAGAGGAGAAATATTCAAGATGGCAGCAACTAACCTTGATTTAACTAATGAATTAAAACTAAAAAACAAAACTCAAACTGAAATTGCCAAATGGTTATGTGAAAAGCACCCTACATCTTTTAAAGCTTCAGAAGCTGCGTATAGAAAATGTGTACAGAAATGCAAGGAAACATACAGAAAACTTCAAAAAAACAAGAATTCAAAAAAAAGTAAAGAAGCCTTTGATAATTTTTTAAGGTCAGAAATACCATTTCCTCAATTTAGAACTCTAGAACCTAATGAAAAACAAGGTGAATTGCCATGCTCCTCAAATGATGATCATCATGAATGTTCATACAGAACTGTTAGTTTTGACTTGGCTCTTGAAACAAAAATACTTACTGAGGAAAAACAGGAACTAATCGAAACAGTGGCAGAACTCAGAAAGAGTAAAATACCTAAGAAAACTGTTTTGAAACTTAGAAGTGCAATTAAAGCACAGAAATTGGAGAAAGATGTTCTTCAAAGCAGAATAAATAATAAAGATCAACTATTGAAAAGAATAAGACTTCAAAATACTCGCTACTTGAAAAGAATCAATAATTTATATAATACTGTTGCACAAATGTCTGGGCAAATTAAAGACTTGAGAAGTGAGCTTACACGCCAAAAACTTGAAAAGGAGATTGAACTTGAAACCAGTAGAAAAGATCTGTCAAATACCATTGAAGAACGTGATTGGCTTGCTGACATGATTAATGATTCAGACACTGTAACTTTTTATGACAATTTTGAGGGCAAGTATAGTTATGAACTACGAGAATGTATATACACACTTCTTTCTTTGAATATTAGTGCTCAGAATGTTACACCTGCCATTGAATCTGTGCTTAAGCTAGTAGGAAAAAAATGTGAGAAACTGCCTGCTAGGTCTTCCATTCTAAACATGAATGTAGAGAGGCTTGTTCTATCACAAAAACAATTGACCGAGGTTATTCCAAATAAGCCAAACTTAACATTATACACTGATGAAACTTCCAAGTTTGGTGTTAAATACTCGGGATACCACGTCTCTGATGAGGAAGGTACTATGTATGTACTTGGGATGAGACAACTTGAGACTAAATCTGCACAACATACCCTGAATGTCTTTCAAAACATTTTGGCGGATATAGAAGAGAGAAGTGAAGAGGCAAACAATACAGCTAAGAACATTTTGTTGAAGATTTCAGCTACTATGAGTCATGAGTCATAGAGCTAGCACAGAAAAAAAGTTCAACAGACTCTTAGAAGAGCTACGGTTAGATGTGCTTGCTGAATTGGTGGAGAACTGGAATGAGCTAAGCCAAGCTGAGCAAACAAGTGTTAGTACTCTCATGAATTTTTTCTGTGGGCTCCACAGCCTGGTTCATTTCGCTGAAACCTGTAACGCTAGCTTGATTGAACTTAAAAACGCGAACTTCAATAATGAACCTCCAATATTTGACAAATCATTTTTAAAAAAATCAGAGTCAGGTGCAGCAAGATTAATAAGAACAGCCTGCTAAGCTTTGGCAAGAGGAGCAGATGAAAAATCTGGCAAGTTCAATGACTTTAATTTATATATGAAGCCGGTTTTGAAGGATAATGACATGAAAAGCATTCCTCTTGAAGAATTTCACGGGAACCGTTTTAATATCCTTTTTGAGAGCGCTACTGGTGTGTTCTTTATGAAAGACCAGATTCAGGAATTTCTCAAAGGAAATCAGACAAACAAGCTGCTGAAAGCAGTGCTTCATGACATCAAAGTGCCATGGTATTTAAGTGAAGTGAAAGCTCTTGGTTTAATTAGTAAACTCATCACTGTGCCATTGTGGTGCCTCCTTGAAGATAAAACTGTTCACATTTTAGACATGAACAAACATTACTTAGAACTTATGAACTTCTTTGACGAAGCATTGAATGATATACCTAGCTTCATGAAAGGGACAATTCTTCCATTCGGTGAGAAGACGTTTGTAAAACAAGATCCGTTGTTGGAATCTCTATTGGCAGATTGGGTATATGATGACAAGGTTGCAGTGTGTTTGAATATCATGCTACCAGCGCTCAGTCAGTTATGCAAAAGGATTTTCGCTGACCACTTGCCTGGTGGTTGCTGGGAAAATGTAACTGATGAAATGCGACAAAGAACATCTGGAGCTGCCAAACACAACAAATTTGCGGAATCGGTATTTGGTTATCTGGACACTTAGGATGAAGCCAAGTGTATCAGTGTTAGCTTCAGAAGCTTTCGTTATGTTCTCGGCAAATAAAACCAAACAATGGCTGGAAAGAAAAACCGAATTTGAAAAGAACACGCTTATTCAAGAAGCAATGAAGAATGTTTCTTTGGTGAGAGCAAATTACAAAAGAAGGACAGAAGAAATTGAAGTCAATCAAAGGAGAAAGGTTGAAGAGTATATTTGTGAAGCAGAGGCAGCTGAGTATAGGCGACTGAATCGGCTGGAAGGGTACACACAGAAGATGATTTATTACGGTCTGTGGCAGACTGAGAATGAGGTTGATAGTGCCCTGAAAGAGATAAGTACCAAAAAGGAAAGAATGGAAGCTCTAAAAGCTCAATTAAACTTTAGGAAGCATGTTCTGAAACAAGACCCACAGAATAAAGAGAACTTGTATCTACTTTCAAAGAAAGTAAATGACGTCAAGCGCATTTTGACTATTGATGAAATAGCATGTAATGGCAAGAAGCTTGTAAGACACGCCTTCTCCATTGATACATCTCATGATCCCAACCCTGATCTGCCAATTCTTACCAGCAAAACCATTAGCCATCGCTTTATTGAAGATGGTGAAAGCAGCTGGTGGAAGGGTAAAGTTATCTCACAGGTAATTTTCAGTGTTAAAACTATCGACAACACAGGAAGCGTATAGTCATCTTTAAACTCCCCCATACCTGTGGAACGTAAAACTATTCAAGGGCATTTAAACAAGTGCTTACGGTATTCTTTACATAACTGGTGTTCTCTGTTTACTTAAACCTTTAATCAGTGCTAAAATAAAACTACTTACTGCATAACTAACTCTTGCTGTACGGTGACTGAATTTTAACATGTATTTTAAGTTAACATTCAGTCTGCTTATTATTTACTCTTTTTTTCAAAAATAAATGTATATTTTTATAATAGACTTTTAGTGTAACAAATGAAATCATTCTTCTAGAAAGTCCTTTACATAATCTGCTTGCTGTACATTTAGCTATTCAACTTTATATAATGCCAAAATAGGATACAATAACCAAAAAATAATTTATTTTAACATAATTTAGGTGCCTGGTTATCCTGAGTATTTCAATATCATTTACGATGGGGACACAGCTGTTTATGTGTACCGGTTCCTTGAGGCTACAGAGCAGGGGACCTTAGAGTACTTGTGCAGTAATTTGTATGTGGATATGTGTAATAAAGGTTATAAAGATATACAGTTTTTTTTCCAAATTATGGTGTCATGTAACAGATAAACGTTTTTTGTCGAAATTATGGTATCACGTGATTGTGAAGTAAGGATATTTCAATTGGTTGTTAAATTTTAAACAAAAGAGATAGACACTTCAAATAAAGAGCATTATTTTACATTTAAAAATACCTTTCCAATGATATATAATACTCTATATTTTGGCAAAATGTAAAAACTGGCCTGTCTTTGTTATTTACACTGTCCTGTGACTTTGGAACATGGTGGGGGTAAGAGTGAGGTTGGG
Source organism: Saxidomus purpurata (assembly GCA_022818135.1). Classification (NCBI taxonomy): domain Eukaryota; kingdom Metazoa; phylum Mollusca; class Bivalvia; order Venerida; family Veneridae; genus Saxidomus; species Saxidomus purpurata. Next base: position 17,855,976 of record JAFMSR010000019.1, on the reverse strand, counting down.
TGCGCACCATAAACCGGTTTAAGCTCCCCAGTGGTGTTTTTGCCACTGACCGTTCCAAGGCGGTGCCCCACTGTGTTCCTTTAATTGTTCGTTTTGTCCTCGTGTGTTTGCTTTGTGTGTGTGTGTGTGTGTGTGTGTTGTGTGTGTGTTGTGTGTGCTATGGGGCTCGTTTTGGGGAGGCTGCGTTTTTGGTATGTGGCATTCCCTGTTTGATATTATTTTTGTTTTTATGTTTAAAGGCGGTAAGAGAACCACAAAACGAGCCTGAGAACAGAATTTCAAATATCCAAGAGGTTAGTGCAAGTTATAATCACCAAGTAGCGTAGTAATCCCCGACATTCGTTGAAAAGAGGAGGTAAAGGAAAATCTAGTGTGTCCATTTTAGCAATTAAAATAACCGAATATTGAAAAATGTATTTGTTTGTCTTATATTTGCTTTCTGGTTTAGCATTCCATGTCAACGCATATTTCTCAAATCAAAACACGTTTTCCTTTGATTATGCAGTCGCATTTAAACCAACCATCGCGAAATGAGATAAGTGTTTTGCCTATAGCATACACAAAACATGCAAACATTAATAGTATGTGTTATATACCTTTGTTTTCAGCCTGTTCAATAGCAAAACAATGTATACATGTAGACGGCATAACATTTTAGTGCTTATATTCAGGGACTTAGGGAAAACACAAATTTTAAGTTCTTTTATTGTGGCGTATGGGTTAACTGTACGTGTACAGTATTTATTTTACCTGATGTATAACAACATTTGATGTAACAAATAACGATCTGTAACTGTTTTGGAGAAAAAATCTGTATAAATGTAAAAAACTCAATACCTATTTCTCCTCGCTGTCCTGAGTTCACAATTTCAACTTCAAAGTAGAAACTAAACGAGTATTGTCTGTAAACATAGAGTCCTACATTGATACCAATACCGTCATAACTGAAACAAAAAAAACAAAAATAATATCAAACAGGGAATGCCACGTACCAAAAACGCAGCCTCCCCAAAACGAGCCCCACAGCACCCAGAAGTGCACACCACCAACACACACACACACACACACACACACGCACGCACACACACACACACAATCATGTACACACACACATATACACTACCAACACACACTAGCATACAAAGCAAACACACGAGGACAAAACGAACAATTAAAGGAACACAGTGGGGCACCGCCTTGGAACGGTCAGTGGCAAAAACACCACTGGGGAGCTTAAACCGGTTTATGGTGCGCACCCAACCTCACTCTTACCCCCACCATGTTCCAAAGTCACAGGACAGTGTAAATAAAAGTAATCCCTGCTAGGTGAATCTCTAACAACACGCAATGTAAGCCAGTAAGGTTAAAAACGTCTTCTTTAATTCTCGTGTGAATTGTCACAATTACATACAGTCAAACAAATTCAACAAAAGGAATCAAAAGTTAAGCATTTAGTACATGTACTAATTACTCTTCTTTAATTGTACATTTGTATTACAATTAAATTAGTGAAGTTTCCAGGACAATAAATATGAGACCTGATGACCCCACGCGCTTAACGTATTTTCTAATTATTTGCTGGCAAATATCATGGGACACACTATTCAATGTGCAATAACAACCATTGGAATTTGGAAATACAAGCAACTTGAAAATATTGATAAACAAACATTACCCGTGTGTGAATATGGTGTATGTTTTCCTGTTCGTTTCTTTTTTGTTAATAGTCCGGTCGATCTTCAGGTGAAACTGCCAAGACCCCTGATAGGCATAGGTTGAAGAGACATATGCAGATACAAGGGAATCCGGGTACCAGACCATGGCTGTTTTACGAATAGACCCCTTGGTTCATTTACTTTTCAGGTGTATACACTTACAGTGGCGCTCACGTTTTTGTTCCGTTTTTCGGCAGGAAAACGCGAGCAGCGCCCGTTTTTCGCCCGTTTACCGAACGGGGCGTTTTTCGGCTCGCACCGTTTAAAAAAACGCGTTTTTCTGCCCGCCCCGTGAAAAAAAACGGCTGGTTGCACTGCACATGCGTGAAAAGCGAGTTCCTGCGTTTTTTCCCGTTTTTTTTACCGGAGTATCAAATGCGCATGCGTGAAAAGCGAGTTCCTCCGTTTTTCGCCGTTTTTTCCGGGGTAGCAAATGCGCATGCGCCACATGTTTTTCTTCACTGTTTTAATTTTTTTGTAAAATTATGCCTATCCGTTCAAACTATTAAAAATCGCGAGTATAATTATAGATGTTAAGTTTATAATGTGGTCCGATTAAGATTGTTTTTTTTGTTTCTTATTTTCAAAAACAAAGTATAACTACCACCGGTAGTTAGATCATTACTCCCGCGTTTTCATCATAACATAAAATAAGCGGGTACATATCCGACAAGATGGAGAGCGAGGGGAAGGCCTTGTAATAGATAGAAATAATTTAGCACCTCCACTGTCCCTATTATGTTACTATGAAAAATCTATAACCAGTAGATATACATTTAATTAAATTAAACCTGCTCGATCATATGATTTCAGTTTTCAAAATAAAACTGTAACATCGGCAGTTGAGAATATTCATGGCCATGCTTCTGGTTCAATTAACATAGATTCTTTAATTTGTCCATGTACAATATTTCCATATTCTTGTTCACAACTTAATCGCTCTCGAGACTAACTACTATAGGAATCGCTCTTGTCAGACTTTTCATATCCTGATAAATTGCAAAACGTATAGTAATATCACGGACCTATATACACATATAGTGTATATAGGTCCGTGGTAATATATTTAGGAAATAGATTTCACTTTTGAGTGATATACCGGTAAGTATATCACTGCGGGGTGTGTAAATGCGTAGTAATCTAATTACGAAGACCTGAGTGATTAATTTCGAAGCATCTACCAACACACAGTGATATAATAACCGGTATATCACTTAAAAATAAAATCTATTTCCACTCTAAACCGTTAATCTAAACAAAAACATGTTGGATGGGGTACTATTTGCTGCATTTTCATGAAGTCGCTGTCTTGAAAGTTGTAGTTTTCCGTGCATTCCATGCATTTCGTGAAATTTTGGCTGTTCTTTTTTACTTCTCAAAAAAGCGCTATACGTCTTATTTTTGTTGTGTCTGATATTGCTGGCGATACCGGAAGTGTAGAAAATTTTACTGCAATTTTTTTTACATCACGTGAATTCATTAACAACAATACCAATCCAAGCATATTAGCACAGACACACTCGTAGATTTCGTGTGAAAATTACAAGGGAGGTAATTTCAGCAGTCAAAAATAGTTCCGGACCCCTAGCGTGATATACTTAATAGTTTTATCACGCTCAAATCCTTCTTTGTGTATATAGGAGAAATTTCCAATCGTGTTAGAATATGAGTTATACTAACACAAGTGGCATAAACATAATAAGGTTGTTTATTATTTTACGATAAAATACAGTACTTTTATCAAAGGCCGGCAAGGTGCCAAAAAGGAAGTATTTGCAAGACGTATGTAAACAACCTGTCCAATTGCATTTTGTGTTTTCAAGTTACAATGATGTACTGCTACAAGTTGAATATAGTTGTGCAAGAAAAAATTGTAATAATAAATATGTGCCATCATTTCATCGTTTATTCTAAAATGATTCATGGTTTTGTCTCTATGTACAAAGAATTGAAAAATTATGCTATATTAAATCATAAACAATGCAGGAACAGATATGCTGTAAACATTACGTCATATTGCACCGCATGACGTTAAATGAGTGTTCGCATAGAAAACGCTTTGCATTTATTAACCTTTAGAAATACCTGGTCATGTGAGAATCAAAATATCATCCTTCTCAGCTTTGTAAAAGTCTTATAAACAATGATCTGTCGTACTGATGTGCTGTTAAAAATGGTTAATTACTGTGTATTAGTGCTCCAATTCATTGTTTTTTTAAACGATGAACACCGCTAGAACGGATGTTATTTCATAAATAAAATAGTTATTCGTTCAAATGCAAAAAAAAAATCACTTGTGCTATGTACTCATTTTTTAAAAATTACTAAGCATTTGAACTCCTGTGTTTTATTCAACAACAAATACAGGGACACATTATTACTTCATAAATAAAATTTACTTTGAAGTATTCACACTTCCTTCGGCAAAGTCATTAAATTCTATTTGTTAACAATTGAATTATATACCGACAGTTATTAGTTACTGTCTGTCATTGCCGTGACAAAAAAAGCATGCAGCTAAGAAATGACAGAGAAATTGCAGCTTTTTGCTTACTTGAAAATACCACAGTACGGGGTGTAACCATACCGGTATGTATCGCATCTCAAGGAAATTGCAATATACCGGTCTTATCGCGCACCCCTACTCATTGCACATGTTACAAATGGACTGCCTATTTTACTTGCCATAAGGATACTTCTTCCTGAATTTGGCATTAAAGTGATCAAACCCATGACTCTTGTATTGATGCAAACACGCAATTACTGCCCCATAGCAGCTCTACCATTTAGCTAAAACTAGAATTAAGGCAAGTATTACTTTTAACTTTGGATTTTATCTCAAGGCATTTAAACGAAAGCAGTGGTAAGGTAGCCGGATACAGCTTCATAGACTTTGTATAACTGTGAAAAATAATCGATCAAGTGGAACACGCCAGTAGTTACTGTGAAATAGGTGAACAAATGTGGGAGAAAAGAATGGATAAACACACCATAGTCAAAGCGGCAACTATAACAATGCCCCACACCCCCCACCTCAAGGTAGCATAATAAAATAGAACTATCACTGAAGGTAATGAATACCCCAAAAAAAACCCATCTCTGAACGCCATACTGACACAGTATTCTTAATTATATCACATTTGATGCTTATAATTGGACTATGCACAATGACTGTAGGCATGCTATTTATCTCTTCTGTGTATCATTATTTTGACCAGAGGGTTAAGAAAATCAGAGTGCACAATATTTAATTATCTTAAACACCTGTCACCTTGACGTAGTGACCCAAAACATTGACAAAGTCCAACAAGGCATGATATTTATTACTTTGTGAAATATCATTAATTTGTGATAAGGGGTTTTGGAGATAGAGTGCAAAATATTTTACTATCAAAAGCCCGTTAATGTGACCTTTGACCTAGTTACCAGAAATATGGACCATGCACATCAAGGCATGGAACGTATCATTTCTGAGAATAATAATTTAATTCTAACCAAGAGTTTTTCAGGGATTGAGTTCCGTAAGTCTACGGATAGACGGACAGACAGTCAAGCTGAATCCAGTATACCCCCTTACACTTTGTGCAACTGGGGTATAGAAACATTTCCGCAGGTCGAGACATTGGTAAATTGTTTTGAAGGTGACTGAATAAAAATTAGCCACTACAATAAACAGTCCTGTTCTTTCAGTTTTTCCTATTTTTTATTTTTGTTTTTCATACACAAGAATATTATGACTGAAAGCTGCAATGAAGATTCATTCTTCAAGAGAACTGAGTTCCATTTAAGTTGCTCATCTGAGCAACCAATAACATTGTTATTAATGTCATTGTCGTACTCTAGTTCTGTAGTAACCAATACTGTATGTACTGCAGTACTAAATAGTATTCTATTAAATTGCTAAAGCACTGCATTTCTGCATTGTCCAAATCAATTCAAAATATCTCGATGCATTAAAAAGTTACAACCTGAAAAAATTGAAAAAAAGTTCTCATGCGTCCATTTGTTATCAAAGTGCGACCTTGATATTTGAGCTTGCATTCACCATGCTGTGATTACAATTATATATATAAATTACTAAGGTTATTTCGCATGCTATATTCTTCATCACCAGCTACTGTTCTAGAGTTTCAATGACTTCTCTTATAAGAACAAAAATTCACAGCTAGCGTAGCATTATCACTTCAGCTGGCACTTGGTATTGTATCCAATATGGATGTTGTCTGGCCAAATGATGTTTCTTGTGAGCTATCAATTTGCTGATTTTACTGTTGTTCTTTCCTTATCTTCATCTTCAAAAAATCAATGTACATGAATTCCAAATATGAGTAAACTCAGCGAAGTTCTTCTTTAATGTTAACTGCATGTTGTCAATACATCAAGTGTTCCATTGTCTCACCTCAATTATCAATTCTTTTCATTTGATGCTTTTGTTTTCCTGTTTTGTTTATTCCGTTGAAACTGAAAAATCTACTTTTATGCATATGATGTCAAGTCTCATCACCAAGGTAATATGATGAATAAAAAAAAGAACTTCATCTTCTAAACTGATACAGCCATCTGGATCACCACAGAATCCTTCAGTTAACAATTGCAATGATAGACTGTTTTCTGTTGTTTTCATATCTTGGTCTATTGAACTTCCCTCAGCACTGCATGTACATGACGCTTTTTTCTACAATAAATTAAGAAGAAAAATTATCAATTGCATTTTGTTTTATGTCTTACAACTAATAACTGATACACATACTGAAAATTTACTGACTGAATAGTTAACAGTGCAGGTTATGATCAGACTACATGATTTTGATCTGCACAAGAGGCAAAAGTGTAAGCAAATTGCTAAAAACTAAACTAGATGCCCACGTGCAACATGTCATCCCTGCCAGCTGTCAAAAGGACTAACTCCTTACCAAATAGAGATAGGTCAAAATTCACCAAAATATTGGATGTAACATGCATGTTGTACCACATAAAGGTAGTCTCGATTTTTCTCTACGGCGAGTAATAAAAATGTTACAATATAAGCTATTTATAGTAAAACAAAGGGAAGAAATTCTAAAAACAAAGGAAGCTCATGGTGGTGAACATTTGTGCAAGGTAACATCAAAATCCCTCCATACATGAAGAGGAAATGCTGTGGACAAAGATATTTTTGAATTTGACCTTTAACCTCTAAGTGTGACCTTGACCTTAGACCTAGGGACCTGGTTCTTGCACATGACACTAAGTCTCATGGTGGTGAACATTTGTGCCAAGTAACATCAAAATCCTTTCATGCATAAAGAAGAAATGCTCCGAACAGTCATTCTTGAGTTTGACCTTTAACCTCTAAGTGTGACCTTGACCTTAGACCTAGGGACCTGGTTCTTGCACATGACAATCCGTCTCTTGATGGTGAACATTTGTGAAAATTAACATCAAAATCCTTTCATGCATGAAGAAGAAATGCCCCGGACAGTCATTCTTGAGTTTGACCTTTAACCTCTAAGTGTGACCTTGACTTTAGACTTAGGGACCTGGTTCTTGCGCATGGCAGTACGTCTCATGATGTTGAACATTTGTGCCAAGTAATTTAATAATCCTTTGATCCATGGATAAGTTACAGCCGAGTCAAACTAAATTCAGCTCGCTCACAAGGACACACGCATGCACATGTATACACCGAACCATTTTTTGGACACCTATATTGAGCTTTCGTAAGCTGCTTGGCAAAAATGGTTATGATGTTTAACAAATATGTTGACCCAGGAATCAAAATGTACAGGATTTACAGTAGATTGTCTATGTAGTGTATTAGGATTTGTTTAATGCAACGTAATTTATCAAACTTGTAATGTTTGCTAAATATAAAATATTTTTAAGCTAAAATGAATTAGTATGAACTAATGACTTTTCGAGCTGAAGGCTGATTCTGGCTGCCTGGCCATCATTTTGAAGTAAAATCTTTTATTTTGTGTGATTTATTGTTAAATGTCTTAATATTATTAAACTCCCTAAATGACAGATGTAATATCACAGATCTATAAACCTTGAGCAGCATTTTATAGATTCAAATCAAAATACTCTGTGTTTAAACTTTGTGTACTTAGTGAAATCCTAGACATTTCTAATTCTTTGAGACTCTTATACATATCTGTACTTAAATTGCCTGAATGATTGAACTGTTATTTAAATAAAAAAAAGATTGTCATATTTTACATAGTGTCTAACTTGGAACTCATTAAAAAAGACTTTACTACTTGATATCTGATATTTACTCAAAATTTCCCATAGAACAACACTTCTTTAGTTTAGTTTTTAAACTTCCAAAAATGATTTTCAATCAGAAACTTCCAATTTGAAAAATAATTCTACAATTCCAACTATGGTTCAATCAACTGATTATGAAATACAGCTGTTAAATGCATTTCAATAAAACTGAACAAATGGTGCGAATATAAAATAAAGCGTCCCGCTGACCAATAGTTCTTCAGTATAGCCTGAATTTTGACCTTGAATATTGAATAACTATACACCGTTTCAATTATTCGGTAATTTGAATTATCTGCCCTTTGATGACGTCATGCGGGGATGTGCCTTTAAAACGAGATAATGGCGCAAGCGTGATTGTTGACCACTGCATATATTATTTCATCGAAGGAAAGCTAAATCTAGGTATTTTTGTAGCTTTTACAGCTTTTACAGCTTGAAACTGTAGACATATACCGTATAGAGATAACTTAAATGAAATCATAGTGGAATGACGAAGACAAGTGAATCAAATGTTTGCGCGATTTAACCGGAAGCTTTTTTATACTTCAAGTTTTTAACGACTGGTGATATACAGTTGTAGATATGTAGCAAAACCAGTTGGTACTACAATTGACTCACCTAAAAGCGTTTACTTTATTTATTAAGAAATCTACAATAAAGAACAAATAAAGGAACTGCCACAGAAAAGTTTGTCTTTGCTAACATCACTTTTCATAAGTGATTAAATGACTGGCATGAAGAAATCATTTTCAGTTTTTACATCATCAGCAGTGATGCGCACCAGGGCACAGTCTTGAGTTTAACACTCGACCATCAATTGATATATTTTGCTACATACATGTACATTATTCAAACAATTATTTTACTATTCTAAGGCAAAGACATTTTTCTCTCTTTTGTTCAGATCATTGCAGGTTCTCAATTGCCAAACCAAATTTCCTACGTGTAGGTGGCAACTGTGCAGCCTCTTTAAATATTCTGTTTTTGTTTGATAATATTTAGAGTTCCCAAACTGAGAACACTCATCCACGGCGTTGGGATCTCGGACACAAAATATTTAGTTAAGAAAACAAGTACTATGTATTTTATATTTATAATTAATTTGTTTAATATTTTCATTCTGGGAAGGGCCGTTTGCTAAGTTGAAAGAACATGTGGCCCGACAAATTGCATTTTGTTTCGTTGTGTATATATGTCATTGTATTAACATATGTGTTTGTTGAAAAATAAAAGATGATTAAACTAAACTAATAATCTGTTACTCTTGATTTGTAAAATGAGACAGATCTAGTATTGTCAAGGCATGACAGTAGCGCTTCTTAGATTTCATATTAGATTTCATCTCGTAGTATATTCTACGTTCCTGATCTCAGTTAACACTAGTTACACACACAACCATAAATTCACATGAATGCTACATATCAATAACTGGTCACCAAATTTGTCACTAATTGGTAAGCTGTTTATGTGATCACTGGACCTTTCATAGGGGTTTTATGGGACTCTGTGTATTGTACATGATTATGCCCAAGGGCATTTCGTGGCCACCTGATGTTTTATGACATGTACACTGCAGTAGGGCACCAGTTAATTGTTACACACATCTTATTAAAATTGACAATGTTATTATCACTAATAGTTCACATATTAACACGAAAACAGTTTGCGGTATGATGCAACTTTCAAGCAAGAACGTAGAATATTCTACGTTTCTGTTTCAAGTTAAAAGTATTTATGTTACACATTTATGTTGTACCTTTCATTTTAGTTTTCATTTCATAACCTTACATTGTTGAAAAGATATATTAATAAAATGCATGGAAATGAAAAAAAGATGGTGTTTATAAAAATTAATATTTCTAATTATGTCTTCGATTGTTAAAATAATAGGCCTTAGTAACATAATTAGTCCAGACATATGGCAACTTTTTACGGTAAACGGACATTATCCCCTTAGCAGAAACCGTCTCTATAGAGTATTCCTGCCCCCTAGCTCGTACTTTTTTAAAAATGTTTCTTGACAATAATTCTCACTAAACAATGCATTAATTACTTTAATGCATGTAAATCACATTATTCATTTTTGTTTATTTCAAAGCAGAATAATTACAGCATCCGTAAACTTTATTCGAAAATACACCAGTTTTTTTCTAAAATATTTCTAAATAATCGCCGACTTTTTTCACAGTTATATTATAATTATGATAATTACGTAGAAATGATGTATAAAATAACAAAATCATTACCAATTACGCCGTAAAAAACTTGTTAAACCTGATTGATGTTTACGAACTATTACGAAGTAAGTGTCAGCGATGGTTTCATTTGTGCAATTTATCATCGTATGACGTCACAGCCGGTAAGGGACGCAACTCTTGGTCGGTAGATTATCGATTAATTGAAAGGGTCTATAAGTATAAACTAAACTAATTACAGTAAGATCTCAGTAAAACCATGGTTCAGTGCTCAAAATTGAGACTATAGTGTACTTTATGGCCCCTCTGACATAGCTATGTTATGTAATCTTACATAACATACTGATAAGGGAGAAATTGAAGCAAAGGTTTAAGTACTGCCTAAGGCAATAAAACAACTTGAATAGGCTGTGGATTAATGAGGGACCAGCTTCATTTCTTAAAACAAGAGAATAAGATTAATTGTTACAATGAATAATGTACAGACCACTTTTTTCTACTAGTTTTTTAATGAAAATGACAGCTATCAGAACTGCAGCATTTTGTTGAAAATCCCAAGTTCTTTAATAATACCAGACATTAATTTCTGCCTTTCTGATTCAAATGCAGAAAATGATAAAAATATTTCAGTTTTAAAATTGTGATCTTTTTCAACAGTGCACACTATTGGCAAATAAGTATTGTTTAATAATCAACTGTTACATACCATCAAGTCCAAAATGTACAGGGTGACTGCATGTATATTGAATTTAGGGGGTTAAAAGCTGTGGACAACACACAAAGTTAAGGAAACCTAAAGCAATATGCAATAAGACCATCACTTAAATAAAGACTGTTTCAGAAAATATCAAGTATATTATTGGTCATGTTGGTACATTAACCTAATACCAATGGCACTGGACACTAAATCAATAGAAAAGTAAAGGACATACACTGGTAACTTTGTTTATAACAAACTCATTGGTACCATATCATTATCCGGAGTTTGTTATATCCATATAACATTTTCATAAGAAAAGTAAAATAAAGAAAGAATCTCGGGCAGAGAAAATATATTCCTTATATCCTGATTTCGCTATATCCACAGTCTTACATACAAATTTTACTATAAATCAAATATCATTTCTTAATAAAATATCATAAAAACCAGAATACACAAAATTTAATAAACAGTTTTAAGAAAAACATGTAGCACTGATTTCTGTGAATGCTCTTTAAGAATGGTGTTGATTACCGGTAATGTTATTTTACACTGAAAGGAAGAGTCACCCCAAAAAGTTCCTGTCTGGCCGGTCAGGGAGAGAGGGATAACATGTACATGACGCCATGCAATCCTTCTACAATTGGCTTCCTTCCATCATTTCGAAAACAAATTTCAGTATAGCATCGCCCCTACTTAAAGGACCAACCATTTCTGACTTTTGTAACACTTTCTTAAAGCACATTTACCTGCCGAACTCTATACTTTAACACCAGACACTGGTCAGTCAGGACTATATAGATGCATACGTTAACCATTATTAACTAGCTGTTGGTTCAGCAACCGGCCAATCAGATCTAACCACTGCTGGGATTCAAAACTTTGACCCTCACCCTACTCCCAAGGCAGATGCCACTATACCAAAAGTGACAGTATGTATGCATTGGCAAAGTGGGCGGGGAGGGGGCGGGTTAGAGAACCAGACCTTTTCATTCTAACATGTGGGAGCAATTGAAATTGCAAGTGAAAATCTATCAGACACTTTTCACCCATGTACAGCTATTTCATTGTTTATCCAAGGTCGGAATAGAAAAACTTGCTACAGTAAAGTTATCTGCTTTCATATTAAAAAAATTATATGATGAAAATTTGATTTAAATTGCTTCTTAGAAGGACGTTTGTTGGTAAACAGAGAAGTAACTTTTACATGTTTCATTAACCCTTAAGTCCCTGTCTCAAAAATACATGGTTATTTCATTGTCGATATATACCAACAAAAATGCTTTAAATTTGTATTTGTGCATATAAATGTTAAATACTGCAATGTACAGCTGTTTCTCTTCCTCAGTAACCAACACGCCAGTTTGAGCCCCCAGAAAGAAATACCTGGCAGTGACGGTCAATTTTTTATAGGCTTTTTTGTCATGTAAGTACTTATGTCGCTTAAAGGGGCACTCCCTACAAAGTACATCTAGCAGATTAAATTCTCGAAACAAAGATTATGTGTTCAATGAACGCAAAATGATAAATAAATACAATTTCAAAAAAGAACCTATGGCAAAAAATGCCTCATTTTGCCACAATTAATCAGGTAAGGTGACTCATCAGCTGTCATCGCTGGTCTCTATGCATCTATAACTTTTAATAATTATAATAACCAAGAAGTTGACGATCTTTGTTTACCTTGAAACTAGATTGTTTTTATAATAGCTCTATGTTTTCAAAAGTATGACATCACGGCAAAGCCGAGAATAGGTAAAACTGCAAAAATTATCAGTACCCGGATGTGCGAGCTGAGAATTATTTTTATGAAAATTAAGGGAAATCGTACATGCACAACTTAAGGACTACGCACCACGTTAGAACAACAAACCACAGTACCAGTAGTACCATGAGTACTGTACAGGGATACAATTGTTTATGAACCGTTAGCTTAAAGTCTATTAAAACCTGACATTTTACCATATACCGGTATCTGACGGTCTGATCATAAGATATAGATATGTAGGTTATATCCCTTACCCGAAAAGACAACAAGAAAATTTGTAAATTTATCATGTTTATATCATTATGCCTCAACGTTTTATCAATGTTTCACGCCCATAATAACACAAACTGAGTTAGCATTCTACTGATTCTGTAACAGCAGCATGTGACCACTGGAATTATACTGTCAGATACTGTAGCGTGGTGTCTATTTTCGTGTTTTCCTTGTGATGAACCCTAATGTCCATAACAGTTTGTCAAATACCAAATTATAATTTTCAGCTCTGCATTGTGTGATAGCATTTTCCTGAAGTTGAATTTTTCATACCAGTACTGGTTGAAGTCCTACATCCGGACGCTGTTTAAACATATTTTACGATAACTCTGGTAATTTTTGTATCTAGTAAACTTTTAACAGAAGTAAGTTAGGTCTTCTCCCAAAAGAAAACTTCTAGGAAAAGATCATTTATATATTTTTGCGGCCAGGTAGTGAGGTCACCAAATTGCTTAATTATACTGCCCAACTGTACCATGTATCCGGACAGCATTTTTAAAAAGATTTTATTTTTTGTGATGTTAGCTTTTGAATTGTGTAAAATGTTTCAATCATTTGACCCATAAATGAAATTTCATGAAAAAAGTTAAACTTGTGATTTTTATTTGCCGGGCCTCACAGAAATATTGAGCATGCACAGTATGTCATTTTCAATTTCCTCTCGACAATGTTAACATGCTTTCAGTGACTAACAAAATAGTGAGATTTCTTGATCAAATTATTAATACTTACATTATACTGTCATTTTTGCACTTTGATGATTGAAATCAAGTGTCTGTTTGATCAACAATATATATGACTGTAAATATTAATTAGGAAATAATCTATGACTTTGAGTGCTTTATCGGAATTGAAGCATTCCACCGCAAGGCGATGTGCCTGGCGGAATAATTCATTAGGACAAAGCCATAAATCATTTTGATTCTTATTATCTTATAAGCCGAAATGTTTTAAAATGATCGTAACTACTACGGACCTTTTTTCAGTTCGGCAGTAATGTGTAAAATTGCATACATAGTGGCTGTTGGAATTCACTCATCTATACAGGCAACCATTCAAGATAACACACTATATTATACAAACTTATTTTAGTTTTAATCATCTAATACATGAAATATAAAAAATAACTGACTGTGACATTATGCAGAAGATGTAAGATTCAGAACCGAACAAAGGAGACAATCAATTAAATGCATACTGTAATTTAAACTTTTGAACGTTTTAATGTGGAGTAATGACGTCAGTGTGATGACATAAACGTTTTCATTCTTTATTTTGTCTCCCGGAATCAAAACAATGCACGACTGACTGTGAATGCTGAATTTCTTGACTTTTTGAAAGGAAAGCAATGGGACGGTACTCTAAGGGCTACTTGACGTAATCAAAAACGATATTTAGGCTCTTAAACAAAACTTTTTCATGTGACTGATGTACTTATACAATATTATTCCTCTTTCTATATATTTGATTTAATTTAGTGCACAGGAGTAAAGTAGAAAAGTCGGAAGGAGCTACTTTCATGTCCGAAACTCTGCCTACATAAAGCACTCGAATTGACTTATAGAAATAAACCATACAGTAGGCATATTAGAACAATAAATCACGCATTTTCGCAAGTGTCCTGTTTGATTGTCGTCCTTGTCTGGTGGTCTCCAACCAGTATAGTAGAAATTATTATTTTCAATGCTTTCCAAATATTTTGTAAACATAACATGAGCTTAATATCAGTAATAAATGCAAGACACCTACATTTCTGGCTGTAGTGACCATTTTTTGTGTACTCTATGTCTAGAGTGGTGGAACCTTTGCTGGTGGTATCCTTATGCTGGTGAAAAAAAATGCTATTTACAGAAAAACAGATGAAGAAATAATTTTCAAGGTATATTCAGCATTGATAGTCGATGAAATGCTTTTACAGCAAAAGTAGTGATAGCCGCGCATGCAGCTCTGTGACCCCACAGCAGCAGATACATTTGTTCTGGATCCATTTCGCTAGAAAAATTCTTTAATAATAAACTTCAAAATCAACCAGTTAAAGTTAGCATTTTTGATAAAACTTGTTCTTTTTGTATAAAAATATATTTTCTATGGAAACTGTCATTTCTTTTTAGTTAATATTTAGGCTCTAAAAACTGTTTCCCACCTGTTGATTGTCAAATATCACATACCACCAACATTGGTTCCCTTCATGGTTAAAGTTTTGACGTGTGTCATGTCAATAGCTCCCAGAATGACATAGTCACCTGACGACGCACATCAACATCTTGTTTCAATTTAGCAGGGATAACATTGTGTTTTCGCTGAGGCAAATCAAAATGGTTAGGATTTCCTGCTTTCTCAACAGCCGATATACAGTTAAACTTCATTCGCTGGAACTCGAAGGGTCTGGCGATTTCGGTTTGAGGGATCGGTAGTTCGAGCAATCGAGGTTTGTCAGCATGGTCAGTCACGGGGGTCGTCATACATCTTTTATTGAGACCACATCGGGAGTTATTGCACATACAATGGTACACACATGTAAATGTGCTTGTATATTATAAACTTGTAGCTTACCCTTGATTAAAGACAAATTAAAAAGTGTTGTAATGTAAAAGTATGAAACGTTTGTCATTCATTAAATAATTTATTCAATTTTCTGAAAAAAAAAACAAACTTAAAATTAAAGCCAATCTGCTACTTATATATATATTGCTATATAAACATCGTGAGCGACTTTCAGTCTGTTTGTACATCATAACCTTTAATTGCAAATTTAAGTGTGAATAACACACGCCAGCGCTTGTGTCTGACAGCTGATTATCAATGCATTGTTTGCTCGATAATTGAGATTATCACCTTTTATTGTTCCAGCCAAAGGATGTATTTTACAATGAAATAGATCTGAAGGGACCGCGGTACAGGTTCGAGAGATCGTTGTTCGAGGTTTTGGTGGTGGAACAATATGATTTATATTGAGCTTTAGCCGGGACCGCTGGTCGGGTCCATTCGGTAGTGTTCGAGCGAACGAAGTTTAACTGTACATTCAAAATACCTCGAGCATAGGTTCCCCCACTCTAAGCACCCCTTGTATGGTCCTGCTAAACCGATACTTACTCAAAAATTATCTCCACAAACGCACAGGTAGTCGAACCATAGCCACACACCTTAATACCTATATAGGTGGGTGGGGTATGGTTCGACCTCCTGTGCACAAACGGATCCATATGGATAAGATTTGCAAAATAGTCACCGTTTGTATTCTGTCCCATCTATTTCTAAATTAAACAAAAAAGCATGCAAATTTCACCAGCTTTTCCTTGCTTACCAGTAAATACTTTTGTTAAGATATTTGTCTAACACAACCTTCTTGTCGTTGTTGTTCATGTCGAGATCCGGCAAAATACCGCAACGAATTAATCACTGACTTTGTTGTTATAATCTACAACCCATCTTGCGAAATAATGTACTGGACTGCAGTTAACAAAAACTTGAACGGGACATAGTGTCACATATATCAAAATTAAAATATCCGGGGCCGGGATACTGATAAATTAATGATAAAATTTGTCCGGTAGTTTAAACATTGCCTCTAAATTGTTTCTCTGCAATAATTGATCAGGAACGGTCTACGCAACGTATGAATTCCTGCTCTACTGTATAGATTATTATTTTATTATTTATATTTATTATTATTATAAAGCAGGTCAGCAACAACATCTGCACTTAAAGTACATTTCAATGTTATTCTGACAAAGATATGGTTCATTGATTAGTGAAACGACAACAGCCGTGAAAAAAAACGGGCTGGGAATCTTCTGATTGGCTGCTGGTTTGGACACGCCTCTTTACCGGGGTACTGCTTCCATATTTGGAGTGACCCGTTTTTTTAATCTTTTTTTACCGGCTGTTCTTTCCATATTTGGAAATGAGCCGTGAAACCGCGGTAAACGCGTGAAATTGCCCGCGTTTACCGGGCGTTTACCACGCGGTAACAACCATGAGGTAAACGGAACAAAAACGTGAGCGCCACTGTATACACACGAAACTTTCTCTATAACTTCTGACAATTGCTCACATGTTACTAGTACTCTCTTAAGAGTTTGGTTGCGCTCCTCTGCTGTCATTGATATTCCATTAGATATGCCAAAGTACGCTTGATTTTAGTTCAGCTTTCTATAAACTATGTATGCTGTAAGAACAAATTGTGCCTATTCCTAATGTTACTTTCTATTACAGAGTATGCTTGTTTACTGTTGCTGTAAATGTTTATTTCTATTCCATAGAAGATGCCGGTTTACGTGTACTACGTAACAATGTTACTTTCTATCCTTGTTATTTTCTGCTGCCAATGGTTATTTTCTTATCTTATCTTAAATGCTGTTGTCATGCTGCTGCCAATGTTACCACATATAGAATATGCTGGTGTAAGTTAGTTGCCATATCGTACTAATGCGAATAGGCAGGTTAAGACCTGATTGGCTTTCCATAGCATCTACAGTTATCGCACAGAACGGCTTTTAAGTTTTAATAAAACCAATACAATTTAGCGGAAATCTGGTCACCAGAGACACCTAGCGGCATATATTTACACAAATGTCTAATTTGTAGCTGCCTGACTTAGTTACCTCCCTTTATTGTTAAACTTTAGCGTTTTAGAAATGGTTTATATCATGTTGATTGTTCAAGTATATGAAATATTTGATATATTTATGTAAAAAGTACACGTTAGATTCAAGTAACGAACGGAAGGTTAGCTATTGATTATATTGAAAAACATATTTATTTGGTAAATAAATTGTCATATATAAATTCTAATTTAGTTCTGGTTGTTGTCAGAGGTCTCATCAATAATATACATGTACCTTGAACGAGGGCGATTTTTGTCGTAAAACAGTTTGAACTAATATATAGGCTTGATATGCATTAAAAGATTCAGCTTGGTAGTTTATATAACCCGAAGAAACGTAAGTCAGATATACCCAGATAGAATCTTGGTGTTGTAGCCACCCTGTTAAGTGACCTTGTCCTGAGAGTTATGTTAAATGTTGTATCGGTGCTGTAGAGGTTAAGGTGTCTGCCGCTCATCCCGAAGGTTGCGGGTTCGAGCCCATTGGGATCACGACTGTACTTCCTCATATGACACCAGTTCTGTTTTTACAGGAAGCGTCTCAAGAGTGACTTGATAAGCTACAAGCTTTCTTCACAATCGAGTTAAAATAAATTAGTATAAACAAAATGTTGAATACACCAGTGGAAGTGTGAGCAGCCGATAAAATCTCAATACGTGTCTAACATTATCATTTCTACAAATCAATACATTACAAAATAATTATGATTATTTAAAATTGTTGTCATTCAATAAACAGTATTTAATGTTGATTGTCATTTACCAGTTCGTTGAAGTCGCTTTCGAGCCATGTCGCCTCGGAGGACATGACAACTCGAATGTTTGTCTCCTCTCTTCAGTCGCAAGGTGCTGAGGACTGTATTGGTCATGATGACCCACATTCTACAACGGATTGATAGCAACTGCTCAAGTCATTCTACATTGATACATTGAATCAACAGAAAATGTTTATCAGGATATTGCAATTGTAATAATGTGTATTGTTATTATTTATGTTGACGTAGCATTTTGACACTTTTGATAGGTCGGTGGTTAACAATTATGAATTTCAAAATAAATTGTATTCATCACGTATCTATAGCTGTGCTTTTTTCCATAATGATCATTATTTCCAAAGAGTGTAACAAAACAAACTTAGTAGCATGCTTTGTTTATCAGCAATTTATAATTTGAATACTTTACTAAACATATTTTTCGACAAAATATTTTATTTAAGTAATAGCTGAGCACTGTTTTCCTTATTAATTTTAAAACAATATAAAGTATAATGTAAACTTTACAAATATATAATTACAAATTTAGTTATAGAATAATGATGAACCGTGTTCTACTTACTTTAAAGCAATGTAGGCGTATGCCTTCTTTTCATAATAATGTTCACGAAACAATGATTTTAAAAAATGCACTTCTTATTACTGCAATATCACTCAAGTACTTCATCGTATTTATAAAAGGTACTCTCGATTTTAAAATGCTTACTAGTACTGTCTTGGGTGGAAACAAAGTTCAATTTTGCAGGAATCTGTCTGGGTAGATAATTATATCAATCAAAGTTATCAGTATTCCTCTTTGACCATAAATAGCGTTAATCGTTACCTACATAGCTCGGTAGTGAACGTACACGGCACTGTACTGTTTATGATTCGTTAAAATTGAAACAGATTTTAACAACTACATTTCAGAACTATGGCAATGCCAAGACAAATAATTTGAAATACTGTATTTTATACATGTGTAGTATTATCTTAACTTGTTCCTACTAAGTGTATATACATGTACATGTAGCGGCTGAATTTCCCGCTTATCAACAAACGAGCGACTGATACTAACTTTGTCATTACAGTATATATTTTTAACACTAAGTATAAAAACCAAACGCATCTTTTTCAGAAGGATATTTTACATGTTATCTTAGCCGGATTAAATGCAGTAACGAGCCATAAAATCTAAAAAGAGTCATGTTTATCTATTTTTGTAACCTTCAATATAAATGGGGTATCTCAATCTGATACTATAAGTATTTATACATTTGATATCTTAACGTTGATACAGGCTGTAAACATGATAAAGCATCCAATGTGTAGTACAATGTGACAAGCTAATCTTTAAATATAACATTTCGTAAAGTTTATAATGTAGTTTCAAATAATGAAAACCCTATGTTATAATTAATAAGAATAGTGTTTTATTTAAACTGAAAATATACAAAGCAATTGACTTTTAAAGCTCATTATTTTATTTTACAAACGCGATACTGTATAAGTTTTTTTTTATTGAATTTAATTGTTACTGTTTCCAGTGTATTATACTATATCCTTTTGTCTCTTTTATTGCACTGAGGATAGAGGTAATACAAATGTACGACATATTTTGTTAATGTATGCACTTTCGTTTTAATTTACCGACTCATTTGGACGAAATACAATATAGTGCTTATATTGCATTTAGTACATAATTCAGTAAACAATAGTCATAGAATACCTACGTGATGTTTATCATTTTATACTGACGATGGTAATAATAGTAATTTTTCATTAGATACATTGATATCTGTACAATCATGAGTGAAGGTTATGTCGTGCTTTATAGGTTATCGTGTCAGTACACATGTACCCGGCTTTAAAATCATTGATCAGTTAACTCCGTCAAATATAGGAATAACTGTTTTGTAATTTTGACATTTGCGACTGTATATACGGTTTTTAATGGTTGCAAATATTTTTAACGGCGACGGCGTTAGCCGGAGCTGTTAAAACTGTTTGCGACCATTAAAACCGTATATACGGTCGCAAATATCAAAATCACCAAATAGTTATCCCTTTTCTAACGCACAATGACTCTAAATGCGATAATTAAAACGCCGTTTGAATTTTGCGACTATATATACGTTATTTAATAGTCGCAAATTTAAACGACGTCACCAATCAGAAACGACGTTACATCGGTACTGCGTTAGAAATCTTTATCAACGTATTCTGTTTACACGATGCAATGTTTTCGAGTATCTTGCTCTGACATTGCCAATAGAAGAGTACATGACATAGATCAAAAGTGCGGCGGAGATAGGGAAGAAGTATATGTGGTGTTTATAACATAATGCTGATAGAACTGGACACGTTTCACCTATTATCTTATTCAGCAACCAATCATAGTCGATTTATATTACAGCAAATCGCAAATGTTATTTAGACTTTCTAATTTTGGAAAATCATATAAGAAGCTTTTAGAAACTGCGGAATTTTAAAATCTTTTAGAAATATGGAAAGTATTGTAATTGGTTATAAGATTGAACAAAAAGATTACCAATGTATCAATATATTACTTTGTTTAATATCATACTGTATTTATAAAACATATTTCTTGAGTGATATCAGAAAGAAATTCATAACTATAGTAAAAAGACTATATCACGACATTTTAATAACCACTTAATACTTAGATAGTGTTACAATGTAACCAGAAACAGATTTTCCTGTTATAATTTTTGAAACAGTTGACCATTTTTTATTAATCACCTTATAAGAGAATTAAGTATACACGTATTATACATGTACATAAACGATTAAGAAGACGAGTGTAATCTTATTGTTATTGTATATATGTACTGTTATAGCTAATAAACGAGTTATCTTTTGACAATTCTTTGTTTTCTGTTCCGTATGAGTCCTTCAAAGAACATTGACAGAATTTGTTAACTTTTTAGAAAGTTTACTGATACTGAAGCTAAGGTACGTTTGAAATGAGTATGTGCAAATTTATATCAATGGTACGTTCATGAAAGAGCAGAAAGAAAAGTAATAAAACCTTATGAATGTGTCCCTGTATTTTATCGTTGACAAAAGAAGTGCAAGGAGCTTGAATGCATACGGAGCACAAGTGATGTAAACTTTCGCATCCGAACAACTGACCGTATTTCATTCAGCGATAAAAGATAGGTGCATTTGAACTCATTTACAATTTCGTTTTTGTTTTCATAACTATCCGAACGGTATTGACTAAGAAGCAGTACACCATTGTAGCTTTAAAAAACAAAATGCAATTTGACGCGATTGTTCACATACGTCATGTCGTTAAGTAATACGCGTTGCATATCAACGTCAAGTGTAATACAGATCGTTCCCTATACCGGTATGTTTATAATGGAAACTCTGACGGTCGTATTAGAATTATATTTTCCTTAAACTGTTTTTAAGCGACTCGCAGTTTGACATATAATCATACATAAATAAAAGGGTTAAGTACATTTTGTACATGTAATATTTAACTTTTACTACTTTTTATTTTATGCTAACTAATAAAATACAGTGTAGGTGATATAGGTCTTCCGAAACTACTTTTTACGGTGGTGTATATACATAGATTAGCCTTTGTTTTAATAGTTAGCATAAGATAAAAAGAAACTGTGTTTGTTTTGAGGGAATTTGGAATATATCTCAACTCAAAGTGATACAATTTTCATATTTTCACTTGCGTGAAAATATCAAAATTGTATCACTTTTAGGTCAAATATATTTCGTATCCACCCGAAACTACATGTAACAAGTGTCCTCCTTTTTATCAGTTCACGGATAATAGTATGTCATGCGCAAGCGGTCCGTAGGGTAACTGTTTTGGTGGGAATTTGTTACCCGAAGTGACGGATATTTCCATCTAAACCAAATGTCTATTGATAGAAACTTTTTCTCGCATAAAGTCTTGCACTTTTAAGTAGATTTATATATGTAAATGTATCGAAATGATGTATTTTCACATAAAAACGAACGATATTCGGACGTTCTGTTTGGGATATTCAAATCACAATGTTTAAAACGTTACGTCACAAGTAATTTACTAGAGTCGATTTTTCTGGCACGTGTAAAATCACCGGAAATTCCGATCCGATATACAAGAATAAGAGTCCCGATCACTTCGCTTCTCATAAAAACAGGACAATTATATTAAAATATCAAATAATGACTCGTTCAAGCGAAATGGGCCAAAATGACTTCCAGCAAACCATCTATATGTATCGGTACAAAATGATTGGTCTGGTTTTGAAATAAATTGCGTACTAGGAGTTTTAAAAAATGGTCTCAAGATTACATGTAACAAATATATTTAAAAATATATTCTTTCAGTGATCGATATTGTCTAAATATGAATTCATTTGAAACAACGATAAAAATGAGGAAATGCCAATTACAACGTAAACCATGCATACATTATGCGTTATACATGTATCTGTTGTTTTCTATTGTTCTGATTACACTTAAGGTGAAATGCGCCTCAAATTAAATGCTCGAATTTTCTTGCCACATTTGCACATTGTATATTTCAGCATATTTCCGACTGCACAGGGAAATTCTTTTTGGTAATGTCTTGTAAACCTTTTCTTCAGCAGTACCTCAAACATAGCTACTGACGTCACTTTTTTACTAGGCTAAGCGCACTTTCCTACACTGTCGGCAGGTTTTGAAGCTGTAGCGTTTTGCCTTTGTTATATATTTTCAACCTACTGATTTTATCTTATATCTTTCAATTAGATCTACAAACTGATATAAAATTCGACGTAAAAGGTTTGACGTTGTAACCGCTATGCACGGATTTATGACGTCAAAATGGAAATAAATGACTTCGAGTTTTGTTAGAATTTTAGCGTAAAACTAAATTTGTAAGAAATCGGCTCGATGAAAAAACGTTAAAGTTCAATATTTTTTGTAAAATCTATTGTGCTATTAGTTGACACTGTAAAAATTAGGGGTCACCGACTTAAGTATTTCGTCATTTTACCAATTTGTACACCTACCCCATGTCTGACGTAAGCGTTTAAATGCAATTTCCGCATGTGTCCTTTGAATAAATGAAAATTTTAAGCACAACTTGATACTGTGTCAAATAAATAACACTGTTTATAACAAAATAGTAATGATTTAAAGACATCAAATTAGCAGCATGTAAATAATGATTACGTATATACATACTGAAAAAAATCTACTTCACTGAAAAAATAAAATATCTACTTCCTTTAATTTTAGTAAATAACATCAATTATCGCATAACCTTGCATGCCATAATAATTATAATATTGACGGAATCTTCCTGGAATATGACCAGTTGTTGCGCAGACAGGAGGAATTAAACAGGTCCATGTCAAATTCCGCTGATGGGATTCGAACCGGCAACCTTCGAATGAGGTGTCCGCCGCTCTACATCTACACATCATCGTCTCCCTACATATTGTTTACTTCATTCCAGATCTTTACTTTAACACATTGTTCTTAATGCATAGTTTTGTTCGATTTTCCGTGCGATAACAATTTCCTTTTTCAGTCATAGTGCATTGATGAATAAAAATGCCATCGTCATGTTTAATAATCGCGATGTTGATTGTCCGGGTGTCCGAAAAGGCAGGTAAGAAAGAAATGTTTCCTTCACTTTAATTTGGTTGTTTAAATTATCTTTCAAATTTTGTAATCGTCACGGGTTGGATGTGTGAAATAGCAAATCAGTTTTCCATGACAAGTTTTATATCCAAAGATTTCATATCTGTAGTGCTTCGGTTATAAATATGAAAATGACGTACACAAAAAATAGAAAGACAACCACATTACAGAGGGATAAACAGAAGAGAAAGACTGCCATTTATTGATTATTTAATAAAACATTAACATTTCACAATTTCAAAACAGATATAAATATGGGTATATATAAGGATGAGAAAGTTGAATTTACTCCGTATTGGCTTATGTGGCAGAAGACCAGAGTGTGATCACCGGCAAGGAAACATGGGATGTGCCCTGCGGCAATGAACATAGAACAACACCAAGCTGTGAATGAGTTTAACACTCGTGCAAATTACCAGGCCCCGTGATTATAAAACTTTTAAATAACTAGAAAGCAATTCTGATAGAAATCAAGTTGGACAAGAATTTATTAAATGTTTTAATATTATATTGATTCTAAGTTTGAGCACGAAACTGAGTTGAGTTATAATCACGGGGCCTGGAACCTTCCGACATAAAACATAGTTTCGCAGTTGATTTCTTCGGTTTCGTCTTACGATAAGCACGTGGCAAGTCTGGTGACATCGTTATTTTTTACACAGATAAAACAAATAGAAGGGACGGGTGCTGCGGTGGTCGAGTGGTTAACGCTCTGGACTACTAAGCTGGAGATCCCCGGTCCGAATCCCGCCGGGACATTGGAAATTACAGAAACACCTCTCAGTGTTTTCCACCCATATAGAGATGAACTTGTTAGAAATCAAGAGGTAGTCTCACGTGAAACGGTGCTATACACCGGGCATGTAAAAGAAAGAAGGGGTCTATTCGTAAAAGAGCTAGGGTGTGGTACCCGGATTCCCTTGTATATTCATATGTCTCTCTTCAACCAGAGCCTGTCAGGGGTATTGATAAGTTTACCCAGGGAAAAGTATCAGGGTCGGCTGGGAATTGCACACAATCAAAGAAAAAAGTAGGTAAAGTAATTAAACTAGTGTGATTAAAAAATCTGACTTTAGTTATGAAATGATTAAAGCATTTAATATTGAAAGCATATACTTTTTATTTCATATTACGATAACTAAAAAGATACTATAAGCTTACGTCACATCTGCAGTTTATTAACCCCAGGCCTCTTATTCAGCGCCTTATAAATAATTTCTGGGTTTTTAGTTACTAGTAATATAAATGCGCGTTCAGTTGCACTACATGTCGAAATGTCGACAATTATGTTTCATAGATTCGAACCCGCATGCTGCTTGACTTGAATTCTTCACGCAACCTTTATCGTCAGTTATAAGGAAATTATAAAAGAATTGTATTGCACCTACAATATCTGTCATCTCGCACTTACGGAAATTATTTTTATAAAAGAATTGTATTGCACATATAATATCCGCCATCTCGCACTAACGGAAAGTTATTTATTCGGACTTGATGTCTTTTCTCCCTAAACTTTAAATTGAGATTTTGTATGCTGGTGCTTGACACCGGAGAAAAAAGAAATACAGTTATGAAAGGATGCGCAATATTTCAGGCGATACTTCCAGTGAGGAGGTGAACAATTACTTTTACTGTGATAAATTAGAATTAAATATCATTTAACACTAACAGATGCTCATCACAATCATACATTCACGAACTTAACATGCGGGAGTTCTGTTTTGTTCATTAATGTATTTTGTTTATCGATGTTTATATAACGTGTTTCATTTATCCACGAGTTCCTTCTTTTGCATTGACTGAAAAATGAGAAAAATAAAAACACAACGGAACAATTAGTGAAGCAACTAATGTAGTTTTTTTCTTTACAAAAAAACTCTTGTTCTTTATGTGTCTATATACAATGTATATCCGATCTTGCATTGGTTGTTCGCACCCATCCCAGTCACGGAAATACTGAAATATGGTATTAATGTTTCTACATTTAGAAGTATTCGTTATAAATACTGAGTCGCCACTGGAGCAACTGAATTAATTCTATTATATAGAGTTGCAGGTATGGCACCGTATATTGTTAATATTTACATGACGGGGGGGGAGGGGGGTGAAAATCCGATCTAAACGCTATAGAAAAAGCACTGATCAAAGGTCACATTAACCTATAATTATTTTTAGGCAAATTAAGAATCATAGCTTTTAAAATAGCCCATCCTGGATTATAAATTGCTTTATTGAAAAACATGAGCCTGTTAGTAAATCAACTTATCCCTGTGTAAAAAAAGAAAACGTACAAAGTAACTTCCAGTACATCACAACGTCAAAACTACGTTTGGGGTAGGGGTGAAATTTCGTGGAATTGTAAAAATAGTAAGCCGGTGACCCATCCTTTTTATCATATCAAATGATCGTAAAATAATTTTTATACAGCATATCAAACATATACGTTTTTTCATCGAGCTGATTTTTAATAACTCCAATTGTAAGGCAAAATTTTAAGCCAAACCCTGATAGAATTTTACCGTTTTGACGTCACATAATCGCGACTAGCGTCTCAAGCGTCGAAATGTTTTCATCAAATTTCATACCATTTTAAAGAACGTCTTAAATACAAGGCGCATGTCATTTCATATTGTCTATAAATTTGGAAATAAAAGCGCGGTGAAAGAAAACTCGGGGAATTATATGAAATAGCGTGCTGTGCAAAAAGTGACGTCAGTGGCAATGTTTGAAGCACAACAGCATAGAAACTGTAAGAGATATCAAAGCATTTATATCGGATTTCCATCACAAATATCTTCAAGTATGCACAGTGTGAATTTTATGAGAAAATTCGAACAAATAATTTGAGGCGCATACCACCTTAAACTAATTTACAATG
Source organism: Saxidomus purpurata (assembly GCA_022818135.1). Taxonomy (NCBI): domain Eukaryota; kingdom Metazoa; phylum Mollusca; class Bivalvia; order Venerida; family Veneridae; genus Saxidomus; species Saxidomus purpurata. The sequence goes on along the minus strand of JAFMSR010000019.1, from coordinate 17,829,164 downwards.
CATAGTGAGGAATGGTGAAAAAGGTCCTTACTCTAGACACTTTATCTCCATGTGCTGAATATTTGTTTAATTTAAAAAATCTTCAATGTATAACAGAGGTACAATCCGGACATGTACATATGCATATAATATATACATGATACTAAAGCGTGTTACCTCTTGAGGTTTCATGTGCTCATCAATATTGTCATGTAATTTTAAAATCCTTTCATCAATGACAAAATTACCATGTATACAGCACTCCATGACCTTAAAATATCACGTTTGACCTTGTCCTTAGAGGTAGGGACTAGGTTTGATGAGCTGAACATTTGTGCAATAATTTTAAAATCCCTTCATGCATGACAAAGTTTCAGCCCTGACACAAAAAAGGAGAGACGGACATATTTACGGAAGCACATACGGTGCGATCTTGATACGCCGACCTTTATGGGGATCAAAAATTGATCATACCTCACAAAACCTTCATGTGGTCGCACGTTAACTCGACGTATGAAGTTATGAATCCTTTGCAGATTGCGCCCAAGTATCAAAAGAAAAAGATGATGAGAAATTACATTTGAGACGTATTACACACTTCATTGCGCTATGATACATACAATTATAGTGTATTCCATTTTATTTCTATATCTACAAAATTCTTCAACATTACGCCAACGTTATTGGCATATATCTCACAAGTTTAGCCAGTGTCATTGCCAGCGAAAGACGAATCATAGCGTAAAGAGGGGAACGTGGGCTTTCGACAATGGTGAAAGTACACCGTCAGAAACCCCGTTAAATATTCCGTTACCACTCCGGTATTTACCATCAACGATAATGGGGAACTCGGGTATTAGACAATGGTGAAAGTATAAAGAGAATATGTCGTCATTTGTCCCAACCAGTTACATACTTATGTGTAGGCTAGTGGATAATTGCAGGAAAGTTCCTCTTAAAACTTGCATTGTAATACTACCATACAATTGTTGTCCGCTTGTTTCACTTTGAATAGTTACATATTTAGACTACATTGTATATAATTATATATATTGCTTTTTAATTGTGTGATACGTATTTTTTGTTTTCATCTCGTCTTGTTTCCCTACCAGTCAAAAGTACACGTGGACTTAATCATCTTTAATAAAACTATAATGTCACATAATGACAAGTAATGTTTTACCAGTTTGGTAATTTCAAAGTTTGTATGTAATGAGAGGCGGCATAAAGACATTCGATTCGAGTTATTACTTCACTAGCTACACATCAATAACGTGTTTTAACCTGAAAGTGTTTATTGGACCGCCTGACGCAGGACTTAATTCCTCGGATTTATCTAACTCGCGAATAAAACGAAAATTTAACCCTTGCAAAAATGTCTGATTTCACAGACAGTACACTCTGAGATATTAAAAGATAAATATTTGGTATATACATGTAATGTTAATATGTACTTTATAGTAGCTTTGCACTGGTTATCTTTATAAGGCTAAAAATGACTGTTTAATGTCTTTCCTTATACAGTGACGGTCACTTTGATTGATAATATCACTAAAATGGTTAATTCTAATGTCCATAGGCTAGTTTTCTCAGAAATGTTACATATGTCTGAGAAACATGTCACTAATGAGACGCTGTCTTGTGGAACACAGGAAATGAAAAGCTGGCACACAACAGTCATTAGCGACACGAGCTAAGTGAATGGCTCAAATAAATTCCGTCACGGAACATTCCATGTATTTTTTTGTTTATAATTTGATGGTTGAGCGCAAAACTATTGTAACGTTTACACAAACTAAAGAACTTACACCAGTTTAACGGTCAACCCTCGCCCTATTTAATGTTGATTGTGCTATTCACTGCATGTCCTCTTCTCTCTAAGAATGTGCCAGAAACACAATTCTTCTGAAATGATCCCGACACATTCTGTATGAAAAAATTGAATGGAATTCACATGTGATCGGGACAAAATCAGGGTGTTTCTGAATCACAATTTAAAAAGTCAGGGCACATTGACATGGACCCTGACTTTTAAAACAAGAGGGCCATCATGGCCCTATATCGCTCACCTGAATACAAGTCCACTTGCCTAATGGGTGTGGTCAATTTTGAGGCATTATTTGAACAAAGAAGGTGGAAGACCACAAGACAATGTTACATACCAAATAGGTTTTTCTATATACGTCTTTGTAAAACAAGTGACCCCCTTGGCGGGGCCAATATTGACCCCCAAGGGTATGATTTGAATAAACTTTAAAGTCTACTAGGCAATACTACATGCTAAATGTCTAAGCTCTAGGCCTTGTGGTTTCAGAGAAGAAGATTTTTAAAGTTTTTCCTATCTAAGCCTATGTAAAACCAAGTGACCCTACTGGCAGGGTCAGTTTTGACCCTGGGCTCATAATTTGAACAATCTTGGTAGAGGTCCACTAGACAATGCCACATGCTAAATATCTAAGCTCTAGGTGTTGTGGTTTCAGAAAAGAAAATTTTTAAAGCTTTTTCTATATAAGCCTATGTAAAACCAAGTGACCCCCTGGGCAGGGTTAATTTTGACCCGGGGCTCATAATTTGAACAATCTTGGTAAAGGTCCACTAGACAATGCCACATGCTAAATATCTTAGCTCTAGGTGTTGTGGTTTCAGAGAAGATTTTTTAAGTGTTTCCAATTCATTGCCATAGCAACCAGAGTTCTGCAATGAATGCAATTCTTTGAACAACTTTGATACAGTTTCATGCAAGGAACTAGCCCAAGGTCTTTGATGCTATTATTCCTATTTCTCATTATAGCGTCAAAGACGATCCTTCTGAGAAACCGAACAGGTGTACGGCGCAAACTGAGCCGTGTTCGTTTTCCAAGGTAAACATACTTTTGGGACAAATCATTACTTTATATGACAAGACTGAAGTATAATCTACTATTTTGCCCAATAAGAACAGAGTGTCTTCTCAACATACTATAAATTCAACCATTATACAACAACACCCATAAAATTTTACAAAATGTGGCCGCCATATTGGAAAACTACCGAAGTATTCCGAAACGCGTATTTTGTCATGTGACTCCTCAATGTTGAAGCGCATGTAAACATTAAGTTGAAAAAATAACTAACATGCAGAAAGGTGTAATCGGCAGTTCAACTCATTAAAAATACCTTCTTGAACTAAATTTTGTCATAACACAAGTATGTTTCATTCAATATTATAATAATTGTTTCTTCTACATCAAGCCATGTCTATTTTTAGACGGTGGTTTTCCATCCTCGTTTCGTCACGCGCACTTGCGATAATGAGATTAGCTTCATTTTCGAATATGAAAATAAAGAAATAAAAGGTTTTAGTTGGCTTTTGGAGCATTTATGGCGGGTAGCTGTTAATTATTGGTGTCAATAGCATTTAAAATGTGTTTTAAGGATGCTGTGGTAGTTTATTTTAGAATATTAAAGTGCAATATCTTTTATGCCAAGTGATAAAAACGGACCTTATCCTGTTAACTTTGCAAGGCTACAATTCCATAACTAAATATGGTCAACTGACACAATAAAAAGACCAATATAGTTATGGAAGCCAGAACTAGCAAGGAACATCCCTGCAAAGTTTCACCAATATATTGGCCCAGTGGTCTCAGAGGAGATGTCGTGTGAAGGAAATGGTGGACGGACGTACGACGGACCCCGGACGGAGAGTGATCCTAAAAAAGCTAAAAATACACTTTGAAAATCAAGACAATCCCACCATGACTCCATCTATCTAAAACAAAAATTCAGGGCAGAGATGTTAAAGTTAGAAAAGTTCATTTGCATGGAATATCAGTATTACCACAAATGGTTTTCAGACTCCCCTATTAATTTTGTCCTCGTTAATTCTTCTTTTGCTAAATTTCTACAATGGACTTGTCCATCTTTCAATTTGGACTGTACCATTAATTATCATTAAGGTGAGCTCATTGAAAATTTTAGGCCGGAATTATATAAGCAGTGCATGGTGATAACGATTCTGTTTTACTTGGAATGACTCAAAGTTTTTATCATTCACTCAATACTTAAGTTTACTGCAGATTTCTATGGTAGGTACAGCACTAAACAGTGTACTTTGTTCATCATAAACACCACTACAGTCAGCAATTTTTACCTTAACTACACAGTCTACAGCAGTAAAGTTTGCAATTTAGTCCCTTAAATACAGCATTTAAGTGTACACTTTGTCATTTACTTATATAAGGCTAAGTATTTGGTAATGGTCAATTTCCGGTCCTTGCTTGGGTGGTCTGATTCCATTCAAAATTTCTAATAACCAGTAAAACTGTTGTTCTTTTCAAGAAAGTATGCATTATTTTGAAGTCATTAAATTTAATGTCTTCTTAAATACATGTGATAACATGAATTGTGAAATGAATTGTTTTCATGTCAAATTTAAAAAATGAATTTTGAAACCATCGCCAATTTATTGAATCCATCAGTAACACATTTTGATCGGATTATTTTAGAAGTGATTTTTTTCCTTTCAGCTTAAGCTAAAATAAAGTTAATGCAGTTATCTGTTATAGAAATGGAACAAAATTCAATATTCAGCCTTGTTTTAATGTATTTCTTGAACAAATTGTCAATAATTTACATTTATTGCAAGTGTGACGGACGTCATTTTTTCCTGTCCACCATAACAAGATTTTCGTGATACAATATTTTTGTATAATGCAGAACCCAATAGTGAAACAGTAGTGGACTAAAGACACATAATATTAAAAACCCATCATTTCATATCAAAAACTGACCATGACAACCTTATTTGATATCAATTTACTAACTTTTCCAACACCACCACAAAATCCGTCCGTATCAGCAGCTAAAAATAGCACCATTTTTCGATAGTTGTGCGGTATTTTTGCATTGCACCATATGTTATACCTTCAAGTGCACACATATACATGACGTCATCATAATTTGAGCAGCAGCAGAAAAACATAATGGCGAGCAGACGGAATCTAACTTACCCGTCCCAGTAAATAACGACTATCACACACATTTGTGACGGACGTTAGTGAAGACAGAAAATTGACCTTAAATTGCATGTATTTTATTCATCTTTGAAATATACTGTCAACGATTTCTATAAATAATGATTTGGCCTGTTTTAAAATATGTTTATGAAGGTTTCAGAGACAATTACATGCTTTATTGGTAGAATTTAACCTTTTTACATGACGGACGTTACATCTTGACAAGGCCTTTAGTGACGGACGTTTTTCTGGACATTATTGAAGACGAAAATAATACATTATATGCATTTATTAATTTGTAGTCGGAAAATACTGACACCCATTCACTTTAATTACATTTACTTCTGTTTTGACAAGACATTTATGAAGGTTGCAGTTATAATAACCACCTAAACGTCCATCAGCGTTTTTTCGTCTAAAATAACGCCCATCACAGATTTTCTGTCCAACAATAATTTTGTAGATTTGATGATTTAGAAATGTAATCAGGTAAAGAATTTATTTGTTCAATGCATTTGAACAATTTATTACACATATTTTATTGTTTGAAAACATTTAAACAACTTATAATACAATTCACAGTTAGAAAAAAAGACAAACAAATAATGTCAAACTTGGTCGTTGTTCATGTCCTTATGTATGTATCGATTATGGGAAGTTTTATTAAGATAATTTTACTTTCAAGGTTAATATACATAGAAAAACATTCTTCTAAATTTAAACTGTTTTATAACTCAATATTTCATTACATATTCATTCTGGCAGGAACAAATTAACAAGATTTTCCTGTCCATATAACGTCCGTCACACAACGAAATTTAAATTGTTACCATGGTTACACAAATCATAAAGTTATCTTTTTAAAACTTATTTCTGGGGGCTTTCATATCAAGTAATCATATGGGATAGATAAAATGACATAATTGAACATATTTCATTTTGGCTAAAAATTGACCATTACCAAATACTTAGCCATTACACTCAAGTTTGCAATTTCTCTTAATACTGCACTTAAGTGCAACTACAGCACTATAAAAAGTTTGCAATCCTTCCCTTAAATACAGCACTTAAGTGCACACTTTGTCATAACAGTACTAAAGTTTGCGTTTTACTCCTTAATTTTTCAAGACTACAGCCCATCCAGTAAAACAGACTGGGTGTGTAAAACATTATCAGTGGTTGTCTTCCACTGTATGCATGAGAGATGTACTACAAGTGAAATCCAATTATGCAAATTGAGACATTTCCTCAGAATATTAAGTAACCAGATACTGGTGTTTCCCTGATTTGCTTTTATCAACAAAATGCCTTGTTAAGAATGACAAGTGTGCAAGGAACTTCTGATTTGTTATTTAAATTCTAGACTAAATTTATTAAGGCAGCGGGGATTTTTACCTTTCCTTTATTTTCTTGCATGTTTACTGCTCCCATCTATCTATACTTGACTGAGGATGTCACACAAATTTCCTTTCATCTAACATGTCTAAGGACCAAAATATGTACTATATTCTGAACTTTAATGTACATAAAATTTAATTTTTCATTTTCAAATTTGGTTGGAAACTTTAACTAATGTGTTTAAGAGCTCTTGCAATTTCAACGCTAATTTCCAATCTATCAAAATTAATCAAGAAACAATATTACTTTTATATGAACAGTTAAACTTTTGTCGCTCGAACTTCGATCTTTGTTTACTAATTGCTTGTTTATATCTCTCGAACTTCATTCACTCCAGTTAAGTGACTGCATGGAATCGGCAGGAGGTCCCTGCAAAATTTCCATATAAATCATATTGTTCCACCTCCAAAACCTCCAACCATGATCTCTTGAACTTGTATGGCAGTCTTTTCAGTTTAAGTTCAATGTCAATAACATCCTTTCGCTCAACCAATGAAAGGTGTAAGTCTCAATTACCGTGTAAACGATGGCACTTTTGATCAGTCGTTACACTGGTGTTATTAAATGATGCATGTTTGTAACACCTCCTCTCAGTAAATGAGCAATTAAATGTAAAATGAATTGTGTTTACAATGTTGAAAACCAAAAATAGATTGGCATAATTATTAAAGTTTTTTTTCATGAAAATGGATAAAATATTTAACGAGTGATGAATTTTTATCACATCAATATTTTTCTGATTAAGTATACAAACATGTAACATGACGCTGTGCATTAAAGTCCCAGGATCACTTTGAATTTACTGATAAAGTAACATAAATTTATTGATAGGATAATAATAGAAGAAATGTTTTATTCACTCTAACACAATGTTAATTTATGAGCTTTTTTTGTTGTTTGTTCAAGAAAAAGACTTGCCAGAAAGCCTTTCTTATTGTTAGCAATATCATCAAAACAAATACAGTTGTGCTTACTAATAACTTTGCACACGGAACGAACGATACACGTATGATACAAGTACACGGAATGCACGATGCACACGCAATAACTGATAATTGAATCATGAATGATGAGCGATAAGAACTACTATATAGTTCTGACGTAATTTAACCCGATCTTTGAACTTCGCCTTTAGGTCTAGGCTAAGGTGCAAACACGATTGGCCGCACTATCTCGGACCCCTTTTATATGATTGTTATCGTGCAACGTTCATCACACGGAACGAACAATTCGTTACACAATACACAATCTGAATGATGCACAATGAACGCACGAACGATAAATGCACGATGAATGTAAACGGAATGCACGAAACACGCACGATACACGAACGTTTTGCAAAGTTACACGTGAGCACCACTGTAATACACTATGTTTCTAATATGTACCTATCAATTTAAAAAGCAAAGTTAGGAATGTTTTTGGTACAAATAAAGGTCATTTCTGTCAGTAAGACATCTTTTTTGATAAAATGAAAGTTACTTGTAAATGTGATCCTTGGACTTTAAGTTACATACAGTCAAACTCATCTATGAAGATACCACAGACAAATCAGACAGATAAAACCAGCTCCAAGTAACTGATCTAGTCAAAAAGCGGGCAACAAGCAGATGTCTAAGTCTTCTTCTGTTTAACATTTTGTACATGATGCCTATATAAATATAAAATTGTCGGCCCCTTCTAGTTCAAGCGAATGAAGTTTAACTGAATGCAATATTTACGTACAGCATGAAGTTCTTCCAATTATTGCGTAAAAAAAGTTTCAGCGAAACAAATATAAACCTTAACTGTTATAATCAGAGATGATTAACTCCTTAAAACTCAAAAAAATGTTTTAGTCTATACCCTTGGCTCTATTTAATTATGAAACCAGTAACATGCTACACACAACATACAGAAATGTATTTTACGCTTTTCCCTGGATACATCAGTGTCTCCATGGACAACGTTTAGAACCATTAGTAAACAAAATCAATGAGAGATTATAAATAACTTGGTAAAAAAACAAAAATAATATCAAACAGGGAATGCCACGTACCAAAAACGCAGCCTCCCCAAAACGAGCCCCACAGCACCCAGAAGTGCACACCACCAACACACACACACACACACACACACACACACACACACACACACACACACGCACGCACACACACACGACACACACACACAATCATGTACACACACACATATACACTACCAACACACACTAGCATACAAAGCAAACATACAAGGACAAAACGGACAATTAAAGGAACACAGTGGGGCACCGCCTTGGAACGGTCAGTGGCAAAAACACCACTGGGGAGCTTAACTTCAACTATTTTGCACTAAATCAAACAAAATCTAACTTCACCCATATCCTGATAGAAACATGTTGTAATTCAATGACTGAATGCAAAACTGCTCCATTTGTTTCTACAACTACATACACTTAAAATACTTTGCCGTCAGCTTTTATGCTTTAAAATTAGCGGGAGGCAACTGTGAAATAAAAGGCATAAAACACCAAATGATTACCTCCCCTACAATTCATGATGGAAATAACTAAATCACTATGCTACAGGACAAACCAGGTTTTAAATTGTGGACAGTACCTGTGAGGTGGATATATAACAATCAATAAAAAGAAATAAAAGGCACAATGTTTACCTCCATTGCCAATTCCATGGTATCAAATCAACCTGGGTATTACCATGGTTCCTGAGCTTGACTGCTTGTCCATAACCCCTTCTTCATAGGTTCAGCTGAATTCCACTGTGTACATGTACATGTACCAGTTGACCAATAAAATTTGTCATGAACACAGGCATAGGAGAAGTGAAGAGAGCTCAGATAGCTTAGTTTTGAGACATATTTTGTCCCCATTTGTACACAAGCTTTTTAAACAAGTGATGTTACATGACAGAAAGCAAAAACTATTCAAAAACAGATTTATGTGTATATTTTACAAACTAACACAAGCAGAAGGTAATATATTTCTAAAAGTCCACATCCGTGGTCGAGTGGTTAGAGTCGTTGACTTGAAATCACTGTAGTAGTTTCAAAGTTGATTTTCTTCTGATTTACGTCGGTCTGGGTTGGGAATCATGAAGTGTTATGAAAATGTGTACTGACTGGAACGTAATGTAACTGCGGTCACATTGTAAGCTCAACTGAAATTTACAAGTTTGTTGGCTCGCTGCATTTTGCGAGAGCTATTTATGGACCAAATATCTGCAAAATGTTACAGTGTAATTATTTCTACGTTGAAAAAACCAAGTTTTTGAAAATCGGTTTGAAATTATGAACACACAGCCTTGCTGAATAAGGTCAGTGTATATTTTCGTGATTACTGGACCCAATAGTGCTATACCTTTACCACTATATGTAAATAGTGAAAACAAAAATTCAATTTTATTATTTTGTTTAAATATATCAGTATATGGGGTACCAGGGTTGTAGAGGGGCCTCTGGGGGGATGGGGGTCCAAACCCCGTGCTTGCTACCTGTGGGCAGCATTTGAAAAAGTTGGGTACAGCATCCTCTTGAAATGCTCTCGAAAAATCAATACAGTTGGAAATAATCGGCTGAATTTAACATTTACTCGGCTCAAAGATAAACTTCCACATATGACAAAATAAATGAAACACTTACCCTATTAACCAAGTCAAGAAACTGTTTGGATTCAATGCAGCTTTCAACGACACCCCTGTACAAATTAGGATCATGAGATTCCAGTGATTTCTGTAGAGAGACTGTAGGTTCTGGACTCTGTAGATCTCTTGCGCCACTGTCATAATCCAGACTGTCCGGTCTACCCGATATAGCTCCTGGCAGACGGGAAATAAAACAGAGCGTTAATTTTCCACACAGATAATGTGAAGTACCAATATAATTTGAAACAGGATGATTTACAGGCATGTATGTTTGAAATTTCAAGGGTTGGTTGTGCATATCATAAATTAAGTCAAAACTAGTATTACCTCCCTTTCAAGAAACAGTCGAAAGCTGACTATTTTGTACTCAATTTCAAAATCTTTACAGTTACCTATTCTACACATCTCAGACAGCAAAGGAATCTATCAGCATTACAGAAATGTCAAGAGAAATATAAAGGTCAACATGTCACATACATTTTCTTAAATGTCACATAAAAATTTCAAATGTCACATAACTTTTCACACATTCGTAACATTTGTCACATAGAACAAAATTATTTCCTGGTCACTGCCAATGCAGTATACAGATTATTCTTATTTTAGTAATATGGACCGGAACCATTTCCTGTCTTTTGAAAGGATATAATGCAAGAATGCTACAGAGTAAGTTTGGTGACATTCCATCCACTGGTTCAAGAGAAAAGCCATTACAGTGGTGCTTACGTATAACTTTGCACACGGAACGAACGATACACGCAAACGGAATGCACGATGCACGCACGATAACTGATGAATGAATCATGAGCGATAAGAACGATACACGATTCCCGATGAACGAAATGAAAAACGATTTTTCGATTAACTCGTTGGCTTAACAACAATACATGTACATGTATTATTAATAGATGTTCGATTACAATATAAGAGCTTAATGAAACACCATTAAAGTCCAACATTATCGATAATTTACAGTAAAACCAAACAGATCATAAGTATAATTAGTAGTTGAATAGCGGGACACATACTAATCAAATCTTTGATTACATGTTGTAAAGAATCTTAGGTCGGAAAGTCCGATTCGGCGTATAATTTTTACAGTTATAGTAAGCACTTTACCACACATTCGCAAAGAAAAATGCAACAGAAAGATAGTTTAGATAATTGAAAGAATGATTTTTCTTTTTCATCTATAGATCCTACATGATTTAATCCGATCTTTGAACAATTATATAAATAATACGCATTTAGGTCTAGGCTAACGCTTCAACGTTCTATACGATTGGCCGTCCGCACTATCTCGGACCACTTTTATATAATTCCTATCGTGCAAAGTTCATCACACGGAACGAATGATGCGTTACACGATCTGAATGATGCACGATGAATGCATGAACGATAAACGCACGATGAATGCAAACGGAATGCACGATACACGCACGATACACGAAAAATTTGCAAAGTTACACGTGAGCACCACTTTATCTGGTACAGTTTTTTTCTATTTTACAAAAATGTAGAACCAGTAACACTTGATTGCAATGGACTGCAACAATTTCCTGCTTTTTGAAACTGGACAAGGATGGTACAGAGCAAGTTTGGTGATATTTCATCCATTGGTTGATCAATGATGAGAAGAAGTCTTTAAAAGTTTTTTTTTCTATTTTTACAAACTGTTTTTCAAAAGGGGGCAATGCAAGATTGCTACAGAGGAAGTTTGGAGACATCCCAACCATTGGTTCAATAGAAACCATTTAAGGTTGTTTTTTTTATTTTTAGTAACAGCCGCCCCTTTGAGCACTGGACTGGTACTACATCCTGTATATTGAAACAGGACAATGCAAGGATGACATTCCAAACATTGGTTCATGAGAAGAAGTTTTTAAAGGTTTTTCTATTTAAGTAAAATTGAACGCTGTGAACACTGGACCACGACTATTTCTTCCCTTTGAAATGGGTCAATGCAAAGATGCTACAGAATAAGTTTGGTAAAAATCAGACATGTAGTTTCTGAATAATACTTGACTTCGGGAAAACATGCGTGATTGCTATATATAGCCCCCACCAAATACTATGTGAAACAGTGCTATAATAACAAGTCTATCACTTCTTACAACAGTGAAACAGTGGTATAAAAACAAGTCTATCACTTCTTACAACAGTGAAACAGTGGTATAAAAACAAGTCTATCACTTCTTACAACAGTGAAACAGTGCTATAATAACAAGTCTATCACTTCTTACAACAGTGAAACAGTGCTATAATAACAAGTCTATCACTTCTTACAACAGTGAAACAGTGCTATAATAACAAGTCTATCACTTCTTACAACAGTGAAACAGTGGTATAAAAACAAGTCTATCACTTCTTACAACAGTGAAACAGTGGTATAAAAACAAGTCTATCACTTCTTACAACAGTGAAACAGTGCTATAATAACAAGTCTATCACTTCTTACAACAGTGAAACAGTGCTATAATAACAAGTCTATCACTTCTTACAACAGTGAAACAGTGCTATAATAACAAGTCTATCACTTCTTACAACAGTGCCATTTACTGGGCTTTTACATACCTACGCTATCATGTTCATGGTTGGCCATGATGTGACCTGGTCACCCTGTCATGTACTACATTCCTAGGCTATCACTGCTCACTGTTGGCCATGATGTGACCTGGTCACCCTGTCATGTACTACATATCTAGGCTATCACTGCTCACTGTTGGCCATAATGTGACCTGGTCACCCTGTCATGTACTACATACCTAGGCTATCACTGCTCACTGCTGGCCATGATGTGACCTGGTCACCCTGTCATGTACAACATTCCTAGGCTATCACTGCTCACTGTTGGCCATGACGTGACCTGGTCACATTGTCATGTACTACATTCCTAGGCTATCACTGCTCACCATGATGCGACAAGGTCGTCCTGTCATGTACTACATACCTAGGCTATCACTTCTCATTGTTGGCCATGATGTGACCTGGTCACCCTGTCATGTATTACATACCTAGGCTATCACTTCTCAATGTTGGCCATGATGTGACCTGGTCACCCTGTCATGTACTACATACCTAGGCTATCACTTCTCATTGTTGGCCATGACGTGACCTGGTCACCCTGTCATGTACTACATTCCTATGCTATCACTGCTCACCATGATGCGACCTGGTCATCCTGTCATGTATTACATACCTAGGCTATCACTGCTCATGGTTGGCCATAATGTGACCTGGTCACCCTGTCATGTATTACATACCTAGGCTATCACTGCTCATGGTTGGCCATGATGTGACCTGGTCGTCCTGTCATGTACTACATACCTAGGCTATCACTTCTCATTCAGTCATTGTTGGCCATGATGTGACCTGGTCACCCTGTCATGTATTACATACCTAGGCTATCACTTCTCATTGTTGGCCATGATGTGACCTGGTCACCCTGTCATGTATTACATACCTAGGCTATCACTGCTCATTGTTGGCCATGATGTGACCTGATTGTGTTGCCGACTCATGTTGAGATCTATTCCTGTATCCGTGTCTTCTATCACTAACTGATGATGATCAGGGTCAAGTGCCTGCAATCAGTTAGATGAATGTTACAGAGTTATTTCCCCTGAATACTCTGACATTTCTCAATAAACCTAAGGACAAATCAAATGAAAATCATTCCGCTTTTCAAAGATTCATATCTTTTTACGGGCTAGTATGAAAGTTTTTTCTTGGGGTTTAACATTGGGTTTCATAGCAATGCCGTATTTCACAAGTAGGCAGTTTTACCTAATCATTATAATTCCTGTAGGGACATGAACGTGATTAAAAACTGTGATTAAAAATTATAGCTCGATTTGGAGACAACCACCCCAATTTGTCTCCCTGTCCGGGTGAGTTGGAAGAGGAGACTCTGTGTCTACTTGCCCAGGACCAAACGAGCAGAGACTGCCTTGTCAAAAATACAAGTAGGGGTATACCTTAGCCCAACTAATTATGCGCCAGGGCTTTTTGCTATATACGATGGCTGCCCTTTGTAGAGACAGACATCTATAATATCAGTTTGTAAAATCGGTCAGTCTTGCACAGTGTTGCAGTCAAAATATTGAGGCTAGGCTATACCTATATACTGTGACTTCAAGTCTACTAATTGGACAAAGTAGATCAAAACAATTCTTTATTTAAAAAAGATACGCTTCTAAAAGTTAGAATTCGTGCAGTTCAATTAGAGACAACAATAATTCAAAATACAAAACCTATTCAAAAAACCATCTTTGTCGTCGTCACAAGATTCAAAAAGTTTTTTCAGTCTTTCCTCTTCGTTTGTAGTGCTGGAACCACTCTCGGTACTCGTTTGTGAGTCAAGAGAACGATCCCTGTTATTGTCTCGCATAGTAAGCTCTGCCATAGCAGATCCGTCTTCATTTTCTTAAAATATTACAACAAATATTATGCAGCATCTCAAGTTTTTTTGGACTGCAGGTAACCGGATGTATTGTCTCCTGGTGCTCTACCTACCAGCAATAGTCGTGAGGCGCACAGGGAACCATTGTCTTACCGGATGTTGTCTGACATATTCCAAATGACGGATTGGATCTATGAAGACCACAGCAAGAGCCGGTGAATAACGGAAAGTTCCGGAAACGTTCGCCGATATGACTATTTAAAACAAAATAACAATTGCTGTTATTATCATTAATTGATAGCCGTTTATGTAATGTTTTATTTTAGAAAATATATGTGTCATATTTATGTAATATTTATATAATAGTAGTTCAAAACTCGATAAGAAATGATCATAGTCTCCGTATATCGCCATCTGTCGTATTCTCGGTGTTTCTCATATGATCGTTTTTTACATTATAGGTGTCAAATTTGCAACTCTTTGTTATCATTTACAGAGATATGATACAAAACAGGCACAAAAATGTTTCAAGTGATTTGACTTAAAATTCATGAAAATTTTGGCATTTTACTGAAATTGCTGAAATTTCCTTATTTTTTGAGGTTGGGTTAGTAAAAGTACCCATATTGTTTTATTCTGCTGACTATCATTATTGTTTTTGTGTTATTTGTAACATATTATGCTAAGTTATGCACCTTGGCATTTATAAGTTTTTTTGATTCTACAATGTGGCAATGCCAGAGTCTCAACATAAATCCCTGAGAATACGAGAAACTTTCTTCTCATTTCTGAGTATGAGGGTGACCTCAGATACTGCAGCCTTGTTTACATAAGTAGAAAAATCTTGTAATTTATGATGACATTAACTGAAAGATGAGTACTTTTTCTATCAAATATCATGTTTACAATGTTACTAAAATGTGAACTGTTTTATAGGTAACAAATTTACATGCTTAGCCCCCTGAGAATACGAGAAAACAGGATACGTGCAGGAAGTTAGACTGTAAGAGAGAGGATCACTGAACTTCACCTGCAGCACCCCATGGCCACCATATGGACAGGAGACACCAACCAGGCTGACATAATCGTTACCAACACCGACATGAACCAGCAACTTCTGTATATGATTTATGACACATACTCTGAACAAATGATCAAGTTTCCTGCAAGAGTCCAAAACACCCTCAAACTATTTCTTGCAAACAGGGATCCTTCGTGGTGATATGCAAACCAATACCAGGAGTGAGCGACCCCAGCAAAGGCATTGTCGAAGCGAACGCGCAGGCAGACAGGAAAAAGACTTTGAGGCAGAGAATCGTATTTTGGAGAAAAGTAAATCTTGATGATATGAGGGCTGAAATTCAAAGTTTTTCCAACTTTACACGTATCCACAGTACGGTCATTGACATCAATGACCTTCAACACGGCATTCTCGTCTATAATGGAAGACATGATTCCCACAAAGCTTATCTCCAGCCGTTCAACCAGCCGTCGGTCAACCGCAAGGTAAATCGCTTATCACGCAGGAAGACACGAGCATACAAGCGCTACAAGGGTGTAAGTACAGAAAGGACCACTTCAAGAACGGACCAGTACCAGGACGATCCACTTCCGGAAAGGCCTAGTCCAGAACGGCCCACTTTTAAGTATAACTGTATCATAGTAAAACGATGAACTAATCGTTGAAGGAAACTGTCAAGGTTTACGTGCAATTATTGTTGCACCAGAAACTCGACACTTTGCCACAATATTGCAATGTCCTCCTGGCAGTTCATAACACTTTTAGAAATTTCACTTTACCTCTGAGTCTTGAACTGTGTTCGTTAGGGCAGGGCGGGGTCACTACACAATATACAATGCTGCCTTTAAATAGAGAACAATTTAGCATATGAGACTTGGTATGCAGGTTGGTCTCGACTAGAAGAACACCCTCACTATATGCAGTTCAATAGGTCAAAGGTCAAGGACGCCGTGGCCCTTTTGCCCTAGTCGTTAACCCCCTCCACACTGTTTTCACTAGGAACTTGAAACTTCCCACAATATTGCTATGTCATCCTGGTACAACACTTTAAATCTGACCCCTGGGCCTTAAGAGGTGTGGGTTGAGGACAGGGCGGAATCATTTCCAATACATACACTACTGCCTATTGAAAGAGAATAGTTGAGCATATGCCACTCAAAATAAATTGGTATTCATGTTGGCTAAGACTAGTAGAACATCTCTCCCTATATTAAGACCAGTAGGTTTATTGTCCCAAGGTCATCGTGACATTGAGAAGTGAAGTCATTTCCTTTTCCAAAATTAATATGGCGCGGGGATACGAGATGGCGTGCCGTCGGCAAAATTTTAGTTACATACTGACTTTTACACGTGTCAAACAATAACACAATTGGTTTGCATGGTCTAATTTTGATGACAGCTCTCTTAATACTAGTAGTCTGTATCAAACAGGTCACAAGGTCAGAATAACAGTAGAGGCTGTTGACAAATTTATCCTATGACTGTCCCCTTATAAAGCCCCATGTCCAGATGGACTTGTATCACGAGTTCTTAAAGAGCTGCACCACAAGAGAGCACACAGCATCTGAAACTAGCAGTGTCCTTCCAGACAGGAGAAGTGCAGTCGTCGCTCCTGTCTATAAGAAATCCAAGGCCAGAAGCTGCATGCCAAGTACTCTTACATGTATTGCTTCCAAATTAATGGAGCATATTCTGGTTTCTAACATCTTGAAGCATTTTGGCAATAATAACTTGCTAAGCCAGTACCAGCATGGCTTTAGCTCTAAGCATAGCTGTGAAACAAAACTTATCAGCTTCACACATCATTGAGAATGGTAAACAAACAAATATAATAGTTATAGATTTCAGTAAAACTTATCCAGTCAGTGTTCCCCATGGTTCAGTCTTAGTAACTTGTCTATTTCTGGCTTATATAAATGACTTACCTGACTTAGATACTAGTAAGTAAAGACAGTATAGTATACCGTATCTCTCCATTAAGTCCACATCCGATTCACAAATCCTTCAAAAAAGACCTGCATGCTTTTTTGAACAGTGGGAAAGGGACTGGTCCATGGACTTTAACACGTATAAATGTGAGGTGTTGAGAATTACTCGCAAAAGAAAACTAGGTGTTACCATCAGTAAGGATTTAAACTGGCTTGAACACGTAAGTAAATTCTCGGCCAAAATATATAATTCTCTTCACTTGATTAACATAAATGTCCATCCCATAAACAACAAGGTTAATGACTAGAATTGTACAACTCGAGCTGATAATCCAACTGATTAATGCCCTAAACTGACAAACACTAAAATAACGACGCTACCTATATAAAAGCAGACCAATTCTAATATGCGCAGATCACAACCACCTCATTCCAACGAGAAACCTGTCCCACCTGATTCCTTAATTCTGGACCCAGTTTCATCTAAACTCTTTTTTTTCAGGAACACTATCCGTATTTAGAATGGCCTCCTTACAGTGTACAGTCCAAACCGAGGCTAAATATATCTCTGAGAGAGTAGCCACTGTACACCTTATTGAATCATCTATCACTCTGGGGTTTTTTAGTGTAAACACTATAGTTCTTTTTTTATTTGCATTTAAAGAGATCTTTCATTCTTAATCCTGTTTCTGACAAGCCCCACCCAGTTGTAATCGTCTATTGATTGTTGGGAGTACTATAATGATGTTGATGCTGACTAGAACAGACACAGTGATAATCATAAGCGTCAACTGTGATTGCTCTGTTTATCAATAAAAGTAACACGTTCCTATGGAATGATATTTAGGTAAAAATTACTCAATGCCTGCTTACTGTTACAATTTACTCATTGACACTGCTATTGTGCTTATTGGTACAGTCATTATGCATGCTTGCACTTTCATCACGCTTGTTGACAATGATACCATGCTTGCTGGCAGTTACAACTTGTTTGGTGTTTAGTCCCTGATCTCTACCTGGCTGAATGACAGTGCAATGTAGCGTAATGAAATATTTCAACATACCGGGACTGTATATAAGCTTTGATATTTCAACATTGCACAGTTATAATGCTCCTAGAACAAAACACACGATGTGACCACACAAAATGAAAGATGCAATCAGCCACTAAGCAAGTTGAAAGTAAGCATAATGTTAATTGCAAATTTGCACATCACATTTTGATACTCGTAGTTTTCGCGAAAGATAACGGATATCTCCGGCCTATGACGGACTTAAATTAGCTGTTGCCTAAACCGTTTCCCATCAGTTGTGTCCTTTTGTTTCAATTAATCCATTAATTAGCAGATCGCCTGGTAAGTTTTATGCACTAGCGGATCCAGGGTGGGGGGGCGCACCCGGCGTGCGCCCCCCTAAAATTCCTCAACCTTACATAAATATCTTAGTATAAATTTATTTTTATTCTGTTACCGAAATCGGTATCTTAAAAGTATCAAAAACACGTTTGAAATGCAGGAAAATGCACGAAATGGCACTCTCGAAAACCAACAAATGGCAAAAAAGGTACGACCCCCCCCCCCTAAGACCAAATCCTGGATCCGCCCCTGTTATGTAGCTTTCAAGCTTTATTTACAGACAATTTTTTTATTATTGGAAGAAATACATCACCTTTCAACAATTTTCTCGATGTCTCTTCTATACTACTGACAAAATTTAATCGGCATCGTTATTATAAGTGGAATAAAAAATTGACGTAGAAGACGAGTACTAGAACTGGAGAAGATTCTACAAGACCAATACAAGTTATGTTTTGTCTCTGTTGTAAATAGTGTAGTGATTGTAGGTTTATAGGCCACTTCCAACAGCCTTGCTGTTGGGTTATAACCCTTTAGCGACGTGGTTGAGTGTTCGCCTTCAGGTCACAAGGTCCGGGGTTCGAGCCCCAGGAGGGACTTTGGTATTTTCTCACCCAGGATTTACTTTAATGGTGTCAGAAGTGTTTGACGGACTCATTCGGGGAGCATGGAGAGTCAATCTGGAGAACTGTCTAGCTCTGAAAAGTAAAAGAGAGAGAGAGAAGTGTAGTGATTGTAGGTTTATAGGCCACTTCCAACAGCCTTACTGTTGGGTTAACCCTTTCGCGACGTGGTTGAGTGTCCGCCTTCAGATCACGAGGTCCGGGGTTTGAGCCCCAGGAGGGACCTTGGTATTTTCTCACCCTGGATTTACTTCAATAGGTTTTTTTGGGATAGTAGAGTAGTATACCGTCGGAAGTGCTATTGAGCCATTCTGCACTAGTCAATTGCAATCATTGCCTTCACACCGTAGGGGAACTCGGAATGGGAGGGGAAATTGCCGTGTTTTTAGCATCCAGCTTTCCCATGCAGGAGTTATGTTATGTGTTGTAACTGAGGGGCAGGAGTGTTAAAGAAGGATTTGACATTATATAAATATAGTGAAAATGAAAGTGGAAATCTGTTGTTTTTTTAACATTATACATATTCGGATATCCACGATAATCTTTCCGGCAAATAATTATTCAAATTACGGAAAAACACGACTAGAACATAGCGCCCCCTGTTATCAACATGTGACTTAAAATTTTGAAATGACATTATGCTTAGTTCTATTTTGCCTAGTGCCTGATAACATTTTCCATACTGGTTGATCACTTCGTGTATTTTGCTCTTGGATGCATTACAAATTAACCAAGATAACCACAGCATGATGAAATAAACCATTACGCTAGATTGCACTGTCATTCAGTCAAATGAAAATATGAAAAAGGTATCATGGCCTAAACAACATACAAGTTGTAACTTCCAGCAAGCATGGTAGCATTGTCAACAAGCGTGATGAAAGTGCAAGCATGCATAATGACTGTACCAATAAGCACAATAGCAGTGTCAATGAGTAAATTGTAACAGTAAGCAGGCATTGTGTAATTTTTACCTAAATATCATTCCGTACGTTCCACTGACTTACAGTTCTTGAGTTCTTGGATAAAATGACTCGTGATGTTCTGAAGCTGTTAACGATACAATGATGTTCTTAAACCAGCTGATACCAGTAGACTATTCTCATGATATGTGGCGACAACAAGATGCATTATTTTGTAAAACAATGTAAGTTGAGCTCTTGTGTTTCTTATTTCAAGTGATGGTCAGTTTAGATAATAAAGCATATCTGAAACGGAACTAGTAGTATCGTGTCGTTATAATATCAAAAGGTGAGGAATCATGCAGCTCATCTTTGGAAGTTTTTAATTTGTTTATACGACTCTTGAGTAGGGGCCCCAAAGAGTGTTTTTGCGGTACTTTGTCGAATGCTTTGCCGAAATCCATAATAATAATTATATCGGTTTGGATAGTTCTGAGACCGGCTTATATTTTGAATGAAGAAGATACGCTGGATTTCACAAGAATGAGATCGTATAAAACCATGGCTAGCAACACACCAAATAATAAACCACTACATCAAGGGTTGACCGCAAAATTGTTGTAACTTAAATGAAATAAAGAAGGACTTACGGCAGTTCTGCGGTCAACCCTCGACATGTATATCAAGACGAACGTTCTTCGTATCACGATATAGCTATGGTCAGCATATTATTCTTCATGGAGACAGCACCACATCACTATAGTTCAATTTGTTAATAGGAGCTTAGAAATATTTAATCGGTCCACAGTTATGTTTCTACCAAATATATCTTAAAAGCGAAATATTACCGCGTTCGATTTACGATTCGGAGTATCAAAATATCCTAGTAAGGCCTCATGGGCTATGTCCAATGGTTGGTTACGCGATTGATAACTTGCTTAGGTTCACAAAGCTAAGAATGCTTGCCCGTAGCTAAAACGAATGGCAATATCTCGGATAAGTGAACGTTGTCGCTAAAGCAAATGAAATAATTCTGAAAAGCTTGTTTGCTATCGTATTAAATCTAATTATCAAAAGTCAAAGTTTTCACATCTGATTAAATGCTTTTCGTTTCGTGCCAATAACGAAATGTAAAGACAATGTCTCGGATAAATGAACGTTTTCACTAAAGCAAATAACACAACAACTTCATAAAGCTTGTTTGCTATCGAATTAAAATGAATGATTCAAAGTCAAGGAGTTTTCTCTACGGATAAAATGCTTTTCCTTTCGCCTAATTTGTTCACACACTCACTGACAACCGATGGCAACATTGTTATTTTGAAATGTCTCCTCCGTGTTCGAAACATGCCAAGGTAAGCGCGATGTTTTTTTTATAACGATCTGCAGTTCTTAAAGTAAGATTTGCGGCTATCGCTTCGTGATCACAAATTTAACGAAGGTGTAAACATAGAGTTGGTCTATTATCTGATAAAGTGTTCTAGTTTTTTTTCTGTTCTCGAAATTTGGAATTAAAATCTAAACGCCTGTCTTACCTTCATACTTAAAGTGACATGTTCTTTTGAAATTAAACAGGTTGACTTGTAAGCTACAATCACGACGGATCATCTCAAACATAACTACATGTAACTTAACATCAAATTTAGTATATGAAATAATAGGTTTCTTTAACTGCTTCCATCAACAAATGTAAAAATCAATGAGTTGTGACCATAAATAAAATGTAGGACACACATGTAGTATTCCACAGACAGCGGCCCTGCCGGGTAACTTACTACATGAGGTCAATTTATTTCTTGTTTGAAAGTAGTTTTTTCTTCTTCAGAATAATGTTGTTCGTCCAGTCTAAGTTACAGGGGGTGGGGAGTGATTAGCATTTGACATCACACTATACTGTGTAAATTTACTCTGTCGTCTTCTGTTGATTCATGGGCTAATCGTTGAGGGGATCGTATCTCACAGACAAAAACTGACGCAATCACGTACAGCACAATCAGGTACAAGGAAAAATAGTGAAAAGAGGAGGCGCCTCATTACAAAATGGTTTGTAGCATTGCAAAACATGTTACAAGTACTTAAATATAGACTATAGTCTGTATGTTCATGCTTAAAATCAGAACGTCTCATAAAAACATATTTTCCGTTTTGCTTTTCTTACTAACTGGCAAGGGTGACATTTACATGCGTGAGCAATGAAACAAAGTTTTTCTAACAGCAAGGTGCCCATATCTTAGGCCATTAACCAGAGTTAAACTTGACATTTGATTTTTGTCTAATTTAATTAAATTTATCCATTACATTGTATGGGGTATGCTGTATTGAAAACAAGAAACCATTCAATATTCTGAGGATTTTTCTTTATCTGCCGCATAAAAATATGTCTATTTTGTTTCTTAAGTACCAAATTTTTCAGCGCGCGTTTGTTGCGTTTGTCTGGCGAGAGTCTTGTTTGATGCATAACGCGAAATGTATCAACACCACAGTATGTTTTTCATCAGTTTATTCCATAAATAATCCAATATACACATTGAACTCATGATATAATGCTAGCATTTAGCATTCAAATACTGATTGATTAATATTGCGAAAAAGTTAACCCATCATTTTTTTTCCAGAAATTAACTAAATTTGTCAATTTTGTTTCTTAAGTACCAGTAATTCTTTATCAGTTTATTCTATAATATTCTATAAATGATCCAATATATACATTGAACTCATGATATAATGATAACATTTAGCATTGAATATATTACTTGATCATAATGGTTAGACTGATTATACTCAAACCTTATAAATGAAACAGAAATACCACTACAGAGATACATGTAGACAGTGCTAAAATTAAACATATACAAAATAATGAACTAATGAATTCATACCACGATCAAATAGAAGTACACAAGTTAAAACAGACCTTAACCCGATCTGGTCATAACAAAATAGAAAGCGTTCAAATGGGACTGAGTAATTAGATCAAAATGTTTGTACAATCATTTAATCATGAGCCTTTTCACTCGCCAATAGTATGTCATTACACATTATGCATTATATGTTTGATGACTGTTCCAGTTCATAACTCAAAAGTATCGTGATTGGCGCACTATACGGGACCAAACGGGTATAATGTGATTTCATAGGCTTGTTTAATCGTTCTGTTTTAGCACAGTGGTAAACAGTAATTTTTATACAATCTGTTTCATTAGCATTTTCTGTTCAGCCACGTCGTTGGTAATATTATAACTTAACTTAATGGAAATAATACATTGCACGTTATTCAAATGTTCTTTTAAGTTGATCCAATGGAAGAGTGCAGTTACAGTATACTCCGTATATAAGGACTCCGGATATAGCGAAACTCCGGATATAAGGAACAATTTTTTTCTGCCCCAGTGTTTTTGCTTTTTTTTATTTTATATGAAAATGTTATACGGATATAACAAACTTCGGACATAAGGAACACATTTAAATGGTCCCAAGGAGCTTATATCCAATAGCTTATATATCAGGTCACTGATTCAGGTCACTGACCATTCTGATACAGTAACGTCTGAATCAACACATCACTTCATTTTGTCATTATTCGATATTTTCTGGGTATGATTACCGTGAATGTCTGCTATTTTCTTTATTTGTTTCACTTTATTTAAGCGATGCACTGCACAGTTTTATACGACCATGTATTTTGCCTTCTACTTTCTCTCATAGCTGAATGAACATGCTACTGTGGAACATATTTCTGTTGATCTGGCTGATTGTAGACGGTTATTTCTCTTACTATCCATTGGTGACTATGACTATATAGGTTTATGCCAACATGTAAATATTACTAAAACGGCTGTTCAGTCCCTTTTACATAGCAAGGGTCAATACGAGGGGTGTCCGAGTAAATCGTAGAATTTGCCTCGGGTACAAACACTTATCAACGCATTTCATCCAAAGTATTTAATACATCATTTGTACGCTTGCTCATAAAATTTAATGAACATTTCTGGTAAGACAGACAATCTAGAATAAATACAATAAATCAATGTAACGCCCTACGACGCAGGCAAACGTCATACCTGTCACGTAACGTCTTATTTGAGAGGATGTAGTTTCTAAAATCGGGAAGATATCAAATACACAATCAGGTTTTTCAACAGGGCTTCTTTGCATTTAACATGACTTTTACTCTATCTCCATCTGATTGAAGTCCGATTGCGGGAAGCGGCTTATATGCCACAAAGTCTACTTCTCCAATCTGAAAATAACGAAACTGCAAATTATTTCAAGCACGAGAACAGTACGTACATACTAAATGTCCCAGAAATAGTCTCATATTGTCTAAAAGCAGGCAACGTTCCACGTTTCTATCTGTTGTATATTTTCATTGCCAAAATCTTACATTATGCGACGTTGTGCTAGATAAAGGTAAACCTAGTTTATTCGTCAGATAGAAGTAGAGAGTAAATCTCAACGCATGCCAGTCAAAGTTGCCTAACACCATAAAACAAAGCGACATAATATTTCATTACTGCATAAAACTTCAGCATTCTAAACATACACGTAATTTCGCTGCTTGAACAAACGTAAACAGCCTTCCACATTAAAGACTGTTCAAATTTGAGTCCTAATAAGATCAGCATTCCTCAGTATAACATGAGTTCTAACGTGAACAGCATTAGTCGTTATGAACTGTTTGTATTTGAGTCATATCGTGAACAGCATTTCTTGGCACAAACTGTTCATATTTGAGTCTTAATCTTGATATAACTATGAATAATAACGGACACTTTTATACTAGAGTCTTTACTTTTCGATTAAATCTAGCTACCACCCGGTCCATCGTAAGATTGTTTATGTAAACAGTGTTTTATATCATCGAGGAAAAGTTCGGTAAGGTTAAAATGTTTATAGAGTTCTTTTAGTCATAAAGTACGAATTAAGATTATTTGAACTAGCTGAAATTCTGAAATCTAGCGAACGTTTTCTGATAAAAAGAACTATTTCCATCATAAAGCAGACCCGATGGGAGGAACAAGCTTTGAACCAGAATACATGAAAATTAAGAGTTCTGCATTGAATCCGGTTATATGACGGAGGATATTGAAATAGGTCAACTGGTGGTGGAAGGAGAGATATGTCTAATTTCGGTTGCAATGACGGCCAGCTCTGCATTGAATTCAGTTCTATTATTGAGCATATTGAAAAAGGCCGACTGGTGAAGATGTATGTCTAACTCACATTTATGGACGACGACGGGCAGTGGGCAAAATAGTTCACCACGAATACATTGTGTGTAGTTTGATAAAGATTTTATCAGCACAAGTTAAAGGTACAAATTTGATAGTTCATTGAGTGATTAATTTCTTCTATCGTATGTAGAAACACATTTTGAAGTATAGGTAAAAGCAGTTCGCTCTCAAATTTTGGTGACAAAAAGTTCTTCAAACTCTCTAAAAATAGATCTAACACATTTTAGAATGAATGGTAAAAAAAGGGATTTAGTATAAATTCCTGTAAAGTATGTATGTATATTTGATATTATACGCTACCAAACTATAAAGCGTTACAAATTTGAAATGCCTATATAAACACATAGTGTAGCGGTTCTGTAAAACCTACATTTGTAGCTCGCCAATATTTTCAAAAGATTTTCTCAAATTGCTACCTAGATTTTTACTTGTATCGTTGATTCTAACAAATACTTTTACATCTCATGTTTTAGTGTGTAGGTTTGAAGCGGAAACTGTGAACGAGCAGCTTTCAATACAGGCTTAATAAATATTAAATAATGACGTGACTATAATCATAGTTGACAATGATAATCTTGTGGGTACATGTACCATTATTTGTAATCAAAGTTCCACCAACAAAATCATAAGCTGAGACATATTTTGAACCTTACTTATGTAAAACACTAAGATGATCAGCGTTCATTTGACTGTGTATCATATATGTAATCGTAGTATAGTAGACCAACATTAAACTATGTCACACAAGAGCATTTTCTGATGATGAATCCAAACGATTCATCCATACGGCAATGAACAAATCATCTTGCAAAGAAATATGCGGGTTATGCCAGTGGGCAAACAACTTAATTAACATTATATCCGTTTACATGTAAGTTTATTTATGAAACGTCTACTATTATAATACCGATATAAACCGGCGCATGTTAACATAAATGCTAAAAAACACTTTGACCCAATGAAACAATGAATGTAATTTGTCAGTCATATCATTAATATATACAACACAATTGCTACGATTTCAATCTGGAAACGACACAGAGAAACGTTAAGTTGTACCTTTTGTTATTAATGTTATTAATTAAAATTATCAAATTTACCTTGATATTTCTCAAACATATTCGAACTGTAACATAATCTGTTATCGGATCTAAGTACATTATCACATTTGGATATGGTGAAGATATAAAAATGCAATAGGTATATGCATCATAAAAAGGTCATTGTGTAATTTATTTATTTATTTGAAACAACTATTGTGCATATGGTGTTTACCGGTAGATGTAACTTGAAGCAAGAGTTCTATTTGAGAATGTATATGTTTTACATCTAGACAGAAATAATGTGTTGAAATATGTGCAAAGGGACAAAAGGGACATTTATTTAATGTGATTCAGAATCCGCATTTGCCTGGACCGGATGCTAGATCATGTAAATTATGAAGCACGGGTATAATCCTACTGCAAGAAGAGGCTTTTCATCATAAGCCAAGTTATTTCGCATTTGATAATTAGTTAATTTGAAACGATATAGGTATGTAATGAAAGAAAATATGAAATAATGAAAATCAATTTAATGTACAATTTACAATGAACTTGTAGCAACACTGATAAAAGGAAAAGGTCACGATTATTTCTTTTTGGTTTCATCATATGTTGTCAAGTGGTATCGATTACGGTCGTTTTAAGAAACAGCTGCCGACATAGATAATGTACGCTTTGTAAAACCGGTGCGATTTGTTGCTTCTAGAATCAGAATGTCATGTGACACAACTGATTCTGAATCGAACGATTACTCTCTCGGAATAAGGTTAGATCTTAATTAAAGAGAAAATCAAAAAAGCAAAAAACTGTTTTAAAGATTGAAACACTAGTGATAAAATATATCTATGAAATAATATAAAAATATGCATTAAATTGAGATACCACATGCAGGGATCACGCTGCTGGACGCCAAGCTTCTGATCACGTGACTACAGCAATTCTGCTTAAAATCCGGAATTAAAGGAATTAATTCCGAGATGTAAAAAGGCTTAATCGAACGCTTCAGAAGTGCATCTGGGAATCGAATCTTAGATCAGAACTACCAAGTCGCACCCCTCTTGCGGAATAGAATGAATTTATTCCGAGAACTAAACATCTTAGCCGAACGCTTCAGAAGTGCTTCTAGGAATCAACTCCCATATTTCAGTAGCATCTTCGGTCAAATCTTAAGATTTTCCTTAAACTTAACAATTTCCTTACGAGGAGAATGTGCATTGCAGCATGTTGAAAATTCATTTAATCTTCCATGACCATTTTCTATTATGATGATGACATTACACACAATCATTTACTTTTAAGCGAATTATAATAATTAAAAATTCTGGACTTAAAAAACTTAAGAAATCACTTAAGATGCTACTGGAACAGACCCCAGAACTACCAAATCGCTAAATTCTCAAGCACATTCTACAACTACATATACGAGAAACTGCGCTGGTGTTCAGATTTTATTCTAACATTATTTACTTTGTTACATACATGTATACATGTATATTATTATAACAACATTTACACTTCACTAAAATAGTCAATATTGATATCAGATATGTATTTGTTTTTCGATTCAATTACCTTTTAATGTGCAGAGACACCATTATAGCCACAAAAGGTATTTCGATATACATGTATGTTGTTAATTTTGTACCACAAAATAGAGCAGGGCACAACTTTTATCTAAGCTAGCGAGTCATACACATATAATTTCGGTCTTGTTTTACTTATTAAGACTGCCAGTAAGTACAGTGTTTTGGTACGGTATTTAATTCTATTCGTTTCTTTTCAAACATGTGTGCTGATTGAAACAAATAACTTGCTATTATCATTTGCGTATGTGAGTTGATTTGACTCTTCATACATCATCATGAATTTCAATTCTAAAAGGAAACTTGAGCTTCCCCTTGAAAAGAATAACATTTGTTTAAAACTAAGATTATGTTCATGTTCATTCGCAGAGGCAAGATGTGTGTAACACATAAAGTTATTCAATAATGACTATTACCATTCTAACAAAGCAGACATCGATCCGCCTTTTCATTATAGTGAAGCTCAGCGCAGTAAAACAATATAAGCACAGTGTGTGTATCTTATTATTATTATCATATCATTAAAATAAAAATACAACAGAATTCATTTTCAGGAAGATATGCAAACAGAAGCGAACTTTTAAAGAAAAGCTAGCAGATAGTACGTAGTAGTACGTGAGGAGAATGGCAACGTTCACGGTGCGTGTTCTGCTTTCATGTACGTTCTACTAAATATATGTTTACCTCGATTGTGTAGCAAGATCAATCAAGTTGTAAACATTTAGCTTGCTCTCCAGACATAGTTCATAGTTTTATTGGCTTAAACAATTTATAATGTTGACTATGTGATTAT
>JAFMSR010000019.1:17766766-17799768 GCA_022818135.1 Saxidomus purpurata | reverse complement strand
GTAACCTTTTCTTCATGTTCATGTCATTTTTTCATGAAAAAGTATCGCAGATAGTCCTATCATTGAACAATTTTTGTACATATTATAACATGACTTTTTGTATAATTGATTCTTAAAAAAAGCAATGTCAGGACTTTTGTACAAAATATGCGGTCAATTTCACCAGATGTCTCTCTAGGTAATATAAATGCTTGGAGATATTGTTGTATCCAAAGTGATCCGGAGTAACCTTCAATTTTTATTGCATCGCGGAGACCTGAAAATCCTTATGACATAAGGGGATACCCATTCCTCCAACAAATTGTTTGTCATCTTTCCCTGCCAATTGCATCTAAAGAGGCCCTCTGAGCTCTACTATTCAAGATTCTGAGATGGCCCCGTAACAGTAAACAGTAACTGTTGCTAATTGTATTGATATCTTAGTTTCAGATGTTTAAAATGGAACTACAAAATGTATGTGTTTCTTCAAGTTTTACATCCTTTTACAGTAATACTGGTAAATTGTTAACTTTACACAATGTTCTCAGTACTGCACAGTGTACAATTAGAAATGTGCATATTCCAAATTAATGGAAATTTCAGTTTTGTAATTTCACTCACAATAACATTAAGGTTTGTAGCAGTTAATGTGTAATATATAAGTTGAAAACAGTAGGGACAAAAGTTGCTTTTGTGTTATAATATAAACAAAAAGATATGGTAGGGATACAAAATATCTATGTGACCTTAGAAATCCCAAATTACAGGAACATGATGTATATCTAAGACAGTCAAGTTATTGTACAACAGTCTGACTGGACTATAGTAGGGCAATGTAAATATGAACATTTTTGGATCTACTCTTATGTGTCTGACATGGAAAAAGGCAAGATGCAAATAGCAAGCCACAAATTGTAAGTGGCATGTCCCAACTGGCTTTCCATAAAAAAGTGTCATCTTCATATCTCTTCAAGATTGATTTCACAAATGAAGTACATTTTGTATTGTTTTCAAAAAATAAATGTTATAATTTTTATAATAAATTCATTAAATTAATGATTTCATAAACTATCTAGGTTTACAAAGTCCACTGATCAATATTTAGAACAAGAACTCTATATATTTCAGTACCAGAAAAAAAGTTACAACAGTGTTGCAAGTAAAACCACTGTGACGTTCTTACCTTCTTTAATGCAACACTGTTGTAACTCCAGTTACAACAGTGTTGCATTAAGGGACATGCTTATTTTGAGATACAACCTTTTGACAAATAATCAATTTTTAGCATAAGATAAGGGAAATTAAACATAACTTTTTTACATGTTTTGTAACTCATTGATAGTATATCAAATATGATAAAAAGTCATTTTGTGAAAAAAGTTGAGTTACAACAGTGTTGCGTTAAACCCTCGAAATGACGTCATATGTACTTAATAATGGTTGTACAGCGACATTTTGCCTGTTAGTTTTAAGATGATAGTAACATAAGAGCTGTAATCTATTACCACTATTAACTTTCTTAAAATTATGTTTCACTAAGTTTTGCGATATTCTGTTTTCATGCACTATATCTTGTAATTCTAATTATTTAATAAAAATGTTACTATTACCGTCTAGCTTTATTGTACGTGAAAGAAATTTTACTGATTTAAAGTAATTTTTGTATAAATACAAAAAGTATTTGTTATCATTTCTGTATAGCATATCATTCCAATTATAGTTAAATGTAAAGGGCTTCGCTTTAAGCCCATTAGCATCACCTAATACTATTGATAAAGATTGGAGTATTACCACACACAGAATAATCTCGAAGAAAAAAAACGTTTAAATTTGCCTTAAAAAATAAAACAAATGTGAGAAATAGAAGATGGGACATAAAAATTGCAAATCCGTTCTTTTACATGTAACGCCATTGACGTCAGTATGATTCCTACAAAGCAGACATTGTTCACTGCGTTGTCGAGAATAAAAGACAAATACTTGTTTCTTTTTACAGACAGCAATTGCGAAGTTATATTGCGTACATCAACGCTCTTTTATGAAATTTCTCTTTTTTAACTATTTTGACAGGGAGAGTAGTTACAATAGCATTGTTCAAGTAGAGTATTATTAAAATCGTAGGTACAGATGCGAATGCCCGAATGTTATTACGTAACTTATCTTCATTGTATATTAAAATAACTATTCATTGCCATAACATTATTTATTATAAGCGCGAATTATTAAAATATTTGATCGTTGCAAGTTATAAACTTCACACTGGTAAACTATCGGTAATATGCGTAATAACATCGTTGTTGTTGTTCTTAGTTCTTAGTTATAATCGTATTTGCAAAAAGCATCGGTTGATTGTAACGAAATTGAATTGTTAGTAAACATGAATTTTGTAATCAAATGAAAAAAATGTTTAACCCGCGGCTTAGTAAACCAATCGATCACAAATGCACGCATTCGATAATTCAGATCTGATACATGTTCTATTGTATTTCCATTAAGCGCATAATTATAGTACAATGTATTTAATATAAGAAAATTACCATTTATCCTTTCAAGATATTATATATAGGCAAAATCGATTCGTTCTTTTACAATTTCTCATAGAAGACAAGACCGTACCTGTAACATGTAGTAGCGTTACATTTAAGTATTTAAGGTAGTAGACCCCTAATGGGCACCTATTCAAATCATTATAGGCTTAATATTTTCTTAATCTGTATCATTTCCTGGATTTAAAAACAAATTTTAAAAGAATTTTACCGTGAAAAAAAAAGTTACAGGAATTTGAATAACCCTACCCCCATTTTGGAATTATCTATAAAATGACATCATACAAGAGGTCAGAAAATACATGTATTTCATTTATTATTCAAAACTTTGGTACAGATTTGGTATCAGGGTATCAAGAACTATTTTTTCTTTCAGAAATTACACACCATTTACTATATAATCAACAAGTTTTATAAAACCTTTATGAAATAATCAGATAGTATTACAATTTTCATGTACTTTTTTGGCCATGATCAATTTTGAACATCAAAGTTTTTAGGAAAAATCAACATTTTCTAGAAAGGGGACATGTCTTTTTGTATATTAAAAATTATTTATAACATTTTGGGAACAGCATGCCAAAAATTCACAATGTTTTACCGTCTCTATTTAAAATAATTTGATTTTAAAAATCTCCATCGACAATTTTAGACGTGTCTACAAGTAATAAAATCTTCAAATAAGCTAATACTTATTCGTAAAAAAATATTTAATTTCTTTTTAGTCTAAAAATAATATAAACATTTGAAGAAAAGTGCAAAATAATGAAAACAAAGAAGAAAAAGTAAAAAAAAAATGTTTGGTTCCGGCTGGATTCGAACCTACGCCCCCAAAAACGTCAAAAGATCTTCAGTCCAATGCTTCACAACCTAGGCTAGCTCATTAAAATTGAATGGTTTCAAATGGAGGTTTTTATTAGGGGTGTACTACCTTAAAGGCCGGTTTCTCAACATTGCTTTACGGAGTTAGGTATGTGGCTAAAACAACTTTGGATTTCTGTATCAGGTTTTCAACAAATTTAACCTGCACGGGGAACGCGGGACGCGTCTCGGTTTTAGGTGCACTGTTGGATTTCTCATATCAAAACCGATAGAGCGCGATGTTAAAATTCCTTTGTATTCGTAACCCATGCCATTCGGTGGGTTACGGCAAAATGGCGGCGGGATTTTGAAATGAAAACTTATGACAAGAGATGCTACGAAGAGAAAGAGTCGTCAGGAAGAGACAAATTCCATTCTTAATTTATGATGACACAGAATTCTTGGCAAGTTTTGGTCTCAGATAAGAAAGTGTGACGTATTATCTATATCATGCGTACAATTATGGTTTTTGCGTTTTAACAAAATGCTGAAAAAACTGATGCACCAAATATTAAATAAATTCTTTAGACAGTAATAATTATTCCTCGTTCCATTGAACTGTAGTCGACAAGAACTTTAGTGATGTGATATTTGGGTTGAAATAACATCATGGTTTCCTGGTTAAAACGTTTTCCGTTTACGGCTGAATTTTTATCTTTAATTTGCGACGCAAAGTTCAAGATTGTAACGACACTTGTGTTTCTTAAATTTCAACGCTCCATTTTTAAAATTTGTAAACTGTGGAGGTATATCACCTCTTACATAATTAAAAAGAAAGAAATGCTCTAGAACGAAGCTTTAATGACTCGGTATCGGTACATGTAATAGTTTTGGTTCAATTATTATCTTCTTGCTTAAATATTAGTATCAATTATATCAACATTTCTTACTTTAGAAATTAATATTGTCTCAAGCGAGATATTAATTCTATTTTGATCTTAATGATAGTGAATCGAACATTTTTGCTCATCAGCTGTTAAACTCAGCTGGGATTACATTTACATTTATTTTTATTTGATTATATGGCGACCCTTTTCTTGCAAAATGCCCTCCCATTGACGTCAAAAAGGAAAGGACTAGATGATCTAGCCCTGTTGAACGCACACATCTTATAAGAAAACTAATTTATCATTTAATAATATTAACATGAATATGCTTAGCTGCAGTGCTGAATTTATTATCATGACAATTTTGGATTATGTACTTTTGTTTTTGTTATGCATATGTATCTTTTAATTTCTAAAAAAATGTACTGTCTGTTGTTACAAATTTAACCTGCTAATTAAGACACTGTATATAATACTTTTGTATTGAAAGGGCTTCGAGTTTAATAAAATAATTATCATTTAGCATGGTGGCCTAGCAATCACGTTTTTCGTTAGTACATTTATTTCTATTTTTAAATTAATTTAAAAAGAATTACCTTTTCAAGAATGCTTACTTGCCATGGTCATTCAACATGTAAATGCACATGCCTGCACGAGAAAATCACAATATATAATATACCTGTTCTGTTATGGCCGAGTTACGTAAACCCGATGCAAAGAAATCCAATGTTGTTACTAATCAAACCGTTACAACTGCAGGGTTACTTGCTTGGTTACCTAACACCGGTGTTAAAAAGTTAACTCGCTAACGTTGAGAAATCGGCCTTAAGTATTCATATACATTACAGCACAGGAGACAAATTATTTAATTTTTCAAAAATATATTTTTCATTTTGTTGAAAACACAACATTTTAAAGAAATCAGGTAATGATTTTTTTTTTTAAGCTGAAGGGTTTCTTTGTATCTGCTAGCCAATCTTGCAGCAGGTCTGCAAAAGCATAGAATAGAGTTTTGCTGAAGTTATATTGGCCT
The DNA here is from genome assembly GCA_022818135.1 of Saxidomus purpurata. NCBI lineage: Eukaryota > Metazoa > Mollusca > Bivalvia > Venerida > Veneridae > Saxidomus > Saxidomus purpurata. Next base: position 17,794,522 of record JAFMSR010000019.1, on the reverse strand, counting down.
AGTTTTTCCGTCAAATTGATCGTTTCATTGCTGTTCTAAAAATAATTCAGTGCACGGGATAAAAAGGCAGCGCCTTTTACAGTCATAATCATTACTTTCACATGGAAAAATTAAGAACGCATTGCTCCATTTTATTCATCCAATCTTGCCGTGGGGCTCGTTTTGGGGAGGCTGCGTTTTTGGTACGTGGCATTCCCTGTTTGATATTTTTTTTTTTTTTTCAATTTTCGTTACATCCTTGGTTTTATACCCAATATAATTCAAAATCGTGAAAATATATACAAACAAAGTTCATCATATTCCTATTCTTAACGTATATCCCACATAAAAACATGAGGACTTCATTAATAGAATAACGAAAGCAGGGGTCTCCCAGGTTCGATATCTATTAGTGCCTGTTGCGGTTGTCCTAAGGCTGGACACATAAATTCTAGGCTGGACATGTAAATTTCACTTCTTTCTCTCGTCGAGGTCAATTCCATCTAGATAGATTTTTAGAGCGATTAAACGAAATTGTACCAATGTAAGAAACTGTTTCGCAAATGAGAATAAATTAGTGTATTAAATAAAATCTTCCGAAACGAAACATAGCTAATCGCTGTAACGAAAACATCTACATGTATCTCAAGTTCATGTTTATTTACGATGGAGACAACCGATGATAATGAAAACTATTTCTACTTGTAAATAGATAAAATTATTGTTTGTATACCTATTTTTGTCTAATGTCCCTATGATGTGTCTGAATAATGTTGAATGTTCTTCCCATACTTTAATCATATACATGTACGAGCGTACATCAAATTTCCCTTCGTCTGGGAAACTCGCGGACTTCCTACAAAGAACGATAAGTGCAATACGATGTGTTTGTTTGAAAGTGTTATCGGTCTGAGTTTTAATATATTGTTGTTAGAAAATAGTTCTGATAAAAACGAACAATTCTTTTTGTGTAATTCCATCAAGCGATTTCTACTTTTATGAAATAATTATAATGAATTTCTTAACATTTTAGTCCTGCAAGAAGAGCAATACAATCGAGCACGCAATACTTCTGACTTTTAACTGCTGTGCTAGGTTTCCGTGCGAAGATTAAGTTGATATTTGTATCGTGAGGCAATATGTACATGTACATTAACAATAAATACGATAAGATGGTGAACTCGTTACCGCAATAGCTCTCATTTATTTCGTTTTTAGGGGCAACATGTAAAAACTTTCATACACTTTTAACGCGAAATCACTCTGTGTAATGACACAGAATTTGACAACGAAACTGTCGTAAGATTATATGATATACATTGTTACATTTCTTTAAACATACAGTATTATTTTGTAAACGGCGCACCGTATCATCCAAGAGTAATATTATCGCGGTTTTCATATTATACATAAGCATGAATACGGTAACTATTAAAGACAAAACAAAACCTGAAAAAGCACAATCCCGATCGCGAGGTCCTATGGTAAATATTTATTCGGTACCAAGGAAGTAAAACATATTCAGATGTGAAACGTGGAAATTATTTGTCGATTGACTTTCCAGAAATGAATTCCCCTTTTTATTTGACGCCATATAAGGTAATACAAATAAGGTAAACAAAAGACATCTGCAAATTTCTGGTGAGAAATAAAGAGTATGCACCAACATTAAACTTCATATTGTTGGTTCATGTAAAAAGGTTAGATAACGAAAAAAACATCTAAATTAATGACGTCATTTAAATTGCGCTGACAAACACGAGTACGTGTTCCTCGTGTTACCAGTTATATATTATTGTTTCACCAATTTTATCAAACATGCGAACATTTTCATATTTGTATACAGTACAGGCCAAATTTGCGTAATATGTGAATTATGCTCTTTATAAGAAGGAATCACTATTGACTATGTTATATGTTGCTAATGACATTTCAAACTTGTATTTCCATACTACTAGAAGACAGTAATATGTTCTTTCAATTCAACGCACTTTCAACTTTGTAATTTATGTACAATGTACATTTACTTTCAGTTATAGGTGTTGTACCATTAAGTTATCCAGAGAATTTACCACCAGGATATGGAGACCGTTCAGTAGGATATAATACAAACGATAGCAAGTAAGTCACTCATCAAAATGTTAATTGTATTATTGTTTATTGTATCAATTAATGTATAAAATCTAACACATTTAATATAACATAAGTATATAGTGTTTAGGCTTACATCACATTTACATGGCTTATTTAGAATACACATTGGAAGCGGATCAAGTAACCTGCTCTTTTACTTTTACACAACTTTGTAAAATGGTGTAATTTGGTACAACGCCATTAAAAGTAACAGGGGTTTGACCTTCTAAGAGAAGTATCGGTATGACAAGTTTCTGTGCTTATCCTTTGCAAGTTCCAGTCGGTGGATTTTTCACAAATTTTGCAATCCCGGGCCGTATTTATTTGACTTCACACAATGTGGTCGTTTGATTTTCATAGAGTTTGTTTATGAATGAAGGGGTCAATATGTATATCTGTATCACAGATAACATTCTTGTTCTATTCTTTCGTACGTCAAATGGATACCTTTATCATATTTAAAAGTCTTTAAAACATTAAGCAGTTTCCTACATGAATTAGATTACATGTACAACGTGTGAACATGTTAAGAATTATTCAGACATATTCCAGTTGTTTTCTACGTACTAGTAGTAACATACAGTTCTCGTATTATTTATCAAATATAAGTCCTGAGCCAAAGGAAGATTTTCTATTGTAATGTATACGTCTATGAGGGTCGTTAGAGTTGACAGTACAAGTATTTAAGTTATTTTTGTGAAAACTGATGCTTTAAAGCTGCTCTCTCACTGTTTTAGCTGAAAAATAAATATTAATAAAATGATATACTAAAATAAACAGTACTGGCTAGAGGAAAGATCTACATCGCATGTTGCTAAAAAAGGTTGAAAATGTTGGTGAGCCTGGTTTGACGTCATCGCTGCACTCTGCTAATATTGTAATGCAACGCTGAATAAGTTGATATCATATAATTTAAAAAAATACAGCAATACTGTACAGCAATGTATACTCAAATGTTAATATTTAACGATTTGCTCTAAACATGTTAATTTCAGACAGTTCGAAAAACTTTATTTTATTGACAAATAACTAAGGAATGGCTTACTAGTTTTAATAATTTAACATGCTTTTGATATGTTGTACAGTCAGTATATCTGTAGCTACCGATTTCACCCTGACAAAAACAATTCCGTCCCTGTAATGAAGTTTTTTCACCAATATCTGAAAGTGAACAGCTTAAAATGGCAACATTTTTCAGACTATTTCATTTCTGCTATTTCCTGAAACCACTTTGTTTCTGAACTGAAAAATGTAAAAGTTTACGTATATGTTTTGTCATTTAACTTGTTTTTAAAATGTTACACTACATGTATGTAAATATAGTGTAATGTGTTGTGATCTCTTACAATCACAACTGAGCGTGTTTAACATGCTGGTAAGATTTACAGAAATGGACTGCAAAAAGCTTAAACAATTATTTTCGTAATCTTTAAAGATACTTGATAACACGGTAAAGCCTTTCAAAGTTTGTTAAACGGCTTAGACAAATCTGGCCAGGGTGATATTATTGCTCTCCTTTTTGTAATTTATCTCGTATCTTAGACGGCTTGCAGGAAATGCGGTCATGGTTATGTTGTTGCTCTCCTATTTGCTATTTGTCTCGTTTCTTAGACAGCTTGCCGGAAATCCGGCGAAGGTGATGTTATTGCTCTCCTCTTTGCTATTTGTCTCGTATCGTGCTGCAAATAGTTACAAAATATACTCTTGTTAATACGTAAAATGCTTGATTGCAGCTGTTATAATAATACTTGTATCTATTATCCCATGTTACGTGCAGCTATCTCTCTCTAGGAAGCAGATACAAAAGTGGAAGTTTGAAGATAATTAGATAGATGAATGAATAACGCATGCTTTCCGTGCCCTTAACTGACAAATTAAGACGAAATCTCATAATTCAACTTAGTTCCACGACATTTCCCCCTTTGTATAAATATTGTCGGAGCGGAGTATATTTATTGTGAAATTTGGCAGTTGCTCATGAAGGATACTGATCTAGAACTGGTTCTTCCCGGGAAACACTGTGAAAATGACTGAAATATTGTTGAAACGGTCGCTATGTCCATACATCATCAACAACATAGATGGATAGATACTTTTAGTTCCTCCAACATATGGAGAACAAAACGTATATTCATTGTTGCATAATGCTTTATAAACAGAAAGGCATATATTATATACAGTAATAATATTAGAGTGCATACTTGAATCATACCTTATTTGATATGCAAAAATATATATATGACGCCTGGTTGCTGATCAAACCCTTAAATCCTATTTCAAGATGAGTTCATCCACAAGAGAGAGGCGAGACACACACAAGAACCCACCCGTCCAATGCGAAATGATCGAAAAATCGAAACGATTAAAGTGTGCATGTTAGAGAGAGAGAGATAGATACTTTCCATCCATAATACAACTGTTCAGGATAATTCTGTCTAAATCTTAACATATAGCCTGTTTACTAATAACCGGCGGGTATCTGATTGAGGTAATGAGAAAATTCCTGAATTCTGAGACATTCGTGAGTTAAGTGTATTATTTAAAATTTAAAAATGTCGATAGGGCTTATATTTTTCATAGACAGCTTAGAGTATGCCAATGTATCAGGCAAAATGTTGAAGGAAGATTTTAATTGTTAGAAAGAGTTATAGATTGATATTGTTCACGATATGTAAAAGTGCTGAGTGCTTTTTGGATCTTTAGAATTACTTGAAATATAACTTGTACCACAAAAAGTGGTATCTATCCGATTTCTGATTCAATAGTTGTCTTAATTGTAAGTCAGATAAATAATATTGTAAAACACGTTATACATGGTCATTTCATTGCGTTCTATTTGTTAACGTCAAGGTCGCAAGACATTTGCTGTTGCAGTAATTTATTTCGGGTCATACGTCAGTTTTTAATAATTAAAATTGGGCACGATTATTTGTGAATGTTCATAATAATCTTAACATATAACGATAAAACAACAATGAACGATCTACTGTAGTAGGATTTTGACCCGTGAGCAATGACCTATCATTGAATAAATAGATGCATGTACATGTATATTGTATAAAAGTACAGCCACGGCTCAAGGAATAAAATCTATCTATAACCTAATAGATCTGCGCTTAACTTTTTTTTAAAATTTCGCAATACAACTATCAGCAATAGCCTTGATTCCTTAACCATTAACACAATACCAGATACTTATAAACTAGTTTCATATATTTATAGATTCGCGCATGCGTAATTATCAAAGATCTGCTCCCTAAAACTTAAGTTGACGCAACGGTCAGGAATGTGTATCTTTTTAGCTCACCTGGCACGAAGTGGCAGAGTGAGCTTATTCGATCACTCACCGTCGTGGGTCAGTCGTCCGTCCGTCCACCATTTCCTTCAAACGAGATCTCCTCTATAACCACTTGACCAATGTTGATGAAACTTTGCAGGTATGTTTCTTGCACGAAGCTCTATTAAACTTGTTCAATGAATTCCATTCAATGTAAAACTCTGGTTGCTATGGCAACGAAAAGGAAACCACAAGGCCTAGAGCTTACACATTTAGCATGTGGCATTGTCTAGTAAACCTCTACCAAAATTGTTCAAATTATGACCCCCGAGTAAAAATTAAACCTGCCCGGGGGTCACTTGGTTTTACATAGGCATATATAGGAAAACATTTTAAAATCTTCTTCTCCGAAACCACAAAGCCTAGAGATTATATACTTGGCATGTAGAAATGCCTATTGGACCTCTACCAAGATTGTCCAAATTATGATCCCCTAGTCAAAATCAACCCCTCCCTGGAAGGAGGGGGAAAGATCACTCGATTTCACTAAGGCTTATATAGGGAACACTTAAAAAACACAAGGCCGACAGGCAGAGAACAGATATTTGGAATGTTACTTAGCATTGTGTAGTGGACTTCTACGAATTATGTTAGAATAATGACCTCTTGTAGTATAACCAATGGTAGTCAGGTTAGCGATATCGGGCCATCATCGCCCTCTTGTTTAAAGAGGCACTCCCTACATCTGGCAGATTATATTCTCGAAACATAGATTATGTGTTTAAAGCTGCTTGCTCTCAGTTACCGTTGATTTTTTTTTTTAAATTGACATTGTTATACCTTAATGAAAAACTAAAGAATAGAATCAAATTGTTAGCAAAAATGTAGGTAGGAATTTGCAGAGATCGATTGAATATGTCGGTTACACGCCACCGCTACACTCTATGTTTATATTGAAATTTCAAAAGCGTTTGCAACGATTTTCAATTTGGTAGCGTATTTTAGAGATAAACGTGGCAGAAATTTATACTGGAGCCTTTTTATATGACTATATGTTCTAAAATACGTCATTTACATACAGTTTGAAGAACTTTATTTTTTTACCAAAATCTGAGAGCGAGCAGCTTTAATGAACGTAAACTGATAAATAAATACAATTTCAAAGAAGAACCTATGGCGAAAAGTGCCTCATTTTTACCACAATTAATCAATATAGTGGATTTCTGTAATAAATCGCATCAACCCATTAATTGTACAACAACAACTCTACATAGATTATTAAATGGTTTACGGTACTGCAGTGTATTTTAAACTGCTGATTTTATCGATAATGACTAGGAATGCATAGCTGAAACTTTAAGGTTACATTACAATACTTCTAAAGATTATAATATATATGTTAAGAGGTTATTTAGTCGACATCAGTTATATAGTATGTCCCTTTAAGGAGGTTGTTGCTCTAGGTGTCGTTCGGGGAGGTTGGACTGCATTTGCAAGTATCATTACTTAGCCCAAAGGTTTAAACTATACATTACAGTTATTATCTGTAAAACAAAAGTTTTGAATATGTTGCAGTACCGTGAAACATGTCAATAACGCATGCTAAGTTGTTGTTGTACAATAAATTGGTGGAAAGCAGTTAATTACATAAGGCATTTGTGTTCATGATTTGTGCCAGTATGATAATTTTGTTATATATGTGTTCTTTAAAATGGTATTTATTTATCGTTTTACGCTAATTGACATTTGACTCTCAGTATCTGAAAACTGAAATATAAAAAAACAATTTTAACATGTCGAGAAAATCAAATGTTATCACTTGCAATAAATAATTGTCTGTCGTGAAGACAGGCAATTTGTGTCTTGTTCGTCCATATACGTACATTAAAAAATCACAAAAAGTACTTCGTCTTACCACGAATTTCGTTTATTTCGAAGTAAAAAGAGCGGTCCATTGAAATTCGAGAGAACGAGAGTAAACTGTAAATATTTGGGAGATGAAGGGAGTGCCCCTTTCAATATTCAATTTGTTTATGACATATACTTGGAAATACAGCAGGCTTGATAATAACAATTTCAAATCACAGGATAAATCAATTATTTCTTTACAGCAATCGTGTCAGAAGCAGTAGTACATGTAGCATATCATACAGTAGTAAATGTATTTTGTTATGATCTTCGTATGACCTAAAATAATATTAAATAGTAAATATGATTTATGTGATGTGAGATTTATACAACAAATATTATTCAAGTTATATAGGCTTCAATGTCAGACACCACAATGTTCCATTTCGAAACACAATGTTTCTGACTAACACATACATTTTGAAACAAAGATAGGTTAGCGGCTTTCACGACACACATCACATATATACATGTATTTGTGTCACTGCTAAGCAGCAGCAGCATCATGTATCATCCAACGCACTCTATGTAATTCCGTTGCCAAATAAACCTTAAAACAGTTGCAAAGTGTGCCAGCGGTCCAGATTTACACTTACAATACCTAGCTTCAGGATCTTCGTCATTATTTATTTAGAGATGTGTGTCGGCTTTTTAGTCACGCATGGATAAGAATGGAAAGTCGGTTTTAAATATGCATTGGATATTTTGCCATTTTACTTTTTAGAATGTATTAGTTTTCGAAGAGTTATTTTGTGTAAACGTAGCAGATCCTAACTTTAACTCTAGATCAGCAAGACCGTTATCCGGCGTTGAAAACGACTTTTGCATATGTAAAAAATAACACATATAATTTACAGATATTCAGTAAGGTGGGGAATGTAACTTTTGATAACAATCTAACCTTTGTGACAAGACGAGTTGTATGCCCTGTCGAAAACAATAGATGACATTTCTGTTCTTAAAACGATTTCATTCACATAAATTATTACGTCATAAAACCTAGATAAACTATAAATACATCACCAGCTTGAACCCATGTTAAGGTGGGATGCGCCTCAAATTTATTTCTCGAATTCTCTTCTCACATTTGCATCATGTATATTTCAGCATATATCCGATTTCACAGCGAATTTCTTTTTTTAATATGTTGTTAAATTTTTCTTCAGTAATGCTTCAAACATAGCTACTGACGTCACTTCTTTATCAGCGCGCTTTCCTACGCTGTCGGCAGGTTTTTAAGCTGTAGCGTTTTGCCTTTGTAAAATATTTCCAACCTTTAAATTTGTTCTTATATGTTTAAATAAGAGCTACAAACTGATATAAAATTCGACGTTAAAAATTTGACGTTGTAACCGCTATGCCCGGATTTGTGACGTTAATTGAAAATAAATGACTTCGAGTTTTGTTACAATTTTAGCGTAAAATTAAATTTGTAAGAAAACGGCTCTATGAAAAAACGTTAAAGTTAATTATGTTTTGTAAAATATATTTTGCTATTAGTTGACATTGTAAAAATAAGGGGTCACCTACTTAAGTATTTCGTAATTTTACGAATTCGTACCTCTACGCCATGTCTGACATAAGCGTTTAAATCATTTTTAACATGTGTCTTTGTAATAAATGAAAATGTTATGCACAACTTGATACTTTGGCAGATATATAATACTGTTTATAACAAATTACTAATGATTTAAAGACATTAGCAGTATGTAAATAGTGATTACGTGTATACATCCACTCGAGACATTGAAAAATCGAGAGAAACGAAGTCGAGATAACGGATTTGGACTGTACATACTGAAAAATAAAATATCTACTTTATTTAATTTTAGTTTTTTTACATCAATTGTCGCATATTCATGCATGCCATAGTATCTCTAATACCGATGGATTCTTCCTGGAATATGACAAGTTTTTGCACAGACAGGGGGTATTGAAGAGGCCCGGTCAAATTCCGCTGATTGAATTCGAACTGGCAACCTTTGAATGAAGTGTCCGCCGCTCTACATCTACACATCGGCCTCTCCCTACATAGTGTTTACTTAATGTCAGATCGTTTACTATACAGTTTTCTAAATGCATTGTTTATTTCGATTTTCCGTGCGATAACAATGATCTCTTCTTATCATAGTGCATGAAACAAACTAGCATGTTGAATAAAAATGCCATCTGCAGTCTTATCGTTACGTTTAACAAGAGCGATTTTGATTGTCCGGGTGTTCGAAAAGGCAGGTAAGAAACAAACGTTTTCTTCACTTTAATTTGGCCGTTTAAATTATCTTTCATATTTTATAATCATCACAGGTTGGAAGTGTGATATAGCAAATCAGTTTTCCTCACAAGTTTTATATGATTTATTTCATATTTGTACTGCTTAGGTAATAAACGCTGTACACAATAATAGAAAGACAACCACATTACAAAGGAATAAAAAGAAGGGAATGACTGCTATGTATTGATTATTTCAAGAAAACATTAACATTACACAATTTCAAACCAATAAGATGAATTTCATATATGCGCGAAAAGCTTATCTCATGTTGGCACGTGCAGTCGAACTTTAAATAATGGAATATAGGTATGGGTGGATATGTGGATAAGGATGAGACACTGACTACTCCGTATTGTCCTATGTGGCAGAGGACCAGAGTGTGATCCCCGGCAAGGAAACATGGGATGTGCCCTATGGCTATGGACCTAGCACAACACCGAGCTGTGAATGAGTTAATCACTCGGGCAAATTAACCAGGCCCCATGATTATAAAACTTTTTTCGTGTTTGACTGTTTGAGCATGAAAATTTGAAGCAATTTTGAAAGTCATTTCAAATTCTTATAGAAAGCATGTTACACACATTTTTACTAATGTTTGAGCACGAAACTGAATTGAGCATAAAAAGGGTTTTATCATCAAGGGGCCTGGAACCTTCTACAAACATAGTTTCGCAGTTGATTTATTGTCTACTAGCATAGTTATCTTCGGTTTCCGTCTTACGAATATGCAAGTGGCAAATCTGGTGACAAATTATTTATAAAATCGTTAAATCTTTTACACACATGATACAAATAGAAGGGATGGGTGGTCATGTGGTCGAGTGGTTAACGCTCTGGACTACCAATCCGAAGGTCCCTGGTTCAAATTTCGGCCGGGGCAATGGAAATGTCAGAAACCCATCAAAAGATGAACTGGTTAGAAACCAAGAGGTAATCTCACGTGTATCGGTGCTGTACACCGGGCATGTAAAAGGACCAATGGGTCTATTCGTAAAAGAGCTAGGGTATGTTACCCGGATTCCCTTGTATTTGCGTCTGTTCCTCTTCAAACTGCGCCAGTCAGGAGTATCAGCACGTTCACCCAGGGAGAAATCCATGGGTCGGCCGGGAATAATCAAAGAGAAAAAAAAACAAATAGAAGGGTTTCGTGGCCTAGTTAGTATATAGCGCACGAGCTTTTTCTTAAATCTTACAAGTCTGTATTTTGTGAGTTCGGTCCTAGCTAAAGTAAGTAAACTAATAAGATTTAAAAAAACTGGCTTTAGCTGGTTAAATAATTAAAACTTTAAATATTCAAAGCATATAATTTTTATTTCACATTATGATAAATAAATGCTATAGACTTAGGTCGCATCTTCAGTTTATTAACCCCCTCCTCTGAAGCGCCTTATAAAGAATTTCTTGAGTTTTAGTCCGTATAATTGCGCGTTCAGTTGCACTAAATGTCAAAATGTCGAAAAAATTATGTTTCATAGATTCGAACCCGCATGCTGCTTCACGCAACCCATTCCACTGTGGATTTATCATCGGTTATTACCACATTACAAAAGAACTGTATTGCACCTACAATTTCCGTCATTCGCACTTACGGAATTTATTTAATCGCTGGAAGATGTATTAATGCAAAAAGGTCAGGATCAGTTTAATTTGTCCGCATATTACGTGTACCACTAATGAATCTTCCACTCATTCTGGTGCTTTATACCGGGCAAAGAAGAAATGCGTATGGTTATGAAAGGATGCGCCATATTTCGAAAAATCAAAGATACATACTTAGCTTGAAAACTTACAAAAAAAACACAAAGGAATGTAGAACTGTTTGTACTTTAAAACTGTATTCAGATGACGCATGGTGTGAATGGGAGATACAGACCCCGTTCTGGCAATACTTTCAGTGAGGAGGTGAAATATTACATCTACTTAGATAAACTCGAATTAAATTTAATGTTATCATTTGACACTAACAGATGCTAATCACAGGCATACATTCACGAACCAAACATGCAAGTGTTAGAGACTTCAGTTTTGTTCATTAATGTATTTTGAATTTCGCTGTTTATATCACATGTTTTATTTTTCAATGAGTTTCTTCTTTTGCATAGACGGAAATGAGAACAATAAGAATACGACGGAACAATTGGTTAAGGAAAATTTTCTTTACAAAATAAATTCTTGTTCTTTATGTGTCTATATCCAATCTTGCATTGGTCGTTCGCACCCATACCAGTCACGGAAATACAGAAAGATTGTATTAAGGTTTCTGCCTTGCGTAGTATTTTTTATTCATATCAAGTCGCCACTGGAGCATCTGAGTTAGAGTTGAAGGTATGGTACCGTCTTTTGTTACTATGTACATGACGGGAGGGTGTAAATCCGATCTAAACGCTATAGAAAAGCACTGGTCAAAAATCACAGATCACATTAACCTATAAATTGTTTCAGGCAGATGTGTAGCTTTTAAAATAGCCAATCCAGGTATAACAATTGCTTTATTGAAGAACATGAGCCTTTTAGTAAATCAACTTATCCCTGTGTAAAAAAGAAAACGTACAAAGTAACTCCCAGTACATCATAACGTCAAAACTACGTTTGGGGTAGGGGTGAAATTTCGTTGAATTGTAAAAATGGTAAGCTGGTGACCCATCCTTTTTATCTTATCAAATGAACATAAAATAATTTTTATACAGCATATCAAACGTATACGTTTTTTCATCGAGCTGATTTTTAATAGCTCCAATTGTAAGGCAAAATTTTAAGCAAAACCCTGATAGAATTTTCCCGTTTTGACGTCACATAATCGCGACTAGCGTCCCAAGTGTCGAATTTTGCTCATCAAATTTTATACCATTATAAAAACGTCTTGAATGCAAGGCGAATGTTATTTTATATTGGCTATAAATTTAAAATTAAAAGCGCGGTGAAGGAAAACTATGGGAATAGCATGAAATAGTGTACTGTGCAAAAGTGACGTCAGTGGCAATGTTTAAGGCACAGCAGCATTGAAACCGTAAGAGATATCAAAACAATGAAATCGGATTTCTATCGGAATTATCTTCAATTATGCACAGTGTAAATTTCATGAGAAAATTCGAACAATATATTTGAGGCGCATACCACCTTACTGTATGTTCAGTGTTTGTTTGGATGATACTCTTTACTTTTTTAACAAAATTGTTTATTTTGTCCGATAGGTAGCGACCGAGGACTGGTACTGTGTAGCATTAGGTCGTTACTTTCAGCCTTGGCTTTACCAAATGCCGCTTCATGTGCATTGAAAACGTACGTCTCTGACATTATTGCTCTTCTGAATATAGATATACGTTTCGCCCTTTACATGTATTGCAGGCGGATTTGCTTAAACAAGGCAAAATAACACGTTGTCCTTAATTCAAACGTTTTCAGCAATTTAGTATATACATGACGAAGCAACCATAAGTAATAAATGTAACAGGGTGAATTGCATATGTATAAAAGATGAGGTTGATTTATGTGTTTGTCTTTTGGAGTCATCGTATATAAGTGTGATATAAATGAAGTCCTTGAAAAGGTCTTCGTGAAGTAGAATAAAATGTTTTTATTACTTTACAATTGCTATTACATGTGTCGATGTTTATTGTTCTCGGCTCTTATTATAGAGTAAGCATACGCCTGTTAATTTAACATGTATGTAATGAGATGCTTTTCTGAGCTTGTGTTTACAATAATGTTCTACGAGTAAATTCTGCCATGCTACAACTTTTAAAACATAGCTACGGTAGTATTGTACGCAACTGATCGAACATTTTGTTTTAATTGCTATCTTTGTTGGGCCTGTAGAATGTGATTAGGGTTTAGGATTACGTATATCACTAATCTGTTTTTTTTTTTAGCTCACCTGGCACAAAGTGCCAGAGTGAGATATTAGGATCGCATTCCGTCCGGCGTCCGTCGTACGTCCGTCCGTCCGTCCGTCCACCATTTCCTTCAAACGACATCTTCTCTGAAACCACTGGGCCAATGTTGATGAGACTTTGCAGGGATGTTCCTTGCATGAAGCTCTATCAAAGTTGTTCAAAGAATTCCATTCCATGCAGAACTCGGGTTGCTATGGCAACAAATAGGAAAAACTTTAAAAATCTTCTTCTCTGAAACCAAAAGGCCTAGAGCTAAGATATTTAGCATGTAGCATTGGCTAGTGGACCTCTACCAAGATTGTTCAAATTATGAGCCCCGGATCAAAATTGACCCCGCACAGGGGGTCACTTAGTTTTACATAGGCTTATATAGGGAAAGTTTTAAAAATCTTTTTCTCTGAAACCACAAGGCCTAGAGCTTAGATATATGGCATGTAGCATTGCCTAGTAGACCTCTTCAATGTTTGTTCAAATTATGCCCCTGGGGTCAAAACTGACTTTGCCCGGGGGGGGATCATTTGTTTTACAAAGGCCTATATAGGAAAACTTATTTGGTATATAACATTATCTAGTGATCTTCCACCAGGCAAGTGGACTTGTACCAAGGTGAGCGATATAGGGCCATCTTGGCCATCTTGTTTTCATTGTATATAAAACTTGAAACAGACTCAGAAGTAATCCCCGGACACTTTTTGTCATGCTTATAATAGTCGGAAACGATTTGGCATTGTATGTAGTTACTGACAAAATAGTTTGAACGTTTAGAAAATGAAAGTTTGTGTCAAACTAAGCCACACATAAAATGACTAGGAACAACAAAATAAGCTGAATGTCCATGCCATAGGTATAAATTCAAACCTGCCTTAAAAAAACAGCCAAGAGGTACATGAAATGAGTCCAATTAAATTAGTTGTTTGCTTAATAGAGATTTAATAAATACATACATATAGTATATTTCAATAATGGCTGTTTTAGGTGTGTGGCACCTTAATGGAGGTGACCACTGACACTGGTTCAACTGCATTTTGTAACTATCAGTTAAATCGAGCTGATATTGTATTATTGTGTCATATTATCTTTGGTACATAGGGGTTCGGTACATATCCATGTTCTTTGGTCTGACTCTGTATACTGTAACAAGAGATCTAAACCTGAATTATATATCTCGCCAAAAACTCTTCTGTAATTTGAGCACCTTTAAATTCAACATTCAATACTTCGTACGTAGCGGTAGTTTTCATCATATTATTCATGAAAAACACATGTTTATATTTATCGCTATGTACCGACGGTTGCGTTTCTTTTCCATTCTGTAACTCTCAAATAGATTTTTTATAAAATCTAGGCCAACAAATTAATAAGCTAAATCGCATTAGGTCCTCCGAAGTGATACCCTTGGAGGTTTGCAAATTTTGCAAAGACATCTCTTTATGTTCTCCAATTCTTATATTTCATATCTAGCCAAGGTTATGCCCGGCCAAAATCTAGTTATTTATCAGCCATATCGGTTAGGGCACTGTATAGTTAAATTGTTAAAATGTACACTCTTGGTTTCCTTAATTGTATTGTTTTTATTCGATTAAGCCAAGCCTGGTCAGATAGTTTTTTTTAGATATATTGCTTTAGCCATTCCAAAGTGTCTGCCTTTGTATTGCCAGTTTAGCTAAAGGACCTCTGTTCCATCTTTAATTTAAGTAGCTTTTATCAGGCCAACACCAAGATTGGTCATAATATTATTGACATATTGTCTGGGCAAAGTTATATTATCCAAATGCAGATTGACCTGAAACTTGGAGGGATGACACTTGGAGTAACGGCCGGTACGGAATAACAACTTTTATTTCATTTTGACGTCGGTTACCTAGCAACAAAGTGACGTTAAGACGCCATCTAGCGACACTGTTTATGCATGTGCCGTGTCATGCGTTTTCTTATATAACTCGACTTAAAATAATCGTAAAAAGAAAATTCAAAGTGTGCTGTTAAGAGAGTGATATTCTCTCTCGACTGGTATATGTAAGTATCCATAAATTAATTTGTATTACATTGTGTCAGTAGAAAAACGACGTTCAAACGGGTTTAGTCGGGCGTTTGCAGGCGTAACTATTTACGCGTAAATGTAAATGAAGTCAAAACGCTCTGGTAAGAGTTTTTCAGAAATTGAAAATGCACCCAACAAGAAATTATTAAATGATCTTAAGTGGAGTCCGATTAATGCGCAATTCCATTTGTAGATATATGTCTGCTGTGCTGAAATCAAATTTTGTTTTATTGATGTATGCAAACTCGAATTTGTGCTTTACACATAAAGATGCCAAATCGAATATGTCACACCGATGTCATCACGACATCCAACTCGGCATATACAGTAAATTCCGTTTATAACGAACTCCTTGGGACCATTCAAATATGTTCCTAATATCCGGAGTTTGTTACATTTTCATATAGAATAAAGAGAGAAAATAAATTGGGCAGAGAAAATGTGTTCCTTATATCTGGATTTGTGCTTTATCCAGTATCGTTATATATGGAGTTTATTGTAGTTAATAAAACTTTGAGCTTCATCTTCATACGTAAATCTAGCAAAGCAGTGAAAAGTTAGTGAAAAGCAGTGATTTGTGCTTGTGTACTTGATTGTATTGTTTTTCTTTCAAGCCCAAAATGTTGAGAAATTCATTTTGATTATTTGTTTATTGCTTTCTTGAAGTTAAAATGGTTTGATGAAGTAAATAAGTACATAAATTGGTAGTTTGAAGACAACCACTTTCTGATAACAATTCATACCCACCGATGTCCGCATAATTATTTCCTTCGAGCCATTAAATTGCTATTGGTTTATTAATTTTCTAAAAGTACTTTCCAATACCAATCAACCAGTACCACTTCTTGCATGATGTGTTACTTTCTTGCAAACTTCGTTTGACACTGTTTAACTGGACTTCAAAGCGTTGCAAAATTGTGCGAGTGTTTGATGATTGTAAAATTTGAAAACATCCCATACATGCATACTTTGTAGCGTTTTCCCAGTCACGTACCAATTTAACTCAGAATGATTAATAATACAGTCCAGAACATTGATGAGACTCTAATAAAGATTTATATTATATTAGTCCATGCAATTGAATAGTTAGAAGTGATCAGAAACCGCTGATATAACCGCTTATCCGTTGCCGACCGTTCATGTGCCATAGGACACTCAAACATTCATTGATATTTTTGTTAGGCTATGCTGATGTTTTGAACAGTTTTTGAAATGAGAAAATTACGCTGTAAGGCATCTTCTCTTCGATTGAGAAGAGACAATAAAATAGTCTTGCGTTTTTAGTCTTTCCTTAATGGATTAATAATCTAAGTACATAAATAATTTATACATAATATTTTGTTACAGCCAAATTAATGTAAATTATAAGTGTGAAGTATTTGTACTTTCCCGGCCAGTAGATAACGGTCAATATGTCTAGTACAATGGAGCATATTTGATAGGATTAATTTTGTTTGCCTGATACACATTCCGATAATTACTATCAGGGATAAAATTGACAAGTGCCCGGAGAGAAATCATTAAAAAAAACTTTACAACCGAAGGTATATGGGTTCGAATCCCGGTCAAGGTTCTTTTTTCTCACAATTTAACATTTGGCGCCTTCCTACTGAGTAAAATTACTTTTTACTATAAAAATCTAGCTAAAGTTCGCTTTCATATACTACAAATTGCGCCGACTATTTTTTTAAAGATAGCTGTTGTTTAATTTAATGGCTATTACATAGTGAAATGAAAGTATACATTCAATGAATCAGTACGAAAAATAAACTGATTTGTCCGGAATTATAGTGTTTTCATAGCTGGTGTAACGCCATTTCTGCAACATTTGTATGCACTTAATCAGCATGTGTCGTTAATATACTGTACGTGATGTACTGAAATAAATTTGAAATCGATGTAAAGGTAAGAAATTATTTTTTTCATTTGAAATACAAATACAAAGACGGGACCAGTAAGTTGCCCAATACAATCTAAAATGTAAGTGTTTGCATTTTCAAAAAATTTTCTTTTTTGCCGGGTTTGGCTTGATATCTGTTTCAAACAAGTACGCCGCTCTGCACATATCATTGTTGGTACCTGGAGGTCCGTAGGTTTTAGACAAAAATAGGAGATTATTAAGTTGATTTTTCTATTTGCAAGTAGACAAAACAGTCCACAATCAACCGTTTCTTCCGTAGTAAATAAACACAAAATTGATAGTGATGTTTTCGTTACAGCAAACAATTGTTTCGGAAGATTTTACCTAATAATTCATTTTCGGTTGCGACACAAGTTATTACAACTTAAAATACTCACTCTGTATGACATCGCAAAAGAGGTAATGTTTAATTATTGTGTCTTGCGTAAGGACACTATCACTAGGGCACTGAAAGGATCATCGGATCCGGAGGTGAACACGCTACCACTGCGACACTGCGACTGGCTCGAAAGATGTAAGTTATACTGGAATTATTTTGCACTTGTATTATTTAACTGTGCAGATGTGTATTCTTGAGTTGTAGAAATAAAGAACCGAATAAGAATGTGATGAACATATATTTTGTATATAGATCTATTTAAACAATTTTGAAGTACAATGGTTATAGAAGCGAGCATTTAACAGAAGATGAAGGCGAGAAGAAATGTATAATAACGGACAATTCGGGACTCTTCATCTTGTAATGTAAAAGTAACGATAACGACTGCGAAATATTTCGTGCGCAGAATTGATTCAGGCGATCACTTTGGCAGGAAAAGCTTGGACGATAAAATGTGTAGCCAAAATACCACCAACATAGTTTCTATGCCGTCCCGCTGTTGAATTGGCTAATCGTTCGCCTATATGAAAGCAACATGTACTACTCTGAGAAAAAAAGACTTGATTTATTTGGTCAACATCTAATAAATCGGTATGAATTAGGGTCTATCTTTCATGTACGTCTGTGGTAAACGCAAAAGTATCTGATCTGGAATATTGAATGTGTGTCCTTTTGATAATTAGATTGTTCAAAAACAATCAACTTGTGTCTTTTGCAAATGCGCTTACAACTATGACCGAAATAAAAACCTTGATGTTACATGTATTACGCAGGTAGCTGCACTGAGACAAACTTTTTATATCTTTACAAGAAGTTTTCTTTTTCTTTAGATTTACGAAATCGGGAAAAAATATTTTCTTTTCAGTACTCTGTGACGACTCTGGTACGACTACGCGCCGTGATCTGCCCGGTAATTTACCGACCAAATATTTTAAGCATATATAAACTAATTTTTACCATTAATTTATCATACAAAGTCGAAAAGTTATGATTCTACCTGCGGACAGTCGCACCTTTACCTGTGACTTTGATAATGCTTTGCGAAACAATGTTAATTGTGATTACTCTCACTTGGTTTCCCGCCAAAATGTCAAAACAGTAAAAAGAGAAACTTCATAAAACAGCGTATGTACCGACACTAAAAAAGTTGATGCGAATTTATAGCAATTGTTGATGTCGAGTTACACAAGATATATTAACAACTGCTGTCTTTTAATAAAGAAGTATTCGTGTTGTGTTCTTGACAGCGCAGATAACAATGTCCGCCTTCTAAGAATTGCACTGACGTCAATGACGTTAAAAATGCGGATTCGTCATTTTTATGTCCCCTTTTCTAATTCTCATATTTTTTTATTGTTAAAGATAACCGTATGATTGTTTCGATATCATTCGTGAAAAAGATTACACTTCAACATAATATCGATAAATAAGGTTTTTGGAATGGGCCAAAAACGATCCTAAGTGAACCAAGCCCTTAGCCAACAATATTGATACCCTTTCGGCTTACCTTTTTAGTATTGATGCGCTTCTTATGGCATTGTACTGCGTCACAACGTCGTAAAACCGACGCCTTTCGACGTAAAAATTCGCCAGTTCATACGAATATAGCCAGTATCTGAAAATGTTCTTTTTTAATATAATGTCTTCAACAAGTATGAGCCATTACAACATTTTAAAACTGTCCTATTTACCATATTTATATTTCGACGCAAACTTCATACTGTGACTGCACATCAAAGTCAAGTTTTCCTCGTAAATAGTTATTTAGATTTTACCAGCAAACTTGTATTTGGCAATTATACAGGTAATACAGATGATGTATGGAATAAAATATTCAATGTATCCATTTTCTTCTCTAATACCAAGCAGTTCGTTTCCTGTGTATTATGCTGGTTTGAATACAAAAACCTTATGTTCGTTGTTACAATACTTTTGATGCTTAACGAAGATATAGCAAAACAAGAACTACCTTTAAAAAAGATAGTCGGCGCAATTTATTGTATTATGAAAACGATTGTAAGCTAGATTTGTATAGAAAAAAAAAATTTTATTCAGTCGGAAGGCGCCAAATGTTACATGGTGAGAAAAACAGAACTTGGACCGGGATTCGAACTCATGTACCTTCCATTGCAAAGCATCTCCGCCACTTGTCATTGTTGTCCCCAATTATCGCGACATGTGTATCAGGAAAACAAACTTAATCCTGGTTTTCCTTATAAATATGCTACTCGAATTTTTGACCGTTATCCACTGGCCGAGAAATTATAAATACTCTAAACTTAAAATTAACATTAATTTGGTGGTATCAACATATCATTTTGATTGATATGAATAATTTGCGTACTTGAATTATTAACCCATTCAAGAAAGACTGAAAACGCAAGAGTACTTTATTGACTATTCTCATTCGGTACATGTATTATTCAATTAGTCTTGATCAACACTTTCATTCTGTACTGTATCATTGTCAGGATGGAGTTTTGCAGCCTGACATGGATTCGAACCTCGGTCCTCCGCTTACCGACAAAGCTAAACAGATATCATCCTTAATCATTGATGTAAGCATTTTTCGTTTCGTTATCATTGAATAAAACAAATTATTACCTGTACGAATTAACAAAATATCAATTGATTATGATGAACGATGGAAATGGTTTCAGAAAATAACAACTCAGCGTAAGAAGATTTGTACTGATAGGGATACACGATAAAACCGGTATACCGGTATATTGCAATTTGCTTGAAACGTGTTATACGTACCGGTATGGCTTCACCCCGTACCGCGGTATTTTATGAAAATAGAAAGAAGCAATTTCTCCGTCATTTATTAGCTGAAACTTGTATTTGAATAATTTGTGTGCCTTTTCCGTGACGACTTTGACAGACAGTAACGAAGTAATAACGGGCAGTATATCATTCGATCTCAAAACTCAAAAGGTAAACAAATAAACTTTAATTAATTTTCACAAGGAATGATTCATGACTTTATTACCATATTATAACTAAGTGTGAATACTTCAACGTATATTTTTGTAAGTTATTCACCCTCAATATATAGCAATACGTATTGCAATACAGAAACTGCGTATTGCAATTTATCGCACCGACTGAAGTTCACTCCGCAGAGACAGTGGTGTAGTGGTAAGATGCCCAACTTATATGCAATGTTCCATGAGTTCCATGAGTTCGAAACGTGTACAGATGATTTTTAATTTTTATAGGAGTACGGCTATTTTTATTTAATTTGCCACAGTCTTATGCACCGTTTATTCTATGATTTCTGTTCTTTTTTTAAATTTTAATGTTGATTAAATAACTTTGCTTTGATTTCTGTTTTGTAATTTTTTATGTATCAATACTTATTATTGATTTTGATATCCATGACATTTCAGGAATTACATAAAATTTCATCGTCCGTTGAATGGATGTTTTCCGTCTGTCCCTGGGTTATCTTATATAATAGCCGAGGCAATCTTATTTTTAGAGCGTTTATCTGTTTTGATGATTTGCTCGTCGATATACTCGACCCGACTCTTTTTGTGACAAAGTTTTAGTTTCAGTTTCGCAAGGAGCATGGACCTAAAACCCAAAAACAAAACAATAATGATCGCTGTTTACTGCGGTATTGTTGAATGACGTTTGTTTATCAATTCTGTGGATATAAGTTCCACAACTAAGCAATTGATACATTTCATAACAACCAATTCCTGACTACACTGACCCAAAATGAAAACTTTACAGGTTTATAATGGAGTTTACTATGTATGAGAAAGAAACACCAATACTTCACAATGCAGGAGGTGGAATTCAATCATTTGTAAGAATGTTAAACTTTATCAGTTAGGGAGTGAGTTTATCAAAAAACAAATCATCACAGGAGCTTTCAGAATTAAGGTCATAAATTCACCTATATACTAGTATTTAATTCAAAGGGAGGTAATTTAAGAATTTGAATCTTTGGAGTCTCAACTCTCGCTTTTGCATTGTGTTTTCAAAACCATTGTTGAGTTTTCTAGTCTTGACATTAATTTCTCTCAACTGACAGTAAAAATAATATTTTGTCTTGACAAACAATTTTGTTTTTGATAAACATACTTTTTTCACTATATGAGTTATCTCCCTTTTATGCATGATAAATGACTTTAACTTTTTGGCCTATTATCGTCTTTGTTATTTGTCTTATTTTATAGATTCAGAGTGAAATACATTGATTCAATATTGTGTTAAGTATTTGTATAATAAAAATATAAAGTTTTCATCTTGGGTGAGCGTAGTTGAGTCTATTTTATCTAAATATTGAACTAATTATAGTACATTTGTATATGAATTAATGTATTACCAGGATTCAAAGTTGCATAGCAATAAAAGGTTAGCACGCCTTAGACTACAAAGCCGCCGCTACAGTTTAAAAATGGTTGCGTAAATAACAGATATCTACTCTAATCCAGAACATAACAAAAGGATAGTTTAGTGTTTTCTTCAGTTCTTCTATAAACACATATGAACTTCACACATATTAGTATCTGTGCTCTCGATCGCCGCCGCGAAATGCATTTTCTGTCTGAAATCGTAAGTTTATCAAATGGAATACAAAATATCCTCATACTCTTTTTTCCATCAAATTTGGCAGCTACTTTTCTTCAGAAGTAATAAAAAATCATACATTTAGATTAAACATGAAATATATATTGCGACATATCATTTTATTACTGATAAATAAGTGACATAAAAGGCGCACCAATACTGCAAAAAGTAAGTCGAAAGGGTATCAATATTTTTGGCTAATTTTGTAGATAAATGCTCGTTGGATACATTGATAATTTTTTAAAGACTTTTACCATGGCGTATTGACTAAATTCACATTTATGCGTACATTTGTACGTCGAAAAACGTCTGCTTGATGGCGTTTGAACGTCGTTTGTCTACCAGTGAAATGTACAAACAAGATAGTTCAATATATTGAAATATACCAATCGAGAGAGAATATTACTTTCTGAACTGCACATTTTAAATTTTCATTTTACGATATTTCTGAGCCGAGTTAAAAAGAAAAACACACGATATAGCACTAACACAGACTGCGTTGTGTCGCAAGGTGGCGTCTTGACGTCATTCTGTTGCTAGGTAGCCGACGTCAAAATTTAAAAACGGTGTGGTTCCGTAACGGTCGTTACTTTAGGTGTAATCCTTCCAAGTTTTAGGTCAACCTGATGAAATTCTATTTTGGCCGAGGAACAGCGCGAACTACCTTAAAATGACGTGTTACATGAAGTATGCTAGTAATAAAATACTGTAGTCGAAACTCAAGGCTTAGAGTAGTTAAAATCTGCTTGCATCGTGCGTATATTCTCATAGTAAGTTTGTGTAGGCATAATTTCATGTCGACTTGACACCCGAGACAAGTACGAGAAGATATCTTGCACATATTCGACTTCCCAAATTAAGATCGGCTTTATAGACAAAACTCTTTTTTATCAATCTCTTAATTCGTGTAAATTAGAATGAACCACTTACGAGAAGTTAAAAACGTCTATATGCCTTTAAGAAACACGAGTTCCATCTTTCCGATTTCCCCAAGCTGCGTTGCTATATCGTTCAAAACAGGCTTTGTCGTTCCTGTTAGTCATTTGTTTTCATCCGTGCAAGTTTAAATGTTCATATCCTCACACACCATTGGCAAATGAACTTGAATCTTTACGGCATCGTCAGGAAGGATTCAAACTTTAGGATAGTATACCAAGGCATTATATCATTAGTTAAACTATTTTAAATGTCAGCCATATCCAACAGAAATTGATAATCTAACTATTTTCTTTCGGTTTATTTGAGGTAGTTATTTTCAGTGTAATTGTGTTTAAAGAAGAATGCATTGACATGTTAGCCTGTACATGTATAGGTCACGTGTTCATGGTGACTCATAAAATTATAAAATAAAGATAAATCAACACCATCTACTTTTATTATAAAATTCGGTTCTGTGTTTACATTGTCACTTTTCCAAAATAGATTTTCTCTGAGTGTATAAATCGACCAAATAAAGCCAGAAGTACAAACCAAGGTCCCAGTCAATTACACATAATAAATCTGGAGGTTTAGTGCGAAACAACAGAAACCGTTTCTTTCTGTATATTCAGATACAATACTTTCACAGTCAACGATGAGTTTCAAACTGATCATTGTTAATACGAAATATGGTGTTATTCTCAGAGGCGAGAAGGCGAATTAAATGTCCTGATTTTTGTAACTTATTATATATTGCTTTTAAATTCGCAAAGATTTTTGTAACTTATTATATATTGCTTTTAAATTCGTAAAGATATTAAGACAGAAACTACGTATGTCAATAACATTATGAATATGATTTGAAGAATTTTCCTCAGTATAGTGTAAATCTAAATTAAATACGTGAGCTTAATGCATATTTATTTTGTAAACGTCCTTTATCCTTTCGTGATCCTTACATGTGCACATTCATTTCTGGTAAATCTATGTTAAGTATATGTATCTTTAGGAAACAATAATAAATTTCAATCTGAATTTTACAGAAGTATCTAGGAAACTGCATTACAAAGATACTTTATAAAAAAATGGAAGTTCAAGTCTTTATTCGTCTTACTTTTTGCTTACCGGGAAATTAGTTTTCGTGTACATATTCATTAAAGTTCAATGGTGACCCATAATGATACTGATAAAGTTAACGTACATTGTATGTCACTTTCTGAACAGAATAAATTTCATTAAACGTGAAAGTTTTTCAATATTTTTCTATAAATAGTCTACAATCCTCTAACAGGATTATGAAGACATGACAGTAATCAAAATGTTTAATATTAATTGTACTATACATGATAAGTATCTTAGATTCTGAGCATTTTGAGAAATTGGTTTTCATAAACACCAGATAGCTATCAATTTGGACAAGAATTGTAAATAAATGGGGTCTAACCAGTAGTGCGAAAAAGCCACAGCAACACGCAAGATATATCATTATGAAACGGCCCGGATATGCGCAGTTTATTTTTAATCTTTGGTAAAGAAGTTTGTAAGCACTGTACATTTGAAACCATATTATTAAACAAACTCTAGTTTCAAGTTAGTTGCCTCAAGTTCCTTTCAAGATCAATGCTATTTAAAAAACTTAAAGACAATTAAAATCTGCTTCATAAGTGACCCCCCCTCCCAAACCGCAGGTGGTTAAATATGTTAATCGTTTTATTGCCCCTTATCAGTTTTAATCCTCTCTGATTAGGTCCAGCAATGTGTCAGTAGACTCGATATGTAGAACAATAGTAGGATCATAAATTTTATTGATTTGTACAGAAATATAACTTATTTCCTGTTTATATAAACAGTTTTATGTAATTATGACATTTTACTTTAATTGCAGGATATGAAAAATATTTTAAATAAATGCAGTACAACTGTGATTTTAAAGTTATATTGATAATGTTAATATGCTCAAGTAGTTAAGCGCCTTCCCGTGGTGTGGCCTGAAAGCATTCTAATTTATAAAGAATCCTTCTGACTGCATTTATTTCTTTGTAAATTGAAAATGCAACTGAAGCTTTTTCTAACTGTGAAATAAGCCAAAACTAAATTTATTTTATGTTTCAAGTGTGACATCTAATCTAAGTGATAATTTGTTCGCTGTAAGAGTAATTTAAATGTGGAAAAAATATTTTAAGTTTCTGTCATATATATAGAAAATTATTTTGATATAATAACTGTAAGTGTTGATTTGTTTATTATCTAATTTGATTGGGAAATTACAAACCTAAAAGGTAACTGATAAGATAAAATAATAACATCTCTTCAAGATCTTAAGATTTATGTTTAACTAAAATCCCTTTCCTACATTATCTGTACATAATGTAAGGTAGTTATACAGTAGCTGAATATAATAAACAGAAGCTAGTCTACCAGTTACCAGTCATGTTAATTGACCCTTACTGTGAATTCGCTGTGAATTTGCATGGCTGACTGGACCCCTGTGGTGCATACCCCACATTCCTGTTCAAGTGTCTTTAATCTAAGAATTAATTGAAATTAAAATTTCTGCTTTTACACATGGACGAGGTGCTGTTTCAAAGACTAGAACACGATCCTAAAAATGCACCGACAATAAATCTCAGACATTACGGAGATTTTGACTTGAAAATATTTTTTAAACCTAAAGATCTGTTGACCCTATATTGGATTCGCATAATTACAGGGCTACTTAAAATGTCGGTGCCTTTTCAAAGGAATCTTAACAAATATTTTAGAAAGCAGGGTCATAAATTCTATTTTTATATGTTTTTACCTTTACCTTTAACCGTCAACAGCATCGTTTTAATTTTTTACATGCAAGAACCGTGCTCTATCCCACTAGGTAATGCACACGGAAATGAGTCTTTGTTTTACATGTACCAATTTCAGATGCGTATATTTGAAATATATTACACAAATACCACTTAAAAATAGAAACAAAAACCCTCTTTCTTTACCAAAGTATACAGCACTATCAACATCCTTTACACTGACTTTCCGTTTTTTCTGAGAAAAGTATTATTTGTGATAACTTTTATGTACGAACAATCAAATTTATGTATTGAGTGATTAAAGATATGTAGCAACAGTCCGGTACATTCTGGATCACCCATCGTATTTATTCAGCAAACGCGTAATATAGATTTGATTATAGCAACGCGGGGTGAAGTAATATGACAGGCAGCATGGTAGACTTTCTGATTAATCTGACGAATGTAAGAGTCAGAAAATAAATGTAAACAATCTAGAGAAACATTATACAAACTATCACAGATTACAATATATGCCTAGGCCTGCACATAAATCTTACAGATGAGGACCATGAGAACTGTCAAAACGATAAGCTGTTCAAGCAATGATTTTAGCTCGCTTCAGCACGACGCCCGGTGTCCGTCGTTTGCCTGTCGTCTGTCTGCCGTCTTTCCACACATAACATTGTGCATGCAATAGAGGCTGCATTTTTAACTAAATATTCATGAAACTTAGTAAGAACGACAGCCTCGGTAAAATCTAAGTCCAGCTCGAATATGTGTTATTTAGGGCAAAAACTAGGTCACGGGGTCAAATCATAGAAAAACATTATGTTTGCGATAGAGGCTGTATCTTCATGAAACATAGTCAATATGATCGCCTCCATTTAGTCTAGATCAAGTTTGAATATGGGTCATCTTGAGTCAAAAGCTAAGTCACGGGGTCTAATCATAGAAAACCCTTGTGTATGCAATAGATGTTGCATTTTTCAATGAATCTTCTTGAAATTTGGTAAAGTTAACTGTCTTTATAAAATCTAGATTTAAGTTTAAAAATGGATTATTCGGAATCAAACACTAGGCCTCGGGGTCAAATTAAAGCAAAACCTTGTGTATGCAATATAGGTTGCAATTTGTTAATTGGAGATTCATGAAACTTTGTCAATATGATTGTCTTAACGAAATTTAGGTTGTGGTTGAATATGGGTCATCTGAGGTTAAAAAAACCTAGGTCACCCGGTTACAAACCGTTTGTATGCCATACATGTGACATTTACAACACGGTCATCATGAAAATTGGTCAGAATATTTGTATGGAATACCTGGGATTAAAAACTAGGTCACCAGGTCAATTCCGAGGAAAGCATTGTTGATACTCTAGAAGTCAGAATTTATAGCCAAAAATCATGTAAATTGGTCAGAAGTCTTGTCTTGTCAAGGCCAAACAGAATATTTGTGTTAATGATTGATAGTTTATGGTTGAAGTGTGATCACATGGTCATACCTAGGTCTCATGTGAGCATTATAGGGCTATCTTGGCGATCTTATTTGTGTTGCAGGCAGTTACTTTTAACTGTAAGATAAGTGCATGTAGAAAATCTTGTATAAAAAAAGAAGAAAATTAAAGCTGTGTTACAAACATTTACACATTTATGTAAAGACGAAAGGAGTAGG
>JAFMSR010000019.1:17631050-17766266 GCA_022818135.1 Saxidomus purpurata | reverse complement strand
TTGCTGGAGAGAAATGAAAATATAATCATTTCAAAATGCGACAATTACAGTTTGTGTTGTATGAATAAGAACATTATTTTTGGTCATTTTAACAGTGTTGCAGTTAACTGAACAATTCTTATAGAGTAGCATTAATGAAAGTTTGTTTGTAATAATATTAAGTTTTGTTCAGGAAATCAAAGGTAATTGTTGATTCTAATTTGAATCGTGATTTAATGTCTATACATGCTGTATACCAAGATTTTGAGAATTATGTTATATATTAAGTAATAACAAAGGGGAAACTGATATGCTGTAAACATGATGTCGCATTGTATTCATGTGGAAACAAATGCTTTGTGTTTATTCACATTTTGAAATATTTTGTTCTGTTAGAGTAGTAATAGCATCATTTTCAGCAATTTTAATGTCAATTCTAACATGACTCAGGATTTTGTCTCTTTATACAAAGAGTAGAAAAATTATGTTATATTAAGGATACACCAGGGGGTGTTGAACTTATACCGATTGTGCCTTCCTTATAAAAGGAAGTATAGGCAAGTTGCATATCATTTTAAAGCTTATGAAATTTCCTTTTCAACTATGTAACGGGTTTTTTATTATTATTTTGTATATTTACGCAAATGCAGATTTTGCGTTTTTCTAAAATGTGATTCAACTCTTCCATTATTCAACCTTGGTGGTCAAATTTTCCTGCCAGGTATCTACACGGTATAATTTACAAAAGGGTATCTTGGATTTAATTTATTTCCCCTAGGGAAAAAGTTATAGTAAAATCAAAGTTTTGTACTGGCATTTTATGTACCACCTACACCAAAAGGGCCATAAAGTTTGAATGGAATCTTTTATCAAAATTCTGAGATACCCTTTTTAAGTTCATACATCAAACAGTCCCCCTGTCAAGTTTCGTGCAATTTGATTCAGAATTGATGGATTTGAATCAATTAGAACATTGTATACAAATCTTTGATTGAACTTCTGGAAAATGAAGAAAAATGAAATCTGAATGAAACCTCCCATTTACACCCATAAAATATAAAAGTACTGCCCTCTCCTTAACACTGACCAAGCTAAAGAGCTTATGGTACTATATTTTGTTGAAACCGAGTTAATTTCTATGAATATTAATGAGATTTTAACAAAAAATTTTGGTAATCTACCAATGCTGGACACCTAAGTTTGAATAGCTTAATAAGCATTAAATGTAGCAATAAAGTTAATCACCTGGCAAGCTATAAAATGGCCATTATGTTGTAGAGGTTATTCTGTGAGGGGCATTACCATTATCGTGGCAATAAATTACATCAGCATGGATTTAGAAGTACAGCTAAAAGAGAAAATGTCTGGATAAGTACCAAACGTTTTAATGATACAATATAAAGCTTTGTACATTAAATACAAAAATGTATTTAATATTTTATAAGAACTTAATGATTGGCAAGCAATGTTATGTTTTATTAAAACAAATCTAGCAATATTATAAACTAATAAATCAATGTGTTGAAAATTGTAAAAATTTAATGTTTGTATCGCTACAATATGACAATACTTGCTGAAAAAAAACACCTTCTGAGATACATACAGGTACACGTGATACCAGGTGGTACTGCCTACTAAAGTGCAGACTGTGCAGGCATAAATTAATAGCTGATAAAAAGATTGAACAGAATGTTTGTCAATGACATGTTAATAGAAATATTAGTATCAAGCTATGTGTATGCTTCAATCAATGTCCCCCTTTAAATAATACTTGCTGGCTGTTTTGGATGTTTTTATCGTGATCACATAATAATACATTTAGAGTTGTTTCTAATTTAAAGTTATCTTCTGGTGCCAGATCTAGTAGTAGAGAGAGTGATGTACTATGATTCTACATATGTACGGGCCAATATATGACATTCTACATGTTTGAAAGGGCAGAGTGAAAGTTACCAATGGGATATTAATTAGCTTGATCTAGCAAATTACACAAAACATGCTTGTGAGAGATTCAAAGTTCTAATTGGAAACACTCACAACATTTTCATAAATTCAGTTATCTTTTATAGCAGGTATAAGTCACTAATAACTATTTATTATGTTGATAAGTCCTGCAAGTTTCCAACTGACCTCACTAAGACAGGTCAAATCATTGTTATTACCTGGAACCAATTCAATTGAATTTTTCCCTTACAATGTATCCCCTTGAGAAAATTAATAACCTTCCCAGGCAGATGTTAAATCAATCAGAGCACTTATTTACTGCTACACTAGAATAATGCAGATAAAACACATATTTCTAAATTACTTAGAAAAATAGTTTTTATCGTGATGATAGAAAATAGTAAAGGCATTTAGATTATGTAAAAACCAAAAAAATGACCACAAATGATATATGGACCCCCTGGTGTATCCTTAAACCATAAACAAGGCGGGAACCGATGTGCTGTAAACATGACGTCATATAGCGCCGCATGACGTTAAATGAGCGTTCGCGTAGAAAATAACGCTTTGCATTTATTAACTTTTTGTAGTATCTGGTCATGTTAGAATCGAAATAACACCCTTTTTCAGCGTTGTTATCGTCTAATAAACAATGATTTGTCGTATTGATGCGCAGTTATTAACCACTCAGGCCTTCGGCCTTCGTGGCTAATTACTGCATATCAGTACTCCAAATCATTGTTTATTAAACGACTAACACCCCTGGAACGGATGTTATTTCATAAGTTAACAATGATTTGTCGAACTGATGCGGAGATATTAACCACTCGGGTATTCGTGGATAATTACTGTGTAGCATCACTCCAAATTATTATTTAAAATTTTGACATGACTCCCGATTTGGTCTATGTACAAAGATTAGAGAAATTTTGTTATTATACCCCCTATAAGAAGTTTAGGGGGGTATATAGGAGTGACCTGGTCGTTGGTCGGGATGTCGGGCAGTCTGTTGCATTTTCCTTGTCCGGAGCATATCTTGAAAACTACTAGTTTGAATTCAATACAACTTCATACAATGGTCAAGCACATTGAGAGGAAGTACAGTGCACAAGAACTATAACTCCAGCTTGACTAATTGCAGAGTTATAGCCTTTTGTTACTTTTCCTTGTCCGGAGCATAACTTGAAAACTACTCGTTGTAATTCAATACAATTTCATACAATGATCAAGCACATTCAGGAAGTGCAGTGTACAAGAACTAGAATTCCATCGTAACTAATTACAGGGATATTGTCCTTTGTTAGTTTATCTTGTCCGAAGCATAGCTTGAAAACTACTGTTTGGAATTCAATATAACTTTATACAGTGGTTTAGCACATTGAGACGAAGTGCAGGGCGCAAGAACCATAACTCTATATTGAGTATTTACAGAGTTATTGCCCTTTTGTTAGTTTTCCTTGCCCGAAGCATAACTTGAAAAATACTGGTTGGAATTCAAAAAATTCATTGAGTTTTTAAAAACAAATATGCACTGAGCTGTTATTGTACTTACTTTTGTTGTTCTAAATGTACTTCTCGGAGACGAAATAATTTTTTCTGAGTATCTCTATTCGGTGTTTTCTCTATCTCATTTTTTATTTTATTGCATACATCACATTTTGTAAATCTTGATCTCTGAAATGAATTGATTAAATATTGCATTTTAAGCTCACCTGGCACAAAGTTTGTTCAAATGATGAACCTGGGGTCAAAATAGACATTGCCCGGTGGGGGTGGGGGAATACATACACGTATATAGGAACACCTTTTTTGAATATAATATGTTCTATTGATCATCCACCAAGCAAGTTGACTTGTACCAAGGTGAGCGATATAGGGCCATCTTGGTCCTCTTGTTATAGCAAATGATATTCAGGTGAGCGATATAGGGCTGTCATGGCCATCTTGCTTAAAATAAATCATTTGGAAAAATCCCTAATATGTCAAAAATATATCTTTCTTTGTTAAATGTGAAATACTTGTAGATGTGGTCATTGTATTTAAATTGATTTAAGTTGTCATTTAGCTAGGTATTACCTTGGGTATGATGATGTGAGGCATGTATCTCTTCCACACACGCATAAAATGTGTTAAGCTGATTGTCTGATGACCGTATACTTCAGCTTCGTTAATCATCATTTGATAAACATCTTTTTTACGTAGGCAGCATGGTAGATGTAATCTTGATATATTTTTAGAATAAATAATGCATTTATTAATGAATTTTAGAAAAATTTACATATATGAAAATGTATGATATAAAAAAGCATGAATTATTTCATTTAGTATGTGTAAATATTCATAACATTGATCTGCTGTTAGTGAAATGATTGTATTAAAATAACTTGGCACAAATGTTCAGCGAATCAAGAATGTGTGTCGCTTGCAAGACCAATGTAACTACTTCTAATGTTAAGTTCACACTTAGAGTTTATTGCAAACATGGGTAATGTGATCCTGTATATATGCATACATTTGTGTCCAAACTGTAACTCTGTCTTGTATTGATTGAATTTAATACACGACTTGTAACTGCAGTTACCGTTTTAGATTATTAATTTGCAAATCTTTTCAATTTTCAAAATATTTTGCCTTTTTGTGAGACTCAAAGATAGAATAAAAGAATATTGCTTGAGGTAACTGAACATATTTTCTCACTTGCTGGTGTCGGGCATTTTATCAGCATATCTGGCTGCCAAATTCTTCAACCATGACAATGCATACTGCGTCTCTGTCGTCTTTTTTCCACTGGTGTTTCCAGGTCCAGTTATTTCTTTAACTCCATCTGTATTGGAGAAAGGATATAGTATATAAATTTAGGTTATCTTGGTTGGAAAACTATTTTTCATTGTTAAGATGATTTCTAACCCAAATTCGTATATGGGTCATATGGGGTCAAAAACTAGGTCACAGCCCAAATGTTACACTCTAGATGTTACATTTTCAGCCCAGATATCATTGAAATTTGTCAGAAAGGTTGTTTTGATGATTTCTAGTTTTAATAGTGTGTTGTTTATTGAACACCTCATTTGATAATTTAACACCATAACATTGATAAATGACATTTTGAATGAGCCAAAAGTAATAGCATCAATGTCCAAAAATAAAGTTTAATATTTCAGATTTATTTTGCTCTCCTAAATGAGATACACGTGTCTCAGCTGTGATTTGTGAAGAAAAGATAACTTTTGACCAATTTTATTTTTTATTTATGGTTTTCAATTGACTGTGAAGTAGGGGGACGGACGTTACATCTTGATATAAAAATCTTTGTTTTAAAGTCGTTTACTGTCATAGATGCATCAAAACTTATTTGTGTATAGAAATAACAAATATGCTGAAGAAAATATCCAGAAATAATGAGGCCTATGAACTTAATATCATATATACAATACTTTTGTCCTACTTTTAAAACCAATTTGCCTGTATTTTGAAATTTACTGTCCTGTGCAAAGCACAAGATTAGATAGTGGCATCTTGGTTTCTCAGTTTCAATTTTCGTCTGTAACGGATTGCGTTAATGTATACCTAAAAATTTGCTCCATATGGAATAAAAAGTACTGGCTGGAATTCCTAAACAAGCCATCCACGCCTTCTTGCAAACCTGTTGGCCTTCAATCAAAAATACTGCTGTGTTTTCTGGTCTCCTGCAATCATTTAAGAAGTTATTTTAATTAAAGTTAACAGTTATACTCGACATAAATGGTTGAATGATATATTATTAATTGTAAAAATTCTTCATTGGGTATATGGGCTCTTTGAGTCTGTTTCAATTGGTATAATCCGATACATATTTAGTTAATAAAAAAAATAATTTTAGCTCATCTGGCCTAAAGTGCCAGAGTGAGTTTTTGGGATTGCATTCAGTCTTTTTGTCCGTCCACCATTTTCTTTCAAACGCCATCTCCTCTGTACCCACTTGGCTAATGTAAATTTTGCATTGATGTACCTTGCATGTATCTATTTCATAATTGCTCAAACAATTCCATTCCTTGCAGAACGCTCGATGCTATGACAAAACAATAGGAAATACTTCTCTGAAACCACAAGGCATAGAGCTTTGATATTTTGCATGTAGCAATGTCTAGTGGACCTCTACCAAGATTGTTCAAGTAATGACCCCCTTGTCAAACATTTACCTTGTGGGGTTGTTACTTGGGTTTTTAGCTCGACTATTCGGAGAATATGGAGAGCTATTACAGTCACTTGTGCGTCGGCTTCGGCATTGCTTCTTTGGGTAAAGTTTTCCCTGTTAAGTACTATCATGCACATATCTCAGTAACCACTTATGATATTGACTTGAAACTTTGTTCATGTCTTTAGGGGTGTCATACAATCAAGGCAGATAACTCTTGAAAAAATTTAGTACAAATTATGGCCCTTGTTTGACTTTGAAAATTTGGTTAAAGTTTTGCCTGCTAGGTACTATCATGCACATATCTCAGTAACCACTTATGATATGGACTTGAAACTTTTTTCATGTCTTTAGGGGTGTCATACAATCAAAGCAGATAACTCTTGAAAATATTTAGTACAAATTATGGCCCTTGTTTGACTTTGAATATTTGGTTAAAGTTTTGCCTGCTAGGTACTATCATGCACATATCTCAGTAACCACTTATGATATTGACTTGAATCTTCGTTAATGTCTCTAGGGGTGTCACACAATCAAGTCAGATAACTCTTCTATAAATTTAGTACAAATTATGGCCCTTGTTTGACTTTGAAAATTTGGTTAAAGTTTTGCCTGCTAGGTACTATCATGCACATATCTCAGTAACCACTTATGATATTGACATGAAACTTTTTTCATGTCTTTAGGGGTGTCATACAATCAGGGCAGATAACTCTTGAAAAAATTTAGTACAAATTATGGCCCTTGTTTGACTTTGAAAATTTGGTTAAAGTTTTGCCTGCTAGGTACTATCATGCACATATCTCAGTAACCACTTATGATATTGACTTGAAACTTTGTTCATGTCTTTAGGGGTGTCATACAATCAAGGCAGATAACTCTTGAAAATATATAGTACAAATTATGGCCCTTGTTTGACTTTAATTATTTGGTTAAAGTTTTGCCTGCTAGGTACTATCATGCACATTTCTCAGTAACCACTTATGATATTGACTTGAATCTTCGTTAATGTCTCTAGGGGTGTCACACAGTCAAGTCAGATAACTCTTCTATAAATTTAGTACAAATTATGGCCCTTGTTTGACTATGAAAATTTGGTTAAAGTTTTGCCTGCTAGGTACTATCATGCACATATCTCAGTAACCACTTATGATATTGACTTGAAACTTTTTTAATGTCTTAAGAGGTGTCACACAGTCAAGACAGATAACTCTTGTTTAAATTTAGTGTGAATATTGCCCTTGTTTGACTTTGAAAATTTGGTTAAAGTTTTGCCTGCTAGGTACTATCATGCACATATCTCAGTAACCACTTATGGTAGTTATATCAAACCTTGCAATGGTGTTCACTGTTCAGGGTAGATTTTTTATCAATTAATTTACCAAAAATTTTGACTTTTTTTATGATTCAACTTTCCTAGTTTATACTTAATAGTTAGCAGAATTTTGTTTTGCTATTATACTGATAAAAGTTTTGTTTTATTAGCAAACACCCACAATAGTCGAGCGTGCTGTCTTATGGACAGCTCTTGTTCTATATGGTGTTTAACATTGTCTAGTGATTTTTTCACTCTTGCTCTACTAATTGCAAATAGACACATAATTGTGATTCATGTAATAATGTTTAATTTAAAATAATGACAGTCAGTTGCTTTAAATGATTATATTGATTTATGAAAAGCAAATCAAGTGAAATAACCTTGTGTGTGTTTTCAGCCATTCCAGTATCCATTTTGATCTTTGTAAAATTGACATGGAAACAAAATTATCTCTGGCCTTTTTAAGAGACTCTGCTGGTATGTATGACAGGCACACTGTAACACAACACAAGTATGCCACTAGCTTGTCTGCTGGAATAAGATTCCTTTTAACTGAAATAACAAAAAATAAATGTATTTTTGAAATGATAATAACATCAGTGTTAATCATCAAATAGACAATGATTTTGGTCTGATAACTGCGCATTATGAAGAGAAAGATCTTGTCAATGAATATAAGAATAACTGTTTTGTGGGCATGGGTAAGACATTTAAGAAAAAGAAATAAAAGCTTTTTTGGTCAAAATGTCAGATACAATAGTTTCACAATCAACCCTCGATATATCCGCTCAATAACTGAAGTTAAGAGTGACTAATTGCAATCAAACTCAGTGTGTAGGTAGCTTGTGTAGAGAGGAAGCTTGGGATTGCATTAGGGGTCACTTGGTTCAAGGTCAAGGGCACTGTTACTAAAAATAGAAAAATGGTTTCCACTAAATAACTTGAGTTAGGAGTGACCAATTGTAATGAAACTTGGTGTGTAGGTAGCTTGCGTTGAGAGGAAGCTTTGGGTCACTATGGTCAAGGTCACTAGGGTCAAGGTCAAGGTAACTAAAAATAGATTTTTATTTATCTTTAATTTTTAGATTGTTTTAAGCAAAAAAAAAATTTTTTCGGGGTCAAGGTCACTAGGGTCAAGGTCAAGGTCAGTGTTACTAAAAATAGATTTTTATTTATTTTTAAGCAGGTTTTTTCAAAAAACCTACTTATTAGAATGGCGATGTCGTATGTCGGGCGGGCGGGCGTCAAACATTGGTTTCCGTTGGATAACTTTAGTTAGGAATGACCAATTGCAATGAAACTTGGTATGTAGGTAGCTTGCGTGGAGACGCCGCTTGGGATTGCATTTGGGGTCACTAGGGTCAAGGTCAAGGTCACTGTTACTAAAAATAGAAAAACGGTTTCCGCTCAATAACTCGAGCTAGGAGTGACCAATTACAATGAATCTTGGTCTGTAGGTAGCTATCGTGGAGACGCCGCTTGGGATTGCATTTGGGGTCACTAGGGTCAAGGTCAAGGTCACAGCTACTGACAATAGAAAAATGGTTTCCGCTCAATAAATCAAGTTAGGAGTGACCAATTACAATGAAACTTGGTCTGTAGGTAGCTTGCGTGGAGACGCCGCTTGGGATTGCATTTGGGGTCACTAAGGTCAAGGTCAAGGTCACTGTAACTAAAAATAGAAAAACAGTTTCCGCTCAATAACTCAAATTAGGAGTGACTAATTGCAATCAAACTCAGTGTGTAGGTAGCTTGTGTAGAGAGGAAGCTTGGGATTGCATTAGGGGTCACTTGGTTCAAGGTCAAGGGCACTGTTACTAAAAATAGAAAAATGGTTTCCACTCAATAACTTGAGTTAGGAGTGACCAATTGTAATGAAACTTGGTGTGTAGGTAGCTTGCGTGGAGAGGAAGCTTTGGTTCACTATGGTCAAGGTCACTAGGGTCAAGGTCACTGTTACTAAAAATAGATTTTTATTTATTTTTATTTTTTAGATTGTTTTAAGCAAAAAAAAATTTTTTTGGGTCAAGGTCACTTGACTCAAGGTCAAGGTCACTGTTACTAAATATAGATTTTATTTAAGTTTTTTGATTGTTATAAAAAACAAATTTTTTTTCGGGGTCAAGGTCACTAGGGTCAAGGTCAGTGTAACTAAAAATAGATTTTTATTTATTTTTAGTTTTTAGATTGTTTTAAGCAAAAAAAAAATTTTCGGGGTCAAGGTCACTAGGGTCAAGGTCAGTGTTACTAAAAATAGATTTTTATTTATTTTTAGTTTTTAAATTGTTTTAAGCAAAAAAATTTTTTTGGGTCAAGGTCACTTGGCTCAAGGTCAAGGTCACTGAAATAGATTTTAATTTATTTTTAGTATTTTGATTGTTTTTAACAAAAAAAATTTTTTCCGGGGTCAAGGTCACTAGGGTCAAGGTCACTGTTACTAAAAATAGATTTTTATTTATTTTTAGTTTTTAGATTGTTTTAACCAAAAAAATTTTTTCCGGGTCGAGGTCACTAGGGTCAAGGTCAAGGGCACTGTTACTAAAAATAGATTTTTATTTATTTTTAGTTTTTAGATTGTTTTAAGCAAAAAAAAAAATTGGGGGGTCAAGGTCACTAGGGTCAAGTTCACTGTTACTAAAATGTAAAAAAAGTTTTTAAATTGTAGCGAAAAAAAATTTGGGCCCAAGGTCACAAGGGTCAAGGTCAAGGGCACTATTACTAAGATAGGGAGGAGTCAAGATGACTGTTTTTTTTTAATTCTACAATTTCTACAGGCGCTGTTTAAACCTGCTTTGGCGGCATTGCCGCGTCTTCTTGTTAGTTTTTAGATTGTTTTAAGCAAAGAAAAGTTTTTTGGGATCAAGGTCACTTGGCTCAAGGTCAAGGTCACTGTTACTAAAATAGATTTTTATTTATTTTTAGTATTTTGATTGTTTTAAGCAAAACAAAAATTTTGCATGGTTAAAGTCACTAGGGTCAAGGTCAAGGCTAGGGTCAAGGTCAATGTTAGTAAAAATAGATTTTTATTTATTTTTAGTTTTTAGATTGTTTTAAGCAAAAACAAATGGGGGGTCAAGGTCACTAGAGTCAAGGTCACTTACTAAAAATTAGAAAAAAAATTTATTTTTTAAATTAAAGCGAAAAAATTTGGGCACAAGGGTCAAGGTCAAGGGCACTGTAACTAAGATAGGGAGGAGTCAAGATCACTGTTTTTTTTTTAATTCTACAATTTCTACAGGCGCTGTTTAAATCTGCTATGGATGCATTGCCGTGTCTTCTTTTTTTTTTGCAAGGTATTCTGTTGCTACGAACTTCCTCAGTTTATAAAGCAGTCTTTCGGGGGTATTAATCACATTTATTGATAGCTGTAGTTGCTAGTTATTCTGATACAATAGACTTCCTCAGTTTATTAAGCAGTCTTTTGGTGGTACAGTTTTGACTTAGCATTAGTATTTAGTTATATGTCTCTTTAGTTGTTTTAATGACATGTGTTTCAGAAAAAAAATATGTAGATTCATTTGCACTGCCTTATTTATGTATTCCTTGTTTTATGTACCCATTGGCTATTAACACCCCAATGTAGAATGCTAACCTGCTTTGTAACATACCTGCATGGGTGGTGGTTTATTGCACAATACCATTTTAGCCATTAACCAGGCTCCCATAGTGCTCAACAAGACTCACTTTAGATATGTTCATGTTACCAATTGATATTTTGAAAGAGTAACTGTATAATTTATTGAGATATTAATTGCCCCTTTATGTATTATGACAATCATGAAATTTGCAGAGATCGTCTTTGCACTAAGCTCTACCAAAACTGCTCAAATAATATCATTACAAGCAGAAATTATAAAAAAATATTATGTAAGCATTATGTCTATTTAAACCCCCAACACATTATGAAATGAAGTGAGTCTTGTGCATGAACCTGGGGGTTCAGGTTAGGAACATCATAGCATATTGCATTGTATTCACCTCTTTGCTTGGAGTGCACAAAGGTTAACTTGTGTGATCGTGTGATGGCTGTTTTCTGTCCACATTATTATCATTATCACTCATCATAAGTATTATAAAAATTTTATTATCAATATTATGATAAGTATGATCAAGTACCGGTAACATTCAATTTTTTAGATACGTCTCAGTTAGTTTCAGTTGTTTTCTGAGTCTGAACATAACTGCACTACATAATCACATAGAAGAAATAGTGAACTATTCATAATTTACACTTCAAGTTCAATCCTCAATAATCGACTAAACATTTTGATCACCAACTTCTAAATTTGAAGTCTGCTATCTGGTGAAATCAAACTAGTATTAAACATGAGCAATAATGGGTCCACATTTTTAACACCCTTCATTATTGAAAATATTTCTTCATTATATCCACATAGATGATGGGTCTTGATGGATAAAAAAGTCACACTGTTAAAATCAACCAAAACCTCAGTTACATTATAAAATTATCCTGTATATACAGTCCTCAAATTTCATTGGAGAATTGTTACTAGTAGAGGTTTCTACTATAAACTGTACCTCTCTTTTTAGCTGGTTCTGCAGACTCATGCCTCCTATATCCAGAAGGTCTACCTCTTTTCTCTGAAAATGATGTTGTTTTTTTTTTTTTTCAAAAAATCAAGACACATAACTATACAGCAACAAAGGTTGTCATCTTGCAAATTTCTACACTGATGAGCATTGGTGTCGTACTACTAGATAAATTTACTTATTGCAGCAGAAGAAATTTCTGTCCTTATTCAAATTTATATTTCTTCATTGTATCTCAGTTTAATTAATTGCATAAATTGAATAATTACATTTATATGAGTCAAACATACTTGACTCGTACAAGTATTTTAAGCAGAGTGCCTGTTCCAAAATGATATGAAACAAACCTGTATTTGTCATCGATTGTGTCATCATTTCAAAGTATTCTTGTTCATCATCTGTAGAATCCTCTTGTAGATCAAATTCTGGATAAATGGAAAAATGAAAAAAGCTTCAAATGCAAGTATTGTAACCGAGGTATTCAGCGCATAAAACCATAGCTAAAAACATTTATTTAAATGTAAACTGTTAAAAAGTTTGTCATGTCAATATGATACAGAAATTTTGTTTATGAAAGGTGGCTACGTGTTCACCATTGAATGTTAATCATATGATACTATAAGTACTACTACGTTTCTGCTTACCAATATAGGGCCTTAATGATCGAGTTAATGAGAAAAATCTGGTCAGTTTATACAAATGTACTTTAGTTCACTAACAAAGAATGGCCTGCAGCTGTTCTTGTTATTTCTAAATATAACATAAATGAAAAGATCCTAATAAAATAATACTGCTTTGAATTATCAGTTGTGAAATTCAATATGTGTGCCAATTGAGCAAAGGAGGTAAAGATTGTGGATGTTGGAATTACATATACCTTTAAGTGGGTGAAATAATTAATAAAAAAATAACTA
The DNA here is from genome assembly GCA_022818135.1 of Saxidomus purpurata. Classification (NCBI taxonomy): domain Eukaryota; kingdom Metazoa; phylum Mollusca; class Bivalvia; order Venerida; family Veneridae; genus Saxidomus; species Saxidomus purpurata. Next base: position 17,753,386 of record JAFMSR010000019.1, on the reverse strand, counting down.
CACCTTGTACAGATCTAATTGTATTTAAAAGTTTACTTTTATTACACGAATAAAAAGTGTTTTCAATTATTCAATCAAATACTAACCATCGTCAACTCCGCTACATTCAGCATCCTCGGGAGAAAAAAATTCTCCAACATCCATATCTGAAGTGAAATACACTGGATGGGAAAATAAATCATAACGCAATATGTTGATTACATATGATACTGAATAATGAAAAATTGTAGGTGCTGGACAGTAAACAATATTACGTTATTAAATTGCGATCACAACAGCCTTTTACTGTTCGCTTGTCCAATTTATCAATTTGTGGAAAAATTATTTTGCATTTTTAATGATGATCCTAGGCTATTCCGTCTCTCGAATGTTTGTAGACATTTACCCTCAAACAACATCTTTGCATGAATCTCTTTCCAAATTTTTTCAACAAATTTACAATCCTTGCTGAACACTAGGTCTTGCCGTTATATACATTGTGTTCAATTTCCTTTAGTATAGTTTCAAAAATGTAGAAGCTATAATGTAAACGAACATCTATGTAAATGTAGATTTTGGTGAATTTGAAATATTGATTACAAAAAAAATCACCTGCTGAGATGTCATCATCATCATCAGTCGATATGTCAACATCAGAAATATATTCAGCCATGTCTAGCTGAAAATAATTGTAAAACAATGGCCAATGCACAGTGTATTTAAAGCATTATATAGATCTACGTCAATTTATTTTTTTTCTGTGAAGTTTTTCCATTGTGCGTTGTATTCAAATGGATTAGATCTATCTGATGTACTTTTTAATGACTTGTTGGAATCTGTTAATAAACACGTGAATCAGTACATGTGTTGCTTTCATGTATTCCTTGTACTTTATTTATCAAATTCAACGTGTAGATTCTACACGTATATACATAAATGTATCAAACTGACCTTTTTGAAGTTTTCAATTGACAGTCGACGGTACTAGCTACTAGTAGTGATAGTAAACGCGCCTTATGTCAAAATCGCGTGCTAATTATGATGACGTCATAATTATGACATAATAATTTTGACGGGTTGACAGTAATTTTACATTTCTTCCTTCATAATGGAATAGAGTTTAAAGCACCGGTCTAAATTGATGTTTAGTAAACAAACGAGAAAGATGAAGTGGAAAGTGACATCGGAGGGAGATGATTTTTTTTGTCAATTAATGGTATACGGTGCGTCGGAGATACAGGACATTTGAACGTCATTGAAAGTTGTTCAGTTGGAAACTCAAAGGATGAGATATGGGTAAAATTCCAATGGCTTTTAGTTAGAGCGGGGTCGGTTATTACCGAACGTGCGGCTATTTCCGAACGTTGTTTTTTATTTTGATGAGCGCCATAGCCAACGCGTTAATAATTAATATTTTGTCATCCAATGATGCCAATTCTATCTCTCTACTATTTAATTTCCCCAATGGTCAATTTGTAATTTTTTATTCACAGAAAAATACAAATAATTAATCGGCAACATTTTCGTCTAAGAAAATAAAAGATTTATTAATTTTTTACAAAAAATACCAAGATTTGAACTTGTCGGCTAGATTTAAAAACTGACTTCATTTTTCAAATAGTTTGATCAATTTAACACATACTTATGATGTGGAATGGTCTAAAATAGTGCCCAATCATGTCTAGAAGAGAGACCATGATGGTCGGAATTACCCGCAGAACTTTCAGCATGTGCGACTATTGCCGAACAGCCATAAAATATTTCAGAAAAACTGTATTGATACAGATATAAAACTGAAATGTATCACCATTTTAAACAGAGTCATATTTAAACAGGTTTTATACATATATTTTTTAATTAAAGTAAAAGCTATATCTAAGTTTGATCAAGACCGATGCTTTATACATGTATGTAATTGTATAATTGTGAAGTTAACGCTAAAAAAGGTTTTTATGCATCTATATAGCAGAAATATAAATGTATATAATACCGCTACCAAAATGCTCGCTTTCCGATTGGTTAATCGATCCGTGTACATATTTGATCGATACGGCTCCATTTTAAGATTATTGAAAATACATATTCTTGTGAAATAGCGCAATAATTTTAAATTGCGGTATTATATAATCGTTATACGGGTTTTTGCCGTGTACATCTGGACATTTACGGCTCGGGCGACATACAATACAAAAAAGTTACATATCCAGATGTACACGGCAAAAACCCGTATAACTAATAATTAATGAAGGAAGATAGGGGGTATAGATATGGCTCTGTTCCCTATGCAAACATGATATATATTCCCAATTAGTTTGAAAAAAATTCAATTTACTGTTTACTTAAGCAACATTTGGGCGAAATCGCTAAAAAATATCGAACATAAAGGTTGTTTTCTATCGAAATTGAAGTGTGCGGTTCAAGTCCTGCTACAGATAACAAGTTCACCAGGGGGAAATCCCACGGTCGGTCGGGACTATAAACATTTTCAAAAAAGAAGTAAACAAAGTTACGAAAAGGTAGCAAATTTCAAATTTTGGAAGTGCGCACAAAAATCCTAATCTGAAGACTACTCAGTATATACTATAGACTATTTTACTTTACGTAAATCTTCATATTTACTCAAGTCATATTGTAGACTGATTATAAATATAGGTAGATATAAGATTGGTCTGCTAGATCTACTTTAGGAGTTACATTCTTGAATTTTTCTTTGTCTTACTTACTAAAATAGAAGACTTAGATCTATGTTCTGGCGTTGATACATATTTCAGGACTTATAAAAGCCTGGTTGATCACAGCAGCTAGTGATTTGAAAAGTCACATACCAATAATATGCCACTTTGAAAACGCATGCAGTTTCGGAGTATAAGCCTACAGTTTGGTAATTTCAGATTATGACAAGTTTATAACAGAATGATTCGTCAAAACGGTGCAAGAAAGAGCCTGAAATGCAACCAAACTTGAAGAGGTGGCAGAGCTTGTCAGGATCAAAACTTTCGTTTTTTATCGAATACCCTTTACACAGTTGTAATACTATGTATGTGAAAATCAGTTTTAGACTATAAAAACATATGTATAGTTATTGTTTCTAGTAACATTCATATTGTTCGGAAATAGCCGCAGGTCGTGTTCGGTAGGGTCGGCGTGTTCGGAAATAGCCGCGTTATTGTAACCTTTTCACACGCACATTAATCTATGTTCTACTGGCTGAAAATGATCGGAAATACACGCAAAAGATAGTGTACATTTCAAACCTCAATACCTTATTTCGTTTTAAAAGGTTAGTGCGGGCATTAACGAACATCTGCAATAGTCGCTTAAATGTTCGGAAATACCCGACCCCGCTCTATGTAGAATGCACGTAATAAAGAAATTAAAGCCTGGTTAAATTTCACAAAATTTATATAAACAGATTTAATATGTACTGCACATAGTTTAAAGAATACCACAACGGTAATAATTAATATTTTATTGTATCTTTATATAAAATGCACTACACAAGTAACATATATACTCAGCAAAAATATAAACGTCCCTCCATATTTCAGGAAATATTTAACGAAAATTTTGCCAAAATGGTTACTTTTATGAATCAAAATAGAAAAACAAGTCCATTCATTTCTGTATCCAAACCAATTAATTGCATCTGACTATCTTGTTAACTTTTCGAGAGATAACCGGTCAAGAGAGGTAGGGGTCAAAATCAAAAATCACAAAAACTCAGAAAGGTGTTATTGAATGTTTAGAGATGGAATTTCAATAAGAAATGTGGCACATCCAGTAAATCTCGTTAGTACCGAGTGTGGCCACCATTTGCATGAATGCATGCAATGATCCTACGCCGCATCGACGTAACGTAACGCAATACCAGTGCGTTGGGCAAATTCCTCCATTCCTGTTGTAACGCCCGTGTAAGATCGCGAACATTGTCAATCTGATGGTTAGCTCGTGCTTTGCGGCCCAGCTGATCCCATATGTGCTCAATGGGGTTGAGATCCGGGGAAACCGCGGGCCATTGCATGACGTTGACATTGTTTTGATACAAGAATTGAGTGGTGACCCTGGCTACATGAGGGCGGGCGTTGTCCTGCATCAATGTTACACCAGGACCATGCTGACGAATAAATGGTAAGGCATTGGTATGCATTTAGCACGTCTGCAAAATAACGCTGTGCATTAATGTTGCCCTGTACAACAACCAAATATGTCTTCCGGTTTCCCATGATCCCATCCCAGACCATTACGCTCCCTCCCCCAAACCTGTTCTTCTCAACAATGCAACAATCGGCGAATCTTTCATTTTTACGCCTGTATACCCGTAATCTTCCGTCAGCATGACTAACTGTGAACCGAGATTCATCGGTGAACAAAACTCGGTTCCAGTCAGCCCTTCTCCAGTTCAGATGACGTCGCGCCCAGTGAAAAATTAAAGAAAAAAATAATTTTCAGAATAGCCCCTATCGCATGAATGGTACGACATGAACTGAATCAACATATGGATGACATGTATAGCGTGCACGTGCATACGTGCAAATGACCGTTTCGGTTACTGGCCGATATGTAAACAGTGCGTATCGGGTAAACTGTACACGATCGTATTCTGAACATCGCCAGGGTTTAAAATACATGTACATTGAACATGTAGCAACTACACAGACAAAGCTTCACCGGCTATAAAACAGGGACGTTTCTAGTTTTGCTGAGTATACATAGATCAATGACAATTGCAAATGAATTAACAAGCAAAATATTTTACAACACAGCAATTTGATATATCGTGCATCTAGTGCATCAATTGGACATATTCTAAATGACATTTAAAGTCCCGATTCTAGTCAAAATATGTTGGCAGCTATCTCATATTCATTAACAAGTTTTTACCTTCATTTTGCTTATACATTATAGTTCAAACTGAAAGGAGAAAAAAATGGAAAGCGGTTGTTGAGGTCAAATATTGACAGTGGCGATGAGAGGGTACAGTAACACTTTAGTAAAAATAATTCAAATGGAATGAGTTTTTTGTACACACATTCCGAAAGTCGTTAATTTCTTAACTGTTTCATAAAAAATCCATTTGTTTTAGTCAAAAGACATGTTCACGTACAGAAGATACATAACACAATATTTAAAGTACATTAAAATGGGATATTATTAACAGACATAATAATATATTCCCTGTCAATAATTCACCAATAACCTTTCAATATCAACAATTTACAGCTGTCAAAGACTGTATGCAACGCAGACTTTCTTCAAGCCATGAGAGAGATGGGCGTGCCGGTTGTCAGGAAAACCAAAAGTAGTATGTTTCTTACATGTCTGATGTTATAATGCATATGATTTGAATTTGCTGCTGAAGGCAAAAAAAAAGCAATACAATACAACAGTTCAATACCTATAATCGCTTACCCGACTACCTTGAATATGATACAAGGGGTCATGATTTTAAACTAATTCGTAGAGGTCCACAACACAATGCTGAGTAATAGCCCAAATAATGACCATATGGGTATGTTTTGAAGAAAATTAAAGAAGTCTACTAGGCAATGCTACATGCAAAATATCTAAGTTCTAGGCCCTGTGCTTGCAGATGAACAGTTTTCAATTTTTTTTTCTGTACACTGCACTACCTCTCATTGTGCTCGATTGTTTGTGGTCGTATTGAATTCCAATGACTAGTTTTCAATAAATGCTCTGGACATAGAAAAGTAATACAGGGCAATAACTCTGCAATAATTACAATTATTAAAGATAGATTTATGGTTCTTGAGCACTGGACTTCCTCCCATTGTGACTGGCCATTGTATGAAGTTGTATTAAATAGAGATGAAACAATTCATCGCGTTACATATAAGTAGATGTCCACTAGACAATGTCCAACATCATTAGTAATTCAGTTATACAACTATAACAAACTACTGTATCATACATGACTTATTCTTGAATTTTTTAAGACGATAAAGGACAAACACTTACAGCTCCAGCTATACATACTCTGGATGATGTAGTAGCAATACCAGTGCCAGGAAATACATCTATTTCAGATGAATTGAAAATAATAAAAGATAAATCAGCAGGTAAATATTACAGCTCAATGATCCAAGTTAAAAAAATAGTTCATAGCCTTGCCATTTTTTTCTTAAATTCTAACCAATCCATTTCTTATACATTTACGAAGTAAAATGGTTTCAGTTCAGATACAAACAAACGCGCAATTTGCCAATGAAGGTTAAAATATACCTGTTCACACTGAAAAAAAAATTTTCTTAAGCCATTGAAAGAATAACAAGATATTACCCTCTATTTAATCATTGTTTCCATAAATTCTACTAAAATATTATATGAATATGTAAAATACTATATATAAAGATGCAATATTGAATTATTCTATAGTAAATATTTTGTCCATGTTAGGTCATTTCAAAGTATGTATTGACGAATTGGGAGAACCAAATGAAGAATTTAAGTTAAGAAATCTTGATCAGGTTTGGGTGTCTGACCTAAAAAGAAAAATTAAGGCACAGCCAGACTCTGGAATAACAAGACTTCCTGTTCTCTTCAACCGAGAGGTAACATCAGTTTTACAATTTAATATTAATTAAGAAGTAATGTTTATTTTATGCTATTTTAATCAAGTGCGGTCTAAATGTAATGAACTGATGCTTCATTTCCGTTGTATGACAAATACAGATATGACTTCTTTTGCTACGTTTTCAGTAATGATGGTAGTAATCATTTTGGTGTTGTCCTTGTGGAGTAAGACATCCTATAATTCCAAATTTTACTGAATTTCCTGCCGAAAAAGAGAATAAAAATAAATATTTTTTTGTTTCAGTGAAATATTGATTTTATTTCACTCTTGAAAACCAAAAGATGACATGTTCACTGTAACAAATAAATATCCTTTATCTCTCTATATTTTATTGTTGAATAAAATATATTCACAGCTTAGGATACATAGTAATAAAATGACAAAGAAGCACGAATGAATCAATTTCTCGCATATGAACCATTGATTGCACATTATTCAAAAGTTGAAATGCGTACAACATTTTGTAACCTTATAACGCGAAAATGTACTGGTATTTCAAAACAGAATTTCTAAATGTAAACATTTTTATATATTCAGAAATAAAACATTTGTGATTTCATACAGATTTCTTCAGACGATTTCATCATTGAAGATGTTGATGAGCCGTATCAAACTTTAGGTGGCAATCACCTAATTGCTGCAATGAAAGATATTTTGAAAGAGGAGGGACAAAATCCTTACTTTGACTGTTTAAGGTATGTGAAATGTTAAAAACTATTATACTCAGATGATTGAAACTATTACAGTCATTATCATGTAAATCACCATGTGATGTATGGTAACATTTACTCTTGAAGTCTCATTAGCACAGTAACATTATTACTCTTAAAGTCCCATAAGAACAATAATTATTAACTCTCAAAGTCCCTTGAGCACAATAATTATTAACTCTTAAAGTCCCATTAGCATAATAACTATTACCTTTAAAACTCTCATTAACACAATTAATATTAATCTTTAAAGTCCAAATAACAACAAAAAAATTCACTCTGACAGTCTGATTAACACAATTATTATTACTCTTTACAACCCATTAATACACTAATTATTACTCTTAAAGTCCCAGTAGCACTGTAATTATTAATCATAAAGTCCAGTTAGCACAATAACATTTACTATTATACTACCATTTGCACAATGTTTATAACTCTTAAAGTCTCATTAGCAAAATAATTATTACTCTTAAAGTCCAATTAAAACAATAATTATTACTCTTCAATTCCCAGTAGCACAATAATTATTACTCTTTAAGTCCCAGTAACAAAATAATTATTACTTTAAAGGTCCCTTTTGCACAATAATTATTACTCTTAAAGTCAATTTACGCTTAAAGTCCCAGTAGCACAATGATTATTACTCTTAAAGACTAATTGGACAATAATTATTACTCTTAAAGTCCACTTAACAGAATAATTATTACTTTTTATGTCCCAGTAGCATATTAACCATTTTTAAAAAAAGCCCATTAACTCAATAATTATTATCCTTAAAGTCCACTAAGCACAATAACATTTGTCAAAGTTGCATTATCTTAATAATTATTAAAGTCCTAGTAACACTGATCAACTTCAGAAATTTTAACGCATGCATCTCTTTCTATCTATTCAGAACAGTAGACGTGGAGATTTTTGTGAATCTCACTGCTACAGAGGCGCTTTTTTTGTCATCTTGGCATAATCACAAGTGCACTCACAAGCCATTGAATTTTCAGGTAAAATTGAAAATCGTCTGAAAATAGTTCTTTTTCCATGATATTTCGATAAGTGGGAATTTATATATATAATTAATAATGCAAAACAATAAATATGCATGAAAGATTTTCAATCATGGGACACTTTGATCATATCGAAAAATCTGTCACCTCGGATAACTTTTTCCACGAACTCTGCAGAGCCTCGTTCCCGCCAAAACTGAAACACTGGCTGACAAATATTTCAAACTGAACCTCGTGCTCATTACATAAACTATTATCAGAACTATCAATTCATAATTTCTGTTATCATGAGAACCTCCAAATGTTTGAAGTTAATCAAATTGGCTTACTTTAAAAGAGATTTATCTTATTTCTCAGGATAAAGTTAGATTAGCCAGACGAGTGTTTGAGGAAGATGAAAGTGATTGGAAGGACAGGGTTGTAGTCACACTAGGAGATTTGGAGCGGAAGGTGAAAATTATTTTTCATCACATTTTACCCTTGAAAAAACTTGTTTAGTGAGAAAAGTTTGGCATGCCGTTACTTGTAGAACTAATATCACAAGTTGTAATAGAAAAAAAGTATTGAATTACAAAACAATAAAACTGTCAATGAATTTCTGTAATTTTTGAGGGTGTGTTAACATACACACTTATTTGCTGAAAATACATTTTACTGACAAGACATTTAGACATGCTGATAACTGAAGAATTAATATTCAAAATTTCACAAAGCAAATATATGGAAAAATACATAATAATACCTCACTTTGGTCTACAATGGTAAAATCCCTTTAACAAAAAAAGATTAATTTTGACTATCATTATCATTTTCAACCTTTATAACACATGAGCAAGCGAAAATTGATTGTCAAATTATGTGACAGCATCGATATTTGGAATGTCATATTATCATTTAAAAACTTTTATGTATAGCTCTACTTAATCTTTTTCGGTACAATGAAATAAATGTCATATCAATAGGAAGGGTGAGATACCATGATTCTTGCATATCTGATCTGCATTTCCAGATTTGACCGTACCGGAAAACCTGGTCTGACACACTTACTATGCCAGATGACTCTCGTAAATTAATCATGATGTAATGTCATAATCATTGTGACGTCGATTACACAACCACGACGTTGGAAAATTGTTTGTTTTTCATAATTCATGATTTTGTATATAGAAATCTACATTAAAGTGCAAGACGGTATGCAAGAAAAAGTTTTCATTGCGAGAAATTTGGCTCATATAAAATATTCTGTCAACTCTGGCAACTGTTTTACGGGAGCTTGGCAGAGCCTCGTTCCCGGCAAAACAGTTGCAACCGATGACGGGTATTTCGATCTGAACCTCGTGCTCAAGACTGAAACTATTACAATGAAACAATTGTACAGGCAATGGGGCTTTCTTATTTATACATTTACATTACACACAGAATTACAAGAAGGATGGACTGACCACGGTATTTTCAGTTGCTTCTTATTCAAAAGAAAACTGGGAAGCAACTGAAAGGATTTTTGAAGCAGCAGAGGAGGGACCCTTTCCACAGAATGTAAGTTTATATTTAATTCAATTTTACTTCAGACGAAGGTTTGTGTTATTTTATAAATTACATATTACATTGGACTGGGCTACATATGCAACATTAGAAAAATGGACAAATTAACCAGATCCTAAAACATACAAAACAGTAATAAAAAGTGAATTCAACTTGTAAAACATCTTTGTTGTGTATTCAATGCGAAAAATACATTGTATTCATTTGTCTTCAAGTACGAGGTTATTATTTAAACTGGACTGCTGATATAATTATAAAGAGAAATGGTGAATAAGTTCAAATGGTAACAGTGGCCTTGAAGAAGACAAAATATTATATTCATAGTCATAGATTATCACCAGTCATAAAAATAGGTAGACAGCAAGCTATGTTACAGGCTTGCAGTACAGGCATGGAAAATTATGCAAAAACTTGGTGTGGAATTTTTCAATTCACAATCCACAATTTCTGCATATTCCTCCAGGCATGTACATTTAAATATATTTGTGTCACTTAGATTGATGGAACAAAACAGTTATTTTTTCTGCATCAAGTCATTCAATCTCGATTCAAGGAAGTCTACGAGTCAGAAAAAAAAATTTTCATTCACGCCGGTACAATTATAGACCAGAAACTATATATACAATGAAATATGCGTACACAGAGTCAAATTTTCTCTGGCCGTTTTTCAATTTGACAGTGATCAAACTGGGAACGAAGGCTGATTGCAACTATACTACACCTTACTTAAAGCAAAGATGTTCACAATAAAAGTATAAATAGCTGGTACACTTACCCTAAAAATATCTCTTTCCAAATCGACAATTTAGATAGAATTTCAATACAAAATCTAGACCGTGGTGGCCTCAATATGTGCCAACAACAAAATGATCATCAGCGTACAGATCAGCAACTTCCGTTTCGGCTTACTGTTCTCTAGGACACTGTGGTTATATAAAGACAGTAAACTTATCTATACACCAGTTCGCTACAGCTGTAAATATTTTTCGCAAATTTTTTTTTCATAAAAACAAAACAATACAAATCATAGGATTCCAACAGTTCCTTCCAGGGCACAACTGTCTATAAATATTATCGAACTACAAATTACGACAGTCTAAGCAAATTCAGGCATTAGTAGTTTCGCGTCAAGTGTGTCTGTACAACTCTTGAGTGTATCTTCCTTGGAAGGAACAATAAGGTGTTTAACAAAATATATAATAACATACATATGTTGACATTCAGTGAACATAAGGTTTAACAGCTATGGCGAGCCCCAAGGTCCCTTCACACTAGGGTGTCCTTGTTAACAAACCATTACCCAAGTGCGTATATTATGTTAAATATACAGTAACATAGCACTCTAGATGAATGGTTAGGGGAAAGTGTCCGTAAAATATTTACATGAATTTATTAAAACATTAGCCAAATAGTACATTCGGTGTAACATCACGTGTTTAAAGGCAGCGAAGTAACAGAAACTATACATATTATCAAGGAGAAACGCAGACTCTTTCTTACATCTTGTATGAGATATTCATTATTAACATGTATAAATTTTGATTTTGGGTCTCGGACTTGAATTCATAATTTATTACTCTATGGTACAGCAATACAGTCCCATCAAGGTGTTGAATATCTTGATTGTAATTCATTTTCTTCAATGCATTAACGCCTTCTTTAAAGTAACAGATGACAATATGATTTTAAATACGCATTGGAAATCAACCTAATATTACTGTATCCTTAAAATGATTACTGGTAGTTTTACTGGTAGTTTTCATGAAGTTAAATAGACTTTATATTGAAATCAAAATCCAGTCAATCTAATTTAACTCAAGACTGAGTTTGTAATATCAATATGTTTCTAGATTAACATTCAAATTAACGGAGAAAAAAAATTAATTCTTAATGGCTTGTATATCAACTAGTGATATAAGAGGGTAAAGTGAAATTCTAGTGCAAATAAAACATCGGGAATATCATGAACACTTAGTTATAACTAAATATATACTTAAATCTTCTATAAAGATTACATTTTAAAAGCTCCAGTTACTTCGCGACTTGATTCTTTAAAATCACATGATAAAAACGTTTTGAACATCACTGGACACTTTCCCAACCCAATGCGGTTACGTGTGAGTCATGATTGATGATACAATACAATTATCATGCAAAGCAAACAATACAGAAGCACCGCCTACCATATCACTGTGTTACAAGCACCATAGCATGTGAGTAGGTAGCTAATGGGTTAAAGGCATATACTGTTAATAAAATGTTGCAAACGGTTAATAGACATTGTTAATGACAACATAAATTTGAGTATCTACTCTTGGAAGGTTGAATTATTCTATGTTTATTTTTTTCATTTTCATCCACACAATACCTGCGTGTAACATATCACTTAGAAGAGAAGAAAGCAATTAAAAGCAATGAACAAAAATGCACAACAGTTAAATACATATTCGTAAGTTCAGTTACAGTTTGCCATACTTTCCAATCCTATCAAATGCCCCTAATTCGTTCAAAAAAGCTATTTGTATACTCCATACTTACTAAGTATCTCCAATATGAAAATAATTATTTAAATTATTTTCCCAATAAGTAAGACTGTGACTTCACCGAGCTAAGCTCCGCCCTAAATCTCTATATATTTAAATACAAATATATTGACTGTAAATGGGAAAACTGTAAGCCGGTTATAGGTCCATATTACAGAAATAAAGATACGTTCCATCGCAATAAATTTGTTTACTCCAGTAATATAGACCTATAACCTATACTTAAGGCTGCATGTTTACCGTGTAAGGACTTATCCAATAACACATTTAAATATAGAAATATATCCAAAACAAAATTATGATGGAACGATAATAAATATTAAGATATAAGTAATATGTTTCTTTCAATCGAATCTAGAGTGATTTCGTCTTACATATACTCAATATATATTCAAGTTAATTTAAATAAATAAGGATAACTGTTGTAGAATCATACTTTCTTATTACATATTTAGACAACTGCAAGCGGTTACTAGTGAGAACAGGACAATGTATATTTGACAACCTGTTCTTGGAAGGATGATTTTTTCGTATGTCAATTTTTTCATTTCCTTCCCCCAGCACATCCTGGCTATAACATAACACTTCCGCGTTTTGAAGAGAATACATATTCGTAAGTTATGCAACATAAATAATAAAATAACTAAAAGTAATATAATAGAAATTAAAAAATTTGGCTAATACATAACTTATTCATGTTAATTTTTTCATCACCAGCACATCCTGGCTATAACATAACACTTCCACGTTATGAAGAGAAGGGGATATGTTATAGTAATGTTCATAAGTGCACAACAGTTAAATACAAAATCGTAAGTTAAGCAACATAAATAATAAAATAACTAAAAAGTAATATAATATAAATTATAAACTTATACAAATCTGCATGTCATGAAAGAGGCGGACAACGACGTTAAGAACTGGACTGTTGAATTAATTAAGAGGAATTGTGAAGATTTTCAAATTGATAGTTTGGTATCTTTTTCATGAAATTTAAAACTTTGGTTAATACCTTACTTATTCATGTCATTATTAATGTTTTACATATGCTGCAGTATCGTAAACCCTACTGTTTGTTGGGCTGCGGTACATTTTAACGGGTATAGAAGTCCTCAACATTTATTACAAATTCATTTTTTAATTAACTTTCTTTGATCACATAATCTATGTTTTGGGAATATAATCTGCTTGATACAAGGATTGCCCCTTTACAAACAATTGAATTAGATATATTTAATGTTTCTTTCAATCTAATACAGAGTGACCAGGACTTAAAAAACGCAATAGATAATCAAGTTTATTGAAAAAAAAAATAACAATAACCTATGTAGATTCGTTCTTTCTTATTAGATATTTAGACAACTGCAAGGGGTTCCTTGTGAGAACAGGTTGCCATACCTGTTAATGGCAATTGGGACGAATGGGGTTAAAGCTGGAAGAAAAGTTGCAGAAGACAAAAGGAAGTAAGTAAATTCAACATTGTAAACTGCTATTTTGAAATAATTTTAAAAGTGCAATGACTTGTGCATTTTAGTTAGATTCAATTCAATCGTGCTGACTACATTACTTCGTGCACTTCTTTAGATGAAAAGATACCTGTTTATTTTATGTTTTCCAGTGCGTTATAGAGTTTCCTCAGTGAAAAAAAAGTGATAATCCACAGTTTTGAAACAGTGGAATACCGTTATTATTTTTCACTGTTTTTGCAATCTTTAACCCGGATTTAAGTCAAAAAGTATACCGAGCTTAATTAATGCTGGAAATCATGCGACGATGAAGTCGTTAAACTGACGTTATTTGCGCTATATTTTCAGATGACGTTTCCCGCGATTTTCGATATTTAATACAAACAAATTCAATAAAAGTTGAGTTTTAACCATAAAATATACAGAAAAATTGTTGGTGTCTGTGTAATAACAAAATGAACGCGAGTATTTCAGATTTATTAAATACGTTAATACGTAGGCAGTATTTATCTGCACAAGCACCATACTTGAAATAAACGGGATAATTTTCAATTTTTTTTTGGTTTTTACAATAATATGAAAGAACACTGGATTTAAGGACAACACACAATTGACAGTTTTATTATAATTTTTATTAAGCGAAATCAGCAAATTATTAGTGAAGCTTAATTTAATCTTTAAAATAATATTCATAAGGAACTGACAATATCATGTGTGTGTCATTGATAAAGACACAAAAAAAAAAAAATGAGATTGGTTATTTTTTATGTTTTTAATTGTAATATTTTTAGAGATTACATGCGGCAACTAGCTGTTAAGGCACTAGATGAGGACAGCTGGGATGATGTGGAGGCGACGTATTTCCAAGCTGAGAAGATGCTTGAGTACAATGGTATAAATACTGAAATAAAACATGCTTGGAGAAAAAAATAAAATATAAAACATAAACAACATAATTAAATACACTTATAAACATTAACTGCTAAACTTCTTTAAATAGTTAGTAAGTATATAAAAATACTTTCATTAATAGTGAAAATAGCGAGAGTATGCACAGTCTAAAGTTTTTTCATCCCTATAACAAAAAAATAATCCCATCTTTTCTAAAAAGGAAACTTCTTACCTATGTGATGGTCGTTCCGTTTGTGTTTAAAATGCGCGTGAATCCTGTCCCAGAAAACACGAGTGAATTACTGGTGATGTAACGTGTTACACGCTGGGACTTCATTTTCCAAAAATCATTAATCAAAATCAGTTGAAGTACATAGAAAAATGCAAAATGTTGAAAATTTGCATTTTCAAATTGTCCGGCTGTAACGTGTCACACGCTGGGATGTCACTTTTTAAATATCATTTAAATTTGCGTCTATCAAATAACGAAAATATAGTCGCAAACTTCAAACGGCGTTTTAATTATCGCATTCAGACACATTGTACGTTAGAAAAGGGATAACTATTTAGTGAGTTTGATATTTGCGACCGTATATACGGTTTTAATGGTCGCCGTTAAAAATATTTGCAACCATTACTCTAGCATAAAATGTGCTGTTTTTGCCCATTTTGCCGGTGTTTTAACAGGAGAAAAAACGTGTGTTAACGGGGAGATTCACGCGCCGTTATAACCCGTTTTCATTTATGCGCAGTACATATGGACCTGTCTCCCAAGTCTTACATTATGTACGGCGTCAACAGTGCCGGGCTTAAAAACCGCTGGTGACGTCATAAATATGACGTAAACAACACGGACGTTGTCCCGCACATTATTGAACGTTGTACCAGTAAGAGCGTTTCATTTGTACTTTTATGATTTTTTTATGCTATTTATGCTAGAATAGCGCTAACGCACGTTTTTTCGTGTTATAACACCTGCAGAACCTAACGGGCTCGGGCACCAACTATCCCTCGGGATTCTGCAGATGTTAAAACACGAGAAAAACGTGCGTTAACCCTACATAAACCGTATATACAGTCGCAAATATCAAAATTACAAAACAGTTATTCCTACATTCAACAGCCTCAAGTCTAGCTGCATCTTTTATAACGCCGATACAATTCTACGATAATTATATAAATATTACATGCAAATGAGGGTCATAGCAGATATTGTGCAAAAAAAAAAAATGTTATTACAGATTCCCCTTCTTTTGGATATTACTGAGTTCATAAATTATTTCATCGGCTTTTTTAGAGCACAACAAATTTTTTTTAACTTCTCATCTGCAGGAGAGTTGACAACATCAGACGGAAGAAATAGATACGCCAAGCATGTTATGAAAGAGGCACAGAACGACGTCACTACCTGGAATGTGCAAATAATTATAAAGAGGAATGGTGAAGACTTTCACATGGACACAGAGGATGAGAAAAAAATGAAGAACAAAATCATTAGTCTATTGAATAAAAAAAGGGTCACCAATATCCAGGAAGAATAGGAGCGATGACAGTGACGTCATTTATTATTTGTTAATTAAAATGCGGTACAATTAACGGGTATTACCTAGAATAAAACAATATGGGCTGTTTTACTAACCCCACCACAAAAAAATCAGGAAATTTCTGCATTTTCAGTAAAATGCCAATATTTTCATTAATTTTCAGACAAATCATTTGAAACTTTTTTGTGTCAGTTTTGTATCATATCTCTGTAAATGATAACAAAGAGTTGCCCATTTGACACCTTGAATGTAAAAAAGGATAATGTGAGAAACCATGAGAATATGAGAAACAGGGATATAAAGTCTTTTCTTCTCGTTGACTTTTTAACTCACTTTCGCCCATAATGAGCTGTCTATAAGTATATCCAACACAACGCAATTACACTCGTGTTTGTTCTCATTAAAAACCTTTATCTGTGCTTTACAATTATCACCTGTGAGCAATGTCAATGTTACAATTTTCCGCTAGGTCAATTTATATCCTGATATTGCTGATATTGAAGTAATATGTCAAGGCAGATTTTTATTAATAACTACTTGATTTGAATACATAGCCTGACATTTTGGCGATAACATTTTCAATGTTTGTTACTTCTTTTACATGTCCTTATGAATTTGCTATTCATGTCACTTTTTATTGGTTCATTCTAAATAAAAAAAGAGTCAGATTAGCATTCTTATGCTGTATACTTTTACAAAATACATAAGCCAAATTTAATTTAAAAAACGGCTATGTCAGTAGTTAGTTCAGTAGACAGACACGGTTAGGAATTTGTATTGTAATGTGCATTGTTTTGTATATGCACATATTTCACTAAATATTCTGCTTGCCTGGTTATTAATTATTCATTCATTAACATAAGATACTGGTATATTACAGGAATAACTGATGTAATTTTGATATTTGCGACTGTAAGTTTGGGTTTAATGATCGCAAATATTTTTAATGTCTATGTTATGTCATAAATTAAAATGTTTAGTCAATTGTATGACTGTTACGTTTAAAGAATATTAAATTTCCATCACCTGTCCATCATAAAATTAAAACTGTATTCCTTGGGCAATTACTTGTTGTGTTTTTATTTCCATGAGATAGCACATTTTACAATGGGGAAATAAATTCTAAAGTATTATTATTTACATACAGTACTATGAACTGCTGGGATTTACATCAAAATTCTAGGGGACCAAACAAAATTTGGGACGCCTGCCGCCGGTGGAATAGTTGAATGTCTATGTTATGTCATAACGCCAACTCAGTATTTTACACCACAAAACAAGTTATACAATTTCTTTATATAATGTTACAGTATTACAGTAGTTAAGGCTTCGTAAAATATGACAGAACACATATTACAGGGTGGTGATTACACATGACATTAGGTGACATTGGCCATATAAACTTTATTTAGATTTTCAAAAAATGGAAAATGTTTGGTTTGTCCATGCATGCATGAGCAAAGGTGGTTTGTCCATGCATGCATGAGCAAAGGTGGTTTGTCCATGCATGCATGAGCAAAGGTGGTTTGTCCATGCATGCATGGGCAAAGGTGGTTTGTCCATGCATGCATGAGCAAAGGTGGTTTGTCCATGCATGCATGAGCAAAGGTGGTTTGTCCATGCATGCATGAGCAAAGGTATGATTTTTTTTTTTAACTTGTAAATAAAGATGACCAATCCATTGCTAACTAACATTTAGATAATACAAAAAATGAATAGGGCAAACTAAGCATCCAAAATGAAAACACCAGATTCTATAATTGATGTCATATTCCGACTTTACATAATACATTGTTCTAATCTGTCACATGTACCATCTGTCTTGCAAAACAGAATAAAACCAAGTGATGACATTGCTACATATTTATAAAAGGCTACACGGTATCTAGTCACCTGGTCACCTCGTACCGTAGTCAATTCGTACTCTATTTAGTCAACACGTACCTTAGGACAATTGCATAGAAAATTAAGTCTGTGTATAAGGAATATTTTTTAAATATTTAGATTTTCAAATGATAATTCTTATTACTAGATTTTTTTAAATGCCGTTATTTCGTTTCTTATACAATTTATCCAAGCGATACGACTTTTTGCACTCATTAGCATTCTTGTAGCCAAATTAATTTGGCGTTTCTATAGGAGGTTTTAGGAATCCCTGATATGACGTCATTCCTGCGCATGCGCATTGACTGGCCGTCAATTGATCGGCCAGAATGAAAGCAAAATAGAGCATTTCATTGTACGGCAGTTTATATTTTAGGCTATAACGTTATTAAATGAAACAAAATCTAGTTTATATGCAGTGTCTGTGTTGCCGTGTCTATGCCATTGATGCTTATGTATAGTTTTCATTATAAAGTCCGATATGAAAGTGTGAATATTAACTGAATCGGCCAAAACGAATGTAACTTGACAATGTCCGCT
The DNA here is from genome assembly GCA_022818135.1 of Saxidomus purpurata. Classification (NCBI taxonomy): domain Eukaryota; kingdom Metazoa; phylum Mollusca; class Bivalvia; order Venerida; family Veneridae; genus Saxidomus; species Saxidomus purpurata. The sequence goes on along the minus strand of JAFMSR010000019.1, from coordinate 17,734,691 downwards.
TTCCCTAGGCTACTTGCTATTCCTGCCGAAAATATCCATATTCTTTTCTTCTTTTTTTTTGAATTAGCGCCGATATTCATTATTTTCACATAGTGCTTAGTATATTTTGTTGCTGTACATAGATGGAAAAAATTGCTACAGTAAAGTTCTCCGCATTAAGATGATCCTCTAATTGTACATAATACATCTTGATATAATTTTTTTTCAGACTCCCAATTTTTGCCACAATTGTTTTTTTTATAAAAACGTGATGTTAATTTGTAAATTGTATACTTTGTTTAGAAAGATAATTGCTTTATTCGGGTATTTTACCTATTATATGTCTCTAATTTCAGTAAAAAAATATTCATAGAAATCATGCATGTGTCTGTAAAGCGTACATTTATTTATGAATAGTGTCAAATTAAACTTTAGAAACCATGAAAACCCTTTAGCTATATAATACATGACACTGTGCTATATATGTTTTCACAACGCCTGACGATGACATAAGACACACAAATGACACGTTGCCATAGAGATCCAGTAAGGTATATTGTCCCCAGGGCATAAAGCACGATATAACTTGGATTTAATTAATCCATGTAACATCCTGTTTATAGACTAATTGGTCACAAGTTATAGATGACCACTTTGAATGAATTGCATAACGTGGCATATGGCACACATCAAGCTTTGATTGAATCTACATGATCAATTTAAATTATTCATCATAATATTTTATGACCAAGTTAAAGGGGATGCCGATAACTTATATTGTAGTTATTCAATACCGGGTGGGAATGACAACCCATCCTACGGTTTACCAGCATAACAGTGGTTACTTTAACCACCATGAACTCGTATAACAATACGGTTACACATACAACTGACCGACTTTAGTATGCCCTTCACGATGCATTAAGCCACCAAGCAGCAACGCCATCTAGGTCTTGCCAGTACTATAAGGGCCAGACCTGGTGACCCGAAGCGACTCGAGTCTACCATCATTAAAGCTGCTCGCTCTCAGTTACCGTTGAAAAAAAATATTTTTCAAAAAAAATTGACATTTTTATTCATTAATATAAAACTAAAGCAAAAATCTAGGTAGGAATTTCGCAGAAATCGATTGCAAAGGTCAGTTTTAATTGAAGCGATGATGTAGATGGCTAGAGGCTTAAGTACCGACCGCTTTACCCAAAGATCACTGTATCAGTAATTTCCATTCATTCAATTAGTCATTAGAGGCATCATTTTCAATGAAGAAAAAATAGAATGAATAAGCAAATGTAAGCTTTTTGTGATAATATATTAAACCAGCTACATGTACAAGTATAAAATATGTATTCTGTGTAATGCCATTAACTGGAAGTATTTTTAGCCTACATAAAATGAAGATGTACATGTACATTGAAGACAAGTGATCTTAATTATAGTATCTAGTCACGTGCCACTGTAAACAAACGAGCAAAGATGAGAGTAAGAATGGCTACTGATTTATTGTTAAAGCTATTTACGCTGGCATTTTAAAAGAACATACCCTATTACTGATGTCGAAGTAAATACCGGGTAACCTCCAAACATAAATAATTGAATCATTGGAAGTAGTATAATTTAACCTAAAAGTTTCAGCTATGCATTTCAGTCATTATCGATTAAATATGCTTCAGTACCGTAAAACCTTCAAAACTCTATATAGTGTTGTTATTGTAGAATTAATGGATACGATTTATTACAGAAGGCCTCTACATTGATTAATTGTGGTAAAATGAGGCATTTTTCGCCATAGGTTCTTCGTTGAAATTGTATTTATTTATCATTTTACTGTCATTGAACACATAATCTATGTTTTGAGAACATAATCGGCTAGATGTAGTAGGCTATCGTCCTTTAAGAACTAAACATTACGTCAGTATTATCAGAACTGTTAGTCACAAAGTGCCAGGATAAAGTATAGAACTAAGGACCTCATAATTGTATACATTGTAATTGTCCGTTTTCTGTCGTCTGCGAAAAGGCGCATAAAACGCAAAATATGCGTAGTGACTGAATCTTACATTGTGTTGTTTAATCATAATACAAAAAGCCGTTCCCGTGAACTGTGTGAGTCAAGCAGCAAATGACATGTTAACAACGGCAGATAAACATCTCGTCAGGAGACACCACTTATCTGGATACTGTTATATACCAAAGTGTGTCCCTCAGTTCTTATTACTTCCATTACAGTAAAAGTCCGCCATTAAAAACACCAGATTTTAAAGCCACCCGATATTAAAGCACCTGATATTAAGACGCTATTCGAAATTAAGATTTGATAAATATTGCATTATGTAAAGTAAGTGATTGTCGACTTTAACTAACACAATAGGAATATATTTTCACCTTTCAAATTGCAATTAAAAACTACTAAGACTTAAGCATAATGTGTAGGATTCAAAAGAAAATAAATATCAGAGAATGTATCAATTAAGCAGGTTATAACTACTGGGACAAATAATATATTTCGAGAGACAACATTTCTTTACTGAATGAAAATATACGCTGTAAAGAGTACATGACTGTGTGTGTGTTGTTTGTGTATGTGTGTGTGTGTGTGTGTGTGTGTGTGTGTTGGTGGTGTGCACTTCTGGGTGCTGTGGGGCTCGTTTTGGGGAGGCTGCGTTTTTGGTACGTGGCATTCCCTGTTTGATATTATTATTTTTTTTTTTACAACAGCTGTGATATAATTAGCTCTCACACAATGGAGAAGTTGACAGTCATTATAGAGTTAATTACTAACAGACAGCACAAACGTTACATGAACCTTTAGACTGCATGACACTACGTGCCAAAGAACATTTTTGCAAGAAACAAACAATTTGGATTCATTTTGATTTTACATTAAATCTCCCCTGTTGCTATCTCATTGCATACAAATCAAGCAACATTTTCTCTATCCGAGCCATATTTGTTGCACTTCCCCGACCTTTATGCAGTATGCAATTAGAGTAGAGTGTGTGAATGTCAGCCACCGCTTATTAAAAGGACACTCTATATAACTGGCGTTAAACTAAATAACTTCAAAAACATAAATAATAGAGTATTTGCAAGTGTCATTACCTAACGTACACGTTTTAAGCAGCTCGCTCTCAGATTTTTGAAAAAAACTATAGTTCTTGAAATCGTATGAAAATAACATATTTTAAAACATAGTTATTTTTTGCTTAGAGCTGCCCGCTCTCAATTGCCGTTGAAATAAATAAAATTTTACAAAAAAGACATTCTTATACATTAATATAAAACTAAAGGCTAAAATCAACAAAAGAAATAAAAATCTAGATAAAAACTTGCAAAAATCGATTGAAAATGCTGGTTTTACGGCACCGCTACACTGTATATTTATGGAATTTCAAAAGCGTTTGCGAAAGCGTATTATTTCAAATCTACAGTATGAATTCTTGTTATGTTCCAAAATATGTTATTTTCATACAGTTTGAAGAACTTTAATTATTTACCAAAATATGTGAGCGAGCAGCTTTAATAAAACTGTAAAAAATAGGACAAACATACGACAAATGTGTCCCAATTGTGCACAAATAAATCGCTTTTCCCCAAAAAAGTTAAAACAATAGTTAATGATGTTTAACGGTACCACAACACGTCTTATTCCGCGAATTGTATACATTTAGCTGAAACTTTAGTTTGGTGACAATTCTTTTAATTAAGATGCAACTCGATGTTGTGTTAAAAGTGCCAGGGTATGCCGTTTAAATTCCATTTTAAACAAAAACAAAATTTTTAAAGGGACACTCCCTATCACTGGTGTCAAAAGTAATAAATTTCAAAAACATAAATAATAGAATAATTGAAAGTGTTATTACTTAACGTACAAGTTTAAGCAAAACAATCAAGTCAGTATCGGTTAAATCAGCGTTTAAAAAGATGTTGTGGTACCGTAAACCTTTCCATCCTCCATGTAAAGTTATTGCTGTACAGTAAATGAGCAACTAGCGATTTATTGGAATAACTTGCCACAGTTGATACGTAATATTACAGTTTTTAAGCATTTTAAGGAAGACGTCAAACATCATTTGTTGTCGTAGTTTTAACATTGTGTCTTACCATTCTTAACGATCTCTTAGTATTTTTGTTTTAGTCTCTCTCTTGTCATTCGTAACGATCTCTTTGCATTTTTTAGTGTAATATACTTGAATAGTGGGTATATTTGGTATATTACTTTTTAATCTAGTCGGTGCTTTTATTGTCATAAAACTGATTGATGCTCACATAACTAAAAATTGTTTGTCATACAGTACTTTGATCTCGTGCATAAAATGATGTTGTAATAACCTAGGTCTGTGATATTATACAAATGTGATACCATTGATTCATTTGAAGTAAATAATCGTTCCTTTCCGTGGTGTGCCATCAATGACAAGGACCACAATGGAAATAAAGGAGAATCACTTTTCCCTTTTTTGTGTTATCCTTGCTATTGATGTGCATATCATGGTTTATAAACTTGTGTATACATACATCTATTTATCTGTGTATGTATGCATCATGTTTGTTTTAACCATGTTTGTACATCTATGATATACGTAAATAAATCAATCTATCGATATATTCATTACAGAAAGCCTCTATGTTGATTATTTTTGCTAAAGTGGGGCCTTTTTCGATATATGATGTTGTTTAGAAATGTATTTATTAATCATTTTCATCATTTGTGTTTACAGAATATAATCTGCTAGATTTAGCGAGTGCCCCTTTAACGAATGCAAATTTTGCATATAACTAAATTTTAAAGCTGCTCACTCTTAGTTGCCGTTGATAAAAAATAAAATTTTACAAAATGACATACTTATAACATAAATATAAAACAAAAGGCTAGATTCAGCAGTAGAAGTAAAACGCTATGTAGGAATATGCAAAATTCGATTGAAAATGCTGGTTTTACGGCACCGCTATACTAGATCTATATGTTTATATTGGAATTTCAAGACTTTGCAACGGTTTATTATTTGGTAGTGTATTATTTCTAATCTACAGATATACTTGACAGGAATTTATACTGAAACCATTTTATATGACTATATTTTCTAAAAATAGGTTATATTTTCATACAGTTTGAAGAACTTTAATTTTTTACCAAAATCTGAGAGCGAGCAGCTTTAGTTTCTTGATTTACTTCAATTTGTACATGTTAGATGCACAGTAAAACTGATATCAGCAAATCAACATGTGATCAGTTTTATGTTTAAAGGCGGTAAGAAAACCACGAAACGAGCCTGAGAACAGAATTTCAAATATCCAAGAGGTTAGTGCAAGTTATAATCACCAAGTAGCGTAGTAATCCCTGACATTCGTTAAAAAGAGGAGGTAAAGGAAAATCTAGTGTGTCGATTTTAGCAATTAAAATAACCGAATATTGAAAAATGTATTTGTTTGTCTTATATTTGCTTTCTGGTTTAGCATTCCATGTCGACGCATATTTCTCAAATCAAAACACGTTTTCCTTTGATTATGCAGTCGCATTTAAACCAACCATCGCGAAATGAGATAAGTGTTTTGCCTATAGCATACACAAAACATGCAAACATTAATAGTATGTGTTATATACCTTTGTTTTCAGCCTGTTCAATAGCAAAACAATGTATACATGTAGACGGCATTACATTTTAGTGCTTATATTCAGGGACTTGGAGAAAACACAAATTTTAAGTTCTTTTGTCGTGGCTTATAGGTTTACTGTACGTTTACAGTATTTATTTTACCTGATGTGTAACAACATTTGATGTTACAAATAACGATCTGTAATTGTTTTGGAGAAAATAGCTGTATAAATTAAAAACTCAATACCTATTTCTCCTCGTTGTCCTGAGTTCACAATTTCCACTTCAAAGTAGAAATTCTGCCAGTTCTCCTGTGGATCGTAAACATAGAGTCCTACATCAGTACCATTACCGTCATAACTGAAACAAAACAAGTATGTTTTATTTGTACAATGAGATAACTGCATGGTCTGTACCTGCACACAGAAAATATATTGGTATTCCTTGTACGTTCAAAATCGTTCAAAGATTACCTACATTTTGAACTGTTATTATGACTAAACAAGTAACAAAATATAAATATTGCTTTGATTGTGTACGATACAATCATTTGTTCATTGAGTTTGGTTTGTACCGGTAGACAGTAGAAATATTTTATTCCTCGTACTTTCTTTGTGTTTGTACTTTACTTACTGTTATTCTTGCCCAAAGAAGTACAAATGTTATCATCATTGTCATCTTACTGATATAAACCGGTTCTTTAGATTTCCTTTAATTGGTTTCTTTATACAAAGTTTTAACATATATCTTGTGAAGACTAACATGGTAAAAGTGTTAGGATAACAGCAATACATATATCACAAACCAAAATGAGTTTTGCTCAGATCCTTGTATCATAATAGCGCAACAACTACCGCAACAAAATATATTGTAAGAAAAACAAAGTCCGTAAAAACCAGTCGGAACATCAGCCCTCTAACATCAAGACTCACACACAGACAAATTTACAATTTCAAGACAAGACAGTAGACATGGTAGCAACGCTTTTGCAAAGTGCAACCGTTACAATGTATTCATGTATTTAATTTGTTCTGTTTCAAAGAGGCACTCCCTAAAACTTGTTTCAAGTTAAATAACTTCGAATATTGATAAGTATTTATTACTTAACTTAAAAGTTGAGAGCTATATAAGCAAGTCATCATCGGAAAACAACGTTTTAAATATATTGCGGTACCAAAAAACATCAAAAAAACCCCCAACCTTGTTTTTTTAAAAAAAAAAAAAAAAAAAAAAAAAAAAAAAAAAAAAAAAAAAAATTTTTTTTTTTTTTTTTTTTATTATATATTTTTTTTTTTTTTTTTTTTTTAAAAAAAAAAAAAAAAAAAAAAAAAAAAAAAAAATTAAAAAACCCCCCCCCCCCCCCCCCCAAAAAAAAAAAAAAAAAAAAAAAAAAAAAAAAAAAAAAAAAAAAAAAAAAAAAAAAAAAAAAAAAAAAAAAAAAAACCCCCCCCCCCCCCCCCCCCCCCCCCCCCCCCCCCCCCCCCCCCCCCCCCCCCCCCCCCCCCCCCCCCCCCCCCCCCCAACCAGCGTTTTAAATATTTTGTGGTACCGTAAAATTTTAAAAAATTTTTTTAATTTTTTTTTTTTTTATTTTTTTTTTTAAAAATTTTTTATAAATAAAAAAAAATTTTTTTTTTTTTTTTTTTTTTTTTTATTTTTTTTTTTTTTTTTTTTTTTTTTTTTTTTAAAAAAAAAAAAAAAATTATTTTTTTTTTTTTTTTATTTTTTTTCTTTTTTTATTAAAAAAAAAATTAAATTTTTTTATTAAAAAAAAAAATTTTTTATTTTAAAAAAAAAAAAAAAAAAAAAAAAAAAAAAAAAAAAAACACACAAACACCCCCCCCCCCCCCCCCCCCCACCCCCACAAAAAAAAAAAAAAAAACCCCCCCCCCCCCCCCCCCCACACACACACACAGACTTGTATGACTCAGGTTGTGAGGACCATGACATATGACCACTTTATGAGGACTATGTTAAATTGTGGTTTTAAAGGGACAACGGTTATACAATTAATAAATACCAAGGCGAATTTTAAGTTGCTCTATGCAGATTTCTCTTACACGTCGTTAAAATGGTAGATATTGAAACTGAGGACTTCCCTACTCTTTGTATATTTAAGAGGACAGCAGTAAGAGGACTTTCATTTGCATATTTTACACAACAATAACCATAACTATCATTGCGAGGACGTAATTTTACACATCAAATCGAGGACCTTCATTTGCATATTTTACACAACAATAACCATGACTATCATTGCGAGGACGTAATTTTACTCTCCAAACCGAGGACCTTCATTTGCATATTTTACACGATAACTGTAACTATCATTGTGAGGACGTAATTTTACACTCCAAACCGAGGACCTTCATTTGCATATTTTACACAACAATAACCATGACCATCATTGCGAGGACGTAATTTTACACTCCAAACCGAGGACCATCATTTGCATATTTTACACGATAACTGTAACTATCATTGCGAGGACGTAATTTTAAACATCAAACCGAGGACCTTCATTTGCATATTTTACACGACAACTATAACTATCATTGCGAGGACGTAATATTACACATCATTTCAAACCGAGGAACTTCATTTGCATATTTTACGCGATAACTGTAACTATCATTGCGAGGACGTAATATTACACATCAAACCGAGGACCTTCATTTGCATATTTTACACAACAATTAATATAACTATCATTGCAAGAGCATATGTTTACATTCCAAACTGAGGACTTTCTACTAACACCAACACTCGGGGACTGAATGTTAGGGTAGACTCAGTCCTTAAACCGAGGTCCCATGTATGGGTGCTTTACACCTGGCATGTTAAAGAACCAGGTGTCTCTGGAACTGGGATACCGGTCTGTATCGTGCACTGAATGCACGAAAGAGTTAGACGGACATATTAAAAGCACTGTTCTCATATAAATTCCTTTTTTCCTTAGGGAAATGCCTTCAAAACAGGAATTATGCTAAAATAATAAAACGCATGTTTTATTGCCTTCTTTTTCTAGCTTTCCTCATGTTATATTTATTCTTTGTGTTGTATGGCAGCTGCAATTATCAGCAGGAAAGTACATGCATGAACATCCACCTCCGGACAACAGCCACTTTGTTTTATCTGGTTGCTGTATGTTGCACTGTATTCCTGGGAAGGCTCGACCAACTTACCGATAACCAGCACTCTAGAGCACTTACATTTGCCTTAAACTTTATACTATGAACTTTTAGTGGTCCATTTCTACATCAAAAATGTTGAAGAGAAGACAATAGTTATTTTCTGCAGGTGAAGATTCCTGTATGCAAGACATTTCCCCTCGATCTATTGTTTTCAATCTTGCATTAGGCATTGCATCCAAATGTGAACATTTTCATGGTAATAAACATTTTGATCAAGTTCCATTAAAATCGAATTCAAAGTGTGACCTCTAAAAGAGTTCACCAACTGTTGATGGACAGATAGATGATGAACAGTGGCTCGACTTTAAAAGGGGCATAACTCTCAAAATTCAATTCAGAGTTATGGGGATTATTACTCCTGGTGTAGACTTTGACAGTAAATAACTATTTCAAGTCAATTGCTTTGATAGCAACATAGATATATGACTTCATATGACTAACCTAAAATCTCTTATTAAAAAGGGGGCATAACTCTAATAAAATTCAAATCAGGGTTGTGGGGATTGTTTCTCCTGGTGTACACTTTGACAGTAAATAAGTATTTTAAGTTTCAAATCAATAGCATTATGTATGCTTTATGTACTCTTGTCTGTGGATGGAGGTTATGATGGTTAACAAGTATGGTAAGTTTCAAAGCAATATCTCTAATGGTTGGGAAATGAAGTGAGGTAGTACGAAAAACTTAACCACGGTGTGACACCAATGCTGAAGTGAGTAGGATAGCTCCTCTTCTTCGAAAAGTTGAGCTAAAAATGAAAACACAAAGACTATTTTGAAATTACTGTTTTACTGAAAATCCTGAATTTAATAAAAGAATAAAACATGATTCTTTGGTAAGACTGATATTAATGCATCAAAATCTTGAAAAATTTATGTTGAATTCTAATTTTTTAATAAGTTTTGATTTGAAATTGTGCCATCATTAAAAAGGGCAATAGAAATTGCTGCTCTTATAGTTACATATTAAATTCTAAAGTTGAAAAGTGTAATACATATTGAATCTAGCTTTCAGGTGGTGTGAACATATGTTTCTAGTTTCATAGTAGTATGTCTAATGGTTTCAAGTGGACTTAGAGCCAGTGAGAGAGAGCGCTCATCAGCAGATAGAAAGCACCCATCAGATCTTACTTTATGCAGAAATAATGCATACTGAATACAAATTAAAGCTCAAGAAACAACACTTACAATAATAAGATGATATATGTTCTAGAATTTGAAATTCAGAATAGCCCTTTAGAAACACAGATAACAGGAAATTCAGTTAAAATACAAACAAGACTAACTAGAGCTATCACTGAAGGTGATTAATACCCACTGCATACCACCTGGACTATGAGAACTATGTAAATTAACTAATTGAACATTTATTTAATTCTTCTAATATATTTCATCTAAAATCTGGTGGAAAATACAATAATTTTGATAAAAAACAGTAGTATTATATTTTGTATATGCAGTATTCCAAGTTTGTCTATATGTGTGCACTCAAATAGGAATACTACCATTTATTGTCAAATTTATTGTATTTTTAACCAAATTAAAGATGAAATATATGAGAAGAATTAAATAAATGTTCATTTAATTGTTTAACATAGTTCACAAAAGTGTAGTAATTTTATTGTACATAATATTTAGGTTATAGCTAGCTAATTTGCATATAGAGAATGTATCATCCAGTTAACAGTAAAATCGAAAATTTCAAATGAAGGGATTTGATTTTAACACTTTGAATATTTGAAATGGTAGTCTCAAATACTACTCTAACTAAATGTTTTAAGTTGTTGAAAGTGAAAATGGGCACTTAACACTTGCAGCCATGTTTTTTTACGAATCTGGCTGGTTATCAAAAGGAACCGAGATCTTATGGATATACAAGTTGTATTCAAGTTTAGTCAAAATCAAATAAAAATTGTTGCCTCTAATATTAGTGTTCACAAGAATTTAGCCATGGTTGTTGACGAATCTTGCTGGTTATCGAAAGGAAGCGAGATCTTATGGATATACAAGCTGTATGCAAGTTTGGTCAAAATCAAATAAACTAGATGCCCACGTGCAACATGTCGAGCCCGCCATGTCAAAAGGGCTAACTCCTTACCAAGTAGAGATGGGTAAAAATACACCAAAATATTGGATGTAACATGCATGTTGTACCACAGAAAATTGGTCTCGATTTTTCTCTACGGCCAGTAATAAAAAAGTTACAATATAAGCTATTTATAGTAACAACAAAGGGAAGTAATTCTAAAAACAAGGGTAGCCCATGGTGGTGAACATTTGTACAAAGTAACATCAAAATCCCTCCATGCATGAAGAAGAAATGCTCCAGACAAAGATATTCTTGACTTTGAACTTTAACCTCTAAGTATGACCTTGACCTTAGACCTAGGGACCTGGTTCTTGCGCATGACACTCCGTCTCATGATGGTGAACATTTGTGCCAAGTTAAATTAAAATCCCTCCATGCATGAAAAAGATATGCTCCGGACAAAGTCATTCTGGAATTTAACCTTTAACCTCCAAGTGTGACCTTGACCTTAGACCTAGGGACCTGGTTCTTGCGCATGACACTCCGTCTCATGATGGTGAACATTTGTGCCAAGTTAAATTAAAATCCCTCCATGCATGAAAAAGATATGCTCCGGAAAAAGTAATTCTTGAATTTAACATTTAATCTCCAAGTGTGACCTTGACCTTAGACCTAGGGACCTGGTTCTTGTGCATGACACTCCGTCTCACGATGGTGAACATTTGTGCCAAGTAAAATCAAAATCCCTCCATGCATAAAAAAGATATGGTCCGGACAAAATCGGACGCACGCACATACACCGAACCGCCAAAAGTGACAACTATATCGAGCTCATCGCAGGCGGGCTCGACAAAAATGTTGACTCTATCCTGTTAATATGACGTCATGAATCAATACCGTGTGGCGGAATTTTTGCGTTTAAAATTGATTTTAATAGCTTTTTAAAGACTCTTCGTGTAAATATATACATTTAGTATGCTAGAATCGTAAATTAAAAGCAGAATGTCGATTTAGAAAAGTCTAATACATATTAAAGCGAAAAAATTCGCCACTCAGCGACCAAAAATAACAACATTGAATAATCAAGTAGGCCTAATCAGTCTAGAAAATGTTGTTGTAAGTGAGAAAATGAATCTACCACGCACATTAGGTTGAAGAGCAGAGCCTCGTTTTCGAACATACCTCAACTCTCGGTGAGACTTCCTTATCTTCAACTCATGTACATGGTAGATTCTCTATATCTATCATCGCTTATCTTTCACCGCTATGACGTCACAAATTTGACGTCATAAATAAGCATCACGCTACATATTTTGTTGCGTTAAAATTGAAGTTCAATAGACTCTGCAATAAACATTGTAAGCTGTGAAATGTTAACCTAAAGAAAGAAGTTAATTTAGAACTGAAGTGAACGTAGTCTACTACGCAACTAACATTTCCAACTGAAAAATAACATTGAATAGGCCATCCCATACATGCCGCTATGTATATCTAATCAATAAAGAAAACTTTTTTTCAGGTGAGAAAATAAATCTACCACGCACACCGAGTTGTAGAAAAGGAAATCTCACCCTCGGGTTGAAATACCACCAAAAACTCTGCAGAGCCTCGTTTTTGGACGTATCCCAACCCTCGGGTGAGATTTCCTTATCTACAACTGATGATGTGGTAGATTCCCTTTATCTTATAATTTTTGTGTGTAGTTTATATCTTTCCACATGACAATACACTTTGCAGATTTAACGTGTGTTCTTTCTATTAGATGATTTTTTATTTTTAATGTAGAACTTTATCTGACTCCAAGGCCGTTTCAGGAGTACAGGCTCTTGTTTCTGGGCTTCAAGAATGACATGTTTTCCTGGCAGTCGATCCAAGTAAAAAAATTTGTCCAGCTGTCTTTGGACAGCTGCCTTTTCTTCTTCACACCATGGTGTTCGTTTGCCATCAGACTTTCCTGCCTTTACTTTTTTCCTTCCTTTGAGTGTTTGAGTGACTGGTTTTGCTGGACGCTCCTCCTCCTCCTCCACTGTACCTGGAAGTTCGTCATCTCCCTCTTTCTCAACTTCTTCATATTCCAGTGGTTCTGAAAATAGACATTAGCAATCCCCATATTTTCAAACGTGAAAGAATTTAAAATGCTCTCTGTTGTTAAAAATCAACAGACACAAAATTTCAAATATAAGGGCCAAGATGAATCTTTATAATATGATACAGTAAAACCTGCCTTATCCGGCACCTGAATTAAAAGGAATCTTGCGTTATCTGGCATGTTCATTTAGTGCCTCCCAGCAAAATCACTCTATATTCTATATGAATAAAACCTGCTTTAACTGGCACAATTTTGTGGTCCTGATGGATGCCGGTTAAAGCAGGTTTTACTATAATACCGTAACCTTATATCCATGATAATAAGAAAACTGATCAAAGAGTCAGTAATTGGTAAATAGTAAGGTGGTGTAGAGGTTTAGGTGTCTGCCGCTCATCCTGGAGGTTGCGGGTTCGAGCCCCACCAAGGTCACGACCGTACCTTCTCATATGACACCAGTACTGGTTTTTCCAGGAAGCGGACTCGAGAGTTACTCGATAAGCTAAAAGCTTTCTTCACAATCGAGCTAAATTAATTAGTATAAACTAAACTAAACAGTAGGAATTTATACTTTTAAATGCAAAAATTCACACTCAGTCCCCACAGTGCTAGCACAATAGTCCTCAAAAACCAAAATGTCCTCTCTTTGTTGGTGTGTAGTCAGAAATGTGACCTCCCAATGATAGTTATACGAACACACGCTGAAATCAGGCGGTAAAAAGGTCAAAAGCTCAAGATTAAAAGTTCAACAGGTAACATACCATCCAGATTAAACTGAATTTCATCTAAGCTTTTTCCCTTGTAGTGGTTAAGGTTCCCTCGCTCAACTTCCAACAGCAGCTTACTAACTTTGGCAATCTGTAAAGAATAAGAAACAATTTTTTTTCTATTTTTACTTTTTATGTAAAACTTGCATTGACAAAAACTGTCAGTGAGACAGCACTCAATCTTTTGTAACAAAAATACAAGCTCTGATTAAGTGTGCTTTTCTCATAGTGCATAATCAATGTTATGAAACTGGAAAATTGGTTAGCTGACAGAATTAATTCATAAATTTAACCTTAACATAACCTCTTTTATTGAACACTACGATGATTAAATTGTTAAATGATAGAAATTACTATTTGTGAACTTAAGCCATTTGTCAAATATAATTAATAGTTTGTGGAGTCTCATAGGTAAAAGGCAGGCAAGGTCAGTTTTTTTAATAATATATTCTAGTATGAAGATATTTGCAAACTCACAGCGTATTTAATATCTTTAGTTGTTGGGATTGCTGTTGAGGTCATTTTAAGGTCAAGGTTACTGTTTTCAATTTTTTCATGAATTGTTTTGCTTACAACATCTGCTGTGAAATGGTTACTACATAAAAAGCGGACTGTGGCGTGAAATTTTTACATTAGCACAGTTAACATGGTTAAAGGTTTTCCTGCCACAGTCACCTTTTTTTCAGATTTCCTGAAAACTACCAAGCCATCAGACAAGTCCTACAAATTTTGGCAAGTACAGACACTTCAGTCAGACTGTCCAACATTCATTTGCAGCTGCGATCTGACAAAATATGGTCACTGAAGTATTATGAAGGTGCATAGCTAAGGACAATTAAGATGGTGAAGCTGTTTCAGCTACTGATATATGTGATATGTCACTTGAGATGGAGATAACCTTTTTGATAAGGATTCAGATGCAGATGAACTTTTGAATTATGACAATGTAAAGATGTTCTGCCAAGATAACATGTTAACATATTAAGTATGAACTAAAATAAATAGAAATGCTCCATTTTCCCTTGTTTCGTTCACTTATCTTGACCGAACAGATTTTCTTTTGGTCTGATCAGTAATGCACCTTTTTTTTACTCTCACAATACCCAGTTGCCGTGGTGATGACACTTCATACAGTCAATCTATCGCGATTAGACAAAAGAGATTAAGCAAACAAAAGAGTTTCAATTTCTTGGTGTGAATTGTTGAACAATGATTTAGATTAAGGACAATTATTATGCAAGTGTTTTAAAGTCTTGATTACGCTAATACATGATGGAAAGGCGCTAATTTAAGCAATTTCAATTTGTACTGCGCCCCGTTTTTCAAACATTAAACAAGTTTAATAGATAATTTTATATTTTCCAATTAAAATGAAAAAACTTTTCAGGTTGTTCTTCATTGAAGCTTTTCTTTCCAAGTCCGCTTAAGCCTCCTGCTGATCTATTAGTACTGGAAATGAATTTCCCAGGACGCAGCAGAAAAAGTAAATAAATGTCCATGTAACGACACTATCACGGAGAAAGCGAAACCGAAAGTACAACAGTCCTTACAGAGTTAGCTCCCGTGATAACAACGTAAATGAAATACGTGTATTTTGTCCTAATTTTTATGTTGTGATTGATTGAATCTTACAGCCATTAATTTTCTGATTTAAAATATATAAAAGTAAGTTCTCTGGAAAGTATATATTTGCCTGGTTAGGGTAACCGTAAGCTATAAATTTATTATCACGAAAATATGTGACAAATTGATCAAAAACGTATCAAATTTAGTACATTAAAAGACCGAATATCCGGATAATTGTTCGGAAGGCTGACCGAATATCCGAATACCAATTTGGGTATTCGTTGACATCCCTAGTATTAAGTCCTTACAGTGATACCAAATCCTTCCACTGAAAATGTGTAAACACACCTTAGAAGTCCTCATTAAGCAAGTTGTTGGACACATAGTACAAATGATAATTTAAGCCTTTAGTAAGGACAAATTACTTAGCAAGTTAAAGCTTTTTTTCTCTCTCAGCTTTCTGTATGTCCTTAATCAACTGCCATTGCTAACCTGTTAAGTTTGTTAACTTAGTTTCAGTTAATTGATCAAAATGTTTTACAAATACAAGTTCTCCTACTGATAACAGAACATGACAGACTGGCTGCACAAATGTTTCAACCTTTCATTTACCATCCAAAACTCTTGGAACAAATAGCGACTATTGCAATAAACTAACCTGAATAGTGCTTTCTGGCAATCGATAAAACTCCCTATGTACTCTTATATCATGCCCTAGGAAACCTGCCAGAACATCAAGCTCATTATCTTTCAAGTTCAGCATCTGGGAGATTGTTGCCACATGTTTTCGGAAGCCAGTGCTGGTCAATGTCTCTGGTTGCTTAGCTCCACATATTGACGAATATTTCCTTAGAACATCAGTTGCTCTAATTGGTGTTGATGACTCACCAGGCCGGGCAAACATATACATATTCTCAATGCTAATATTACCACAGGATCTGTTTTTAAGGAGGAAATCCAACTGTGTTTTCAAGTTTTGTGTAAGTAGAATTGCGACACGCCTACCTCGTTTACCCCTCAACTCTACCCTGTCAATTACTTCTGCTAGCTTTTTTTCAAGTGGAGAAAGGGATTCAAGAATCTCAGTCTGCGGAGTTTTACCGTGCTGTACACCATCAAGGTACTGTTTTACTTCAAGTCTTTCAGCTTCTCCTGCTCTCCGTTTATTGAAAAGTACCACTTGTGCCAAAGTGACCTCACTGAGATCTCTGAACTCCTCCTGTGTTATTTCAGTCATAGCCATAATTGCCTCTGCTTTCTTTTTCAGGTATGATGATAAAGTTTTCAGATCCTCAGTTAGAGGAATTCTCATAGGTTTGTTGTATTTCCGAATCTCAAGAGATTCCAAAGCCGCATGACTTACCTCAACATCCCAATCCTCTTTGTACATGTCAATGAACATTTCAGCCTTTTCTTGAAGTACTTTATTACCTTTAGCCATGGCATGGGTCTTTATTTTACGTGCAACTTTATGCAAAGAATGTCCTATGTTCTTGGCTAATGATGGAATATCAAACAAAGAAGTTGAACTGCTGTAACCACACAAATTCTTTACTGCAGTGACACAGACTTGAAACTTTATGGGATCAATACAATCCTTCAAGGAAGTTATTGAAGAATCAGCTTCTCTTGCTGACTGCACAAAACGACCCAATTCTCTCATTTTCTGTCGAATGTATCCAAAATAATGCGTATTCCGAGCATGCTTTATAAACTTCCTTTGACCAAATACTACTATATCGTAATCAGATCGAGCAATTAAGGAAATTTCATCATTGGCCAGTCTGTCTAATATCTTTTCTCTGAACTCTTGCATAGCAACATCAGACACAGGCATTAATGATGCACTTTCTATTTGATGATGATTTGAAGACTTTCCATTTGACTTTTTATCTGGGTGTGCATTTTTTATGTGTCTCCATAAATCACAAGCTAGGTATGTCCCAAAACACTCCTTACACTGAACATATGATGTTCCTTCTGCTTCATTTGTTGGCCTTTTGCATGGAATAATTTCACCCTGCCCTTTCTCAAAAACTTTGATATTGTGTGCAAAGTCACCTTTTTGCATCAGACTTTTCCATTCCTCTTTCCTCTTTTTTGATTTTTTTTCATATGCTAAAGCTCTTTGAACCTCTATTTCAGTGGAATGCTTCTGCTCCAAATGCCTAGCAAGTTTAGAATACTGTTTCTCACAAAACACACAAACATGTTTCTTATCCCATATTCTTTTGCCATCTGCTTTTTTCTTGCTTTTGGTGACATATATTCGTCTTCCAGCTTTGCTGAGATTACCAGTGGATGACTGTCCATGTTCTATTCTTTCCTTATGCACACTGTCATCATCTGGCTTGCTCCCACTAGTTTGCTCAGTATTTTGCACTACTTCCATGTCTGTGTCACTTGTACTGAAAGCATCTGCTTTGCTTTGGTTAATGTTCTTATCCCCAACGTCATCATATGGCAGATTTGTATTGTTATGAGCTTGTTTGGCATTTACCATTGGCATTATTACTGATAAATTGCTGTCTGAACACTCAATATCTGCTTGGTTTTCATTTACATCCTCGTCACTTGAATAACAATCACTTGAATAACAATCACTTGAATAACGATCACTTTCTGGAACATAATCCTTATCTAAATCATCATCATCATCACTATTGGTAGTGAACTCCATGACATCATCACTGTCAGCCTCACCCCTCTCATTGTTGGAATGCTTCCCACTGCAAATAGGATAATGATACAGTAAGACTAAAAGTGTGTTTTTAAAAGTGAACAGTCTATACTATACCAGTTGTCACTATGTATATACAATACTGATTCAGACATTATAGAGGAGTAATAAATAATGTGTGCTGTTGTCTAGTTAATAGATACCTATGGGCAACATAGATGTTCAAGAGCTTAAACTCAATCTTTAGTAGAACAGAGCAGCCCATAAGACAGCCAGTGCTTGACTTTTCTAGCGTATTGATAGTGAAATCTTAGCGAGTCCTCAACAGGACATAACTTTCCTAAACTATCATGAACCAGAATTTCTAAGTCCAAAAAGGGGCATAACTTTGCTAAAATTCAAGTCAGATTTATTGGACCTGTCCATTACTGCGAGGTCAATGGCTTAGAACACTATACAAAATTTTTTAATGCAATCTCTCTACTGTATATGAAGATATATGCTTGCACGCAAAACTTTAAACAAAAGTGTGATGCTGATGACAACGCTTGGGTGAGTAAAATAGCTTGTACTATTTTATGAATAGCTGAGCTAAAACTTAAAAAGTCATTATATAAATATTTTTTGAGGTCTACTTTCTGTTACTCATTTAAAACTAAATTTCCACCAACCCCATAGTGGGGTGGGGTGGGGAGAGGGGGATGGGGGGAAGGGAGCGTACAACCAACAGCAGTTCAAATCTGAACCAGTGAATGTCACATACCTGTAATATGTATCAACATCTAAATATGTGAACGTACTTAGACAGTCAAATAACCAATCTTTGAGCACTGTATTTGGTCCACCTGTAACAAAAGTTGATATTTTTCTACATGTCCTGATCAAAGTTATCTGGAAATTCAAAAAGCCCTTCTGTATCTTTCCATTTAAATATTTCATCAAGGTCAGTGATTTTTATTTGGCAGCATAACTGAGAAGGTACAAAGTCCAAGTAACATTTTAAAAACCAGAAAGCATCTCCTTAGATGGTTGTTATATTTATAAGTGATCAGGTATTGCAGTGGCAATACAGACATCCCCTACCAGTCAACAACATTGTCAATATGTGCTGTAGTTTCAAAGACGAATAAACATATCACAATAACAGAGATCAAGGTGTGAATAACATACATTTGCTGAGATCTATATTTTAATTGTGAAGTCCATCTAAAGATCATTATTGTTAAATGATAATTTTTGAAAGTTTGAAGAAATTGTGTCAGATAATGAATGAGGAGTTCAGGTAACAAGGATGTGATCAACGGACAGAAGTATGCCCCCCTCCCCAGGTGGTGGGGGCATAATAAGGTCCATATCTATATCCAGAGATATATCGCTGATAATACATGTACATAAAATTTGCACTAAATGGTCTTAGTCAAACAGGTTTGTTGACTGTGAGGCCTTGTGTGAAGTTTCAATTTTATACATGTGCAGTCTATGAGATTATGTGACCATGAAAACTTGAATCAAAACCTAGAACAGAAATTTGATGCTAATCTCAAAACAACTTAGCTAAAAATATAGTTATAAATGGTAACTAACCCATTCCATCTAAGGACATGACGAATGAGCTGTTTTGTCCAAGCCCTCCTCCCAATGACAGAATAATATTCTTCACTGCCTCTACAAAATATTGAGCATTTATTACATTAAAATACACATACATATTTCTGTGAACAATAGCTCTGCTTAGTACCTTAGGTCTTCAGGCTTACAATCCTACTGCTTCATCACAAAAAAGAATAATTTTGGTGATAAAACCTGCCCCTACCCCTTTACAACTGTAGTAAAAACATACTGCAAACAAAAGGGAGGAAGCATTATCAAATCCTGTGTGCAATTTGAAAAAATTCAATTCATTATGACTTCTGGCTTGCACAAGAAAATTCAATAAAGGCAGGTAATTAAACAAGAGGGCCAAGTGACCCTGCGTCATCAACAGACGTTTTTTTCTATTGACTGAACCTATGACCTAGTTATTGTACGTTCATTGTTGTTATGAGTAATTATATAGCACTCTGACCTTCGTGATATATTCTTACGCACATAAGAACTCCAACTAAAGTTATTCTATGAAAACCAAACTCAGTTACCATAGTATTTCTTAAATAAAAGTACCTTTAGGCAAATCCGGTGATTCTCCAGAGATTTTTATATTCACACCTCTCAGTATCTTCCTTTTAGATTGTCTTGACAATAATGCACCAAGTCCTGCTGGAAAGTCAATATCCCCCAAGATTTCATACTCTTCCTGCAAATCAATTAATCATTATTGGGACAACATAAAACACGATGAAAAAATTCAGGAAAAAACTCTGGACTGTTACAAAGAAGATAAAAACAATATAACAACTTCCAAGGCCTAAATTTCATCACATGGGCCAAATACCATCATCATATATTTCTATTGTTTACAAAATCCAACCTTATACATGATTATCTAAGTGTTGGACTGCTGATACTGGATGTGTAGACTCTGCAAAAATTAGCTTAAGGTGTATCATTCCAAACATTTATGATCAATAATATCTGACTATATATCAAAAACTTTAACCCGCTAACATCGGAGCGAGTGCAAAAAAAGCCTTGCTCCTGAATCTCTCAACAAGACACAAAGAAAATCCCAACAGTAGCTGAACCCTTTACATTACCCTTAACAGTGCAGATCCCGATCAGAGATGTGCAGGCTGATTTGGATCTACACTGGTCGCACATGTGATTAAAAGCGTGTCCATGGAGTAATGGGTTAAGAGAAGTGCAAAGACAAAAGTTTCACAACAGACAGACAATTACAAATCACTGTGTCTCTCCAGGGAGACATAATCACTGACACTTTCAAAGAATGTTTCTCACCTCTGGCAAAAAGTACCCTGCTTCTAAACACTTATTTATGTACAGGTGGTCAAGAATCCAGCAGTGATGAGCAATGCCTAAGAAGTATTTTACTGTTCTGTCACAGAAACGTTCTGTATCTGAAATACATGTACAAAGCATTGCTTATACATTGTATCTACACACATTTCTCCTCAGCTGAAAGCAAGAATTCTTTCAATAGCTAATGATTTCCTCACCTTTCTCTTTCATAACAAAATATTAACAGAATGTACAAATTCTGTCTGAATTCAAGGCCAAACTACAACTACCGCTTAATTTGTCCAGCAACCTTACAAAATAGCAGTCGACTTAATGATAAATGCCCTGGTAAAGAGAGGGGAAATACTTATGTAACTGAAAAACCTTACATGATTTGCTAGAACTTAAGCTAAATCACTTAATAATAAAAGCCATACCTGCTTGCATGATAACATGCGTAGTATTAGTCTGGAACTCTGAAGCATATTCCCCCCACATCTTGTAACAAGTTCAACCAGCTTGTTCTGAAAACATTTATAAAGGGCCCATAAAACAAACTGACTTCTCAAGTCTCATAGGAACAAAACTGAAATTTGATACAAGAACATGACTGTGGCTTCCTTCATCTATGCCCTTCCAGTCCTTGATCTGCTGATGATATATCTCCTTCAATCTCAAGACCTCAACTCGAATTTTTTTAAGGTAGCATAAATTTTGGAAGACTAACAGACAGCCATGACAAAACAAGAGATGTCAGTGAAACTGACTATGCCTCCCAAAGTGTGCAGCCATCATGTACAAGGCCCCATGTTTGCAGTTAAAAAGAGATCAAGTCTGCACATCACCTTGGTGAAGTGAATATTTGACAAAAGTCTCATGAAAAAAAAAATCTTTATAGGCATTCAGGAGAAATGTGGTGTACATCAAAATTGAGGCCCAACTCTTTGACCTTGAGCTGTGATGACCATGAGCTGCTGGAAGTGACACACAAGTGTTGCCCATTGTCTTGATAAGGTGAACATTTGAAAATCCTTCAAGCCTTTAGAAGATAAGGAGCAAAAACAAAATCAAGGCTCAAATCTGTTACCTTATTAAGTTAAGCTGTGACCTTGAACTTTGGTCTGATGGAAGTGGCCCATGGGTTTTGGACATTGCCTTGGTGAGGTGAACATTAAACACAAGTTAAAGCATATGGGAGATATGGAGAAGACATGAAGTGGAAACGGACAGACAAACAGTCTGATTACTTCATGCATATGCCATTCTTTGGGGGTATAAAAGTAGAGAAAAACTGTTAGGTTTATTTAACAAGTTTCTTGGCAAAAATGTTAAATATGCTGCAAGCATTTTTTTTAC
This sequence comes from Saxidomus purpurata, assembly GCA_022818135.1. Lineage (NCBI taxonomy): Eukaryota > Metazoa > Mollusca > Bivalvia > Venerida > Veneridae > Saxidomus > Saxidomus purpurata. Next base: position 17,712,548 of record JAFMSR010000019.1, on the reverse strand, counting down.
AAATAAAGATTAAATTCAGAAATTGTCAAAATGAAGTAAACTGTTATCATAAAACTGAAATACCTTTATTTTTCTGTTTCCTGAACAAACAAAAACTCTTTTACAATAACCTACAAAAGAAATAAAACATAATAGTTTGTATGCAAATAAACTTTTCCTGCAATGAGTAAAATAAATCATGGCCAATTATTAATCCTTTTAGAGGACCACCAAATTATTGAAAATACAAAGTTCTAGGCCTTCAATCTTTAGATTTTAAACATTTCCATGAATGAATAAGCTTTCCGAAAAACAAACATGTTAATACCTTTCTCTGGCTGTTCTAGGTCCTCTGATTCCATGCTCTCTTGGTTTGGGTCATCTTTTGTAGGTGTAACATAAGAGTTGGCCAGTGGAGATTCTTTACCAAGTGTCTGATCTTTGCCAGCCTCTACAGCACACCAATTTACAGCCTGATTGCCCTGCTCCACTGTAGAATATTATTAAAGTATTATAACTCCATCCTTACATTTCTTCAGATAGTATTGCTATAAGCCAAAAAGAACTTCTGTATTTTGCACTGTGTAATACTGCCAAGTCCTCAAACTGTTAGTATCACAAGGCAACGCAATACTAAGATTAACAAGAGGGCCAAAGAACCATTAATTTTTTGTGAGAGTAATGGCATTCTACTACAATGCTTGGATCAATCCCGAGAAATATGTCTAGCACAACTACATGTACACTTCATGGAATGTCAATCTTTTAACTAAATTACTAAAAAAATTGGAAGACTTTGATCATCAAGCATATCAATCAGTCAATAAACTGAATGACTGGCCAATAGGCACATAAACTCCTCTGTATTCTTCAATCAAAATCAAGTATTCAAGGAAATGTAAAAATGAAACTGCTTATGGTTGCTCAAACAAATGCCCTTACTTAATGTTGCAATATAACAACATACCGAGGACCAAGGGACTTTTACACTTTAAGCAGCAGGATCTCATGTCTATGTAAGGACTTGCATAATAATATTTCAACTAGTCAAAGAAAGAGGAGGACATGTGGTATAGGGTTTCCATTCCACAGTTAGCTTTTTGTTAATTCCTTGATACTAGTATTTGCTGTTTCTTAATGCAATATTATTAGACAAGAAATGTAACCTTGTCACAAGTCCATTTCTAATAACATGTGTTACATAATTTCAATTACCATAACACTTGCACTGACACCTTAATGATTATTTTGTTGGAATGGAGTTGCCAATTACACACTATATCAATTAAATAGAACAAAAGCACAATCACAATAAAACAACAAAAACATAGAACACCACAACACAAACTTCATTTCACAAAAAAACATGTTAATACCTTTCTCTGGCTGTTCTAGGTCCTCTGATTCCAGGCTCTCTCGGTTTTGGTCATCTTTTGTAGGTGTAACATCAGAGTTGGCCAGTGGAGATTCTTTACCAAGTGTCTGATCTTTGCCAGCCTCTACAGCGCACCAATTAGCAGCCTGATTGCTCTGCTCCACTGTAGAATATTATTAAAGTATTACACTTTTCAATTAATGCAGGGACAGAATTTTATTAATCCTTTTAAAATACCACCAAATTATTGAAAATGCAAAATTTCAGAAGTTCTAGGCCTTCAATCTTTAGATTTTAAACATTTCCATGAATGAATAAGCTTTCCGAAAAACAAACATGTTAATACCTTTCTCTGGCTGTTCTAGGTCCTCTGATTCCATGCTCTCTTGGTTTGGGTCATCTTTTGTAGGTGTAACATCAGAGTTGGCCAGTGGAGATTCTTTACCAAGTGTCTGATCTTTGCCAGCCTCTACAGCGCACCAATTTACAGCCTGATTGCCCTGCTCCACTGTAGAATATTACTAAAGTATTAACTCCATCCTTACATTTCTTCAGATAGTATTGCTATAAGCCAAAAAGAACTTCTGTATTTTGCACTGTGTAATACTGCCAAGTCCTCAAACTGTTAGTATCACAAGGCAACGCAATACTAAGATTAACAAGAGGGCCAAAGAACCATTAATTTTTTGTGAGAGTAATGGCATTCTACTACAATGCTTGGATCAATCCCGAGAAATATGTCTAGCACAACTACATGTACACTTCATGGAATGTCAATCTTTTAACTAAATTACTAAAAAAATTGGAAGACTTTGATCATCAAGCATATCAATCAGTCAATAAACTGAATGACTGGCCAATAGGCACATAAACTCCTCTGTATTCTTCAATCAAAATCAAGTATTCAAGGAAATGTAAAAATGAAACTGCTTATGGTTGCTCAAACAAATGCCCTTACTTAATGTTGCAATATAACAACATACCGAGGACCAAGGGACTTTTACACTTTAAGCAGCAGGATCTCATGTCTATGTAAGGACTTGCATAATAATATTTCAACTAGTCAAAGAAAGAGGAGGACATGTGGTATAGGGTTTCCATTCCACAGTTAGCTTTTTGTTAATTCCTTGATACTAGTATTTGCTGTTTCTTAATGCAATATTATTAGACAAGAAATGTAACCTTGTCACAAGTCCATTTCTAATAACATGTGTTACATAATTTCAATTACCATAACACTTGCACTGACACCTTAATGATTATTTTGTTGGAATGGAGTTGCCAATTACACACTATATCAATTAAATAGAACAAAAGCACAATCACAATAAAACAACAAAAACATAGAACACCACAACACAAACTTCATTTCACAAAAAACATGTTAATACCTTTCTCTGGCTGTTCTAGGTCCTCTGATTCCAGGCTCTCTCGGTTTTGGTCATCTTTTGTAGGTGTAACATCAGAGTTGGCCAGTGGAGATTCTTTACCAAGTGTCTGATCTTTGCCAGCCTCTACAGCGCACCAATTAGCAGCCTGATTGCTCTGCTCCACTGTAGAATATTATTAAAGTATTACACTTTTCAATTAATGCAGGGACAGAATTTTATTAATCCTTTTAAAATACCACCAAATTATTGAAAATGCAAAATTTCAGAAGTTCTAGGCCTTCAATCTTTAGATTTTAAACATTTCCATGAATGAATAAGCTTTCCGAAAAACAAACATGTTAATACCTTTCTCTGGCTGTTCTAGGTCCTCTGATTCCATGCTCTCTTGGTTTGGGTCATCTTTTGTAGGTGTAACATCAGAGTTGGCCAGTGGAGATTCTTTACCAAGTGTCTGATCTTTGCCAGCCTCTACAGCGCACCAATTTACAGCCTGATTGCCCTGCTCCACTGTAGAATATTACTAAAGTATTAACTCCATCCTTACATTTCTTCAGATAGTATTGCTATAAGCCAAAAAGAACTTCTGTATTTTGCACTGTGTAATACTGCCAAGTCCTCAAACTGTTAGTATCACAAGGCAACGCAATACTAAGATTAACAAGAGGGCCAAAGAACCATTAATTTTTTGTGAGAGTAATGGCATTCTACTACAATGCTTGGATCAATCCCGAGAAATATGTCTAGCACAACTACATGTACACTTCATGGAATGTCAATCTTTTAACTAAATTACTAAAAAAATTGGAAGACTTTGATCATCAAGCATATCAATCAGTCAATAAACTGAATGACTGGCCAATAGGCACATAAACTCCTCTGTATTCTTCAATCAAAATCAAGTATTCAAGGAAATGTAAAAATGAAACTGCTTATGGTTGCTCAAACAAATGCCCTTACTTAATGTTGCAATATAACAACATACCGAGGACCAAGGGACTTTTACACTTTAAGCAGCAGGATCTCATGTCTATGTAAGGACTTGCATAATAATATTTAGTGGTTGAGCCATCCTATGACCATCATGTCCCTTTAGGTGCGAATGTTGGCAGTTTCTTATATAGAGGATAAGGTCAAGTTCTAGTACTTCCCAGGTACTTTGGTAAAACAAACAAACAAACAAACAAACAACCAGTTTCTTCTTCAAAAACCTTGTTTAAAAAAAGTTGAAGAGCACTGCTAGGCGGAGCAAAACACGCCTGAAGGGTGTTGACAGTTCCCAAAGCAAGTTATCTGCAAAAGAATTTCCTTGTAAAACTCTATGTAAAATAAAAAGGGCCATAATTCTGCTGAAAAAGGACGGATCCAAAAATTATCTCCCTTATGCACAACTACATGTCAAGGTCAGTCATCCCTGAACGTTTTAACAAATTCAATAATGAATGAGGAGTTATCCACACAAGAATTTGCTTATGTAAAGTAACAAAGGGCCATAAAACTGCTGAACAAGGGCAGATCAAAAAATTATCTCCGTTATGCACAACTATATGTCAAAGTGAATCATCCCTGAAAGTTAGATCAAATTCCGTTCAATAACGAATGAGGAGTTATCCGCACAAGAATTTGCTAACAGACGGACTGATAGGGGATATAACATAACACGTCTCTTTGGGCATATAAAAAACACAAAACGAAAAAATCAAAGTGAACTGAAATATCAATAACAGTAACTGTCAGTACATACATACTTGATAACTTCGTATCTGATGTTTCATGCTGTCGATAAAAGCAAGCATTAAAACATTTTTAGCAAACAGAATTAACATTCACTAGTCTTGTTGGTCAGTCTTTTAAGCATAAGAAATATTAAAATCTAACTTTATTTGAAAAGCTTGAAACTATAAACAGGAAATGTTTTATTTTATCAGAGACCACTGTCATTTAAAATCCATTAATAGATGAATACAAGACAAAACTAACATTTCTCCATGGATAGTATCCACCACCATAATCATAGGTTATTTCCTCTCCTTCCATGATTTCCCTGTTTGCGTAGAATGCTGGGTAGTCTTCCCCTTTCACTTTTACAACCTTCACTATCAGGTTGGGAGATACATGGTTATCATTGATGAGCCTTCCATACGAGCCGTCATCAAATGTTGCATCAATCCTAAATCAGTAAATCAAACATTACATTTTCATGAACTTCATCTATAGATACATTGTTACAATAGTAAAAGTGAAGCCTTTTGAGGTATAAAATTACTCTATCGAAACCCCTTATGTATACTGTATGGTACATGTAAGGTAAAAAGGCAAAGTCAAAGTTAAACAGAACTTTATATGCACTATGCACAACTATGCTAAAGCCGCGATCTCACTGCCATGCTTTGGTCTCCCGGTTTATCCTGACAACCTTGACAATTCCGTGAATGGCCGGAAAGATCCTTTGTGAACCTTGTCGAACCAGCAAACGGCCCCGGTTGTTTTAAAATGTTTGATACAGCCAGAATCACAGGACGATTGCTCAAACCAGCATATTCCATGCAATATCAGTGCTATGCTGTCAATTTCTGAGGTAACATCGGATATCCACCTTGTGTCTACCGTGATATTCTGTAGTTATCAGCGGTCACCGGCAATCACTTTATACATGATAGAGCTTTGGTGCAATGCCGGCAATTTCCTTGGTAACACCGGATATCCACCGTGTGTCTACTGACTCAACTGTGATGTTCCGGGTCACTGGCAATCAGTTTATACGCGGAAGAGCTGAGGCCAACTCCGGCCCCGGGACAGCATAGGGCAGGCGACAACACGGTATGGCTCCGTCTTGTACCGTTGGTGGTAGGGAAACTTACGATAGGCGCCGGTGTGTCACCAAATCACAGCCGGGCTATAATGGGATGATACCGGCAGTCATCCAGGCACTACTGGCTACGACCTGGGTCACTCTGGATTACACTGGGATCAATCAGGTTCACGCTGGACAATCACTGTGGATATCCGGTGTCATACCGGGACTAAACCGGGGTCAAATTATAGATTCTGCTTCATTATCGGAGGTTTACAGGGACACCATTGGGAATATGAGATCCAACTTACATTATTTTAAATGTCACGGTTCATACAGGTATACCGTCTAATGTTTACCAGGAGGAACCAGGGCCGTCACAGTGAATGTGAGATCGGGGCTTAAATACTTATCCCTCTATGTATACTGTATTGTGAAGAAAATGCAAAACAAAGTCCCACAACTCAGTGAAAAGGTTTCCAAGCAAACTTGATATATGCCGCATACACAACTAGGTTTAATTCAATTCACTTCTTTCTGTGAAGTTTCGTCAAATTATATCAAGGGGTTTTCAAGAATTGAGCGCACAAGATCACACTGACTTGATGTTGTGCAGGGCTTATAATAAATTAGTATAAAATATTTATATCCATACAATAATGCTTGCTTACATGCAGATTTGTGGCTTGACTACCAGCATGTGACCAGTCGGCGAAAAAAAAAACTAATTTGCAAGTGGACGGTAACTTATTAGGCTTAAAAGATTCATCAGGTATGTAAAACAAAGAGATCATTAAATGCACTTTTTGTCATGAATCCTTGAAACTACAAATAGAGCAGAAACAAGAGCTGTCCCTCACAAGTGACGAATGCCCCCGAAAGAGGTGTCTCACAGTCTTTGTCCTCTCCATGTGCTCAATAATGTGTGGTATGTAATTTTAAAATCCATGGGACACATCGGCTTGATGTACTAGACATTTGTGCCAAGTTATTTTTAAATCAATCAATGCATGACAAAGTTATAGTCCGGACACGAATGTGTGCATATATACAGGATTCCATTACTTTCAAACTCTATGTGTGACCTTGACCTTTGAGGTAGGGACGTGGGTCTTACACGCAACACGTCGTCTTGATGTGCTAGACATTTGTGCTAAGTTATTTTAAAATCCTTCAATGCATGACAAAGTTACAGTCTGGACACGAATTTGTAAGTAGGGACCGCACAGACGGACGGTGCAATTTTAATATGCCACCCTTCAGGGGCATAAAAATAGACTGACTTTCATATAAGCAGAAAGGCATTCTTTTTGGCATTTAATAATACCCCAAGCCAAAGTATTTACTGTTACAGTATCAAAAGCCATTCATGGCATTTAAAATGATGACTGAAATTTGCATAATTATTATTGAAGAATAATAAGAAAAACTTCTCATTCTCCTAATCACTTTCATGACATACTAACTAGGGCTGAAACGATACATTCGAATATTCGATTTAGTCGAATACAGTTTTGTCCGAATTGTATTCGTTATTCGCCATGTGCCGAACCGAATATTTACGAATATGGATAAAAATTGCATGATTTAAACTAAAATCATTTGAATTTACCTAAAACAGATGAAATCTACTGAAAACGTTTCCGTTTCATAGCGCATTTTGCACTATTTCGTCGTAATACCCCACCCACAACAAATGACAGATATTTTCATGACATATATTTAAGAAGTCGTCGGGCCAATATTTGATGTTAGTTTACAATTGAATAAATGATTTTCATAACTTTCTGGGTTTTAAACTGATTGAATTCATTTAAACTTCACATTCAATTAAAATTTGATTTCAACAACTGGAAATTCCCATTTTACGACACCCAAAAACCGTCTACATCAACAACATGTCTAGCATCGAGGAAACCATTGAAATCGTAGATCCTCTTTACTCTATAGTCGTGTCTAGTCATTTTTTACTAAACAGTTCTAGTCATTTGAGCCCAGAGCTCTTTAAGTTACATGTTTACTCAGTGTTTTTTTACGTTTGAACAGTATTATTTCAGTATATAATTTCACAGTGTTTTTGAGTACAAAGAAAGTAGTATTATCTAGTCAGCAGACTGTAATATATCGTTGGCAAAAGCAATATAATGTCCACTTGTTCAATGATTTTAGTATAGCATTCATATTCATGAATAAATATTCGTATTCGTCACCCTGTATTCGTGATACGTATCGTATTCGCCCCTTAGTGTATTCGTTACAGCCCTAATACTAACAAATTTCGTTGTAAACAACACTGCAGGTGCCTACAAGAGAGGAAGAATGTCACAAAATATGCCCCTCATAGCAAATTAAAATACAAGGACCCACGTGACCTTTGAACTATTGCCCACAAACACTTTCAGCAAGTTTGATGAAGATCGGTTTAAAACTGTTTAAATTAGAGAGCGGACACTGTTTATTTAGTCAATTTTCAATGATTCAAGGGCAATAACTCTAGAATGCCTGGTGTGATTGGGCTGGTTATCTAACTTGAGCAAGACCTTATGCCAACAAACATTTTCACCAAGTTTGGTGAAGATCGGTTGAAAACTGTTTGAGTAAGAGAGCGGACAATATTTATTTAGCCAATTTTCAATAAATCACTTGAAGGATGCCTGGTGCGATTCGGCTGCTTATCAATCTTGGCTAAGATCTTATGCCAACAAACATTTTCACCAAGTTTGGTGAAGATCAGATAAAAACTGTTAGAATTAGAGAGTGGACACCAAACCGGACGCCACTAGCCCACCATGGGTGTTTGCATAATACGCCCTGTTTTTCAAGCGGGCGTATAGTGTCATACAGAGAAAGGTATCTTATCAAATCTGAAAGATTGTAACACTTCTTACCAAACTGGCTTTTTCCTCATTATTTCATACACATACGTGTCATCACCTGCTGGCTCTGTATGAGTCCTCTTTCCAGAATAAATGACAACAAAACTTCCTTCAGTTATTCTTTCTGAAGCCACAATTCCTCGCCCTTAAATAAATTATATCAGGAAGTCACAAAATGCTATACATTCCAAAAACTATGGTAACTATGCTATATTATCAAGAATGATGGTGACTTTATAACAAGAGGTTATCTCTCACCTGAGATCAACTGCCCTTAAAGTTGTATCTTCAAAAACAAGCAAAGCAACCAATAAGTCATGGTTAACAGGAGTGGCAGCTTGTCTCAAGGCAGATACGTACAAGTGAAATTTTCAAGAATTTTAACTTTAAAGTTCATATTGACAGTCGGCCATTGTGGACAAGAAAGTAATTCAGATAATAAGTAATTTTGCCGCCCCTGTTGTAGAATAAAATACACAAAGGTAGGACTAAGGTCAAAATTAGGGTTGCATGTCAACCATTGCCTTTTTTGATTAGTTTGGGCAATGAATTAAGATATCTATAATAGTAGCAACTGATAATAACTAGTTTCTGACAGGTCAAGACTTTTTGAAAAAATCATGATTTTCCATCTACTTCAAATCCAAATTTTGCAAAAATGCAATTTTGTCCTTTAGACGGATGTGCAGGCTGATCTGGATCTACACTGGTTGCACATGTGATTAAATGCGCATCCATGGAGTAATGGGTTAAGACATAACACTAAAAGTCTGTACTTGCAAGTATAGAATTTACATACGGATTCCAAATATTTTATGATCAATGAAAATTTTGAAACCTAACTGAGCTCCCTGTCCAGTATGTGATGAAAATTACATTGCAATATATCACATATCGGTACAGTGTGTTTCTTTACTATCAGAGTAGCTTCAGCATACCCGAATACATTAATTCTTTTACCCTTTTCTCCAAAGTCCTGTATGTGCAGGTAGTCTGGGCTGGAATTATCGTGTAAACCGATCTTTCTCTGCTTCTTGCGTTTTGGTCTCATGCTGTAATTACTGTAACTTAAAAAATGTTGAAGTGAGAACAATAGCCTTTTGTAAGATATCTCAACGAGGCTATTAATGTCAACTCGTACTTACGGTAATTCATAACTATCAACTTTCTCCTAAATGACAAGCATGGGTACCTTTTAGTTCAAATCATAATGTAATGTGGGTAAATTACTTAGGGTAATGAAATAATGCTGTTCCTTTAAATATGTCTAGCTATTTAAAGTGGGATTCTGGGAAAATATCTCTGATTCAATCAGCTACAGTATATTTTGACTATGGTGCCTTGCCGTCAAGAGAGAACCAGTAGAATCATCTAGTATATCATGAAACAGAAACAGCATAGCTGTCTCTTGGCATGTGTACTGTTCACAGTTTTTACTGAAGAAATCCTGTCAGCATTCAACACAAACTGTATCACCACGAATTTGTGCCCCTTAAGGCTTAGGCATTATTTTCTTTTTTTCTCCTTTGTATTGTAAAATATATTAGTGTAAACACTTCAAACATTTTTAAATATCTAAAATGAATTGCTCTTGGTGCACGGGCTAAGCAAAACACTTGATGAAATATCTGGATATGTTTTAAGGGGACGGTACAAGTTTTGTTTAAAAGTATATTTTATTCAGTCTTAAAGGTTTAAATCAGTTGTTAAAGTAAAACTGGGCCACATATCGGGTTTTGTACATAGAAGTTTAAGCAGAGATAAGTGGTCGGCAATATTTTACTCGTAAGAAACTCAGTAAAAGGGACAGATTTTAGCCCTGTTTGAAACTGTTAACCCATTACCACATGGATACGTGTTTTAACGCAACTGTGACCAGTGCAGATCCAGATCAGCCTGCACATCCGTGCAGTAGTGCAGGTTGATCAGGATCTCCACTTTTCGCTTTTCATTTAGAAATTCTTTAATGAATTCAAAAGTGAAAAGTGGAGATCCTGCACTGGTCGCAGATGCGTTAAAACACGTATCCATACGGTGATAGGTTAATCAGGTGTATTGCTTTAGTGCCGTATTCGAATCTGTTTCTTGTACATTTAACCTCTGAAGCAGTGAGCTGTAAACTGCAAAAACTTAATAGTAATCGGACACTGCTGTGAGCGTGTGAGACATTCGAGGGTACAAATTTGATGGTGAGGCAAAATCAATGGTGAATAGCCATACTGGAATGGGTAGCCCTATTTTGCACCAAGTGAAGGAAAATTTTGTTAACATCGGGCGAGGAAGGATATTTTGTTAACATCAGGCGAGGGAAAGAACGGTTTAATAAAACATGGATAAATAGAGAACTATGAGTCCCAAACCCTAGTCCTGCCTGGGACACAGGAACAAAACTGCATGAATTCTCGGCTTCGCACATCCGGGTACTGATAAATTATTTACATTCGGGAAAGGCGATTCCTCGGCTGTCATTGCTGGTCTCTATGCATCTTTAACTTTTAATAATACAATAACCAAGATTAGAAATGAAAGAAGACGACGATCTTCCATTACAATGAAACTATCAGATTGTTTTTATAATAATTATACTCAATATACCAATTACCGGGATATACCAATTACCGTGAATGATCATTAAATACTAAAGCGTAGTTTCCTTTCTAATTTGCTGTGCTTCAAATACTTTCATATGTCAAAACCATCTGAAAAATATTTTATTTCAAAAGTTTGTGTTCATTTTGGCAAGCAAAAGTAATATTTTTAAATTTTGCATATTTTTTTAGATTGAATGATAATCTGATGACAGTTGGTCTAGAAATGACCTCAATATCAATCTTTTAACAAAAACATCACTATAAATTTTATATCAAAATGTTCAGAAAAAAACAAGCTGTGAGACAAGAGTAAATTTGTTGTGGTAGAAACAAACTTGAAGAAGTTTCAAACAGTTTTCTTTCAAATTCACGGTAATAAGTATATTCGGAAAAATGAAGAGGACTGTCAACATGGATTTAATAAAGCTTGCTTTTAACGCCTTATACATAGTTTAGGTTTATGATTTTTTTTTTCACGAAGATAAATGATGAAACTTTATTTTAAAAGCAGATTATGTTTTATGTATTCAGGGCGTTCGGTAAACCCGAGCTCCCGGGTTTTGACCCGTGAAAATTTCTAAATACCCGTATTTGACCCGCAATAAAAACGCCCGACGAGTCATATTTGAACCGTAGGAATTTTCATTAATGCGTCGATTCCTTAGCGTACGTGTCAATCAACTTGTTAATTCCAAACGTCAGAAAGTGAGAACGGAGGCGGAGCTACTCGCTTTAATCTAATCAGCGACGATCACGCACGTGCCCATTGTCTCGGCTTTGGTAATGACGTAGTCAACGGATGATTGGATTTAATTGACAAACAATAAACACATGTTCGGCATCGATATATGTGTAAAAGGTGTTGTTTACACGCGGCATATAAATGATGCAATCAGAAGAGTATGCGCATCGTTTAATTAGTACTACATGATGGTGACACTCGAATTAGATAATAAGTGGATGTTTGTGCGGCGGCCTAGACGAGTAATATATTCAAGTGTATGATTCGTCGTGAGTTTAAATTAATTGTAAGAGCGTACAGTAATTATATTGACTTACGTGTTGAAAGTTTAACTTGCAAATTGTTATAGACGTAGTTTTCACTTCTAAGAGCCTTACTTTTCGAATCCTGCATGAAAAACTTAATATTGAAAGATAAATAAAATATTTTTTTTATAAATTCGTGTAAAATAACATTCAGTATTTGTTAATTCCAATAAAATCGCAGAAAAAAAGACGAAAATCGCGGACATGCGAGGTCGCGAAAATATGTGTCAAACGGTAAACAACGTACATTTGAGACTGGGAAAGCGATCAGCAGCTAGATTTATCTAGGTTAAGAATTTTTTGAAAATATAACAGTAGAGCTTCAGAACACAAACAAAAATAAAATATGATGTCTCAGACTGGAAACCCTATTGATCCATGGTTCGACCCTTAAAAATCTCACCTTGACTCTTGAAAATTTGATTTTGACCCTTGAAAATTTAGGCTGAAGAGTCAATGACCCTTGAGATTCAAAGCCTACGGGACGCCCTGTGTATTTTGAGTATAAAACTGTGCACCTTCATTAACCAGTTAGACTCCCGGTAATTGGTATGACCTGTATATATGTTGTTAAAAGCTTTTTGTTTCCTTTAAAATAAATTTAAACTTGCATACGAGTCAACGGTAAAGGCCAAGTTTTCACCTTTTACCGAATGGAGAAATCAACGCGACCTATTAATCCGATTGGTTAACCGGTCAGTATGACGTCACGGCAAAGCCCAGAATAGCAAGTCTTATTGGTAAAATTATCACTCTCCTCAAAGTACAGCGACTCTCAACCGATATGATTGAAAATGCCCACAAACCGCGCAAAATGTTTTGGTACTGGGATCTCTCTACTGGTAGTGGTACATTCAAACTTTTAATGCTTTTTCTAAACATGAAAGTGAATGTGCAAGAAGTTGAACTGTTGAAGAACTACATTCTGAAGCCCAATTATACAATTACCTTCTATATTTATGGCTCCTAATTCAGGACATTCACAAAAATGGCTTTTATGTTGGTTCTTACAACAAAATCAGAAACTTTCAAGGCATCTGCGAGGGAGAACAAGTAAACTCTTTTTTGGTGGACATCTGTATGGTATTCTATAGAGTTAAATACGCAATAGTCAATGATCTGATCGGAGTATTCATATCTTATATACAAAATGAAACCAACAGTTTTTCTTCCCGCCGCCATTTTAATTGCTTTTCAAAGAAAAAGTCCTCAAATATACGAAACTTACCTTGCAGAACTTTTCAACAGTTCAAAAAGGTAAATGGCACCACCATGTGGTCATTTATCCACCGTAAACGCCGAACCCCGGTATCCGTTACCGCATTTTGTCTCCGTCGCAGAGTTATAGTTAATGTCAATCTGTATATAGACAAGTACAGTCCACGGTGTGAAAAGCGTTTAAAAGTTATAGTTAGTGGTTATCTTAAGTTCTTAACCTTTATTCACCAAATTATCCCGATCGACAGATCAGCGTTTGCAAAGACCTACCGGATACAGTCTTTGGTCTAATTAATTAATTAATACAAGTTTCTTCTTCTTAGGTTTTACTACACTCCTTCAAATTGAAGATTATGTGTAGGCGGTGGTTTAAAGTTAAAACATTTCTGTTATGTTTTTACATATTTAGCAAGTGATAATGATTTAAAAACGAAACATAGGTTTCATTTGGTGGGTTTAAAAATATGTTTTAAAAATTTCTAATAAAGGTAGGTTGATAGGATGAAAGGCACAGTGACTATGGTTTTGAATGCGTCAACTGTGCCTGCTTGATGAGCAGTGGGAGATAACAAGTTCCACTGGCAAACTGCCCTAGGGTAGAAAGAGAATTTATAACTGTCTTTTGATGTTCCAATGTGCCTGAAAGGGTACATGTTACTTTGCCTTATTTTGAGGCTATGCATAGCTAATGTTTTTTGTAATGATATTCCGACATGAAATAAAATTTGATTTGATTTGAGGGATTTGGGATGAGTAAATTATTTTCAGGGGAGATTGCAACAACATAGTGTATGATTTTACAAAACATGATTAAACGGGCTCTTGTTCTACGAGCTTCTAATGATGACCAATTTAGAGTTTGTAGCCTATTTACTGCACTGATGTTGCCACATAAGTCGATTGACATACGAGTGCTGATTTACAGAAGGCATATAAATAACGAACTCAAAAAAGAGAACGCAAGTCGACTTAAAAATCATACGAACTAAGAGTAAGCAGATAAGACATGGCTTACCAGGAGAACACGTATAGGCATTTAATGCCTGTTGTCTAATTTATTCAATACTGAATAAATATGTATTAAACCAAGACATGTCTCCCACCGTCATTTGCAGGTCGAAGTGTTTACAACCAGACTACCTGCGGCATTTCTTTTTAATTCTATTTTTGTAAATCTAAACGTGAGTTACACTACAAGGGAAAACATACATATCTTAATTAATAAATACAAAGTAAGTTGAATTATATCGTGAAATCAGATTTAACTTGATGTAATACCAGCTCTTTCCTTATTCAAAAGTCAAACAGTTTCCTGTGATATTCACATGTCTTCGTAGTGGCAAAACAAAGAATTATTCTAAGTTTTCTTACAATACTAAGACGGTTGTTTTGATTTTTTGTTTGGAGTTTTATATATATTGCAAAGAGGTAGAATTAGAAAAGGGAGAAGGATATAGGCATATATGACATGTCTCCAAGTGTCAGTTGCAGGCCGAAGTTTTATGACCACGCTAACGGCGCTTGTTTTGTTCTTGTTTTGTTTTTATTTTCAACCAGGGTCCGTAGGCCTATAACATAACAGTAAACAATTACAGACAACAACAACATGCAGAACTATACTCTGTACTAAGAATGGTAATACTGTATTCTAGTTAAAAGAAGATCAGTTTTTTTCTGTCTCGTATTAAAATTTGTTTAGGATTCGTTAAAATAAAAAGTTTCTCCAGGCCCGGTATTTACAAAGTATTAAATCTCTGAATCAATATCAAGATCAAAATCGGTACTCAAAATTGCCATCACAATACTTTCCTGAGGTTTAAGATCTGTTGAAAACTTCCTTTTGTGATAGATCAAGTAGGTATACTGACAAAATTTCAAAATGACTAAATGCGTATTTTTAAAGAAAATAATTATCACTTTATTTTATGGGTTGACCCTAATGTTGAGACTGATCTTATAATTGATCCAACACATGATCCGGTCAATTTTGGTATTCACTAAAACATACTAAAGTGTACACCCTTTGGGACATAAAAGTGAGATTTGATCGTTAGCATTTGGTCACAAAATGTTATTCCTGTATTAGAACTGTTGGCTCCATAAAACAAAGATTTTTTAGGATCAGTTGATTTTGATTTCCTTGATCCTTTGTGAACACGGGCCCTGCATCGCAACCATTAACCAATATATTCGAATCGACTGTGAGATCAAGATTACTGTCACAAATTGTTTGTCTAGACAAAAAGTATGGTTATGTTTACTTTAAGTTAGGGATTCGAGGCTTTGGTCCAGTACTATAAAGTGTTGAACACTATTTGAAGTTTTTGTACCAACATAATTATGTATACAAAGCAACATTTACTTATATAGCGAACTCTTTTATAACAAATTCTCGGTTATAAAAAACTTTTTTTCTGGTCTGATTTTACCAAACAAACTGGGATATAGCAGAAACTCGGTTGTAAAGAACATAATTATTATGCCCCAAAGAAATTCCTTGCATTCTGATCGGATGAGCGTCCGCGGATATAATATTATGACTACGCGGCCTTGACGGGCGGCGGCAAGCCATGTGATTTCAGTTGGAATTACAGGCTTTGAAACATGATAAAACATATATCGCCGGTATTTTTAATTTGTGCTAAATTTATGATTACATAATTTTATGGTTTTTTAATGCATGTTTTTTTTTGTAGGCGTGCTGATAAACAATCAAAACTTTTGGGATTTTGTACAGCTTGTGCTTAAGTTAATGTAGTTTCTTACAAATCAGTAAACCAGTAAATCCAGTAAACGAAACTCATAACTTTAAGTCACTAACACGACAATTGTTTTTTTTTTCAATGAGGCTCTGTCTGTGGAGACTTATTACGAAACATTACTCAATATGAAAGGAAAATAGGAAGAATGGATCTACATTGATTTTATGATTGACAAATTGACATAAAAGGCGTGTTTGAACTTAGCATATGGACCCTGTTTCAGCATAAACCATAGAGCCATTCAACACTAGATATTTATATATTAGCAGTCCAATTACACACAGGTATAGTTAAGACCATGGATTTCCTTGATTGAGCTTGTTAAAACATAAGCCAGAATTGTTATAGCATTGTGACTGGATATATAAATAGACGCGGAGAGGACCTCATGTTTACCCTTCGAGTAATGCCGAGCTGGCTAATTTGACATTTTGACCAAATCGTCAATTTTAAGCGTTTAATTTTCTTAAGAATACAGTATACAGTGCAGTATACAACTATTGTTTTTATTTTCTTTGCAGTTACATGTGGGTACTCACAATGATACCTACTATGGTAAACATATAATGAGCATTACATATTCCGACCGTTTTGTAATCATGTAGCTTTTTCAAAGCTTTTACATTAGATTTTACTATTATTTAAGATTATTTTCATTCAAACATGCTCAATGTATTTGTCATAATTACTCGCATTAGCATTTAGATAGGGGCTAGAATTTCCTAAGGGGTTTACCTACTTCATATGAATTACCTCCTATGCTTGTATCAAAGAAAAAACAGGTCATGTCAAATATTAAATAATTAACATATTTGTGATAATTTTGCATGAAAATGTCCTCACTCTGTTCCATTACACATTCGTCCTCAAATGACGGACACTGTGTTGCACATTAAAACATTCATTATATGCAATAATTAACTACACGTGTACTATGGTTTATCGTAATTTAATAGTTTCATTCGATTTCAGTATTTTACTTAAAATATTATGTCAATTTGATTGCCAAATAGAATATTTCATTATATTTCGCGGTAAAAGCGGAAGTAACAGGTGCGTTTGGTAAACTAAGTATTGGTTTCCCGCCCGAAAGCTAGTAATGAAGCAGAGATCGGGAACCACAGTGGGCGGAGGAAAAAGCTTGCGATCTAGAAATTGATTGGCTGAATTATACACAATTCAGATCACGTGGCATGAGCTGATCGGGGGATTTGTGTATAAAGTGTGTAAGAAGGTTCATAGACACGTCAAATTGAGGACCCGTTCATTTCGCTGTATGAAAGTAATGTCCTCACAAGGATGTATTTTATGCAGAAACAATGCGAGGACCCTAGTGTAAGTCCTCTAAAACCAAAATGTCCTCTCTTTGTTGGTGTGTAGTCAGATTTGTGTCCTCGCAATGATAGATATACGCACACACACACACACACAAAATTATATACACACACATATACACCCCCCCCACACCCCCCCACAAAAAAAAAAAAAAAAAAAAAAAAAAAAAAAAAAAAAAAAAAAAAAAACCCCGCCCCGCCCCCGGAAAAGAAAAAAAAAACCCCTGGTAAACAACACCACCGGTGGGGAGCTTATGGTGGAACCGGTTTATGGTGCGCACCCAACCTCACTCTTACCCCCACCATGTTCCAAAGTCACAGGACAGTGTAAATAAAAGTAATCCCTGCTAGGTGAATCTCTAACACACGCAATGGAAACAAAAGGCATGGTATGTAAAACACAAAAATGCTCGTGTATAAATATAAAAAAAGCAAACCTTGAGAACCAAATAACCAATAAAGTCATATAAAAAGGTTCGAGTATAAATTCCTGTCAAGTATATCTGTAGATTTGAAATATTACGCTACCAATTAATAAAGCGTTGCATAGTGTAGCGGTGCCGAAAAACAAGCATTGTGCAATCTCCGCCCAGATTTTTAGCTTTTCTGATCCACGATTGTCCGTCGTCCGTCAACATTTGATTCAAATGACATCTCCTCTGAAACCTCTAGGCCAATGTTGATAAAACTATGCAGGAATGTTCCTTGCATGAAGCTCTACCAAAATTGTTCAAAGAATTCCATTCCATGCAGAACTCTGGTTGCTATGGCAAAAAATAGGAAAAACTTTAAAAATCTTCTTCTCTGAAACCACAAGGCCTAGAGCTTAGATATTTGGCATGTAGCATTGTCTAGTAGACCTCTACCAAGATTGTTCAAATTATGACCCCCGGGCAAAAATTACGCGGGTGGGCCCTTAGTTTTTGCATAGGAATATATAGGGAAAACTTTAAAAATCTTCTTCTCTGAAACCACAATGCCTAGAGCTAAGATATTTGGCATTGTCTAGTAGAGCTCCTCTACCAAGATTGTTCAAATTATGACCCTCGGAAAAAAACGACCCAAAACGGGGGGGCTCAGTTTTGCATAGGAATATATAGGAAAAACTTAAAAAATCTTCTTCTCTGAAACTACAATGCCTAGAGCTTAGATATTTGGCATGTAGCATTGGCTAGTAGAAGTCTACCAATATTGTTCAAATTATGAGCCCCGGGTCAAAATTGACCCCGCCCCGGGGGTCACTTAGTTTTGCATAGGAATATATAGGAAAAACTTAGAAAATCTTCTTCTCTGAAACCACAAGGCCTAGAGCTTAGATATTTAGCATGTAGCATTGGCTTGTGGACCTCTACCGAGATTGTTCAAATTATGAGCCCCGGATCAAAATTGACCCCGCACCAGGGGTCACTTAGTTTTACATAGGCTTATATAGTAAAAACTTTAAAAATCTTCTTCTCTGAAACCACAAGGCCAAGAGCTTAGATATTTGGCATGTAACATTGGCTAGTGGACCTCTACCAATATTGTTCAAATTATGACCCCCGGGTCAAAATTGACCCCGCACCGGGGGTCACTTAGTTTTGCATAGGAATATATAGTAAAAACTTTAAAAATCTTCTTCTCTGAAATCACAAGGCCTAGAGCTAAGATATTTGGCATGTAGCATTGCCTAGTAGACCTCTTTAAAGTTTGTTCAAATTATGCCCCTGGGGTCAAAACTGACCTTGCCGGCGGGGGGGATCATTTGTTTTACAAAGGCGTATATAGGAAAACTTATTTGGTATATAACATTATCTAGTGATCTTCCACCAGGCAAGTGGACTTGTACCAAGGTGAGCGATATAGGGCCATCTTGGCCCTCTTGTTTATTCTTGTGTTGATTAGCCTTTAGTTTTATATCTATGTATTAGTATGTCATTTTGTAAAATTTTATTTTTTTGCAACGACAACTGAGAGCGGGCAGCTTGGTAGTCTTAACTATTTCGACTTCGAAGGCAAACCGAATGTATAGGCTGATATTTTATAGTTGTTCACCTTCTACGTCTTACTTTGAAGTCTCATATAGTAGGCATACACCTCAAATACACTGTTCGTTGGGCACTTATAACCGCGCTATAATCCAGTATTTCGATATAGTTTCATTATTACATGATAAAATAAAGGTAAATGATGACACTAACGCAGATCCCAGCTCAATTTACCTGTCTACACACGAACACCAACCACTTAAATCCGAAATAGTCATCGTACATGTATACAGCGGCCATTTTTAAAGAATCCTGGGAATTGTATTACGTCACTACGTATTCAACTGGGTACAACCGGCAGCCGCAGTTTAATATCGACTAGCACGCGCAGCGTATATAAAGAAGGGAACGCACCGAAAGTGACATAAGTTTAAATTATTAAAATATATGTATATACAACTCGTATGTTGATTTATACCTTTATAATATATTGACCCTTACGTGAGTTCACTAAATTCTTTGTGATTTGAATTTTCTAATGTATGAGATAATCTAGTTACACTTTCCTCTGTTGTCTTAAAAAACGAATGTTACATTAAAAATGCATTTGACTGCGCGAGTGTCTTTGTATGATTGACAAGAAGTCCAAAATGGCGGCATATTTAAAATTGTTCTAATGTAGTGGGAGCCAGATTTAAATGAAAATGAACATTATACTTACGAGTTTTGTGCACACAAATTCTTGTAGATCATAACGATCTATTCAAATTAATAAAAGCTTTAAAAAGCTAATAACTATTATGGAAACACGTTTTTTTTAAATTCAGCGTATTTTTGTGTAGATATTTTAATATCAATAGTTGAAAATTGCGATATTTTTTTTAGATCGCCGAAGTGGGAATGTTGACTTTTTTGTGTCACTAATTCAGTCAACTATTAAATATGGTTGTCTTAAATAATTTGGTATGTTCAATGGGTTTATTAGTTATTTGAATCATATTTTAAGACTACTCTAACCACAAGAATAATTATCAAAATTTTATAAACATTATACTAGTGTTTGGTTTGAGCAATAAATAAATAGACGACACTTGTTTTTTTGAGGTGCATATGGAATATATCTGAATGAAAAGTGATACAAATTTGAAATTTTCACGAATGCTGAACGCGATTGAAAATGCGAATTTTTATCAGTTTGAGTTGAGATACATTTGATTTACACCCAAAACAAATCACTTTCCTTTATATTTTATGCTATTAAAACTTAAAAACAAAAATAATATCAAACAGGGAATGCCACATACCAAAAACGCAGCCTCCCCAAAACGAGCCCCATAGCACCCAGAAGTGCAGATTATTTATATACAGAAAAGATGAAAGTCCGACAGACCTTGATCACCCACACCGTGACTGATATGATAAATATGTTATCACTATATTCCACTGACAGATCACTACTAATTTCTATTAGTTAGCATAAAATAAATATTTTTTAAAGTCCGAAAACAACATTTTTCCCAGTTATTAATTAGAAGAATGCTAGAACTATGAAGACAATTAAGAAGGTTTAAACGATGGTCAGAATTTCACATTCTAATAAATCAATCGAAGTACCATCTTAGGAAATTGTTACAATTTGCAATCATTATGGAAAAGAACAGGAGAACTTTTCTAAAGATCAATATTACTAAAATATATGCTTGCATATTCTCGGTTTCGCATACTAGCCAGTTAACCAATCGGATTATCAAATCGCGTGCATATATTTCATTCAGTTAAAGGTGAAAATTCAGTCTTGACCATAGACTCCTGCAAAATTAAATTTATTTCAAACGAAACAGTATAAAAAAACAACATAGAAGTATTATTTAATTGAAAATTGTTCTTGCGCCAAATATGTTATCCACTATAAATAAAGGCTTCATTACTATGATTTTATTATCATATATTTAATTATTTTGTTATAAGGTATTAAAGGATTTTGTACATTTTAGAATTAAAAACGTCTAGAGATCAGCGATAAAAGTCAAGGAATCACCTTTCCCGAATATCAATAATATACTTGAAATTACTTATCACTTTCGGTGACCAGATTACACTACCATATTATAAGTTAATGAAACTGTATAATACGCTATATGTACATATTTTTGTTCAGTATGCATTCTTTGTTTTCATGTGAGAAGAAATAAACACAAATTACGCTATGCGTTATAAATCTTACATTCCAAGTGAGAAACATCGGTAAGTTTTGCACAATCATATGTGCGCGCTGGCGAAATCGGTTGACTGCACGGTTATACACCGTGTGTGCGTAATCGGCAGTGCTGAAAATTACTGCTGCACCGATTTATTTGCGTTATATACAAGAAAACAGTGGTAACAGTTTCGCCGTCAAATTTTTTATGTTGAATACATTTCATCAGTAAAGCAATGTTATTTCCTTCAAGATAAATGTTTTTTCTTGTCGCACACAAAGTTTAAATGTGATACATAACGGGGATACTTTAAAAGTTCATTACAAACGGGGTCATTCCTCTCGTCGGATTTCTGCCCAGTTATGAGCACTTTAAAATTAGGCGTAGAGGTGTGACAGTTAATAAAATACCAGATCTGTGAAAGGTTTCACACTGAAACGCCAAATTAATTAGGCTAGTAGCTTGAAGGCTTTAGCTTAATGAGAATGTGAGAGTTTGAAAGTTTAATTTAATTACATATATATCAGAGTTATTTTACTTAAAATCGCTAAATATATCACATTACATCGTCCCATGTTTTATATCAGTTTGCTACTTTAAATGCATTAAAGGGACATGTCAAACTAAATATCACCCAAAACATAAAAATAGAATCTTTGGAAGTATTATAACTTTACCTAAAAGTTTCAGCTATGCATTCCCGGTCATTGTCGATTAAATCAGGGGTTTAAAATATACTGCAGTACCGTAAATCATTCAATTTATATAGAGTTGTTGTATAATTAATGGGTGGATGCGATTTATTACAGAAAACATCTATATTGATTGATTGTGGTAAAATGCATTTTTCGGCACAGGTTCTTCTTTGAAATAGTTTTTATTTATCATTTTACGTTCATTGAACACATTATCTATGTTTCGAGAATAAAATCTGCTAGATGTAGGGAGTGCCTCTTTAATTAAGTTACGGTACATAAATATTAGAGTTATTTTCCTTGAAACTCACTAAATATATCACATTACATCGTCACATGTTTTATATAAGTTTGCTACTTTAAATGCGTTAAGTTTATACCTGAGATAGTCTCCGTCTATTGCAATGTTACTGCAGCTCCACTTGTTTTCAATTAAAAGCTGTAATAAAAGAAAACCTGGTATAAAATATATGTTAAGGATTCATTACCTAAATGGAATATATTAGAATGTACATGTATTTCAAAAGGATATGAATCGTACATGTATTTACAAATCTCGGTTTCTATTGTGCAAGACATCGTTTAGAAAAAAGCAGCAAGATATTCAAACGAACAAAAAACAAAAATAATATCAAACAGGGAATGCCACGTACCAAAAACGCAGCCTCCCCAAAACGAGCCCCACAGCACCCAGAAGTGCACACCACCAACACCTACACAACACACACAATCATGTACACACACACACATACACTACCAACACACACTAGCATACAAAGCAAACACACGAGGACAAAACGAACAATTAAAGGAACACAGTGGGGCACCGCCTTAACTCACAAAAAAGGAGTGAAATGTGATTATGTACAATGTCGCGAATTACACACTGTTTAATGCTTGGGGATAGAAATTCTATGCATGTATCTATACTGTTAGAAATATAAGTACCAAACAGATTGTCATTATTTTATCTTTTCTGTGTTACCTATAGTTATATAGTACATGCACAACTTCTGTTTTTGCGTTCTACAAGTTTTTTTCCAACTCCTCGAAGATGCTTTACGGCAAATCTGTTAGAAAAACATTTGGATGCATGGAAATATTAATTCGGGCACATATATATTACGAGAGATATATAACCACAGAGCGCCTCACTTGTTTTGTCGGAGTCTTATAATAATAAAAAATGATAACGATTGTATTAGTAATAATAATAAAATATTTAATAGTTTGGCAAGAGTATGGGCAAACTTTTGATTCGAAGCTGATTCTACAGTCTTTGAAATAACTGGCATGTTGGTATCAAGCATAGAAGCCAGGTGACTACAAAAATACAAATAAATGTGTTTGTCCGCAATTCTATTGCAAAAACCTGTATACACAAATAATTATTTTTAATCAATGATCCTTTTATATATTTTACTTATTTGTTATTTAAAGGGACACTCCTTATAAACTGGTGTCAAACTACATGTAGATAACTTAAAAACATAACAAATAGAATATTTGCAAGTAACATCTCTTTATCTGAAAGCTTAAGTTATAATTCCAGATAAAGAAACCCTACAGACAAATAAACAGCTTCGATACATCGACCCATTTGTACCTAGATATATACAATGGGGTTTCCTGCCTTTCAAATTTGGGCAATTCCATTTCTTTAAATAGGGATGTTTTGCAGGTTGAAAACAGACGACATTGTATTTATCGTCTGCTAAGGAGTGTAGCTGCTTGAAAAAGGTAAAGGTTTAAGTAGGCTTTAGTACCAGAACGGCCGACTTTCAGAACGGACTTCCAAAACGGCCCAACCCAAAACAACCCAGTCCAGGACTGCCCACTTTTAGGTCCACAAAAGGTGATGTAATCATTTAAGGGAATTGTCACTGGTCACAGTTTTCGTGTTATTATAGTCAAGTAGCGTATTTACTTTTAGATTAGTGAAATCAACTTTTCATTGCATCTTGGTTACATCGGACAATAGAAAACAGGACATTTTTTAATTGTTTCTTTGAAATACGATGATTAGTTTTTCCAACTCTAAACGTATCTTTAATCAAAATTTAACAAGTAATAGTTAACAGACGATTAAATTTTCGCACAATCGTTAAAAGTTTGCGTCCTGTTCTCAATTTGCCAATAATTGACATGTCCATGACCTCTTACGATGGTCAACATGGCTAAGGATTTCAGCTGATTCGTGAAGAATTTCAACGATATAAAACTGGAATGATTGGTTGTTACATGTAAGTTTGGGAACGTCGAGGAATCAACTACGTTTTGTATTGGATTGATCAAGAATATCGTTGATCAAGAATATTGACCAATTTATTCATAATTTGTAGACTTGACATTGCAATATTATTTTGAGACATATTAGAGACATATAAAATGTAAAATTAGCTAATGTCGCAATTCTGAATACTCCCAGTACTAATTTACATTTCCGTTTAATTCAACAAACAAGAGGGCCATGATGGCCCTGTATCGCTCACCTGTCTACCATTGGCAAAAATAAAAGGTTATTAATAGCAGAAAGGATCAATTTTTACCTTTGGCTCATGATATCCTCTTAATAAGCCTATGTAAAATCAAAAGACCCCCCCCTCCCAGGCAGGGTTAATTTTGACCCTGAGGTCATGATTTGAACAATCTTGGTAGAGAGTCAATTATTGCCACATGCTGAATATCTAAGCTCTAGGCCTCATTATTTTGCTGTCTGATCATGATCTGCACTGTTGGCTATTCATTTTTTTGCTGTCTGATCATGATCTGCACTGTAAGCTATTCATTGTATGTTGGGTGGTCATGATCTGCACTGTCAGCTTTTTATTTTTTGCTGTCTGATCATGATCTGCACTGTTTGCTATGCATTATTTAGCTGTCTGGTCATGATCTGCCCTTTCATTGTTTAGCTGTCTGATCATGATCTGCACTTTCATTATTTTGCTGTCTGATCATGATCTGCATTGTAAGCTATTCATTATTTTGCTGTCTGACCATGATCTGCACTGTAAGCAATTCATTATTTTGTTGTCTGATCATGATCTGCACTGTAAGCTATTCATTATTTGCAAATATTGATTTAATTTTATATATGAACTTTCTTGTGATGTGAATGTAAAAATTACTACCAAAATCTTTAACATGGAAGTTCAACTAGGGGTCAAGAACATGTATTGCATCATCGCTATTTAAAACTTTATATAAGTGCCAATTTTAGGCCAGAGTTTTTATATTGCTTGGTTTATGGGAAGTTTTCTTAAATACTTTTCCTACTGTATTGAACAGAGCATATATTGAACATCAGTCTACTGCACCTGTCAATAATTGTCATTTTCGAACAAAATAAACACTTTAAAACAATTACTTTCAATTATATATCCCTACTGTTCTGACACTTCATTAACTAATATATGGAGTCGGAACAGCGGAAATAATAAAAATAAAAAGTCAGTTCATAATGTCATTGTTATTCTACCTTTTCAAAAAATAGTACAAGCAGTCGCATAAACCAAGAGATATAAAAACTCTGGCCTTACCATAGAGAGATCCAAGATGTGTACTGATTACAAGACAAATGTCATTTATCAATCTTTTGGTGTTAAAATACTGCAATAAAATTAGCAAATGAGGTGTTCAATAAACAACACATTATTAAAACCAGAAACCATCAAAACAACCTTTCTGACAAATTCCAATGGCTGAAAATGTAACATTTAGAGTGTAAACAAGGTTTTTCCATATTTGGGCTCTGTGACCTAGTTTTTGACCCCAGATGACCCATATTCGAACTTGAGCTAGAAATCATCTTAACAACCTTTCTGACAAATTTCCAGGATATTTGGGCTGAAAATGTTACCTCTAGAGTGTTAACAAGGTTTTTCCATATTTGGGCTGTGTGACCTAGTTTTTGACCCCAGGTGACCCATATTAAAACTTAAGCTAGAAATCAACCAAACAACCTTTCTGACAAATTGCCAGGATATTTGGACTGAAACAGTAGCCTCTAGAGCCTTAACAAGATTTTTCTATTTTTGGGTCATGTGACCTAGTTTTTCATCCGAGATGACCCATATTCGAACTCGAGTAATTACTGGGGCAAACATCCTGACCAAGTTTCGTGACAATTGAGGAAAAGATGTGACCACTAGAGTGTTAACGAACTAAATGTGGACGGACGACGGACGACAGACGACGGACGACGGACATTCATCGATCCTAATAGCTCACCCTGAGCCAGCTCAGGTGAGCTAAAAAACAAAAATAATATCAAACAGGGAATGCCACGTACCAAAAACGCAGCCTCCCCAAAACGAGCCCCACAGCACCCAGAAGTGCACACCACCAACACACACACGCACGCACGCACGCACGCACGCACGCACGCACGCACGCACGCACGCACGCACGCACACAACACACACACACAATCATGTACACACACAAACATACACTACCAACACACACAAGCACACAAAGCAAACACACGAGGACAAAACGAACAATTAACGGAACACAGTGGGGCACCGCCTTGGAACGGTCAATGGCAAAAACACCACTGGGGAGCTTAAACCGGTTTATGGTGCGCACCCAACCTCACTCTTACCCCCACCATGTTCCAAAGTCACAGGACAGTGTAAATAAAAGTAATCCCTGCTAGGTGAATCTCTAACACACGCAATGGAAACAAAAGGCATGGTATGTAAAACACAAAAATGCTCGTGTATAAATATATAAAAAAAAAAACCAAAACAAAAAAATACATGTCAATAAAATTTTAATTTAAACAATAATTTACATGTAATAGTATACATGTGTCTTTAATATTCAATCTAGGTATATAAATTTAACTTTTTGATCGTGCTACAAATACCTGTTTCTGTGGGGCGGCCACAACTTGCTTGCTTTGGGCACTTGCTTTTGACGACACTCTATCTGGTACATGTACATCTGAAGAATTGAATTATATAAAACGATTGTAAGTCGATTTTTTTTGTTTCATTTAAAAACAGTACAGTAATAAAGGCAGTCGCTTGAGGGAGTACGCGATGTTCAGAATGAAGTTATTTTGCATGGACAATTTCCATTCATGATACTATTTAGATTTTGAAATATACCGTAAAAGTTACGCTTTTATTGTTATGTTTAATGTGAACATTTACAATTCGACGATTATAAAATCCATCACACCCCTTCAAGTATCAGCAAAAACTTTTGAAAACTTTCTTCTGTAATTGAGAAAATGCTAAGTCACAAACTGAATCCATATTCCTAGTAGTTTTGATATATAAAACATAAATAGTTATTTCATCTACAAAATATTCACTTAAAATGTACGTGTTTTTGTACAAAACAGTGCTCAAATAATGTAAATCGCTAAAGATGAGATTATATATTTAGTTTATACTAATTTATTTCGGCTCGATTGTGAAGAAAGCTTGTAGCTTATCGAGTCACTCTCGAGTCCGCTTCCTGGGAAAACCAGTACTGGTGTCATATGAGGAAGTACGGTCGTGACCCCAGTGGGGCTCGAACCCGCAACCTCCGGGATGAGCGGCCGACACCTTAACCTCTACACCACCGCTCCCCCTTTGAACAGGTGATGCCATTTAATCGAATTGGATTTTATAAATGGAATTCAAATGTAGATATGATCTACAGGAAAGAAAATCCCAAAAGATTCATTGAGAGTTTGAAATTCAAGCTAACAACGATCACCATTTACTAGCATTAAGTCTGTAAGAGATATATACGGCAAACCAATTTACAATTTAATTAAAAAGAGATGTCGGAAATTCCGTGATATCTCTTTAATTCAGAGATATCTCTATACATTATGTGATGTTTTTTTCTTTTAATAGAGATATCTCCGTTTTAAAATTCAATACTAAAATGATATGTCTCAATGTAATATATATATTTTTCTACCATCAATATATCTATATCTATTGTATCTTAAATATATTTTAAAAACAGCGGTATATCTCTTACTCTTAGAGATACATGTATCTCTCTCAAGTTTATGGAGATATCTTTCCTATCATGGGAGATAACCGGGGTTTTTTTCGTTGATTGTTCATAAGTCCCGGCCGACCCTGGGACTAATCCCTAGGTTAACTTGCCAAGACTCCTGACAGGCACAGGTTGAAGAGAGACAGATGCAGATACAAGGATACCCGGGTTCGAGACCCTAGCTCTCTTACGAATAGACCCCTTGGTTCTTTTACATGCCCGGTGTATAGCACCAATACACGTGAGACTACCCCTGTGTTTCTAACCAGTTCATCTCTTGATGGATTATAAACACTGAAAAGCATTTCTGAAATTTCCAATGTCCCGGATGTAATTCGACCTTGGTCATCCAGATTTGTATATGCAAAATAACTGCTCTGGTAATATTAATCTAGGCGGGTAATATATACCCATATACCACGTCAAAAAACCAAATAACATATATTATTTCTATTCAACAAAGATACTCCTAGATTTGCTAACATATGTGTGATCGGTTAAAATGCTCGCGTTAGCTTATACATAGTATTTGTTGTTACATGTATTTGCATCTTGTTGACTTAAAATAAAGAGTATTAATATTATCATCATGTACATGAGTTTAAGTTGCAAACGTATATTTGCAGGGGCAGGACGTCCAAACTTCAGGAGACCGTGTCTATGCGTTTTTCTGGTGAACAAGATTATTCACATTGCATTGTCATTATTTATATGTTTAGGACCTTTCGGAAGTTTCCGTTCATAGCTTTCTGCAAAATTACCAAGTCACCTAATCAACTCAACTCGTGAACACTAGTATGTGATATGTTTGTCTGTCATGTTATGCAACCTCTATGACATCAAACAAAGCTAAGAAGACGAATTTCGGAAGCCCGATCAGGAAATGGGACAAGCCTTGTTATGCACCGGTCCCGTACGAACAATTTCGAGTACGAAATAAACTGAACCAAAACAAAGGTACATGGATTAGTTTTTATATGTTTGATGCTTCATAAATATTCTTCTTTTAAAATACTGTACATATCTTGTAGTTCCAGATATATATGTATTGCATAACAAGATATCTTCAAACGGTGATGAGCGATATCTCTGTTACTTTGATATATGCTAGTGTTTCAGCTATGATTTGAAAAGGGCATGGTGCTAGTGAAAAAAGGGCATTTCGAGCAGCGAAACGGTGAGGCGGGGCGCAGATATCTCTCACAAATTAAACATATCTCTCAGATGATGTTAAGTAGAAGAGATATCTCTTAGAGTTCATGATCAGTCTTTCTGTGATACAAAAATATATGACACCGTGAAAGAGATATTTCTAATAAAACGAAAAAAAATTGTCTTTGAAATGCGAGAGATATCTCATTTTGGAATACATAGCAAAATGGCTTGCACTATATATATCACCTATTCGGATGTGCGAAAGCGGCTATATTAAAAGTTTGTTTCATGTATTCCCGTTCCTGAGACACATAAAACAATTTAGTAAAGCTGCTATATATTTTAACTTTACCTTTGACATCTGCATCTTTCTCCATTTGCTGTACGCTTCCTAGTTCTTTACACTCGTTTACTGCACGCGCTAGGTTTGCATCCGGCTTGAACTGGTAGTTCTTAATCGCGTTCTTCTTCCTTATTCCTTCATATGTCTCTTGTAGTCGTTTAAGCTTGGCCTTTTCTTGAACATATGTGACGCACAGTTTATTCGGCTGGTCAATTTGTGATTCAAACAGTGCCATAAAACCTGTTATCTTCTTCATAAATTCTTCATTCTCCTTTTCTAGGTTGTCGAGGTTCTCGGTATCTTTTGCTTTTATTGACTCGGCTTGCTTAATAACTGAACATTTGAGCTCATTTATCTTGGAAATGATACTATCGCAAAATTTCTGCACATCGTTAATGAATTTGTCTTTTATATCTTTAGCTTGCTTCTTGTTTTTCTCAATCGAGGTTGCAACTTGTTTTGCTTCTGTCTGGCATTTCTCGGCGCCTTTTGTCAACTCTTTGAACTCTCGACTGTCCTTGAATGTTTTCGCTATGTCACGAATGTACTCGACCTTGCAGGCTTTGTGTCCAAGAACCATGCAGTCACCACAGCCGACCTGTTTATGTTCTGGACAATAGAACTTTATAGGCTCGTTCAAGTGCTGATCACATTTCTCTAAATCATCTTTCCGTGGCTTCGTTATCATTGATACGTCTGTGCCAGATAGCGTATGCCCTCTGTTCAATTTAAATTGTTTATGTGTATCAAAGCACGTTTTACACATATGTTCTTCGCACTGTGTACATAATCCTTCGGCTTGTGTAGACAAGTCTCGATCTTCACAAGGTTGACAGAGTACTTTACCTCGTCCCTTCAAGTCCCTTTTACCTGAAACTTCCATGTTTAACACACTCCGTATTTTAAGAATAGATGAATTCGCAAACCGTATGTCAATTCGTATCTATCGAGACTAATAAAACTGTATCTTCAGGTTTAGCAATTTATCACAATGTAAACAGATCACGGAAGTTATTAAACCGAAAGTACAGTGTACTCGTTAAGCTTGACTAAATTTAAAACTTGTAAACAACTAACAATTACAATCGCAATGATAATAAAGACTAACTCTTGTGTCCGACAGTTTTAAATTCCTATAACTTATACCGTAACATACCATATATATATAGTTAGTCTGGTTTAAACTGACAAAGAGAGTGTAAGGTTTCATCGATTTAAAATTTTCATGTATTAACACGTAATTTTAAAGTTAAATGTAATGTTTAAGCATATATCGACAGTCAAACCGTTATCTATTGCACTTAAACCCGAATAATAGTCTGGTTCCCGACTTTCTACTTTTTGTCAAATGTATTGCTTACGAATTAACCGAGAGTCAAACCCTTAATTTGGACTTCAACAGGCTATGGAAGGCATGCGCGCAATGCTTTTTGCTAAATGCGTACTGATATCCTACATGTTAGCCGGACGTTCCATTATCCGAACAATTTCGATCTGCGCGTAATTAACAGTTATCCTTTGATCCAGGCAACGTGTAATGAAAATACTCAGATCATGTAAACGCTTTCTGTGTCTGTGACAGAGTAGTCACCTTATCACTAAGGTGTACATTACTTATTTTGATAAACATGTATATGTACCGCACTTGCCTTAATTATGTTTTTATTTAGGCGGCCATTGTCGCGTGGGGGCTTAATATATCAATGCATATGCGCACCTACGCAAATGTTTAGCGATATCAATTTTCCGTTTCAACACTAGTTTCATTAATATGCTCTTATGGACGGGCCTTTATAAAATCTGCTTCAAATCAAATCAAAACTAGTTTCATTTAATATTTAACAGTTGGTAATGGGGGAGGCCTTGCGAACCGTAAAGAAAACACTTAAATCTTAAAAAGTAGATAGCTTTTGTTAAAAATAATTATACTGAAAACATGAAATACCGCAATTAGTACATTAAGACCTAAACCAATGCAACCATGACAACGGATCTCGGTGTTGGATTAATGCTATAAATAGTAAACAGTTGCTTTTCCGGGAATGCCACTTGTTTACTTTAGCTGTACAAAGCATAATGTGAGAAAATCAATCAGAAAGAAAAGAATCTGAGGAAATAACAGACATTTCACACAAATAAACAATTGTCCGCATAATCAAACGGACGTTGCATATTTCGGGGACGTTTCACAGGTTGCTGCTTTACTCAAATTAAACTAGAAAAATATATTTTGTGACCTCCGCAAAGTATACGTATGCGTGCAGCTGAGACCGAAGTTCATTGTGTGGAAATTTCATGCTTCTATCTGCAATATTGGCTGCATTATTAAGAAAAATGTCCCGTTTCTGTCCTATTAATTGGTAAAAAAACAGTAAATTAATGCTATTTGCTAAATGCGACATTATATACCGAGAAATTAAAGTCTTTTACCCAATATTTCCGTGTAAGCAGACTATTTATTTGTGATCATAAACCTGTGTCGGAACATCGTATTACATTATGGATCTACAAATTAGGTACTTTTGAATTGTAAATTACAAAACTCGGAATTCAACCTTAAAACAACAAATTTCTGACTTTGTCAACGCTTTAACTATCAAAAGTGTACGTACCTTTAAATCGCCTATAGTCCATTTTGTGATATGCATCACTATAGTCTGATTTATATTCAACGCGGTAGGGATTTCTTGCGTTCATGTATACAGGGTCCGTATACGGATGTATAGAACTAAAAACTTTCAGGAAATTAATTTTACAGAGGCACTGATAGATCCCCATGTAAAACATGACGACGCATATTTACGTTTTAAACACTTTTTTGTTGTTGTATTTTATGGAAATGCGTGGTTCGAAAAGGGAACGAAAAATTCCGCATTTTACCGATAGTCGGTTTGTACCTGGGTACGAATAAGTGTTATTACGGAACAACGGACCTATATTCACGTGCCCGTGCGTGAACCTAAGACATCACATAGATCTACATGTTTTGAATACGATTTTAAAAGACTATATAGACAGAAATGCAATAATCTATGGGGAAAATCATATTAATTTCTCTGGATCATGCTGTCATTTACAAAGGACAGATATTAACTAAAACCTTTAAACTTTACAATGATCCTTTCGCTACACTTACATTTGGCGGGTACATTCATACATACAATAATGATATTGTTATTATGATGATGATGATGATTATTATTATTATCTTAATTATTATTATTATTATTTGTTACTAAATACATGTACTACTAGAGTCTACTATGTTAATAAGAAAGATAAAGTGAATCTAACATGTTCATGAGTTGCGGATAAGGAAATCCCACCCGAGGGTTGAGATACGTCCAAAAACGAGGCTGTGCCGAGTTTTTTTTTGACGTATCTCAACCCGAGGGTGGGATTTCCTTATCCACAACTCAATGGACATGGTAGATTTATTTTCTCACCGTTTAAATCGCATTTTCACACAAGTAAGAAGAAATTAGTGCAAATACAGGATGGGGATGAAAAATTAAAATCAACTTTTTCTCGAATTTTACTTCAAAACGGCTATAGATGGATAGAAAATGATCTAACTAAGAAAATGAATACCAACAACCCTATGTTTATTTCAAAAATAACAATTTTACAGCCATTTTTCGATTTTTATGTCTGCTTACAATTAACGTAAAAATAGTCCGGCAACGATGTGAGATAAGTTTATCTCACATGGGTAAATGCGCAGAAATATGTATCCCATAGGTGAGAAAATAGCCTGCTATTAAAACATTTAGTTGTTGTTTAAGACAGGTTATGACTATTTAATACAGCATAGTGGAGAGTCTGGTACCACTCCTAGACCGTACATATATTTAGGTAAAAAGTCAAGGTCGACATCGGATCAACAAAACAAAGCTTAGGCTTAGGAAGTGCAATCTTGGAAGGGGTGCTCACCATGACAACTGAATGACAGTAATGTATATTTGGGTTGGAGGTCATGATGACTGTGAATAGAAGAAAAACTAGGAAATATTTGAGTAAACCGTTGGGCATTCGCGCGGTAACTTATATTCAGTAGTTGACCTTTATTTATTATTTTAGCTGACTTGGCACAAAAGCCAGGGTGAGCTTTTCTAATCGCCAGCTGCCCGGCGTCCGTCAACATTTTGCTTCAAACGACATACAGTGGCGCCTGCGTGTTGGTTCCCCGTGCACACGGTTTCATTCGCGTGCAACACGAACGGCACACGCTTCACGGTTCACGCTCGATTAACCGTGTAGCCAATCAGAACTATGAATAAAACGTGTATCGTGCAGAACCGGGTTTAACCGTGCAGCCAATCAAATAAGCACACTAACCGTGTAGCCAATCAACATCGAGATGATATAGCCGGACATTTTAGGTAGATAGATGTCTGACAACGTTTTATATATTTGACAAAGTATGCCGAACTAAATGCCTTTGTGAAATGGTAAGTGCTTCGGCAAATATATTCCTAATCTGTTACCATCTGTCTTGCAAAACAGAATAAAACCAAGTGATGACATTGCTACATTTTTATAAAAGGCTACACGGTATCTAGTCACCTGGTCACGTCGTACCGTAGTCAATTCGTACTCGATTTAGTCAACACGTACCTTGGGACAATTGCATAAAAAATTAAGTATGTGTAGAAGGAATATTTTTCAAATTTCATTTAGATTTTCAAATGATAATTCTTTTAACTAGATTTTTTTAAAATGCTGTTATTTCGTTTCTTATAAAATTTATCCAAGCGATAAGACTTTTTGCACTTGTTAGCATTCTTGTAGCCTAATTAATTTGGCGTTTCTATGTGACCCCTTTCACAGATCTGATATTATTTAACTGTCACACCTCTACGCCTAATTTTAATGTGCTCCATAATAAGAAAGTGTAGTTTCAATATTGGGTACAACTGGCGCTAGCCAAAATGACGTCTTGATCAAATTCTGAGATATTTTCTTTTTGGGCCAGAATCTCGCAGAGGAGAGATATTGCCCATACAAAAAATAACACAATAACCCGACGCACGTACAATTAGTTGGACTAGAACTGGCGTTAGCCCAACAAATTGTGCCCCAGGGCTTTTTTTTTTATACGACAGCCGCCCTTCGCATGCAATATCAGTTTGTTAGCTAAAACAACTTCAGCATACCCGGTTTATATGCTTGACAGAACGGGTACGCTGTAGCTAAAACAACTTCAGCGTACCCGGTTTATATGCTTGACAGAACGGGTACGCTGAAGCTTACTCCGTAGGGTAATCGTACCAATAATCGTGCCAGGAATCTGACACGCTCGCATTTCAGTATTTCATGAGCAGTAAGTGAAAACAATAAATAATTTTATTAATCAGACCATAATCTTTTAATTTGCCAAATTTGAATATCAAATTTTATCTATTTAACGTAAAGCTTTTCGAAAGTTTCGAACAAGTCAGAATTTTCACCAATTGTCAGCCATCTTGCCGATTTGATTATGTGTGACGTCATATCCGGAAAAACAAGTTTTTTCTTAACGTCAAAACAAAAAGTGATAAAAAATTATTAATTACAACAAATCACCCCAAAAATTGGCAAAAAACATATCAAACGGAAGAAAATAATTCAACATTTCCGAAGATATAACTTTACCCGATTACAATTAAAATTAAAGTAATTATGCAGGAAAATAGAATTTCGCTCGTCAACGAAGAACCGGAAGTTCAGATTTCAACGGAAAAAAGGAATTATAGTCTTCACGAAAAGAGGGCAATAGAGAAGAAACTGGATGCAACGGAGCGCAGTGAAGTTGAAATTACATACACCGGAGGAGGTATTAAAATTTGTTTAAATACTGGGGCGTATGAATTTCTCAGATTATCTGCAGAACAGTTTTATTCCAGTGATGATAACCAGTACTGCTATCAAATAATTCCTGTTACAGATCAGAAAGGGCATACTGTAGAAACAAAGTACAAGGTAACGTGTGGTAAGACGCATATGTACACGTTAAATATGTACCATACTCGATCCTCATGTCTGGTTAACGGGAAACATGTACAGCGGTTCATGGAGAACGATTTGCCACTTATAATCAGCAGCATTGAGAAAAGTCTCGGAGATGGAAATGCATCTATAAAAGAAGTAAATGCGAAGATTAAATTGTTGCTTACACAGTATAGAAATGAGCAGGAATTGAAAACCACGTGTGATAAAAATAAAGTTAGCCCTAAACTTTCTGTACAGCCAGTCGGAACTCTTAGCGAGGACTGCGTTCGTACGACAGATTCTGTAAACAGTGAAGTTCGGCATGAAAATACCTCCGGTAATCATGGCTCTAGCAATGACAGATATATGTCCCTTATTGAGTCGATTGCTGAAAGTGTAATAGAAATGCGAATCAGCCTTGAAAGTCATATCAAAACAACAGAAAGGAACTTCGGTCAAATTCGTGACGAGA
This sequence comes from Saxidomus purpurata, assembly GCA_022818135.1. Taxonomy (NCBI): domain Eukaryota; kingdom Metazoa; phylum Mollusca; class Bivalvia; order Venerida; family Veneridae; genus Saxidomus; species Saxidomus purpurata. Next base: position 17,676,372 of record JAFMSR010000019.1, on the reverse strand, counting down.
TACAAAGTGTGAAAAAGAAAATGCAGTGTGAAAATGAGCACAACATCAGACAAATTGATGAAATTAGCACTGAAATGAATGGTGTGAAGCAGAACGCTAGCAAGAATCATGATATTCTAATACGTAGAATACAGCAACTGACAGATCTAGTTAAAAATATGCCGAGAAATCAAACAACAGAAGAAGAAAAAAGCCGTGCTGAATCAAAACCAGCCCAAAACACACCAATTTCTGAGACACCGAAAAGAGACAGAACTCTGATAATAGGTGATTCAATAGTAAAGGGGATTCAGCAACCGGGTTTGGCCAGTAATGTTGATTTGATCAAAGCACCAGGCGCAAAAATTCAAGATTTGACGCAGAGGATTGAGAAATTAGACACACGTTACTACGACAACGTCATTATTCACGTAGGCGGAAATGACGTTAGCAGCGGTAAAAATCCCGCGACGTCGTGCTGTGAACTCCGGAACGTCACAGAGAAGCTGCAAGCCCAACATTGTAAAGTACACTTGTGTACCGTTTGTCCGCGTGGAGATGCAGATGTTTCTCAGTTTAACAACGGCGTGCGACAAATATGCCAGGAAGCAGGGGCGAGTCTTATTGATAGTCATCAAGCGTTTATCTACGGGAACGGTGATATCGCAAAGCATTACTATGTAAACGACGGCGTGCACCTTAGTACATATGGTTCCAGAACTCTAGTAGCGACGATCAACCGAAAAGTTAACATAGTCAAAGAAAAAGATACCAAGAAGCAGACGAACAACACAAATCAGTCTGATACTAGTAGAAATCAGCACCCAAGAAGACAGCAGTGGAATCATTCTTCAAGACAGAACTATAATAATTACAATTCAAGACAAAGAAGAAAGTATTCTGGATAGGAACGTCTGACGACACTCCATATATGATGGCTATAAATGTAACACATTTATATTATATCTGCAGGAATGCAACGAGGTAAATTGTACATGTATTTATCTGTTACAACAAGATCCTTGTATTGATATTACAAATAATTGCCATCTAGAAATTAATCCGAAATCACATAATATTTACACATCAAAAAATAATTTATGGAAAAAGTACGTAAGTAAAACATGCAACAAATATAACAGAGCGAATTCTATTAATATACAGATACATACTACACCATCTGTTTCCAAAGATACCAATGACTTATGTGTTAATAACGACAGTAATAATTATCTAAGCGTTGATAACGCTCTGAGTAATGGTTTATACGTTGAAATCGATAATGATAATGACCTTTGCGTTGAAAGTGATATAAGTAATACCCTATACGCTGATAGCAATACTACTTATGACCTATGCGTTGATAACGATATTAGTATTGGCCTATACGTTGATAGCGATATCAGTAATACCAAATGCGCTGATAGCAATACTAGTAATGACCTATGCGTTGATAGCATTATTTGTTTTGGCCTATGCGTTGATAGCGATATTAGTAATGCCATATGCGCTTATAGCAATATCAGTAATGACCTATGCGTTGATAATGATATTTGTAATAGCCTATGCGTTAATAGCGATATAAGTAATAACCTATGCGTTGATAGCAATACTAGTTATGACCTATGCGTTGATAGTGATATTTGTAATAACCTATGCGTTAATAGCGATATAAGTAATAACCTATGCGTTGATAGCAGTACTAGTTATGATCTATGCGTTGATAGCGATATCGGTAATGACCTATGTGTTGGTAGCGATATTAGTAATGGTATATGCGCTGATAGCAATAATAGTAATACCCTATGCGCTGATAGCAAAGTTTGTAATGACCTAACCGTTGATAGCGATATTAGTAATGGCCTATGTGTAAAGAACGATATCAGTAAGGTCCTATGCGTTCATAACGAAAACAGTAGTAAACGATGTGTCGGTAGCGACAATAGCTATGACTTATGCATCGATGCCATATGCGTTGATAGCGACGACAGAAATAGTCTATGCGATCAAAGGGAAAATAAAAATGATTTTTGCGATTTACCAGGAAGTATTGGCACCAGTGTAATTTTAAATAACTTGCAATCCATGGGTAATAGTACTGGGTTCAATTTTACAAAGAAAGGTATTCATATCGCAAACTTAAATATATGCCATGTGTTACCAAAAATGGATGAATTAAAGTATCATTTATGTCAATCATCTTCACCTAATGTATTAGGTATATGTGAAACCTTCTTACACCAAGATATTGATGACAATGCGCTACAAATTAAAAATTACACATTTGAAAGGAAAGACCGAAGAGCTAAAAAAGGAGGCGGTATTCTTGTGTATTTAAAAGATAGCATATCGTATACGAGACGTTGTGATTTGGAAATAAATGACATTGAATCTGTTTGGATTGAAATAAATAATCCTCATAGCAAATCTTTTTTACTGAACTTTATTTATCGCCCACCTAACTCAAACCAGTCATGGATAGATAAATACGATGCACAGCTAGAAATTACTGACTCCTTAAACACAGAATATCATATACTTGGAGACATTAATATTAATTATGTACCAAATAACGTTACTGGTAAATATAGCAATACAAAATGGACAGAAATAACCATCAAATATGGTCTGGCACAATTAATAGAATGTCCAACAAGAATATCTAAAGGTAGCTCCACTATTATAGATCATGTTTATACAAACAGTGTGAATTTTATTAGTGATTGTTATGTATCACCGCTATCACTTAGTGATCATTTTCCTATCTGTTTCACACGCTCTGCTACTAAAGGAACAATTAAAAGCAATTATTGCAAGCATAAATCCATACAGTATAGATCGTTTAAGAAATTTGATGAACAAACGTTTCAAAGAGATTTATTGTTCTCTGGACTTGAACAAATAGACATGATTTCAAATCCGAATATTGCTTTAGATATGTTTTATGAATTCCTTGACAATACACTATCCAAACACGCTCCAATAAAAGAAAAACGTATAAAACGTGAACATCAACCAAAATGGTTCACAAATGAAATAAAAACACTCATATATGATCGTGATAGATGCCACAAATATGGAAACATAATTCATTATAAAATTCTAAGAAATAAAGTTTCATCCATGATAAAAAGAAGTAAGAAAGATTTCTTTAACGATGCAGTTAGAGATAACAAAAATCAGACTTATCTCTGGAGAAACTTAAGGGATATATCAAACTTGAATCAAACCAATAATGTTACATTGCCCAAAAGACTTACAAAAAATAATACATTTGTTGAAGGTCCTTTAAGTATTATAAATGAATTAAACAAACATTTTGTAAACATATCAAATATTATAGAAAGAACAAGGTTCTCAAACGAAAATTATTTGTCTTTGAAAGACATGCTTGACAAAAAGCTGGGTACAGATATGTTTGAGATAAAATATATAACGTTATATCAAGTTCGTAAAATTATTGATAAATTAGAAGTGGGAAAGGCCACGGGATTGGATGGTATAGGCCCTAAAGTTTTAAAACAATGTGGTGATATTATTACTCCTCATATTACATCTATAATTAATAATAGTATTGCACAAGGAATTTTTCCTGACAAACTTAAGGAAGCAAGAGTTATACCAATTTTTAAAGCTGGTAACAAAGACGATCCAAACAACTACCGTCCAATTTCTATTCTTCCAACTATATCAAAAATTTTTGAGCGACATATTGCAACACAAGTACAGTCATACTTTGAAAAAACTGACATTATACATAAAACGCAGTCCGGATTTAGGAAACACCACTCTTGTAATACTGCCCTAATAAGATTAATAGATGCATGGTTAAAGGATATTGATAGTGGTAAATTGGTGGGAACAATATTTTTAGATTTAAGAAAGGCTTTTGATCTTGTAGATCACGAAATACTTCTCCACAAATTAAAATTACACCATTTTTCAAGTTGTACATTAAAATTGTTTAAATCATATCTTGAAAACAGGACACAAATTGTAAAAGTTGGAAATTTACAATCTGAGATACTCCCCATCACATCTGGGGTGCCCCAGGGGTCCATATTAGGGCCATTGCTTTTTATTATTTACATAAATGATATCACGTTTATGTATCCCGATCTAAACATGGATTTATATGCAGATGACTCAACCTTATATGAATCGGGGAATCATATATCAACAATTCAAAATAAACTCCAGGATAGTCTTGACTATGTAAATAAATGGTGTAAATTAAATAATATGGCATTGCATCCAACAAAAACTAAATGCATGATAATTGGGTCCGCTTATAAATTAAAATCTACTCAAAATCTTCAACTATTTATTAATGACATACGTCTAGAAAACGTTACTTGTCATAAGTTACTTGGAGTATATGTTGACAATAAACTAACCTGGCACAATCAAATTGACAATGTCTGTAAAAAACTGAATAACAAAATTGCCCTGTTAAAGAACATAATATATTACCTCACATCTGAAATGAAAGTTATGTTTTTTAACGCATATATATTGCCCATATTTGACTACTGTTGTACGGTCTGGGGCAAAGGAACAAGAAGTTATGTGAATAAGATAAATATATTACAGAAACGAGTTGCAAAAATAATACTTAATAAACCGATGCGAACACCATCGGCAGAGCTATTCCATGAATTAAAATGGCTGAGTTTTTCAGACCGATGCAAATACCACTGTGCTGTCCTGATATATAAAATTATGAATAACAATGCCCCATCATATTTGGCAGATATTGTAACGTTTTCTGACAATAAAACATACCAGTTAAGATCAGTATCAAACAAGGATCTTGTCTTACAGATAACACCTCGTACTAAATACATGGAAACATCATTCATAAATTATAGCAAAAATATATGGAATGACATTCCTTTAAATATACGTAGTTCGAAAACACTTAAAACGTTCAAAGGAAATTATAAGCATTATTTATTGAGTGAATGATAAGTTAATCTACATTTTCTTTAACATATTTATAATTGTGTTTAATTTATATTCATGTCCTTTGAGTGTCTGTCAGTGAATGTTTATGTATGAATGCATTTATTAACAGAATGTTTGTCTTATATATAAATGTGTCTTAACTTTGCCAGGTGATTTATTTTATGTATAATGCTTTTTCTTTCGTTTCTTTACTTTGAAGGCCATATTGAAAATTAGAATATATGTTTTCATATGTCTAAATGTGTAACCTTCGGTAAATAAAGCTATTATTATTATTATTATTATTATTTTGACAATTATCACGTGACCATTCCCAAGAACCTTTGGAAAGGGATCTCTGTGGGAAATCGCCGAAGGTTCCGATTGAGGTCACGGGGACAGTTTATTTATTTACATGACCACGTGCGTTTTGGCGCGAACGCTGTCAAGGTCTGTTCCGCGTCGAAAATAAAGTAAATTTCTTTTGAAATGAAAAAACATAGTGGTAAATGCTATTGTTTATTTACACTCGTTCTTTATATCATCTAAACACTAAACAAAAGGAAAATATCAAGCGTTCTGAACTACATGAAAAATAAGTGCGATTGCATCATACGAGATCTCGCGAGAGCAGGCATTTGGAAAGTCCGTTGTAAATGTAAACACAATGATGTAGGTTTGAAAAATCGATGTTTTTGTAGTCAACTTTGGTTGTAGAACACCGTAATCGGTTTGAAAAGATGAATTTATAAATATATGACCCAAACATGATCATATTTCCCTACTTAACGTACATTAGATGAAAATTTGCATGATCTGTTATTCTGGTAAGGATTCGTAGTAGGGCTGATCCAAAACTCTAAAGCCGCAGCTGACGAAAAACAAAATATTAAAATAGCGGCATTTAGAGTTTTGGAAGCCAGAACTAGGTACGCTGAAGCTTACTCCGTAGGGAAATCGTACCAATAATCGTGCCAGGAATCTGACACGCTCGCATTTCAGTATTTCATGAGCAATAAGTGAAGACAGTAAATAATTTTATTAATCAGAGCATAATCTTTTAATTTGCCAAATTTGAAAGTTTCGAACAGGTCAGAATTTTCACAAATTGGCCGCCATCTTGCCGATTTGACAATTATCACGTGACCATTCCTAAGAACCTTTGGAAAGGGATCTCTGCGGGAAATTGCCGAAGGTTCCGATTGAGGTCACGGGGACAGTTTTATTTATTTACATGACCACGTGGATTTTATTGGGTTTATAAGTTCCCAACAGAATTTCATTTGGGATGTGTTCCCCAATTGGCACTTCAAAGTGAGACGTAGACGGCAGACAACTGTAAAATGTCAACCTGTAAAATCGGTCTGCCTTCGAAGCGGAAAAAGTGAGACTAGCATTCTCAGTGTGCATAACCCACATGACTTGAGACGTCATTTTTAGCTACTGCGCCAAGTAAAAAAGCTCCCGACTCGGAGTTTCAAAAGGCTGTAAGTATTTCATTTTTAGGTCTATTACTTTAAAATATAGCTTATTCTACGCGGAAAACAGTCTTCTTTCCATAGATTATAATCTATCCTTCACGAGTTTAGTCGTTTGGTCCCCAAAATGAGGCAAATGGTCAAATTTGAGAAATTTTGGGAGCTAATGTGACAAGTGTTCACACATTTTTGTAACCTAGCCCATAAATATGTACATAAACAATGTTTCTATCAGTGAACGAGAGTTCACAAGGATGATTAGCATCTGAAAAATGATTGAAAAAATGACTTAAATGCAAAAAAAGCTAAATATTTGTTCTTTTGAAAATGGGCTACGGTGCAAGCAAATCTAGTAAGGGCTAATGCGACAAGTCACTTTTAGAGTACGGTGCAAAAAATTAAACAATTTCTGTTGAAAAACGACAGAACTTTGAAAGAAAAGTATATATATCAGAATTTAAGATAACTGCGGACCTTAGGACCAGAATTAAAAAAGTAGATGGAAAAGTACGAAATTCGGCCCATGTAAAGATCTACATCTATATTAAGAAGCGTTGTTCTTAATGTTAAAGTTTCGGGGAATTTCGAATAAATATCAAGTGGTAGAGTCTTTTTTTAATTAATTCCAAGTAAGACACTCTGCAAATTATGACAATTTTTTATTTCATTTAAATAACTGTTCACTTAGAATAACACATAGATTTATACAAAGTCCATATATTTTTAAGAGTCACAAAGAATTTAAAAATGTCCACTTTTTCACCAAGTACACAAAGTTTTAAAACACAGAGTAAGTAAGGTAATTTAAATATTTCTGAATATTAATTAATTAATTCATGTTGAACCTATACAATTCTGAGGTTTATATACCAATATTTCTGTGATATTTTATCTGTCACTTATGAAATTATTAACTCATTTAACAATAAAAATTTAACAACAAATCAAACAAAATAAAAGATTTAACTTCAAAGTGATTGCATGGCAGCCTGGATAAGCCTTGAGCTAGTAAAGTCATTGTTTGAGAATGGTGGCCAATCAGTGGTGTAAATACAAAGGTTTCACAATTAATACCTGAACAATTAAACTATTTCCTTGAGCAGAAATGGTATTATGGCTTTGAGTTACTTAACAACATCTTAAAAGATTTGACACTTAGCAAAAATTACAAGTTTGAATAAATTAATTTTCTTTAAATATTGATTTAAATTGCATAAAACAAATCCTAAATAACTACATAGAAAATCTACTGTAAATTCTGAGCATTTTGATACCAGAATCAACATATTTTTTAAACAATAACCAAAATTTTATTTTTAACAATTTGTCTCCGAAATTCACATCATAATAGTTCCTCCCTTGTCTGTTTGCTTTGGACCCCAAAGTAAAAAGAATTTTAAAGATTTTTTCTAAAATCACGTTTAATCACAGTTTGGTTTATAGTGGTCTGTCTGAAATAAATAAAGTCCTTGTTGTGGATGCTGGCTTCTCACTGATTGAAATAAACCATCGAGAAGTTGTTTTGTTTTGAGTCCAACATTAATCTTGGGAATATCCAATGGGTTTCTGCACATGAAGGTAAAGTGATTTTCTTTGCCACATCTTCCACATTGGTTACCTTGAGCAGCACAGTCCTTTAGTGTATGGAAGTTCTTAGTGCCACATCTGTTACACTCGAACTTCCTTCCAGTGCGCTGTTTGTTCAGTGCTGTAGCACTGCAAACATGCTGTAGGAGCTGTTGTTTTTCTTCTTGGATGGTGTTGTTCTCCATTTCTGAATTGAACCAAAACGTATCAAATTCCATCACAAATTTGAAGAGATCTTGAACAGTCTTTTTTAGCGACTCATTTGCTTGACTGACTTCACTTAATGCAGAAATGTTAACACAGTTTTCATTCACTTTGGATGAAATTTCATTCCTTAGCTCACTTTCAGTTTCTTGAAGTGATGCTATAAGAACCTGTTGATTGTTACACTTCTGCTTGTAACGGTTAAGCTCTTCATTTTGCAAAGTTTGCATTGGAACTGAGTCGAATAGTTCATAGTTGGAAATTGCAGAAAATGGCATGGCTGCACATACCATTTCTGTATCACACACTGGTTCCAGGCTGGATGACTTTGTTGTGGTATCCTGTTTGAGTGATCCACATTTAGAATTTTGTTGTTCCCTGTTCTTCCGGCATAATGTTGATTGGCTTATATGTCCATATTGACGACAGGCGTAGCAGATGCGTGTTACTGCCTTGCACATGTGAACCCCAGAGTGGATCTCACAACAGCGCAGACACTGATGTGATGCAGGCTGTATCCAGCATTGACGTTTGAAGAATGGTGTCATCCTGATGAAAGGTCTTACTTGGAAATGGTTCATAATGCTTGGCAATGTAGTTTTGAGGTTCCGGAATCTTAGCCGCAGTTCTTCACCAATTTATTAAGAAGCGTTGTTCTTAATGTTAAAGTTTCGGGGAATTTCGAATAAATATCAAGTGGTAGAGTCTTTTTCGATAAAGTTCCAAGTAAGACACTCTGCAAATTATGACAATTTTTTATTTCATTTAAATAACAGTTCACTTAGAAAATCACATAGATTTACACAAAGTCCATATATTTTTAAGAGTCACAAAGAATTAGAAAATGTCCAGTTTTTCACTAAGTACACAAAGTTTTAAAACACAGAGTAAGTAAGCTAATTTAAGTATTTCCGAATATTGATTAATTAATTAATTCATGTTGAACCTATACAATTCTGAGGTTTATATACCAATATTTCTGTGATATTTTATCTGTCACTTATGAAATTATTAACTCATTTAACAATAAAAATTTAACAACAAATCAAACAAAATAAAAGATTTAACTTCAAAGTGATTGCATGGCAGCCTGGATAAGCCTTGAGCTAGTAAAGTCATTGTTTGAGAATGGTGGCCAATCAGTGGTGTAAATACAAAGGTTTCACAATTAATACCTGAACAATTAAACTATTTCCTTGAGCAGAAATGGTATTATGGCTTTGAGTTACTTAACAACATCTTAAAAGATTTGACACTTAGCAAAAATTACAAGTTTGAATAAATTAATTTTCTTTAAATATTGATTTAAATTGCATAAAACAAATCCTAAATAACTACATAGAAAATCTACTGTAAATTCTGAGCATTTTGATACCAAAATCAACATATTTTTTAAACAATAACCAAATTTTATTTTTAACAATTTGTCTCCGAAATTCACATCATAATATCTATATTTTCAAGAATTAAATTCTGTTTTTCTATTTAGCTTTAACATTCATATGGGGGCACCCGTTTTTCTAACGAAAATTGATCGTTTTTCTATCATAATTTCAATAATATTTTGGCGATTTCAATTTTATCATTATTTTGACAACAACCTTTATTTGATAGAAGCAATTTTAATGTGTCTCATGCATTACAAAACCAATATTTCTGCGAAAACAAATAGTCCAAAACCAAAAACGTAGTGAATTTGTTTGACATATAGCGCATTATCCGCGAGGTCAAAGTTTTTTTTATAGATTTATATTATGTGCATCAGGTTGTGCTCTTAAAAATAATCGAATAAAAAAGGCACGTGTTCACGTTGGCTTTTTCCAAAAAATACCTTTTAAAATTATGATCAAATGCTAAAAACGCGCCATTGACAACGACGTTATGCGTCGCTATTACAATGTGTTATGACAAACACTGAAATAATTAATGCGTTTTTTTTTATTATTTATGCAGAACATTTTGTGGGACATATATGCGTTTAAACTCTTTCAACTGTATTTTTAAAGTAAATATATCTATCTATCTATCTTGTTATACTGCCTCACACCTCTCACGAGTATTATGGGCAGGGTGCACGCCGGGTGTTAATAAAAGATAAAACTACTGCAAGATATCTCTCACAGTCAAGAGAAACAAGACGGTTAATACTGTTAAAAATAGTAAAAGAGTAAAAGTAATCATTCTTCATAATGAAATTTGTACAAACGGCGTTTTTAGCAGTTTATATAACTAATCCCGATTTGAAACTCTTCCTCTTCAGTGTGACGAACGAAGGAAGGTTCTCCGGGTCCAAAAACGCACTTCAACACTTAAGACCGTTGGACAAAAAATTATGATATGTAGCGTATTTGAAAGTGTCTCGGGTCTTCGTCCGCACCCAAAGCCCCGAATCTGGAGACTAAGCTATATATCTGCCACTTCGAGCCCTGGACATATTTTTGTATTTTCTATATATTACTTTCTTTAAAAAGTCATCTTTGACAAGATAACGCACCACTTTAAGAAGATAGATGACTGTTTGACATAATAACACGTCACTAAGACAAGATAACACATGTGCAATACTTTAAGAAGAAAGCATGACTGTTTGACATAATAACATTGCACGTTGACAAGAACATAACACTTAAGAAGATGTAACGGTTCATTAACAAGACATAACTACCATTTGAGAAGATAGAAAACCACTTAAACAAGACAAGACACTCTGTTAACAAGACAAGTTGTAATGTATCAAAATAAGACAGCTGTGGCGTTCCATACTTCTGTAATATAAATCGCTATCCACCCATTAATTGTACAACAACTTTACTGTATATTTTGATTTTACCGATGATGACTGGAATGTATAGCTTACACGTTCAGGTTAAGTAGATATTCAGTTTTATTTATGCGTTTGAAGTAATTAAATTTGAAATTTATTTTAAATTCAATATTACGTTAAAACCAAAATAACATAGATAGGTGTGATGCATTAGTTACGGATGGATAGCAGAGATGTAAATGTGCAGATGGGTGCATTTTTTTCCATGCATATCCGGGATGATATTGATAACCATTTCGTCTTCAATGTGGCAAATGTTTCCTTATGCAAATACAAGTGACTGTATCAATAACATATCCTTGTACGCCCGTTTGAATTTTACCTGTTTTCACAAAAAGATTAGATCATTTTAGTCAAATAGTTCTGACATGAACAAGCCTTGAAATCAGTGTTTATACATCCATGACTGTTCAAAACGGTTCAAGCCTTGCTACCAAATATGATTATGTGAGAAATTTAACACACTAGCGGATCCAGTGATAAGTAAGTTTCAGAGTCTTCCGCATCTTATCGTGTGTTAGTTTATTTCATTTATCCACTCTTACATAAAACATATATCCAGAATAGCATACGATATATGCCAAAACAAGTATATGCCACAGGCCGTAAAGATCTAAATTAAAATTGCATTTTGCATCGGACCGTAACAATTGATTTTGAAAGCAATAAGTGCATACGTTTTCTATGATCTGAGACCGGTGAAATAGTGTAAAGTATTTGAGATTTTTGTTTTCATTTGTTTCTAATTTCGTGTAAATATACATGCAAATGAACATGAAAAGTAAACACAAAAACGCATGCGTATAAAAGACAAACTTTTTGATAGCAGTTAACGTAGTCTCTCCTCTTTCTAAAGTGACTTGTCGCATTAGCACTTACTAAATTTGCTTGCACCGTAGCCCATTTTCAAAAGAACAAATATTTAGCTTTTTTTGCATTTAAGTCATTTTTTAAATCATTTTTCAGATGCTAATTATCCTCGTTAACTCTCGTTGACTAATAGAAACATTGTTTATGTACATAGTAATGGGCTAGGTTACAAAATGTGTGAACACTTGTCACATTAGCTCCCAAGATTTCTCAAATTTGACCATTTGCCTCATTTTGGGGACCAAACGACTAAACTCGTGAAGGATAGATTATAATCTATGGAAAGAAGACTGTTTTCCGCTTAGAATAAGCTATATTTCAAAATAACAGACCTAAAAATGAAATACTTGCAGCCTTTTGAAACTCCGAGTCGGGAGCTTTTTTACTTGGCGCAGTAGCTAAAAATGACGTCGCAAGTCACGTGGGTTATGCACACTGATTCTTGTACCTCATTGATAAATACAGTGAAAGCCTGTGAAGCAGCAAATAATGCTTACTTGATATTTATTCTCAGATTAACCAATCTGGTTATTAGGTCGCTTTCATTTCTCCATTCAGTAAAAGGTGGAAACTCTGTCTTTACCGTTGACTCATATCAGGGTCCGTATATTGCAATATAATAGAGATCGTCTTCTTTCATTTCTAATCTTGGTTATTGTATTATTCAAAGTTATAGAGACCAGCGAAGAAAGCCGAGGGAATCACCTTTCCCGAATGTAAATTAATTATCAGTACCGGGATGTGCGATTCAGAAAATACAAGCAATTAATCTATTTCATTGCAACTGTGCTTTTATTCATTGGAGACCGTAAACATGTCTGTCTTTCTTACTTGTATCATGGCTACTGCATATTTGTATAGGAAAAACACTGAACTGTATTACTGATAATTTGAAATTTGTGTGGATGCGGAGCTTAGACTGTGCTCTATCTGTAATAGAGGACCTGATCTTTCTGAAAAAGAGAACACTTTTCAGGTTTTTTTTATCGCCTAGATTTTTGTTTTACAATTTGGAAAAGTTACAATCGGCTGGTTAGTAATAAGATAAAAAACAAATACACTTAATTGCTCCGGTATGTATTAGATAGAGTACTGTTTGCGAGAATAATTATGTTATTTCGAGGGGCGTAGCCCCCGAGAAATGACGTAATTATTTGAGCAAACAGTCACTCTATCTGATTTGTATTATGGCACGTTGATAATGGCACGTACACCCTCATGTACATTTTGATTGACAGCTCACAGGCCCCGAAACATCGTGTGACGTAACAAAGTGGGTGGGATCACGTTAATATTGTTTGGTCACTCTGATCTTTGTCAGTTCCCTTAAAAAAAGAACGCTAAGAAGGATAGATGAACACTGCATTATGGATATTTTAGAATTGCAGGATTATGTTTTGTTACAGATGGCTAATGAACTTGAATTCAGTCAATTAGAAGAATTAGACGAGATCATTCTTTCACAAGTTCCTTTAGATGCTGCGACATCATGCTTTCACAAATGAAAACTGCATGATATAAACTGCTCAGGAGACTCGTGTTTCGAGTTCGTGTATATGTATGTCCACCATTCCATTCCTCTTAAACATTTAAGTTTAAGTCAATTTTACAGAGCTACATCTTTCTTCTTTGGCAATTGTTGCTTGTTTTTATTTTTGAAAAAAAAATCTGAAAAGTGTTCTCTATTGCAGATAGATCATGTGCTCTATTGTAGATAGAGCACGGTCTAAGCTCCGCCCCCATACACAATGCAAATTATCACAAATACAGTACAGTGTTTTCCTATACAAATATGCAGTAGCCATGATACAAATAATTTTGTAGGCTACAGAACACTTTTAACAGCAAACAAGTACATGTATTGATTTTGTTTCGGTAAAAAAGATTGAGGTCGCTACCACACAATTTTGTTATGTCACATGATTTTACGTCACACAATTTATTGTGCGGCATGAGAACTGTCAATCAATGTGCCATGATACAAATCAGATAGAGTAACAGTTACTGTTGGCTCTAATAATAACGTCATTTTTCAGAGGTGTCACCTTCTCGAAATAACATGATTATTCTCGCCAACAGTACTCTACCCAATACTTAAAACAGCAGGGATTTTCATCAGGAAATTGGGAAGAGGCCATGGCCTTGCAATTGAGAAATTTAGGTAATGCATAACACGCAGTACTGTGCACTGTTACGTTATAGTGCGACTAAAAATCGATACCACACAAATGCTTCCTCCAGAAATGCTGAAATCATGTGAACAAACTTCGGGAAAACTTAACTTGCATTTTGGGAAGTTGCTCTGCCATCTGAGTTGGGAAAGAATACTATATTTTTGGATTGGGAAGTGGCCGAATATTGCATATCTGTTCTGTATAGAACTACTTTCCTAACAGGTTTTGATAACAACTAGTCAGACCGGAGACATTAAAAGACAACTAGACAGGCCGAATGATTTAAAGTCTTTTATCCGATATTGATTTTGTGATCATAAACTATCAGAACATTGTAAAAAATTTGTAATACACTATGGAACGACTAGGTACTCTTGAATTTTTAATTACAAAACTGGGAATTCAACGTATAAAACAAAGACTTTTTGGTAACTTGCCAACGCCCCTATATAGATCATCAAAAGTGTGCGGCCTGACTAGTTCATTTAGTGTCTTTGAAGATGTTCCGCACTGTAGCGCCTGAAACACTAGTCTAAAATGTGTCTTTACGCGTTTAAGTATAAAACTGAAACTTATCAGCAAATTAACTTTACAGAGGCACTTGTACATATCTTTTTGAAATATAATAACATATTTTTATGCTTTAAACATGTTGTAATTGTTGTATTGTATGTAGATTTTATGCGTGGTTAGAAAATGGTACGAAAATGTCTGCATTTTGCCGAAGTCGGTTCGTACCTGGGTACGAATAACTAAGAAATCACATAGATCATACATTATGGCATAGATCTGTGGCCGAGTGGTTAAGGTCACTGACTGATGATCACTTGTCCCTCACCGCTGTAGGTTCGTGCCCTACTTTGGTCGAGTTCTTTTGTGTCTGGAAACTATCTAGGTTCTACCCAGGAGCCCGCTAGTGACTGAAATAATGCACGAATTGGCACTTAGGGTCTTCCTCCTCCATGAAAGCTGGAAGTTGCCATCATGACCTTAAGTTAGCTGTTGATTGTGACGTTAAATCCAAATCAGTCGATTGGCACAATACAATCAACCCTATGGGTATATTCCATAACTTTTGAATTAAATTAAAAGTTGTTCAAACTATGAACTTTCAGTTCAGTTTTGTCAAATTCCACTTCTCAGTAACCATTCACAGCTATGATACTTCATAAGGTAGTTGAGCACAGTGACTGAATGCAAAAGGTAAGCACCTGGGTTCATATCTCAAAAGTAAAGTTTACACAAATGGTTAAAGGTCAAAATTTGCAGACAGTTGTGTCTCCAGTTTATAACTTTACACGTGTACGTAAGGGTTGTTCTGATATTTACACATGTATGTGTACAGTCTGTGTTGTCCTGATATTTACACATACACATAAGATCATAAGCTTTCCAATGATGTATTTATTGTGACAATATCAGCAGCAACCATATCAGACGGACATTTTACAAATAGCTCATTTTCTATAGATTATAAGCGTATAACATTCAGTTTACTCGAAATTCAAGGGAGATATCTATCGAGATCATTTGATACACTTCGGATATTTGCGTTGTACAGTCTCAAAACTGTAAACCCATGTATTCTTCACAATTGAAGCCCTGACTTTTAACTGATCAATTTATTATTTTAGTCAATATAACTATCATATCATAATTTATTTATCAGACAGGTGTAACTTGTTTCAGTTATTTTTGAAAATAACTTCAGTAAGTGATATTTGAAAAACTTCCCTTCCCTGAAAGAATTAACTCCCTTGAAAGTTGAGGTTACCAAAATAATGGGAATTTCTGAAAATAACTTATCCAGGTTACATTTCAACATTTCAGTTTTTCTGAATTTCTTCATTACTAGCATATTACCTCTGCAAATACATTTAGATAAGAGAGAGAAATAATATAGCTGACAGTAATGTATTTTCAATCAGACATATAAATGAATTTATTGCCAAAATTGTCGTAAAGAAGACCTGAAGAATGTCCTACTTCAAAGCCCTTGTGCAAGAAGGTTTTGTTGTGGTGTAACAGATTTATTTGATTATCTTAATATTTCAATGATCGAAGAAATAGAAACAAATTGTATAACTGTCCAGAAAATTCATATTCTTGTGGAAAAATTATGTTAAATCTTTGTACTATTTGAACCAAAAATCTTGAATGAGTTATTATGACTGAAAAATAACTTACAGAAGTTATTTTAGTGAGTGAATCATGAGTAAAAGATAAATATAACTTGTAGTTCAAGTTATTCAAAATAACTTAAACAAGTTACGGCTGTTTATAATTGCACTATGTTTAACAATTTACCTTTGCTCTACCAAGATAATTCAAATCATGACCCTGCTTCAAAACTGACCGTGACCAGGGACTAAATTTATTTTACCTAGCTGATTTCTATAGGAAATATTTTAAAATTTTCTAGTCTAAAATTAACAAGGCCTAGAGTTTAGATATATAAACATGTATAGCACTGCCTAGTTGATGGCTCCTGTTTCAAAATTGACCATGATTTTACATCAGCTTAATATACTGGGAGGGTAAAATCTTCATGGCCTTGTGGACCTTTACCAAGATTGTGAAGATGACGAAACCCAGATCCAAATTGATTGGGGTCACTTTACTTTACATAGGTTTTTATATGAATTCTTTAATGATTGTCTTCAGTGGACCGTAGTGATAGCCAGTCAAACAGTATAGGGCCATATCATTACTATTGAAAACAAAAACATGCACAATGATTTCATGCAAATCTATGAGATTAGTTGACAAAAATATTATTTTTTTAAAGGGATAACAAGAACTGAATAGCCGAGAGTGCAGATCATGATCAATTAAGCAAGGTGATCAGTCGCAAATGCAGGATCAATTGTTGCTCAGCAGAGCAAGGGTTAATTTACAATTTTGCTAAAGAATGAAAATATCACTAACATTTGTAGCTCCACTGGACAAAGTCCAGCAGAGGGTGGTTTGTCCGTTTGTCTGTCTGTAAACTTTACCTCAATATTCTACAGGTCACAAACTGAAACATTAATCAATCCATATATAATTACTATCTAAAGTTTTTCACATCCCATTTTCTAAAATCAGTCAACCAGTCTACTGTCAAAGACATAATCAGGTTTAGAAAAATACTTTCTCAGCAAGACTTAGTATAAATAATTGTAAATTTCATTTTTTGTAACATTTAGATGTCATGAATACAATTTAACAACACTAGGTCTGATAAGACCCTGCATAATTACTGGTATGTGTCTAAATAAATACATTTTTTTTTCATGCGACAACTTTTTTGCTATCCGAAGGATTTTTAACATTCAAAAAGTTATGGCATGCTCTTGATACTCATATTTTTACATCCAAATAGCTCTTTTGAAAGGAATACCGTTTTTAATGACACTTGATTTTTCATAACGGCTTGTTGCTGCTATAATCATTTATGAAAACAGTGCAAGTTACTCGCTCGCGAATTTTTCATTTTTAATCTTAACAAAGATTGTAAATAATGCATAAAAGGTATATTTTATTAGCTTTCTAATGATATAAAACATTTTAAAATATCTTTTGTTTTAAAAAAGTTACGGTCATTAAAAAAACATCCCTAATGATTTAAAAACATGGACTACCGACCACTGCCCACCGCATCTATCTCTTATCAGTAGAAATTATTGCGCAATACCGGGTTTTGTTTGCAAACACGATCACTCCTATAAAGCGCTTTATTTAGGATTTACTTAAATATTTCACAATTGATTATACAGCAAGTTTTCATAACAATTCAAATTAATGTATTTATATTATACCAAACAGACTATTTGCAAAACTAATTCTTATTTAGATAATTGTGTGACAGTTGAGGAAGGTTGTTGGGAATGATGTATTTGTTACCAAAATATAACACAAAATGCAGATTTTTATCATTACCAATCAGTTAAACTCTTAAAAAAGATTTCATTTCTTTGAAAATTACTTTCTATAACATAAATGTTACAGTTCTTGGTTAATGATTAGTTAAGAGTATGTATCTCTACAAAAGTCTAAAATGAAAAAAAAAGTTAATTATAAGAAGTGCACAGGTATACCTTTTTATCAGGCTGTAGCAATTTTGTTAGCTTACATCACTCAAAACTGTAGGTTAATGTTTCAGTTGAATGCATATACTGCAATAAATGAATACCATTAACATGATTAAGTTATTGTCTATCAAGTACTAGTATTTACCTACATGACCTTTAAAAATTTCAGTTTTAAAAGCTATGCATGGCATGGATTTATAAAGACTATTGGGCTTCATGTTAAAATTTTTTAAGTATTAGTTTAATTATTAATACTTACCTTAATTTTTTGGCAAATTTATTTGAAGTTCAGTTACCAACTTTTATAAATTTATTGTACATGTTGTAACAGTAGCTGAGACAAAAGTTAGTCCATCACTGATGTCTTAGGACCCATGTGGTCACATTACATAATATTATGCAATGTTTTCATAAGCTACATTTTTAACAGGACAGTATTGCCCTTGGCAATATACTAGGGTCATAAAACACTACACTGATTGGCTTGGGTCACTAAGTTTGTATATGTGCACATCATAATTATGAGATATTATTATTGAATGGTTTCTGATATACTGATCTTTTATATCCAAGATTGTATTGCTGTCATCAAAAGTTATATCAATGACTTAGATACTGACACATACAAAATCATTAAAATGTTGATGTTCAATTTGGCTTTAGAACAAAATTAAGAAAAAAGTACTTTTAAAATCCTTACTGTATGACTGATTCAATCTTTTCCATTTGATTTTCTCTGTAAGAAATGAGTTAAAAACTTAACAATTAAGACAATTAGGGATTACATTATTCTTGAAAAGTTCACTTGTCGTTAGGGGTGTAACTGTTTATATTAGTAGTTATCAAAATCATTATCTAATTGAGTTAATTATCATGACTGAAATAGGATAAAGCCTATAATATAGACAGTGTAGAGAGAAAATGTCAAACCCTCATTGATTTAGGTAGACTGGGATACAAGTTTATTTTTTACTCTTTAGCCTACTCAAAGCTTTGTTGAATGTGTTCCATGAAAGTGATTATAAATATGTATGAAATGATTAATATTTTTTTCATTTTTGTTTTCAGACCATAGATATGTGTCACAAGCTTGGCATTCCTGTGTCACAGACGGCAATGTACAACAAAAAGGAATAAGCTGCTGCCTTCCATGATAAAGAAAACACCTAAATAAGGTCACTTTTGATTTATCAAATTTCAAACAAATTAAAGAATTCTTACTGTTTTGTAATTTGATTGCCATTTCAATTGTGAAACAACTGCATACTTCTAAGTAATTTTAGTGAAAAGAATTAACAATTTTCCATAAGATTTTTGTGCCAACTAATTAAATCACACTTAAAGATGTATTAGGGCCTTCAGATTGCTCAAGATTTTGAAAATACATGTAGTTATATATTATACGGTATGTTAACAAATACATGTATGAACAATTACTTTCATCAAGTAATTCTTTTTTCTACAGATCACACCATTGCTGATGTATTGACTGGATATATTTTTTAGAAAACGTAATGGAGCCTTTCGTGATTAACTTCCAGCAAAGATTGCATCCTTTGATAGGTACAGATAAACAGAAGGCAAATTGATTAAAAGAGAAATGACATGTATGTGAAAATTACATGCCATTGTAATACTGTAAAGTCAGTCGTGTTTGAGCAACTAAAACATTTTTAGTCACATGATGTGCTCGAGTGTATGAAAATAAGTAGTCAATATATTATGACTTTTTGTGTTGAAAGAAAATAAACAGTAAAATGGTGTAAAAGATATATTGTTGGAGGTCATGAACGGATAGTCACACTAGAGAATGATTGTGAAAGGCCACCTAAATAACAACAGATGAATTCAGCTGCACATTATGATTATCTTAGAGCACAAAGATGGGAAAAACATGAGAAATTACCTTGATCAAAGTGATCAAAGAAATTGGGTTGAATGAATGGAAACACAGGAAAGCAAAGAGGCTGATATTAATATGTGCCATACTGCAAACTGTGGTGGTGAAATCCATATGAAACTTCTGTCAGTGTGCATTGTTAAGGATGTATCCTGAACAGTGTTTTTTTTATGTCAGTGTTAGAGGTGTTATGATTCATCGCGGTTCATGATACACTGCGGTTTCTTTTACCTTTGCAGTTCACGGCAAGCTGTTACCAAAATTTTGTCTGTACAGTACGGCACAGTATTAATTTTACTGTTGGTTTTCAGTGTAAAAGGAAGTAAACCCTCTGAAGAGCTCAAATATTTTTTTTTGTTATCAACCAGTGGTGTAAGTTGTAACTTGTTTAAGTTATTTTGAAAATAACTACAGTAAGTGATAATTGAAACATTTTGTCAATAAAATTGCTTCCCTTTGCTGAAAGAAATAACTCCCTTGAAAGTTGAGGTGACCAAAATAATGGGTCATTGGGACTTTCTGATAACAACTTGTACAGGTAACAATTCAACATTTCAGTTTTTCCTGAATTTCTTCATTACAAGCAGATTACCTCAGTCTTATAATAATGCAAATGCCTTTAGATAAGAGAGAGAAATGCAAGTTCTTTCTTTATAGCTGACAGTAATGACCAGTTTGACACAATGGATTTATTGGCAAACTTGTCTTAGAGATGACCCGAAGAATGTCCTACTTCAGAAGGTTTTGTCGTGGCAGAAGTTATTTTAGTGAGTGATGAGTAAAAGATAAATATAACTGGTAGAAGTTATTTTCAAAACAACTAAAACAAGTTACAACCCTGACTGGTTATGGTGATTTTCAGACAGGTGCTTCCCAACCTATTTTTATATAAAAGGAAATTGACAATTCACTTTTTTGTAAATTACAAGTTTAGAACAGTAAATTGTGTTCAGTATCAATATTACTTATATGAATTAAATACATTAAATTATATTACATAAATATAACAACTGTTATTTTCATTGACTATATTCAGTTGTAAGCACTAATTATACCCCTGAAACAAAGTTTAGGGGGATATACAGGAGTCACCCGGTGGTTGGTCGGTCGGGCGGTCTGTTGCATTTTCCTTGTCCGGAGCATAACTTGAAAACTACTAGTTGGAATTCAATACAACTTCATACAATGGTTAAGCACATTGAGAGAAAGTGCAGTGCACAATAATTATAACTCCATCTTGAAAAATTACAGAGTTATTGCCCTTCGTTACTTTTCCTTTCTGAAGCATAACTTGAAAACTACTGGTTGGAATTCAATACAACTTCATACAATGGTTAAGCACATTGAGAGAAAGTGCAGTGCACAATAATTATAACTCCATCTTGAAAAATTACAGAGTTATTGCCCTTTGTTACTTTTCCTTTCCGAAGCATAACTTGAAAACTACTGGTTGGAATTCAATACAACTTCATACAACATGTACAATTGTCAAGCACATTGAGAGGAAGTGCAGTGCACAAGAACCATAACTCCATCTTGACTAATATCAGAGTTATTGCCCTTTGTTACTTTTCCTTGTTCGGAGCGTAACTTGAAAACTACTGGTTGGAATTCAATACAATTTCATACAATGATCAAGCACAGTCAGCGGAAGTGCAGTGTACAAGAACCATAACTCTATCTTGAGTATTTACAGAGTTATTGCCCTGTGTTACTTTCTTGTCCGAAGCCTAACTTGAAAACTACAGGTTGGAATTCAATACAACCTCATACAATGGTCAAGTACATTGAGAGGAAGTGCAGTGCACAGGAACCATAACTCTACTTTGACTCATTACAGAGTGACTGCCCTTTGTTACTTTTCCTTGTCTAGAGCATAATTCGAAAACTACTAGTTGGAATTCAATACAACTTCATTCAATGGTCAAGCTCAGTGAGAGGGAGTGCAGTGCACAGGAACCAAAACTCCATCTTTACTTATTACAGAGTTATTACCCTTGATACTTTTGCTTGTCTGGAGCATAACTTGAAAGCTACTGGTTGGAATTCAATACAACTTCATACAAAGGTAAAGCACAATGAGAGGAAGTGCAGTGCAAAAGAACAATAACTGTATTTTAACTCATTACAGAGTTGTTGCCCTTTGTTGAATTTATTGTCCGGAGCATTATTCGAAAACTATTGGTTGGAATTCAATACGATTCCATACAATGGTCAAGCACATAGGAAGGAAGTGCGGTGTACAAGAATCATAACTCTTTTTTGACAAATTACAGAGTTATTGCCAAGAACAATATCTCTTTTTAGTTTGTTTGCAAGGTATTCTGTTACTACGAAATTCCTCAGTTTATAAAGCAGTCTTTCGGGGGTATTAATCACATTTAGTGAAAGCTCTAGTTTACAATTTTGACTCGTTTTCACGAAGCTATTCATAGACTTTGGTCCAGGGCTCAAAAATATTTTGCATCCCACATACATGTACTTGTCGCAGTGATGAATAAAAGGGATTTTGCGACATGTATTTCAGTGCTCCCGAAGGAACTTTGAAAGTTTGGTCCACATCTTGATGGTCCAGGTCACAGACTGGGAGACACTACTTTTGGGGCATTTGTTACTTTCCAATGACCGCTTTAACGACTTGTTTTCTAAATATTTTTATTAACATCACACAAATTGGTTTGAAGTGTTATTTTTCCACTGCAAAAAACTTTAAGCCAGAGATAGGGCAAATCCCCCCGCAGATCTTTTGAGGCTAGGCACTTAAATAATATCCCACTGTATTATCCAATTCATTCCTCTGTACACTATAGTGCTTAGAGGTGGCGGTCCATGCCAATTAATGCGTAATTAAGCGTTCTCATAAGATGTCAATATACCTAGGTTTGAGTACGACATGTCTGCTTTATGTCTATGAAAAACTATTTGCACGCGCTCGAAACACTATCCCACAGGGAACATTGGTAAAATGAAAATTTTCAAAGCTGGTAAAATTGTGTCCAAGGTCATTTTCAAGGTTGTCTTAAAGTGTCAGCATTTTCCTCGGACGTCTGAGATTTCAACATTCAGGGGCTGTCGGCATAGCCTTTACATTCATACAGACAAAACGTGTTCCATACGGTAACTGTCACTTCTATGGAAGGCCAAACCTGTCTTAACCCGCATATACGGTTTATTACGTTATAGGCGTTCAAAGGATATGTAATTTCTGTATAAATATTAAAGCCCCAGGATCACTTAAAATGTACTGATACAGTCACATAAATTTATTGATAGTATAATGATAGAATCATGTTCTATTCACTCTAAAACAATGACGTTGACATAATTATGCCTTTCTTTTGTATTCAAGTTTTTTCTTTCAGAAAAAGAGTTGCCATTTGCAAAAGCATTGAAAAAAAATTCTGCACTGTTTCTGATATGTACTTATCAATTTAAAAAGCAAAGTTTGGAATGGTTTTGGCACAAATAAAGGTCTTTTCTGTCAGCAAGACATCTTTCTTGATAAAATGAAAGCTACTTGTAAATGTGATCCTGGGACTTTTAAACATGACTTATACTTGAAATATTCGTCGGGCTTAAATTCTAATTTAGTATTTGATTTGATGTCGTTGTTTTTTTTAATAAATTGTTTTTAATCAACATTGGGATATTTATCGTCAGTGGCGGTGCCAAAATGAGAAAATATGATTAATAATAATTAAAATCATTTCGATTTCGTGGTCCGAAGTGTCACATAATATTTTGCTATAATATTTTCATGGTCTGAAGTGTCATATCAGAGTTTGCGACAATATATATTCATGGTCCGAAGTGTCCGTAAAATGTGGTCCGAAGTGTCCATGCTCCGAAGTGGGTCGGCACCGGCACAGAGACTTTGTCTTGCGTACAATAACTAGTATCTGGGCTGATGTTTTCATTTTAATAAAATTGGGTATTTTCCATACTTCTTTGGATAAAATCTAAACATGCCGATTACCGACTTCCTTTAGCATCAGCGAGGTTAATTGGATGATAGGAAAAGTACGACTATTGGCGAAAAATGCAGGTGATTGATTGAAATATGCTAGAATTGACCAGGTGTTATCCAGAGCGAAACATACATGTAGCCCAATGATAAATGCGCTTGCACGTTTCACGCTCAGCGACACGTTGGGCATGCGCACTAGCAATTGCACGGTTCCTATGCGCTGCACGCTGGGCATGCGCACTAGCAATTGCACGGTTCTACACGCTGCACGCTGGGCATGCGCAGTAACATACCGTGCAACACGATCGTGTCCGACACGCGTGCAAAACGCTTTTTCACGCAAACACGGGGAACCTACACGCAGGCGCCACTGTATCATCTGAAACCACTGGGTTAATGTTGATGAAGCTTGGCAGGGATGTATCTCTATCAAAGATATTCAAAGAATTTCATTCCATGCAGAACTCTGGTTGCTATGGCAACAAATATGAAACATTTAAAAAAATATTCTCCTCTGAAGCCACAAGGTCTAGAGCTAAGATATTTGGCATGTAGCATTGCCAAGGGAACTCTGCTAAAATCTTCAAATCATGAGCCTCGGATCAATATTTGCCACGCAAGGGGGCCACTTGTTTTACACAGACACACTGTAAAAAATACCGTTGAATTTACGGTAGAAGACCTGACAGCTGGTTTTCAGTTCTTAGACCGTAATTGTTTACGGTCAACCGTAAATGGCAATGTAAAGAGCCCGTAACATTTACGGTACTGTACCGTATATTATTACAGTACAAAAACATGCAGCTAGGCCCAGTCCTTATAGAGCATGCACTGTCCATTTGGTAAACTAACAACCATTTGTGTGAAGTTTGGTGACTCTATGTCAATTACATTAATGTCAGTCGTGCCAAAACATCACACCACGTGCCTCCTAATGAAAATCCTGCGTGTCCAATAATCCTTTCTTTTTACGGGATTTCTCCGTAGTCTATATCAAGGACGTAAAAACGCCGTACGGGACAGGTATCGTCAGTATTAAATGTCGAATGACCGTACAGATAAAGGTATTGTTTTACAGTGCATCTATAGTAAAAAGGTTTCAAAATCTTCTTCACTGAAACCAAAAAGTTTGATATTTAGAGTTTAACATTCTGTAGTGGAACTTTTCAAACTTTGTTCGAATCATTCCCTCGGGATCAAAAGTTACCCTGCCCGGAGGGTCACTACGGATAGGATATTCTTTTCCAAAACCACGATGCCTAGAGGTTAGATATTTGGAATGCTTTATAATTTGGAGGCGTATAATTTTAAAAGTACAAACATGCGAGGAGATTATATTAAGGCCATTTTATTAGATGATTCGTACTAAAATTTGTTAATTTGAATAATCTTGTTTTTTCCCACCACAAGCTGAGAGCCAGCAGCTTTAAACAGGGTCACCGAATTAGGACCCCAGACAAGTGGAACGCTTGGACATCGTTAGCGGTTCAATATGAATAATGAATGCTCTGGATGATGATAATGTATGAAGCAAGTAGGATATGCTCTTCTTGTTGACATGCGATACACAAAAATGTCTATCCGAAGTGATTTAAGAATTTACTGTTTATGAGTTACCATATTCATTTAGTCTTTGCGTACCGTCTGTGCCTATGGGTCGCACGGTTGATTTGACTGAAGTTTTAAAATTACGACTGACAATAGTTTCTTCTGACTAAACTATAGCTCTTTGGTATTACATTTTGTGCGCTGTATCATTGCAAGTTCATTTACAAACACAAGTTTGCGAGAATTGTAAATCAGTTTTGATTCTCCATCTCTAGTTCACATTTTAACGTCTTGGATTTGAGCAGTTAAGTCTCTTTTAATTGAGCATTTCAAATCTTACTTGAACAGAAGTTGAAAAGAATTTCACAGAATAAATGAGTGATCACTTTCACGTCCATGACTTTTGAGTGATCATTTTCACGTCTTTGGGTGAAAATTTAGGTATTACACTTGGAGTTAAGCATTTCAGTATTGATGTACACTTGATAACACAACCGTCCCACCAGCACGTTCAGTGCTTTGATTAGTTATGCAGGCACTTAGGTCTAAATGTAGTTAGTTCTCCAACTAAGTCTTCGTTAAGATGTTGTTTAAATGAGTTGATGGAGGGTGCCATAAATATGGACTTTGGAAGTTTGTTCCAGTGATCTACAACCCTCTTGCTGAAGGTAGTTTGTGCCTAAGTTCTGTTCTGGAGTGTTTTGTGTAGATTTAAAGGTAGTAACCCCTAAGTTGTTGTGTGGCTTTTGACGGTTATGAAAACAGTTTGTTTTTTCTATCCTACCATGGTCATTCAGAGTTTTGTGGGTTTGTATTAAATCAGGCCAGAGCCATCTATGTTCTAAACTTTAAAGTCATAATTCAGTTATTTTTTCTGTGTAGTGTTTTTTATTATTAAGACCGTTAAACACGCGTGTTGCTCCGCTTCGTAACATTTAAAATTGCCCTTTGTTGCTTTTTAAACCTAGGGGACCATACTGTGGATATTTATTCCAAATGAGGTCTGACTAATGATTTGTTAAGGGGCAAGAACATTTCTTTTGAGATATAATTAAATGCTTTCATAATCATGCCTAGATTTATATTAGCTAGTTTAACGTTGTTGTTAATTTGTGAGCTGAAGGTTAATTTAGGGTCAAGAGTTATCCTTAAATCATTTTCAGAATTTACTTTTGTTATTTCGGAGGTGGTATTCTCATCGTTATTTATATACAATGTATGTCTGATTTTGCAATTGTTTTCTATTTCCATGAAATTACACGTTTTAGTATGAAAGAATATTTGCTATTTATTTGACCAGTTTCCGGCTTCATAGATATCATAGATATTTGTAATTGTTACTAGTCGTCTGCATTTCTAATTGTTTTTTATAGTTTGTGTCATCAGCAAAGGGCCAGGTTACACACGATATGGTTTCTTGGACGTCATTGATATAGACGATAAATAATATTGGGCCTAAGACACTCCCCTGTGGCACTCCGCTCACTAACAGGGCCCAGGTTGATACCTCTCCATTTATTATTACAAGTTGCCTGCAATTGGTAAGGAAGTCTCTTAACCATTTGTAAACGATTCCTTGCATACCATACTCCCAACCCTTCAATAGTCTTTCGCGAGGAACTTTATCAAAGGCGGCCTTCAAGTCCTGGTACACAACGTCGACATTTTTCCTTCGTCCATGGCTATAGACCAGTCTTCTACGCCTATTCGAATTGGTGATATTTCAATATCGGGTAGGTGGTATCACTTACATAAAATGGCTATATCATATATAATATCAAATATGATATCACCTATATCAAAATTGCATGAAATTGACAGAGACCTTGCAGACTAACACGTGTAATTTCCAGAATCGTTGATGACACGATATAACGTTCTTGGGTGATTCTGCAGGCGACTTTTGAATTTAACTGGATATTTTTTGTAAATCACATACTGTCGACACTAAACTGTGTTACATAGTCCTGACGTCTTCATTAATAAACTTGACGTATGCACCACAATGGCGCGTTTTCTCTAAACGTCTCACAGATAGAAGTACCGAACGGCTTACAAACTACCCGGGACAGGAGAATATTAATTCCCGGCAGTGGCGGTCGATTTTTCATGACATCCTAAATGATATTTAATTAATATTCTCCTGTCCCGGGTAGTTTGTAAGCCGTTCGGCACTTCTATCTGTGAGACGTTTAGAGAAAACGCGCCATTGTGGTGCATACGTCAAGTATATAACGTAATTTGTCATGAAACATTGGACGTGCCGCCGTGGTGCAGGGGTTAGCACGCTGGACCGGTAATCCAGAGACCCGTGGTTCGAGTCCCGGCAGTGGCGGTCGATTTTTCATGAATCCAAAATGATATTTCATTAATAAAGTTTGCAAATGGCTCCTTAACCCGTCAAACTAGGGCATAGGACTCTTTACTTTCCCAAAACGTTAATAATGTGATCTAGAGACGTTTTAGAGCAGTCCTGTCAGAACTTTTGAACAAACTTGCTGTTATAATTTATAATTTAATATATTCCCACGTACTGAAATAAAATTTCTTGCTTCTTGTATTCATACCTTAATTTTCTTCGCAGGTATAGCATGGCAGTACAAATTGCACTTTAGGATCACACATTTTAGGTTACATGTACATACTATTCGATATTGAGAAGGGGTACACTTATATAAAGAGGCTTTGTGTAATAGTCATTGTCCTTATGTGCATCATGCATAAATTTAACAACGCCTATTATTTACAATTCAAAGACAAAACAGAACGTCATGGCTTATGTAGGTCAAAAGCTATACATAGCTTATGTTTTATTATATTTGTAATGACATAGCGACTTAAAATAAATTTTGTATTGTATTGTATTGACACAATCTACATGACACATAACAATTACAAGGTATTTTAACTTGTGACTCTTACTGATTGCGCAATAGTCACAATTAGTCGATCAGAGTAGTTTCCCTTTGTGGAAGCATAACTCAATCAGCTGTCAAACTATTTTAGTTTAGAATTTTATGTAAAAAATACGAAAACCAAGAAGTAAGACTGACAGAAATATGTGTAAGATTGTTTATGATTGATTCTTCTTAAATTTTCATTTATTTTTCAAAACCATAATAATATTTTTACAATGTTACAGTCTTACACCTATCCAGGTCACGATTTTAGGGTGAAGGTCATCTCTGTTTTCCGACTTGACTCGAAGACTGTTGTATTTTCTTAAATTTTGCTGGGTTTTCATTGTGAAAGTAATCAATCCATCAACAAGACTGATGAACTTTTCATTCATGTTTTCGAACATTTTTGCTATACACTTCAATTATCCTTTAGTAATGTTTTGATCACGTGACCATAAAAACTCGTAATCTGTAAACATTTTCGGGAGTTAACATTGACAAGTTAAGGCAGTTGGCGATGCTTAAATCCCAAAGTTCTTCTTTAAGATGACGAATACTGACCTGAAGTTAGTGGAGGTTGAGAGAAAACATGTCAGGCAGAGTATTTTGACGGTTTTTGTCAACGATTTTCAAGAATGAAACCCGAAAAAGGTGAGGAAAGTTATGTGATATTTTTGGGCTTATCGACCGTGTAACTTTATCAGACAGAGCTAATATCCATGAGAACAGCTGTCTGGTGTTTACACGTAACACCGGGCATTGTGTCTCGTGTATACACACCACATATTCTCATTTTTATTCGTACGATAAATACGGCATGAAATTGAAATTCTACTGTTGTGTGGGCTACTGGATATCTGTACAGCAGTAATTGTGCTTTACAGTACTTGGGTCAAGACTCAGTCTGCTCAACAACCCCCAAAAATTGCAGGCAAATATTGGAATATTTTTATAAACATATTATATATTCAAACGTAAATATAATTATATTCAACGTAAATTGGAATTTCTTGTATCTTGTAGAATATTTTTTCTACAGTCTGAATAAATAAAACTACTTTAACCTTCAAAATTGATCTTGAATTTGTAAAACACAATTGTTTAATGCGGTGTGCGCACTTAAAAAAGAGATAATCAGAGACAATTCATAAATATCGGGATTTAATTGACGACTAGTGATGCGTTAAAATTTATATATACAAAGCAGTTACAATAAATAAAAGTCCCGTATAGCGATCCTGATTATTTATATAGTTTTTATATAACGTTTATACATTCAATAAGTTATTTCTTTAAATGAAATCTCAACTTCGTCGTTTATTTGTATATGTTCAATATAATTTTCCCGGTTTTCCTTATGTCAAATACACTCTCCGATACCCTTGCGTACTTCCGGGGAAAGTACTGACGGATCCAAGCACGCGCAGGGAAGAGATCAGCCTATACTTTCCCTAGGGAAAGTACATTATGGGATTACTTAACAGCATCCGAGCTACTTTCATGTTTTCAACTCATACCCGGAAAACTTTATTTCCTAGTTACGTTTCACGGCGGGTTATTTGTAAAAGATAGTCATATTATTCATTTATTGAAACTACGGTCTCATAAGGAAGCATAAACTTTGATATTTTTCAAGTACATATAACAGGAATTTCATTTTTAGAAATGGTTCGAATTTTCAGGGGACGCACTAACGACTCAAGTTACGAAAATTGTTGGTAACGAATATCCATGAAGTTTTGAAGCCAGAGTTGATTGCGACAAGAAAGCTTTTTATGGTGTCACAAGAAAGAGCAGCACAATTTAGGAATGTATAGAAATAAAATTTATTCACATTTCAAAGAACAAACCTGCATTCATACGTTTTTCAAAACAGAATTGGATGCGATCAAGCACTATGTATTTAGCAATAGATACATGCACAGTGGTTAATTCACGTGTGCACTTACTAATTTTCCTACGCAAATGGGTTCCATGCAGGGAATTATATTTATTCAGCATAAAGTTTTTATTTTTATTTTATCTCGTAAAAAACTGCAATGAAATCAAATAAGGTATGCAAGAAAAAGGATGTCGCATGGCCTACTGTGGAGGACTCGAATCCTCCTAATCCAGCCCCCTCCCCGCTTTCCCTCATCGGGACAACCCAGTCCTCCACAGCGGGGCATGTAAGATCCTCAAAACTTATGTAGGTGTCTTTTCAAGTCTGCATGGCATTTTATAATCTCTAAAGATGTTTTGTAAGGTATTCATAATTAAGCGACCAACACGACAACATGGTTTATCTCAAGTGCTAATTAAATAGTAGGTTATTCATAGTTAAGCAAATGTTTGTAATATGATACATGCGTAGTATGTATTAGTATATCTTTATGAGACTATGTAAATGTATGACACTGCCATTCGGTAGTCGGTTGCCCAAGTCTATCACACATCTTATAAAATTATAATAATTTGAAACAGGTATCGAGGGTGAAGGGAATACCTTTCACCTATTACCGGATATAGCTGAACGATAAATAATATAGTACGATAAAAGTGCAACCGTTTATGGCTAAATATTGGTATTGAATAAAACGTGCCAAATTGTGCTATGCACTGTACTATGAATATATTTGGCGTTGTTGAATTATGACGATTTTAGGAATCCTAAATATTGACTGAGTTAAACCCTTAAATCGAATTTAACACAAGTTTGTTCTTATTGCGTTGCCGTTTTCAAGTTAACCGCCATTAAGGGTAGGCAACTCTAACAAATATGCACGTTTGTTGAAGCCGATTTTCGTCCCTTACCCTAAAAAGGATCTGCAATTTTATTAAGTTGTTCCTAAGAATGATTTAATTAGGCCACGGAATTGCTTGTTGTTCAGTTAATTATAATAACATGTACTTGTACCGGATTGTATTGTATACTGAGCGACAATACGTCCGACGGCACTAGTATTTTTCTACTACCCGATAAGTATTTTGATTGTGAGTAAATTTTAATCCTTTTTATTATTGTTCCATTCAATGGGTAAGTATTTGCCCATGGTAAACGATTTAGTTATATTATAAAATCGCTCTGTATCAGAACGTTACTGGTTTGGAAAAGTCGTAGTAAATAAAAATTTTGCTCGAAAACTAGCAAATGCTTCTCCGCCAAAGTTTTAATTGTCGCACTTCAGAGAAATGAGCAATGTTGAAGCGACCGATCGTCTGTGTTGTGCAAATGACCATTTTAATGATACAATTGCATTTACGGCTAAGATAAGTAAACGTCCTCAGGAGTACAAGTACTTTCCAGAAACAAGACTAAATATGCAACATAGTGTCTGGACAACAGGAAGACAAAACAAGCGACGATTCGCAGGAGAAAAAGTAGTTCATGTAATGAAATCAAAGCTAGAAACATTAAAAAAGCTACACATGAAGTCAAAAAGGAAAACTGTTTTAGACGGACATACCTAGAACTCCGAGGGACGTCCAACAAAACTTCACAAAAAGATGGGACACCACATTAGAATATCTTGTGTACGCTGGTTTAATCATTCCTAGTGGTACCGGAATCAAAAATACAAAACATGATGGTGGTTCAATAACGGAAATAAGGATTGTTCAACCATCAATTGAAAATTCAAGGAGTTACGGGACAAAAAGCGTGCAAAATGCTCCCAACAGTCTTTGGCAAAATCAAATCAGACTACATAGAAATGATGTCTAAAGCCATGGGGAACATTACAATGCAATACTCCATTTCTGACAAAACATTAGTTTTAGTAAAATTGCGCCTGCATTCCGTGAAACATATATGTAATAACACACTTACGAATTATCGATTTCTTCCATCATTAATTTTATTTAAGAGACATAACAAAACTATACCTATTACAAATCAAAGCGCTGAAGGCACTGAAAATGTTCGGTCTGAAACATAGATTATCGTAAGGATTGGTACGTCTGAGAGGAATGTTGAACACATGTTTTGCAATATGTCTGAAGGTTTTAAGTGGAACATCTGACCACTTGATGTAACAGCATATTGAGCAATGTTACGGACGATGAGATTCCTCCTTGGTCAAGTGGTTAGAGAAGCTGAAACTTCTCAATATATTGGGAGTCTTGGGATCGAGCTCCGCTACTGACAACGTCTCTTTATGTGAGAAAGTTTGCAATTTTTTATGTTCAACGTCATTTTTTCATCATTGTAAATATTAATACAACAGATTTCGTTAATATCGACATAAAAATTAATGATCGATTGCATTCATGGTATAATACATACATGTAATATACGCGAAATAATAAAACAACTTTCTATTGGTGTTAAATTCATAATAAATTGTTATTGATACTAATTGTCAAAGGTGTTAAACCCGAACATTCCTATCTAGCCCGTTCACGATAAAACAGTCATATGGTACATGTAACATATACCATAAAACACAACATAAAACAGAAACTGCTAACACATTGATGGGCGACCAGTATCGATCCAGAGTAGCCTGCTCGCATGGTCGCAAAGTCCATTATGTTGGTTTTCCTATGACGCGACTCAATGTTTGTTATTTTATTACACTGAACCATGCAAAACACACAAATGGTAGCTATTTCAAAATGAATAAAACACAGTATATTATTGTAAGTAATCATAGTAATCAATCAATAATTTCATTCAACCTGTCTATTGAAACACTGTTGAAAGGGTGGTTTAAGACGAAACATGTTTGCTACTAGCTTACAAACAAAATCTTCGGTGCATTTTAAAAGTCTATTTCGCATGTTTAACTATACTAACAAATGCACACCACGGCGCTTCCCTGAATATGGCACTTAAAGGGTATATTTCACAATTATCGCTAATAACGACAGGAACTTAATTATTATTTTTCTTATCTTTGAAACAATATAAATCTTTGCAATCATACCAACAGCAAAACTGTTGATTACTTTCTTTTAATATGTGAAGTGATCAATCTGAAGGATTATTTAGAATTGAGGGGTAGTTCGGTTTTAAAATTAGAAACTGCTCTTCTAAGAAACCGGGTACAATAAATGTTAGGATTTGAGAATCCTCACATTTAAAACTCAAATAAGACATACGTAGACATGATCATTTTGATGTATTAAGTAAAAACATTCTACAATACTTAGTAAATTTTATTACATGTAAGACACTCGTCAAAGAAAGTATACATGGCCATCTTAACACATTTTTAAATACATGAATCAATAAAAGAAATGTTCTGTTCATATTTCCTAACACAATTTTTTTTTTATATGTGAATACATTCATATAAGTGTAATCTAAAGTTTTGTCAAAGTGTCTTTGAAAATAGTCTTTATGATGCTAAGGTTAATGGTTAACTTTTATTAATTGTGTTAATGATATTTTTATTTAATTAGTTACTATAACTTTTTATTGTTGAAGAAGGCCATATTGAAATCGTACATGTATATTGTACACATGCATCTAAATTTGCATCTTTCAATACAAAAATACAAATAAGCAGCAAGGTGGACCGCAGTCCAACACAATTATAGAAACTACCATCATACCGGTATTACCCAACTATGGGCCCCGGTACAGGTTGTATGTAGACCGACTGTGAACTTCACCAACCCCCAATATTAGGGCTACAATCCGTCCTGGTCCGGAAGGCAAAACCTAAGGATTGTATAATTTACCAACAATTTTCACAGTATTTGCAGTAACTGTACGCGTCTCTGGATACTATATTAAGTAACGTTAAGTCAGTATTAAAACACATGCTTTTTTACAACGGTACTTATAATTGGTCAAGATTAATATAGGTACTAGGGTAAGCAAAAACAATAACAAAAATAACAACCTCAATATCATATAATCATATTAAACATTCGGATTGCCTCTGACCTGTTGACTAGGCATGATTTATCTGATTGAGTCGGTAAAGTAGCCTGTCAATAGGGTAAACTCCG
This sequence comes from Saxidomus purpurata, assembly GCA_022818135.1. Taxonomy (NCBI): domain Eukaryota; kingdom Metazoa; phylum Mollusca; class Bivalvia; order Venerida; family Veneridae; genus Saxidomus; species Saxidomus purpurata. The sequence continues at coordinate 17,641,981 of JAFMSR010000019.1, read as the reverse complement.
CTGATCCTACTCCTCGCCAGTCGGCGGCTCGGGCTCGGGCTCGTACTATTTCGGGTCAGTCTAGCAAACATAGAAATCGTGCTGTGACACAAATGGCTTCATCTAGTCCGTCGCCGATAAACCAATATAGCAAATTTAGATTTAAAAGTAAAATTATACAGCCTTCACATGCTGAAAGAACCAAATCTGGGAACCTGTCACTCCACATTTTGCTATACTTTTATACAATAGGTACACAATAGGGACGATCAACGTGTGCAGGTAAGGTGTAAACGCTACACAGCATTCTGACACGGGTGACTATGGAGTTTCATATACACACTGACACTAACGCAACACTAAGTAATAAGTTGATCAGAACAGGAATCAGACGCGTACGGACACAAGTGTCCACCGGGAAGGAGGCGACACGGAACATAACACAATCCTTTACATTATGTGCGAACGGTACATGTACATGTACTATCAGGACAATGTCCTCCCAAACTATTTTACCATCATAATGTTTTTTATTACATGACTTAGTTTAGCTTGTATTACTGTCTAATACATAGAAGAGAACGATATATGTCATGCTACCAAAGTAAAATCACCATCCGTGAGTTAGGGGACAAACCAAAACATCTCCGCAATTTACACAAACTTTGGCATTGTCGAACTATACTTAAAGATTCCAATGCCTCAGAAACAGAAACAAGTTATTAAACATAATTGTTTTATATACAAATCTGACACTTATACTAAGTGATCAAAACACTTTTGACTATTTAGATTAAAACAAAAGTATTTGATATTTCATATTCTTGCAAGGTAGGAAAAGTAGTGAATTTTACCTACACACTGTCTATATTATATAATATCAATATTAATTAAGATACAAAATGCAAAAAAAAGGTGTATCACGGCTTTCTAAACCTACAAAATAAAGTTATATTCATTAAAATCAGTCTAGTAATAGAGAGATAATCAACAAAACACAGAGGTTATAATTCCAAAAAAATCAAATATCAAACTCCATGTGAATAAAGTAATCAAAGTTTAGCTTTTGTTATAACCTTTGTGCATCCACCTAAATAGCTAAATAAATCGGGAATAAATCTGACATCGCTAAACTTGGTGGAAAAACAGAAGAACCTTAGTACATGTAGTGTACATAAACAGATACATATATTCTAAGTAGAATATGCCGAATCCGCTGTGAACAGAGATTGACTTGAAGTATTGTAAGATAACAAGATTCTTCTATGGAATTTAAGAAGGAAATCGGCTAATTTTGATACAGTTTAACAAAAATAGTAAGCCCAAAGAGAACCGTATTCACAGCATGATGAAAAATTATGTCACAGCATAAACATCACATATTATTTGTTCGATAGAGATGTATTACGATTTTTAAGGATGAACGTATGCGAATGTCAGGATATGGTCGAACAACAAGTATGGTCCGACAACAGTTATGGTCCGACAACAAGTATGGTCGAACAACAAGTATGGTCATTGTAAATAATGAATAATCAATCAGTACTAGCGATATAATATTATCTTTAGAAAAAGAAAGTTGTTTTCGGTCGGCAGTAATTGTTTTTTGGTCTTTTGTGGTCATTTTACATGATTTTTAATACGATATTTACAAATTTCTTCATTTATCCACGGACCTATATAATTAAAATGAGAATAGACCATAAGAAACTCTTGCGTTTTCAGTCTTTCTTGAATGGGTTAATAATTTAAGTACGTATATAATTAATATCTTTCAACATAATATGTTGTTACCTCCAAATTAATATTAATTATAAGTGTAGAGTATTTATACTCTCTCGGGCAGTGAATAACGGTCAATAATTCGAGTAGCATATTTATAAGAAAACAAGGATTACGTTTGTTTTCCTGATACACATGTCGCGATAGATATTTAATTACTATTTGAGACAAACTTGACAAGTGGCTGGTTAGCTCAGTCGGGAGAGCATTAGGTTTAACAACTTTGCAAGGGAAGGTACATGGATTCGAATCCCGGTCAAGGTTCTGGTATTTTTCCTCACCTTGTGACATTTGGCGCCTTCCGACTGAATACAATTATTTTTTACCATGAAAATCTAGCTAACCGAATCGCTTTCACATACTCAAAATTGCGCCGACTATCTTTTTTAAAGGTAGTTCTTGTCACATTTATGAATTATCTGAATTTATAATTTCCAAATAATTCATGTGTCGTGTAGATAAAGAATTAAAATAGTTAATACTTCAATTATCATATACCATATCCACAACGAGGCAAAGTGGTTTATGCACCAAAATGCTGGCATGCAAGCCTTCACATGCTGAAACAGCCATATTCGGGAGCCTATGAGACAACATTTGCAGTAGTACTTCTGCTATAAACATACTAACATTTCACACAATATTTAGATAAAACTGACTGGGTAATGCAATCAGGTAAAACAAAAACTTCCTGTTGATTTGTACAATCTATCAGTGTGAAAGCGAGTGATATTGGGGTCTAGGCAATTTAATATAGGATCGGCCAGGACTATAAACAATTTACATTCGTCTTCGATCATGCGACTTACAAAGGGACAACAAGCATATAATTTAGTTTACATATTCTTGTTAACACTTGATAAGGTTTTTTATTATATACCTATAAATATTCTGTCATAAATACAGCCTTTATTCAACCATCAAATGCGGACTGACAGAAAACAAAATCCGTATTGTATGTACGTGCAATACAAACAGTGCCATCGTTTTTTGTAAGGGTGCATTCAATTGGCCCTAAAATGCACATGACGGTAATAACGTTTTGACTAGGTCGTTACTACTATACTTGTTTATACGATGACGTCAACAAAATAACGTCGCACACAACGCATAGTTCGCGCTAAAAAGAGTTTCTCTTCAATATTATGCTTAAAACATCATTTTAATTTAGTTTATTCGCACAGACAAGTGTCAAAAGGTATATAATAAAAGGGTTATTAGTATAGTAATGTGATCCATAAGCCGGATTGGCTCTCGTCGAGGTCGGATCATACTCGTGCTACGCACTCATAAGATCCGACGCACGACTCGAGCAAATCCGGCATCCTGGATCATGTTACTATACTAATAACCCTATTGTATTCAGAAAACAGAATGTGCTATCTGCAGTATAGAAAACTTCCTATATATAAGTGTTTCATGGTGTTTGTTAGAATAGATAAATTTCATCAATAAACGAGTGTAGTCTGTTTACATGTACTAATGATTGACGATATGTATGTAAATTCGCATGAGGGTACATGAACATATGGAATAACATTGTTGTACTGTGTTCCGTATACACGTAACAGCAAACGAGAAGTTTATTATGTGGTGCTGATGTCAAATGCACGCATTCTAGCTTTAATTGATGTTATAGTATATCACATGTTATAAAACTTATATCCAATCAATGTAAAGTAAATGAATGTTAGGCAGTATTTGACAAGTCTTATTGAAGGTGGGCTGGAGAAATCGGTTCATTGTGTAAAAAGTCACTATAATGATCATGATGATGTTATTTATTGTTCTGCAATATAATTTTCTCTCTTTTTTATCTTTGTTTTCTTTTTCTCTTAAGGACTGTGTTTTGAAACACAGGTAGTCGAAGTATATAAGAACTTCAGGATGGAATAGAACTTCCACTTTAACCATATAAATCGTTTTGGAAGTTAGTTTGTCCAAAATTACAGTGCTAAGAGTAATCGAAGACGGTGAAACAAAACCAAGCACAACGATGCTTTTATGTACAACATGTATATTAGACCTCCTCGAAATACATATTTATTATCGCCAACAGTACTCAATCTAATACATATACCGTTTATTTCAGTGTTTTTGCGTGTCTTGTTTGACGCACCCAGGGAAATTTATAAAACACAGCGGTTTGTTTTTCATCAGTTTATTCCATTAATGATCTCATAAAACATTAAAAATAATGATTAAATGTAAGCATTTCAAATATTGCTTGATCATAATGGTAAAGGTTTAAACTCAAAGGTTATCAATAAAACAGAAAAAATCACTGAAAAGATAGACAGTTCATCAATTAAGTATAAAGTAGTATTCCATCAAGGACAAGACGGCCACGATGGCCCTTAATCGCTCAAAGAGTTCATCTTGATAATAACAAAGTATTTTACCATATCCATATAGATATTACACTATCTTTTACACTATAATTTAGTAAAACTTTAATTAATACAATTGTAATTTAGCACGTACCTTTACGTTATTGTGGTTCTTTATTCCGTTAGTGGTTTCGTCAAAATACTGTGTCTTTGTGTTCAGTGTAGGTAATGTTTCGTCAAGCTGATTTGATTGAATGAACTTGATTGTTAATTTGTCTTAAGGGACACAAACAAGCAAATAACGGTCTTTTATATTTTTCTTGATAAACACTCATAGATGTTCCTCTCGTGGCAGGTCATGTCATCGCAGAAATCTGACTTAACCGTTTGTACGTTGAGTACCTTTAGTTATGCGTGAAATCCTTTTGTTATACCACACAATGTCTTCTTGACGATCCCGTTCCGCACCTTCTACATAATTACGTTTGACGAATCGGTTGACGAAACAATTGTACTTCGTATATATTCGATTTTTGTTTATTCATACATAATTCGATATTGATTTAATTTCGTAAAATATTGAACATTAGAATTACTACTTGTACTTTATTACTGCTCTTAACATAATCAAGATCAACTATTTATACTTCCGGATTACGAGCCTAACATATAAGTATAGGCTGCTGGTCCGGTTAACGGACAACTAGAAACAAATTTAGTCTTCCGATTACTGGATGTGCAGCCACGTCCAACTTTTATTGTAAAGTTCTTCAGCTAACTGAGATGAAAAATATACACCATGTAGCTAGATGGGAAGACGGCCACCCAAACTTGTCTCCCTCTCCGGCTGAATAGAAAGAGGAGACTCTGGGTTTCCCTACCAAGGACCAGACAAGCAGAGACTGCCTTGTCAAAATACAAGTAGGGCTATACATAATTTGCTGGCGACTGTGACTTTTAAGTCTACAAAGTGTGTTAAAGCAATTATTCATTTATAAAAGATACGCTTCGAAAAGTTATAATTCGTGCAGTTTAATTAGAGACAACAATAATTCAAAATACAAAACCTGTTCGAAAACCCATCTTTGTCGTCGTCACAAGATTTAAAAAGTTTTTTCAGTCTTTCCTCTTCGCTTGTACTGCTGGAACCACTCTCGGTGCTCGTTTGTGAGTCAAGAGAACGATCCCTGTTATTGTCTCGCCTAGTAAGCTCTGCCATAGCAGATCCGTCTTCATTTTCTTAAAATATTACAACAAATATTATGCAGCATCTCAATTTTTTTGGACTGCAGGTAACCGGATGTATTGTCTCCTGGTGCTCTACTTACCAGCAATAGTCATCACGAGCTCAGGGAACCAGTGTCTTACCGGATGTTGTCTGACATATTCCAAATGACGGATTGGATCTATGAAGACCACAGAAAAAGCCGGTGAATTACGGAAAGTTCCGGAAACGGTCGCCGATATGACTGTTTAAAACAAAATAGCAGTTATTGTTATTATCATTAATTGATAACCGTTTATGTAATGTTTTATTTTAGAAAATATATGTGTCATATTTATGTAGTAGTAGTTCAAAACTCGATAAGAAATGATCATAGTCTCAGTATATCGCAATCTGTGTATCCCTGTTTCTCGTATTCTCAGGGTTGTCATATTCTCGTTTTCTACATTAAAGGTGTCAAATTTGCAACTCTTTGTTATCATTTACAGAGATATGATACAAAACAGGCACAAAAAAAGTTTCAAGTAATTTGACTTAAAATTAATGAAAATTTGGCATTTTCCTGAAATTGCTGAAGTTTTCTTATTTCTTTTGTGGTGGGGTTAGTAAAAGTGACCATATTGTTTTATTCTGCTGACTATCAATATTATTTTTGTGTTATTTGCAACATTTGGCATTTATAACTTTATTTGATTCTACAATGTGGCAATGCCAGAGACTCAATATAAATCCCTGAGAATACGAGAAACTTTCTTCTCATTTCTGAGTATGAGGGTGACCTCAGTTACTGTAGCACAATTTACATAAGGAGAAAAATCTTGCAATTTATGATGACACTAACTGAAATATGATACTTTTTTCTATCAAATATCATGTTTACAATGTTACTAAAATGTGAACTGTTTTATAGGTAACAAATTTACATGCTTAGCCCCCTGAGAATACGAGAAAACAGGATACATGCAGGAAGTTAGACTGTAAGAGAGAGGATCATTGAGCTTCACCTGCAGCACCCCATGGCCACCATATGGATAGGAGACACTAACCAGGCTGACATAATCGTTACCAACACCGACATAAACCAGCAACTTCTGTATATGATTTATGACACATACTCTGAACAAATGATCAAGTTTCCTGCAAGAGTTCAAAACACCCTCAAACTATTTGTTGCAAACAGGGATCCTTCGTGGTGATATGCAAACCAATACCAGGAGTGAGCGACCCCAGCAAAGGCATTGTCAAAGCGAACAGGAAAAATACTTTGAGGCAGAGAATCGTATTTTGGAGAAAAGTAAATCTTGATGATATGAGGGCTGAAATTCAATTTTTTTCCAACTTTACACGTATCCACAGTACGGTCATTGACATCAATGACCTTCAACACGGCATTCTCGTCTATCATGGAAGACATGATTCCCACAAAGCTAATCTCCAGCCGTTCAACCAGCCGTCGGTCAACCGCAAGGTCAATCGCTTATCACGCAGGAAGACACGCGCATACAAGCGCTACAAGGGTGTAAGTACAGAAAGGACACTTCCAGAACGGACCAGTACCAGGACGATCCACTACCGGAAAGACCTAGTCCAGAACGGCCCACTTTTAAGTATAACTGTATTATAGTAAAAACGATGAAGTAATCGTTGAAGGGAATTGTCGCTGTCAAGGTTTACGTGCAATTATTGTTGCACCAGAAACTCGACACTTTGCCACAATATTACAATGTCCTCCTGGCAGTTCATAACACTTTTAGAAATTTCATCTTACCTCTGAGTCTTAAACTGTGTTCGTTAGGGCAGGGCGGGGTCACTACACAATATACAATACTGCCTTTAAATAGAGAACAATTTAGCATATGAGACTTGGTATGCAGGTTATTCTCGACTAGAAGAACACCCTCACTATATGCAGTTCAATAGGTCAAAGGTCAAGGATGCCGTGGCCCTTTTGCCCTAGTCGTTAACCCCCTCCACACTGTTTGCACTAGGAACTTGAAACTTCCCACAATATTGCTATGTCATCCTGGTACAAATCTGACGCCTGGGCCTTAAAAGGTGTGGGTTGAGGACAGGGCGGAATCATTTCCAATACATACACTACTGCCTATTAAAAGAGAATACAGTGACGCTCACGTTTTTGTTCCGTTTACCTCATGGTTGTTACCGCGTTGAAAACGGCGGGTAAACGCGGTTAATTTCACGCGTTTACCGCGTTTTACCGCGGTTTCACGGCTCATTTCCAAATACGGAAAGAACAGCCGGTAAAATAAGATTAAAAAAACGGGTCACTCCAAATATGGAAGCAGTACCCCGGTAAAGAGGCGTGTCCAAACCAGCAGCCAATCAGAAGATTCCCAGCCCGTTTTTTTTCACGGCTGTTGTCGTTTCACTAATCAATGAACCATATCTTTGTCAGAATAACATTGAAATGTACTTTAAGTGCCGATGTTATTGCTGACCTGCTTTATAATAATAATAAATATAAATAATAAAATAATAATCTACAGTAGAGCAGGAATTCATACGTTGCGTAGACCGTTCCTGATCAATTACTGCAGAGAAACAATTTAGAGGCAATGTTTAAACTACCGGACAAATTTTATGATTAATTTATCAGTATCCCGGCCCCGGATATTTTAATTTTGATATATGTGACACTATGTCCCGTTCAAGTTTTTGTTAACTGCAGTCCAGTACAATATTTCGCAAGATGGGTTGTAGATTATAACAACAAAGTCAGTGATTAATTCGTTGCGGTATTTTGCCGGATCTCGACATGAACAACGACAAGAAGGTTGTGTTAGACAAATATCTTAACAAAATTTACTGGTAAGCAAGGAAAAGCTGGTGAAATTTGCATGCTTTTTTGTTTAATTTAGAAATAGATGGGACAGAATACGAACGGTGACTATTTTGCAAAGACTCCGTTGGTGCACAGGAGGTCGAACCATACCCCACCCACCTATATAGGTAATAAGGTGTGTGGCTATGGTTCGACTACCTGTGCGTTTGTGGAGATAATTTTTGAGTAATAATCGGTTTAGCAGGACCATACAAGGGGTGCTTAGAGTGGGGGAACCTATGCTCGAGGTATTTTGAATGTACAGTTAAACTTCGTTCGCTCGAACACTACCGATCGCTCGGACCCGACCGGCGGTCCTGGCTAGAGCTCAATATAAATCATATTGTTCCACCACCAAAACCTCGAACACCGATCTCCCGAACCTGTACCGCGGTCCCTTCAGATCTATTTCATTGTAAAGTACATCCTTTGAGTCGAACAATAAAAGGTGATAATCTCAATTATCGAGCAAACAATGCATTGGTAATCAGCTGTCAGACACAAGCACTGGCGTAGTTAAATTTGCCATTAAAGGTTATGATGTACAAACAGACTGAAAGTCGCTCACGATGTTTATAGCAATATATATATAACATGTATAAGTAGCAGATTGGCTTTAATTTTAAGGTTGTTTTTTTTTCAGAAGATTGAATAAATTATTTAATGAATGACAAACATTTCATACTTTTACATTACAACACTTTTTAATTTGTCTTTTAATCAAGGGTAAGCTACAAGTTTATAATATACATGCACATTTACATGTGTGTACCATTGTATGTGCAATAACTCCCGATGTGGTCTCGATAAAAGATGTATGACGACCCCCGTAACTGACCATGCTGACAAACCTCGATTGAACAAAGTTTAACTGTATATCGGCTGTTGAGAAAGCAGGAGTCCTAACCATTTTGATTTGCCTCAGCGAAAACACAATGTTATCCCTGCTAAATTGAAACAAGATGTTGATGTGCGTCGTCAGGTGACTATGTCATTCTGGGAGCTATTGACACGACACACGTCAAAACTTTAACCATGAAGGGAACCAATGCTGTAGGTATGTGATATTTGACAATCAACAGGTGGGAAACAGTTTTTAGAGCCTAAATATTAACTAAAGAAATGACAGTTTCCATAGAAAATATATTTTTATACAAAAAAGAACAAGTTTTATCAAAAATGCTAACTTTAACTGGTTGATTTTGATGTCTATATTAAAGAATTAAGCGAAATGGATCCAGAACAAAATGTATCTGCTGCTGTGGGGTCACAGAGCTGCATGCGCGGCTATCAGTACGTTTGCTGTGAAAGCATTTCATCGACTTTCAATGCTGAATATACCTTGGATATTATTTCTTCATCTGTTTTTCTGTAAATAGCTTATTTTTTCACCAGCATAAGGATACCGCCAGCAAAGGTTCCACCACTCTAGACATAGAGTACACAAAAAATGGTCACTACAGCCGGAAATGTAGGTGTCTTGCATTTATTACTGATATTAAGCTCATGTTATGTTTACAAAATATTTGGAAAGCATTGAAAATAATAATTTCTACTATACTGGTTGGAGACCACCAGACACGGACGACAATCAAACCGGACACTTGCGAAAATGCGTGATTTATTGTTCTAATATGCCTACTGTATGGTTTATTTCTATAAGTCAATTCGAGTGCTTTATGTAGGCAGAGTTTCGGACATGAAAGTAGCTCCTTCCGACTTTTCTAATTTACTCCTGTGCACTAAATTAAATAAAATATATAGAAAAAGGAATAATGTTGTATAAGTACATCAGTCACATGAAAAAGTTTTGTTTAAGAGCCTAAATATCATTTTTGATTACGTCAAGTAGCCCTTAGAGTACCGTCCCATTGCTTTCCTTTCAAAAAGTCAAGAAATTCAGCATTCACAGTCAGTCATGCATTGTTTTGATTCCGGGAGACAAAACAAAGAATGAAAACGTTTATGTCATCACACTGACGTCATTACTCCGCATTAAAACGTTCAAAAGTTTAAATTACAGTATGCATTTAATTGATTGTCTCCTGTGTTCGGTTCTGAATCTTACATCTTCTGCATAATGTCACAGTCTGTTATTTTTTATATTTCATGTATTAGATTATTAAAACTAAAATAAATTTGTATAATATAGTGTGTTATCTTGAATGGTTGCCTGTATAGATGAGTGAATTCCAACAGCCACTATGTATGCAATTTTACACATTACTGCCGAACTGAAAAAAGGTCCGTAGTAGTTACGATCATTTTAAAACATTTCGGCTTATAAGATAATAAGAATCAATATAATTTATGGCTTTGTCCTAGTGAATTGTTCCCCCAGGCACATCGCCTCGTGGGGGAATGCTTCAATTCCGATAAAGCACTCAAAGTCATAGATTATTTCCTAATTAATATTTACAGTCATATATATTGTTGATCAAACAGACACTTTATTTCAATCATGAAAGTGCAAAAATAACAGTATAATGTAAGTATTCATAATTTGATCAAGAAATCTCACTATTTTGTTAGTCACTGAAAGCATGTTAACATTGTCGAGAGGAAATTGAAAATGACATACTGTGCATGCTCAATATTTCTGTGAGGCCCGGCAAATAAAAATCACAAGTTTAACTTTTTTCATGAAATTCCATTTATGTGTCAAATGATTGAAACATTTTACACAATTCAAAAGCTAACATCATAACAAATAAATTTTTTTTAAATGCTGTCCGGATACATGGTACAGTTGTGCAATATAATTAAGCAATTT
>JAFMSR010000019.1:17564037-17623050 GCA_022818135.1 Saxidomus purpurata | reverse complement strand
TCTGTCCGGCGTCCGTCGCACGGTGTACGTCGTACGTCCGTTAACATTTTCCTTCAAACGACATCTCCCCTGAAACCAAAAGGCCAATGATGATATAACTTGGCAGGGATGTTCCTTGCATGAAGCCCTTTCATAGTTGTTCAAATAATTCCATTCCATGCAGAACTCTGGTTGCTATGGCAACAGAAAGGAAAAACATTTTTAAATTTTCACCTCAATAACAGGAAGGCCTACAGCTTAGGTATTTGGTATGTTGCATTACCTAGTGGACCTCTACCAAGATTGTTCAAATAATGACTCCGGGTCTAATTGACTTGTTTTTCCATAGGCTTTTATAGGAAAAACTTTAAAAATAGTTTTCTTTGAAACCAAAAGGCCTAGAGCTTAGATATTTAGCATGTGGTACAACCTAATGGACTTCTACCAAGATTGTTCGAATTATGACCCCTGGGTCAAAATTGACCCCGTGCGGAGGTAACTTGTTTTTACAAAGGCTTAATGTAGGAAAAACTTTAAAAATCTCCGTCCATGAAACCACAAGGCCTAGAGCTTAGATATTTGGCATCTGGCATAACTAAGTGGACCTCTACTAAGAGTGTTCAAATTATGACTACCGGGTTAAAATTGACCCAACCTGGGGGTCACTTGTTTTTATATAGGCTTATTTAGGAAAACATTTAAAAACTCTTCTCTGAAACCACAAGGCCTAGATATTAGATATTTAGCATATGACATTACCTGGTGACCCTCTACAAAGATTGTTCAAATCATGACCCCCGGGTCAAAAGTGACCCTGCCCGGGGGTCTCCTAATTTAGCATAGGCTTATATAGAGGAAAATCATGAGCTCAAGGTCAAAATTGCCCCTTTCTGTTATTGCTGATCTTTTATACCTAATGGTAGACAGGTGAGCGATATAGGGCCATCTTGGCCCTCTTGTTAACGAGACGTTCTGATTGTAAACATGACTCTAGTCTGTATTTAAGTACTTGTAACATGTTTTGCAATGCTACAATACATTTTGTAATGAGGCGCCTTTCTTTTTCACTGTTTTTCCTTGTACCTTTTTGTGCTGTACGTGTTTGCGTCAGTCTTTGTCTGTGAGATACGAGCCCCTCAACGATTAGCCCATGAAGCAACGGAAGACTCCAGAGTAAATTTACACAGTATAGTGTGATGTCAAATGCTAATCACACCCCACCCCCTGTAACTTAGATGGACAAAAAAAATTAATCTGATAAAAAAACTACCTCAAACAAGAAATAAATTGACCACATGTAGTTAGTTACCCGAAAGGGCCGCTGTCTGTGGAATTTTACATGTATGACCTACATTTTAATTACGGTCACAACTCTGTGAAATATACATTTGTTGATGGAAGCAGTTAAAGAAACCTATTACTTCATATACTAAATTCGATGTCAAGTTGCATGAAGTAATGTTTGAGACATTCCCGTTATCCAGAATATTCATTATATGATTTAATGTTTGTCTGAAAGCTCGGCAAACCGCCGATAAATGAGGATGTGTTTGAGATGATCCGTAGCGATTGTAGCTTACAAGACAATCAGTTTATTTCAAAAGTACATATCACTTTGAGTATGTAGGTAAGACAAGCGTTTACATTTAAATTCCAAATTTCGAGAACAGAAAATATCTAGACTAATTTATCGTTCGGTTAGCTAAATAGACCAACTCCTTTCTGACGCCTTCTTTTTATTTGTGACCACGAAGGGAGAGTCCAAAGTCTTAATTTAAGAACTGCAGATCGTTATGAAATCATCGCGCTTACCTTGGCTTGTTACAAACACGGAGGAGACATTTCAAAATAACAAAGTTTCCATCGGTTGTCTGTAAGTGTGTGTACAAATGTTTGGCGAAAAGAAAAGCATTTCATCCGTAGTGAAAATTCCATGACCTTGGTTCATTCCTTTCAATTCGATAGAACCAAGCTTTATGACGTTGTTTTAGTTGCTTTAGCGACAACATTATCCGAGACATTGCTATTAGTTTTCGTTACTGGCATGAAAAGAAAAGCATTTCATCAGCTGTGAAAACTCCTTTGACTTTTGATCATTCAGTTTTGCTTTTCAAAGTTCTTTTATTTGCTTTAGCGACAACGTTCACTTATACGAGACTTTGCCATTAGTTTTCGTTACTGGCACGCATTCGTAGCTGTGTGAACCCAATCAAGTGTTACATCGCGTTACCTACCATTGGACATACTTTAAGGATACATTTGGTAAACATATAACCGTAGACCTGTTAAATATTCCTAAGTCTTGTCTTGAACTATAGTGGCATTGTGCTGTTTCCGTGAAGAATAATATAGCGACCACAGTAATTTTCGTGATATGGAGAATGTTCATCTTGATATAGTGGTATGTTATTTGGTGTGTTGCTATCCATGATTTTATACAATCTTATTTTTTTGAAATCCAGCTGATCTATTTCATTCGAAGTATAAGGTCTCAGAACCAAAACATCCAAACCGATATAATTATCATTATGGATTTTGCCAAAGCATTCGACAATGTACCCGATTAACACTCACTATATAAATTGAAAAAAAAGATATAACAGGTAGTACCATTAACTGATTTCTGAATTCCTTCAGGATATAACTCCGACAGTTGCCCGGGGAGCTGAAATTTCGAAAACCGTATCACTGACCTCAGATGTCCCTAGGCACTTGTATTGAGACCGACCCTCTACTTGATAATTATTAATTCCCTTTCAGATTGATATCAACACAGTACTTTAGGGTGCTTTGCTAGTGATATAACTCTAAAAGAAATAAAAATTTATCTGGTCCCAGTTTCATGAAAATACTGAATAGTCATTAACACACTCAACTTATTTCAAATGCATGTTTAACCATTTAATGAATCCCATTTTGTCAGAATTGTGTTTACACATTAGTTATATTAACATATACTTTGAAATGATGGTGTTATAGCAAATAATTTACTTCTGTAAATTCTAAAGATTTTTAGTTGTACTCAAATAAGTTTGTTGATATATATGACTTGCATTTGATAATATACAACTTTCTTTCCTTTCAACGTGTTAATTCATTACAATTATAGACTATTGTTAAAAACGACAACATTAAATATCTTTAGTTTTAGTGATACATGTAATTTAGACTTTAAAATAACTTACACAGCTGAGCAATGACTCAAACGTTTTTAAATGAAACAAGTGGCTGATGCTTAACTTCTTCAATCTGATTTGGAAGCTGCTAGTAAATGGGAAACAAGATTGGCTAATGCTTTTCCGTCCTGATAAATAAAAGATCTCACTTTAACTAAAGACAATTCAGTTTTGTTATAAAGTTCATACTTACATCCTAGAAAAAATGAATCATCAAAATATTTAGGTGTAAAACTCCAAAACTACTCACAAATAAACATACACTGTATTGAAACAATCACCAACAAATCTAACAAGTCATTTGGTTTTTAACGGAGAAATGTGGAAATTTATACTACAAAAGTGACAGAACATTCGTATAAAGCAATAGTAAGGCCTAAATTAGAATATGCATCCACAGTTTGGGGCCCCTACACTAAGAGTCGTATAAATCAAGTACAAAATTAAAAAAAAGAGCTGCATGATTCGTCACTTTTTGATACAATAATGGCACCATAATACTAGTTTCGTTTTAGATATGCTATATTATCTAAACTGACCATCATTTGAAATAAGAAACACAAGAGCTCAACTTACATTGTTTTACAAAATAAAAATCCTGTTGTCGCCATATATCCTGAGAATAGCCTACTGGTATCATCTAGTTTAAGAACATCATTGCATCGAGGACAGCTTCAGAACATCAAGAGTCATTTTATCCAAGAACTGTAAATCAGTGGAACGTGTTACTTTCATTGAAAAACAGGCAATCACAGTTGACTCTTTCAAAGTCATTATCACTGTGTTTGCTCTTGTCAACATCAACATCAATATAGTACACCCGACAATCAATAGACGATTACAACCGGGTGGCGCTTGTCAGAGACAGGGTTAAGAATGAGAGATCTCTTTAAATGCAAAGTAGAAATTGTAATCATCGCTACTAGTTTTTGAGTACGACCATTTAGAAAAGATTGCATCCATCGTGATGCCCAGCTCGTTAAGTTTGTAGATAAGTTTTTGTGATCAACCTTTTCGAAAGCTTTATTGAAATCCATAACTTTTATATTTGTTTGCTTAGCATTTTCAGTGCTGTACTATACCGTTTGTGTGAAGCTGATAAGTTTGGATTCAGTGATATGCTTAGATCTAAAGCCATGCTGGTATTGGCTTAGCAAGTTATTATTGCAAAAATGCTTCATGATGTTGGAAACCAGAATCTGCTTCAATACTCTAGAAGCAATACATGTAAGAGTAATTAGCATGTAGTAACTGGCCTTGGATTTCATAAGACAGGAGCGACGACCGCACTTCACCTTTGGAAGGACGCTGCTAGTTTCATGTGTTGTGTAATCTCTTGTGGTGAAGCTCTTTAAGAACTCGTAGTGCAGGTTAATCCGGACATGGGACTTTATTAGGGGACAGTCATGGGATACATTTGTCAGCATCCTCTTCTGTTATTGTGACCTTGGGCATAACTGGCGTTGACCTGTTTGATACACACTATTTACAAAGCTTCGCCACATCAACAAATGAAAACTTAAACTATGCAAATCAATTGTGTTATTGTTTGGCACGTGTTGGTTTGTAACTAAAGTTTTGCCGACGGTATGCCACAGTATCTCCGCGCCGTATTTATTTTGGACAATAAAATTACTTCACTTCTCAAGGTCACGATGACCTTGGGACAATAGACCTACTGATCTCAATATAGGGAGAGATGTTCCACTTGTCATAGCCACCATGAGTACCAATTTTGAGTGGCATATGCTCAAATTTTCTCTTTTTATAGGCAGTAGTGTATATATTGTGTAGGAATTGACATGATTCTGCCCAATCCTCAACACACGCATCTTAAGGCCCAGGGGTCAGATTAAAAGTGTTGTACCAGGATGACATAGCAATTTTGTGACAAGTTCCAAGTTCCTAAAGCAAACACTGTATAGGGAATTAACGCCTAGGACAGAATGACCACGGCGACCTTTACCTTTGACCTACTGACCTGCATATAGTTAAGGTGTTTTTTCAGTCATGACCAACCTGCATACCAAGTCTCATATGCTCAATTGTTCTATATTTATAGGCAGTATTGTAATTTGTGTAATGACCCGCCCTGCCATAACCGACACTGTATATGACTCAGAGGTAAAATGAAATTTCTAAAGGTGTTATGAGCTGCCAGGTGGTCATACCACTATTGTGGCAAACTGTCGAGTTCCTGTTGCAAAAACTATCATGGCTATGATAGGCTGATAAATGGACGGATGGCAAAGATCACTTTACAACATTTCTTTATTGCGCTAGCGCCTTCTCATAATCTCCTAGTTCTAGTATACGTGATATTCCAAACATTATAACTGGAAGGCGCTTTCAGGGACATATGATTAAAACATGAGCTAACTCTTCATAAGTGCAAAGTTAAAAGAAACTAAAATACTTTGGTTGAAACAAAATGAACTAGAAGAGAGGTACAGTAGCCAGTCGTACAGCCAACATATTAAGACTTGGGGTGTTCGGTGCTGGGAAGGTCATTCCTGCAGGGATCTTACATATCTAATAGATCCTTATTCCAGAGACGTGTTGAACAGGGGTAGTGCTCTAGTTTTATGAAGAGGAAGACCCTAACAGGTTAATGTAATTATTCTTCGACCCCTGGGACAAAGATCATGAATCAACAAGAACCATAAGCTGTAGAAGGGGCGCACGAATGACATTGAAATGAAATGCTCCACAGTTTGATAAGTAGATGTAACGCGCAAGCCTTGACATAAACTCTGATCCGAGCTTATTATATATCGACCACATGACATGATCTTAAAATAGAAAATGGATTTTGTTTTCCCGAACTAAAGGACAGTTACTGTTAAAACTAGACGCAAGAACTATACATATGGGAAGAAACTTTTATTTGATCTGTTATATACTAGTCAAACCAAACATCTTTCAAAAAAGCGTGACTATGAATTGTACAGGGATGGTGGGGTAACATTGCTAGCCAGAATGAGTCTTGTAAACAACTAGATATTTTTCACTTAAAACTAACTTAATCTTTTTCGTTTCTTTTTTAAACAGGTTTTTTTTTGCTTTTACCAGGAAGTGCCGAATAAGTACAACTTACTAGAAACTAGATGGGTGTTCAGTAAATCAATTGTGTCGCCCTCTTACATGTACACTTTGCTAGAATAACCAAATAGTTGCTTAACTTTTCAAGAAATATCATTCCAAAGCAACTGCTATTTCAATAAAAAAAAAACAATTGGCCTTTTCCATGTTTCACTCTTTTGGGGTCTAGCATTTTACAAAGTAACCAAATAAAATTGTGATCTTTTTTTGTAAACTAAAAGCTACCAATCAAATATTACCTTGACATACACAATTTGGCGGCATCACGGGCATTTGGTGATAAGCAATACAATTTGACAGTTTGATGAAGAAATTTTAAGAAATGGCAAAGTGACAGCCGACGTTAAGTTTGTGTGACAGACGGACCGACAAACAAAGCGATCCCTATGTATTGCCATTTCTCCGAAAGGGCAACACTAAAATGGGCATGTTAACGTTTTTCATGTATAATTCAAGAGCATAAGCAGTGAATGAAACCTTACAAAAAGGTTATTCAGCGTTATGTTTTCTGCGTTCATGCTTAAGCTTGAACACCGCTCCTTTACAACCATTTATAGCTCCCCTTTATATCCTCGAGAAGGTATAAATGTATGAAAAAAATATCACAGGGAGACATTGAAATGTAGATGTGCAGAGTGATGGAAGAATGAATATCATGCGAATGTCCAGTGTTATGTTTTTATTTTGTCGCGCAAGAAACACTTACTTCATGAAAACCAGGAATAACTCATTCGGGAGTTATTTTTCACTCGACAGTAGGATACACAGTCCTCCACATTGACTTTCATTTTCATTGTCGTCTAAATTTTAAAACATTTGTTACAATTAGGTCAGACCCTAGTTCGACTGTTCCATCTTAGATATTTACAAAATCACAATCACCATTCTTTAGATCGTTGGTTGTGGCGTTGCATATCGTAGGAAGACTAACAATGTGAAGTTTAAATAATGAAATTGTTATAAAATTGTACCCGGCCACTAAACCATCAGAGAGATTCGAAGTCAAATAATCAAAATTAGGATTTTTGCTCAAAGTAACACCCTGCTTAATTAAGATTTTACATACATATGTGATAGATCTATCAATAAAAACCCATTCATGCAAAACGATATAACGCATAATTTATGCATGATTTACGTTGGAATTGGCATTTCCCCTTTTTATCGTTGTTAAAAATGAATTCATATTTAGACAATATCGATCACTGAAAGAATATATTTTTTCATATATTTGTTACATGTAATCTTGAGACCATTTTTTAAAACTCCGAGTACGCAATTTATTTCAAAACCAGACCAATCATTTTGTACCGATGCATAATGACGGTTTGCTGGGAGTCAGACTGGCCAATTTCGCTTAAACGAGACATTATTTGATATTTTTATATAATTGTCCTGTTTTTATGAGAAGCGAAGTGATCGGGACTCTTATTAGTGCATCTAGGATCGGTACTTCCGGAAATTTGACCCGTGCCAGGAAAATCGACTCTTGTGAATTACTTGTGACGTAACGTTTTAAACATTGTGACGTGACTTTCCCAAACAGAACGTCCAAATATCGTTCGTTGTTATATGATAATACATCATTTCGATACATTTGCATATAGAAATATTTTTAAAAGAGCAAGACTTAATGCAAGAAAACGTTTCTTTCATGAGACATTTGGTTTAGGTGAAAATATCCGTCACCTCGGGTAACAGTTTTGTGGAAATTTGGTTCCGCCAAAACAGTTACCCTACGTACCGCGTGCGCATGACAGACTATTATCCTTGAACTGATAAATAAGAGGATAATTGTTAGTTGTGAGTGAATACGAAATATATTTGAACGAAAAGTGATACAATTTTGATATTTTCACGCAAATATGACAATTGTATCATTTTGAGTTGGGATATATTCCAAATTCACTCAAAGTGATACAATTTTCTTTTTATTTTAAGCTTACTATCAAAAAAGGAAAATGCATGTATATACACCACCGAAAAATGAAGTTTCGGAAGATATATATCACCCACACTATGACTGATATGATATCTATATCATGACTCATGACTGCTAGAACACAGTATTTCATTAGTTAGCATAAAATAAAAGGTAGTAAAAATTAAATCTTACATGTACTTAACTCACTTATTTATGGACGAAACTTTGTCAAAATCCGAGTCGCTTAAATGCAGTTTAAGGCAAACATAATTCTAATACGACCGTCAGAGTTTCCTTTATAAACAAACTGGTACTATCTGTATTTTACTTAACATTCATATACAACGCGTATTACTTAACGATATGACGTATGTGAACAAGCGCGTCAAATCGCATTTTGTTTATTTAAAGCTATAATGGTGTACTGCTTTTTATTCAATAGCGTTCGGATAGTTTTTAAAATAAAAACAAAATTTTAAATGAGTTCAAATGCACATATCTTGTATCGCTGAATGAAATACGGTCAGTTGCTCGGATGCGAACGTTAACATCACTTGTGCTCCGTATGCAACGCACCCAAGCTCCTTGCACTACTTTGTTAAATAAAATATTGTGTCGAAATATATGTTTAGCAAAGTATTCAAAGTATTAATTGCTGATAAACATTGCATGCTACATGTACTAGTTTGTTTTGTTACCACAGCTAAGGTTACGTTATGATTACAATTTATTTTCAAATTTATAATTGTTAACCGCAGACCTATAAAAAGTTTCGAAATGTTACAAGTAATTGTTCTACGTCAACATAAATAATAACAATACACATTATAACGATTGCACTATTCTGATAAACTTTTTTTTATTCAATGTATCAATGTAAAATGACTTGAACAGTTGCTATCAATCTGCTATAATTCTCAGCACTTTGCGACTTAAGAGAGGAGACAAATATTCGAGTTGCCATGTCATCCGAGGCGTCATGGCTCGAAAGCAATTTCAAGGAACTCGGCGGTCAACTTTTAAAACTGTTTTGTTGAATAACAACTTTTTTAAATATTTATAATTATTTGGGAATGTATTGATTTGTAGAAATGGTAATGTTAGACTCGCATTCAGCTTATATCGAATGTTCGCAATTCCATAGATATATGCAACATTTAGTTTATGCTCATTTATTTCAACTCAATTATGAAGAAAACGTGTAGCTTATCAAGTAACTTTCGAGTCTGCTTCTTGGAAAGACCAATACTGGTGTCATATGAGGAGGTACGATCGTGATCTCAGTGGGGCTCGAACTCGCAACCTCCGGTATGAGCGGCAGACATCTTAACATCTTATACATGTACCACCATACTCGACCCTCCTGCTTGAACTTAGACGTTAATTATTATACTGATACGAAACGGAATTGTTCAACCGGTCATGAATAGACGAACATTACACTTTGTACTAAGGCTCTATAAATGTTTTGTATTTAAAAGCAACAACATCCTGGAGTCAGCCTAGAACACAACGCAAAAACCACTAAATAAATGTTCTTCGTCAATATCTTAATATATAAAAGAATAGTGCTACGAAACTATAATGGCATGTCTTTATCTTGTCTCAGAAAAAGCCTTTACGAATGCATTCAAACAGGAAATTCGCATCACATAACGGTCGATTTTAACATTTTAGATAAGAAAACTATTTTATTTAGATTTTATTTTCCATTGAGTCATAAACTTAGTCGAACATCGTTGGATGAACTTACTTATATATTCGATATAACCGAGCAAAGAAAACATAGAACACTGCCTGTTTGATCGGACAATCACAAAGTTATAGCCAATTATTCGTTCTATTCAAATACGTAACTATAAAGAAATAAAGGGGAAATGAAGTCGGGGAATAAATTTGACTACGACGTTATATCCGAGTGCGCTATAAGTGCGTACCACTGTATAATTATATAAAACAAAAACTATTGGACCATCACAACTGATCTCAGATATCTGATGAACACGTCGCTTCGAGATTATTAAACATTTTTAAAAATAACTTGATTTGGTACGGTGTTAAATACAAGAATGAAGCTCCTTAAGTTACCGCTTTGAAATTCGTTGATTCTCAAGAACGAATATTTGAATAACGCTGTCATAAGACAGCGTTGACACAATGACAGGTACAGATATGACATCAACACTTCAGGACTCATTTACTCATATGAATTTGAAACAGTGTTTGAGATGCAATGTCCAGTTAGAGTCTGGCGTATTTATCAATGCATAAGAAGGGTCATGCCATGTAATCGCAAGCAATAGTGTATCCAATATTTGGTAGATATAGTCGTTTCGAACCAGGAATATCTTTCCACATAGAAAATGAGATACTTTTAATAATGTATGCTGCATGTGTACTTACTTCGAACGCCTGTTGTGATTTTTGTTTTTAATACAAATACATAAACAAATGGCAAAAACATTTTTTTAAACATTCATACATTCATAATCGAGTGAAACTTGCCCTGTTGCAAATTACAGTTGAATGAAAGAAATGATCGAGATTATATTGACTGTTTAACAGACAAACACAAGCATATTCTATAGAAACTATTATTGACAGCATAAGGACAGTACCGGGGACAGCACAAAAATTCAAACTGAATTTTTTCAAAGCTGGTTAAGTTGTTTCCAAAGTTGTTTTCAATGTTGTCTAAAATTGTTAGCATTTGCTTCAGATGTCTGTTTTTTTAATAATCAAGCGTTATCCGCATAGCCTTGAAATTCATATAGATAAAACCGTTTTGTACGATAACTGTAGATACTATGGAAAGCCAAACAGGTCTTAACCTGCAAATAAGCTTTAGTTTGCCATGGCTCTCAAAATGATATTCAGTATCACTGACAACTTACTTACACAATCATACTCTATATGCGGTAAAATTGGCAGCAGCATGAGAACAGCATAACTATAAGATAAAACAAGAGGGCAAAGATGGCCCTATATCGCTCCCCTGTATATCAATTGCCAATAATACAAGGGTCATGATTTGAACAAACTTGGTAGAGGTCCACTAGACAATGCTACTTGCCAAATATCTAAGCGCTAGGCCTTGTGGTTTCAGAGAAGTTGTTTTAAAAATCATATATAAGCCTATGTAAAACTAAATGACACCCGGGAGGGGTCACTTTAGACCCAGGCTCATAATTTGAACAATTTTGGCAGAGGTACATGTATACCAGACAGTGCTACATGCTAGATATCTAAGCTCTAGGTCTTGTTGTTTCAGAGAAGAAGATTTTTAAAAGTTTTTCATGTGTTTTGCCATTACAACCAGAGTTCTGCATGGAAAGGAATTCTTTGAACAATTTTGGTAGAGTTGCATGCAAGAAACATCCCAGCATAGTTTCATCAAAATTGGCCCAGTGGTTTCAGAGGAAATGTCGTTCGAATCAAAATGTTGATGGACGATGGCCGACGGACGACGGACAATCATCCATTAGATAAATTCACTCTGTCAAAGCCAGGTGAGCTAAAATATCTGCATTGACAGCAACAATTAACGAGGATGTTCTATAGAAAGTAACATTGTAGTACAAGTTATACGACAATTCTATCAAATAAAATTAACATTGTCAGCAACAGTTAACAAGCACACTCTGTTATAGAAAGTAACATTGACATCAAAAAGGCAATAGCACAATTTTTACATACAGCATACAAATTTTGTAGAAAGCTTAACCATAAGCGAGCGCACTTTGGTATATTTAATGAAATATCAATGACAGCAGAGGATCAAAAACAAATTCTAAAGAGAGTAACATAAAAAGCAGACAGACAGAGCAATCTCAGAAGGTCAGGTAGTCTCGCGTGTATAGGTGTATACACCGGACAAATAAATGAACCAAGTACAAACAAGGCACACCTTTTGACCAATTTACATGATGATTGGGCTGTACATGTCACCAGGATGGCATACACACGTTTGTTTTTAACCAGGTGACATAGTTTTTGACCTCATATTACAGATATCCATACACGGCCTAGATTTTATCAAGACAATCAGAATGACAAAGTTTCATGAAGATAGAATGAAAAATGCAACCTCTATTGCATACACATGGTTTTCTACGATTTGACCCCGTGACCTAGTGTTTTACCATAGATAACCCTTTTTCGAGCTCAAACTAGATTTTATCAAGGCAATCATACTAAACAAGTTTCATGAAGGTCCAATGACAAATGCAACCTCTATTGCATACACAGTGTTTTACTATGATTTGAGCGGGTGACCTAGTTTTAACCCTACATGACCCATATTCAAACTCGACCTAGAATGCATTAAAGCAATCATACTGACTAAGTTTTTTTAGAAAATCCAATGAAAAATGCAACCTCTATTGTATACACAAGGTTTTCCTATGATCTGACCCTGTGACCTAGTTTTTGACCCCAGAAGACCCCTTGTTCAAACTTGACCTAGATTTTTTTCAAGGTAGTCATTCTGACCAAGTTTCATGAAGAACCAGTGAAAAATGCAGCCTCTATAACATACACAATGTTAAGTGTGGTTAGACAAGAAACAGACACGGATGACGGACACGAGGCGATCACAATATCTCACCTCAGCATTTCGTGCTCATGTGAGCTAACAAAAAAGACACGAAGTGAAAAAAATACACCATATTCATACACAGGTTATGTTTGTTAATCAATATTATCAAGTTAAAAAATGTTAACTCTTTACAAATTTTATTCTAGCTCAACTGCGCTATAGAATTCTCACTTGAAACTGCCTGTTAGTGATAAGACTCATCATAGATTGTTCAACATAATTACTAAATTTAAATGAAACACTTTGAATTTACTGATATATAAAAAAAATCACTGATAGAATAAATCAATTCAATTTAAAACAACATGATATGTGCCCTTCTTTCCTGTTCAACTCGTTTCTTTACATACAGAGTCGGGAAAAAGCACTTCTTACTTTTGTTTTAAATATAATGTAAAACATACATGCGCTTACTGATTTGAAAAGCTTGGAGGCTGTGTTTGGTATAATTAAATGTCAAGTTTGTAGGTAAGACACCTTTATTGGTGAATAAGGAGTTGCTTGTATTCTCTTAATTCCATGGTTGTTATTGCAAACACATGGGATCGTGTGTCTCACAATATTTTGTCAGCAAATAATTCAATTTCGCATAATGTTAATACGCAATTTATACATTGTATGATAAAGGTGAGATACATTGTCTAGAAAATACGTTTAGCGCGTGGGATCATCAGGTCTCATATCTATTGTCCTGGAAATCTTCAGTTACGAATAAAGAAGAGTAATTTATACTAAATGATTTACTTTTGATTCCTTTTGTTGAATTTGTTTGACTGTATGTTACTGTGACAATGCACATGATAATTAAAAATGACTTTTTTACCCTTACCGTTTCTTTGTCGTTGTTGTTTAAAACTACATATATTTTTCTATAATGTCTGTGGATAAAATCGTCTGTTTCAATCTATATTATTATATTCCAATTGTACTTTTAATTCTTCAACACAATAACGTATGCAATCTAATTCAAATAACATTGGAAAATATATTTAGTATATGCTCACTCAATTTGCAGATTATCTTCCCATCCCCGATTTATATGTAAACAAAATAAAACTGATAACAGTTGATGCTACTTGAACAGCGTGAAGATGTTATTTAACTAGTTTGTACTTCCTGTTTGACTGCTTCACAAGTTTACGATTTAAATCGTTTAACATTTAGACAGTAGAAATAACAAAATGGAAGTACAAGGCAAGAGAAGTGTAAATCAAGGAAGTGACATATTTTGCAATCCGTGTGAAGATGATGGGAATAATACGCATGCTAACGGATTTTGTTTGCAATGTGAAGAGTACATGTGTACTACTTGCTTTGACAAACATAAACGACGAAGGATAAGTAGAAACCATACTTTAGTTCCTGTACAAGAGGCAGTTTTAACGACCGGGTTGAATGAGCAGGAACAATTTGAGAAATGTGAACAACATCTGAATGAAATCATAAAATTCTATTGCCCGAAGCATGAACAGGTCGGTTGCGGTGACTGCATGATTCTTATACACAAAACTTGCAAGGTCGAGTATATTCGTGATATAGCAAAAACGTTCAAGGACAGTCGAGAATTCAAGGAGTTGGTAAAAGGCGCCGAAATATGTCAAACAGAAGCAAAATCAGTTTCCACCGCAATCGAATGTAACAAGAAACAAGCTAGAGATATAAAAGACAAATTCATTAAGGATGTGCAGACATTTAGCGATAGCATCATTTCTAGGGTAAATGATCTCAAAGATTCAGCCATAAAGCAGGCCGAGTCTATGAAAGCAAGAGATACCGAGACACTTGACAACCTAGAAAAGGAGAATGAAGAATTTATGAAGCAGATGAAAGGTTATATGGCACCGCTTGAATCACAAGTTGACCAGCCAAATAAACTGTTCGTCAGTTATGTACAAGAAAAGGCCAAGCTTAAACGACTACAAGAGACATATGACGGAATAAGGAAAAAGAATTCGATAACAAACTACCAGTTCAAGCCGGATGCAAACCTAGAACGTGTAGTAAAAGAGTGTAAAGACATAGGAAGCTTACAAGAAAGGAAGCAAGAAGCAGATGATAAAGGTAAAGTCAAAACTAATAACAGGGAGATGTTATTTTACGTCTCTTTCAATGGAATGCATGACATAAGCTTTATATTAAGCTGATGCTAGTACAAATCCCAATAGAGCATTAGGTGGCATCACTTACAGACGTAATGACCGGGAAGAATGTTTGTTGATACCTTGTTTCGTAGACATTAGAAAACATTTAGATTTTTAACTGGATTATATCACTCATTTTACTAAATAGTCATACATAGGCTATATATTTTTTACCGGCATATTTTGTAGATGAAATTAATGTATATATCAATTAGTATATCAATATCGCTACACAATAACAGGAAAAGGCTTAAGTATGCACTAATACTTGAAGTGGCGGGATGGACTATACAGTTGTTTGTTCTGTATTTTTCCAATGAGAAACTTAAGTGAGTTGCGAATCATTTTCCTTGTTGGAGAAATTCTTAGATAAAAAATGGCAAGTACATCCTATTGTTTGAATTTCTGCGAATTTATCGATGTTTCTTGTCGAGATATTCCAGCTATTATGTGAAAAATGTCTCACTTCCGTGTTAATTAAACACATGAGACTGTCAATAATTTGCAAAATTCATTATTTAATTTGATTATCATGATTATTTTAGTATTACGTTTTATGATAAAGAACAAACAAAATAAGATGGCGCGAGTGGTTAACGCTCAAAACTCAAAACTACCAATCGGAGATTCCCGGTTCGAATCCCGGCCAAGGCACTGGAAATTTCAGAAACGCTTTTCATTGTTTCCAATCCTTCTATAGATGAAATTGTTAGAAACCCAGAGGTAGTCAAGCGTGTATCGGTGCTATACACCGGACACGTAAAATGTCCAAGGGGTCTCTTCGTAAAGAGCTAGGGTCCGGTACCCGCGTTCCCTTATATCTGCATCTGTCTCATCAACCGGTACTTTCCAGGACTCTTGGCAAGTTCTACCGAGGATGAATACCACGGTCGGCCGGGACTATAAACAATATAAATGAAGAAGAACAAACACAATAGCGATAAAAGCCGAGTAATCAACATGAAAGGACTTACTCACTTTCAGATTTCAGTTTAATCAGAACAATGGAAGCGTTCGACAATGTATCTATCTAAATAGTTTGTTAAAATGGCAATTAACAAAGTCATGTCGCACACCATATCCACAGCCTCCTTCGACATATGAGAAGAGGTACAGCCTAAATAACTTATTGTAGAGAAAAACTACATTCGACTAATTGCCGTTTTATTTCTTCAGATGTACGAGAAAGAGTGGCATCAAAAGCAATTGTTCAAAGCGAGCAAATTATGGCCTCACCTAAACAGGTATTTGTAGTACAACATAATTGTGATGAAGACATTCAGATATAGCAATCTGAATTGATGAAGACACATATGTAGACTATTAACTTACTGTTTCATATCATGGTTGCTTCAAACAATACTGAATGATTGAAAATATTATTTTGTATTTGGGATTTCATTGGCAATACTAACAACATTAAATGTTTTGTTTCATTATATCATCTATAACTAAACAATATCTTATTGGACTAGAGCACGATCACCGAAACAAAATATATTTCATAATTCATGCTTTTTCGGTTTTGCATTAAGCAGTGCCGGTGATGTACCAAAATATGACGTTCACAAATGAACATGGAATACACTGATGTCGTCTCGCGCAATCTTAGGCATAGTATCGGTTAAATTACCAAAATTATATTTTAAGCTTGAAAAAGTATTATGCATATAATAAAGCATTACGGACTCCTGCGTCATTGACCTCTTCTGGTGAATATCACATCATATCCGATAATCCAATTCAATACAAAACGAGTCCATACATGTAATTGTATCATAAATAAAGGTTCTATCCTAAGATTTTAGGCAATGTAACCCGATACATGTTGATACTTTTTACATATTACATACTATGCATCAACTTATTATTCTCTAAGTAGCCGAATCCCTACAGACAACAGTTGTAATTTGTGATACTGTAAATACCATGTAACCACACATTCCCTCTTTTGTGAATAAGTTGAACTCTTACTGCTTTTCAAAACATTTTCTGGAACAATATTCACCCAGTTCTGTAAATATGAACTCCTTGTTTAAATACGTACTAGTGTATTTCACCGAGGATGTTAATCGCTCATTAATATGTTATTTTTGTTTTATCGCTCATTACAGCCCTTGATTGAAAGGCAGTGGAGAAGCAGCAACATTGCAATAGAAGGGACACATCTCAGGTTCATTGTAATTTGATGCACTTAAAGAAACAAATAAATGGATATGCATTTTCGTTACTGATATACAATGTATTGAGGTAGTTTCTACATAAATTTTGTAATATTGCTCAAGTTTTGGCTAATTCAAATTTTCAGAGACCATATTACGATATTACATTATGGCTTAGAAAGAATGTTAAGAACACACCAAATTCTTTTAAAACGTGTAAAAATGATCAGTTATTTCTCTTACTGAAGGACCTAAATTATGATAAACCCAACATAGAGGGTGGATTCCTATTTGTACTAGGATAATCTTAAACAGATTTTCGTTTCTTTTTCTATATAAAATGGTATAAAACTGATACAGATTCTTGTATTTTTGGGAAGAACTTTATCGATTTTTTTTGCAAGTAGTATGCATCCGTGGTTAATGTCTTCAAAAAATTAATGATGGTCACTTTAAATGGTAATACCGGTATCAGTTTAAATAATTGTTGACATAATGCTACTACCACATTGGTCATTCGAGATTGCTTGTATAGATGGCATCTATGTAACATTCCTTTTGGTGTGTGGCAGTGTTTGTGTACTGGTGTTTAATTATTTTAACATTGCTTCATTTTAAGTTCGTATTTAGATAGTTGCACGTAGAAAGAACTTGGAAGAAACATTACGTACAAATATAAAATGTTTAATCAAATGAATTATAATTGAATTTGTGTTATTATGAAAGTAAACCAATTTTGTTCTTTAGGCAACACAACAGTAAGTACTCTTTATACCCAGAAGAATATACGAGAGTTAGAATATCTTTAAAAACCGACCAGTTATATCTCTGTACACATGCCAACTATTTATTTTGTTTCAGTTATAACGGTAATGGAAGGGATGTAGGACTCTACATTTACAAGACAACAAAACCTTTCTACTTTGAAGTAAAAATTATAAACACAGGCAGGCGAGGAACGATAGGTATTTAAATTTTAGATTTATAATCTAACTCGAGTAAGATAAGTTCATGCTATTCGGAGCTTTTTTTAGAAACCATATTATAGTATCTTCGGCAGTAAGTCCAAAGTTACGATTCGTGATAAGACAAAGTTAATTTGAAATCATATCATAGTATCTTCGGCAGTCTGAACTCAGTACTCAATCAGAAGTTACGATTCGTGATAAGACAAAGTTAATTATTGACTGAAGTCGTTCTTGTTCTCGCAATTTTCTCGATAGTTAGGGTACCTGCACAAACAAAAGTAAGAGGAAACAGTATTCCAATGTGCCTATAAGTTACTTTAGGGACTTAAGCGTTGAGAACCAAAAGCAAATTTAAGTCAAACAAAGAAGCTGACGTTTGCATAGTTACATTTTCGGTGTTTTCAATTGTTATAATGGATGACTATACTTATTCGTCCTTTTCGTCCTATCATCTCTTTGAAACAACTGCCACTTACAAAATAAGGTAGCACTCCACACTTTTTTAGCCCTTGGCTTTGTTCGAGCGACACCAACAAAATAGGCCTATCACATATGAACAACCTGTGCACCTGAAAATAGAATAAGTGTTTCACTATGAACAAATTGCCAGTGTGAACGTATTAAACCAATTCGGTAGTCTGAACTGCTTTTCTTTCCTGAAAATTTTAGTTCCTATTTATACCGTCGGAAGCCAGAATTCACTGCAGTCTGAGACCATTCTAGCCCTATTTTCCGAACCTGTACAAAATTACCTGCAAATATTTCACACTAGGTGACACTGTTTTTAGCTTGCAGACTATCTAGATAAATAAACATACACATTGAACAAGGTGCTTAAGCACGAAAATATTTTGCTAGCAGTAAAAGTATGTCCTCCCCCCCCCAGTAAAAACCTTGATTTTCTTAGCTGTGGAGCTGATTTTCACTTGTTTATAAAATGTCACCATCTGCGCATGTCATCTCTGCACTGGCTTTCCAGACCAATGTTTTCGTATTTGCAAATATTTGCAAACATGCAAACTAAAACTCAAATAACAAAATTTGGCACTTAAATTTGATTTAAAGTTCACAGGGCTGTTTAATTTCCCTGTATCTCTAAACTTTATAGGATTAACTCTGACCAATTTGAATTTGTGGCTAAAATGTGTGGAGTCCCACCTTGTTATAATGGAAAACTATACTTATTCGACTTTTTCGTCATATCATATCTTTGGAACAACTGCCACTGACAAACATGCTAATGTTGATTTAAGCATTACGTAAATACTTCTCTTTCTCCCAAATATCCTATAGGTCCGAAATCGTACTTACTATCATAGTCAAACCCTGTGACCTTAATGCTAATGTTGATTTAAGCATTACGTAAATACTCCTCTTTCTTCCAAATATCCTATAGGTCCGAAATCGTACTTACTATCATTGTCAAACCCTGTGACCCTAATGACATTTTACATATAGTGAAACATCTCGGATAAATCGGGTAGTTTAATCTGATTTTAATGAATATCGTGTGTGTTAAGTAAAATTGTGTTGTACTTTTAGCTAATAGCATTCCAATGGGAAATGCTGATTAGAACGTGTTAGAAACGCTCGTTTACTGTTTATAAACAAGGCCATATGCTGCTGTTTTTTTTCAAATCTTATATGCCAAAAGTGAATTTATTACATATTTTTGTAAAGGAGTTTCACCCAGAACAATCACATAAATAAGTGGTGGCTAAATATCGCTTTTATTGTAGAATTCTCTGTTAATTTTGTTCATTTTAATGCTAATGTATGTACATACACTTTTAATTGTTTCAATTCCCATTTAACAGAAGAAAATATATCCATAGTGTTTAAAAGACTGAAGTTATGTTCGTCTGTTCCATTCCACCTTTAACCCCCAAACTTTGACATAAATAATGAACGCTATATATCGTGGAACAAATAATGACGATTATTTGCAGAATTACATGCTTAATGTCCAGGCCCATTTTGTTCTGCTACATGTTTATTAAATGACGAAAATGTGTAAAAAAATGTGTACTGCCGTAAGTACGTCGGTATATCGTAATCGCAGAACTTCTGATAAAGATTGGTCCAGGTCGGAATATAATAGGGTTATTAGTATAATATTGTGATCTAGAATGCCGTATTTGCTCGAGTCGTGCGTCGGATCATACGAGTGGGGAGCGCGACGAGAGCCAATCCGGCGTCTGGATCACATTTCTATGATAATGACCCTTTTATTATACATATTTCGACTCTTGTCTGCGCGAATAACCTGAATTGAAATGGCATTTTAAGCACAAAATTAAAAAAAACAACCTCTTACTTTCGCAAAATAGGCAGCGAGTGCGACGTCATTTTATTGACGTCATCGTATAAACAAGTAATAACAACCTATCAAAAGCGACGATATTAACGTCATGTGTATGCATGAATATTCTATGGGCCAACTGAATGAACCCTACAAAATATGGCACTGTGCAGATTGCACGTAGAATGCGGATTTTATTTACGTTTTAGTCAGAAATAATGGAAAACAAAAAGGGTGCCTGGAGATATTAAAGCTCAATGTATAAAAATGTTATAAAAGCAGAAATATATGCAATGACGATGAAAACCAAATGTTCCAAAGTTAACAGGAACATACTTTAGTAACACGCTATCTATCAAACAAAAGAAGTTATAAGTACCAAGTAAGTCATATTTCTAGTACAATGCAATCTCTCTTATCTGAACTCGTTCGAAACTTCAAAAGTTCAAGAAGGGTTTCCGGATTAGAAGGTGTAAATGTTTTAGCTCGATATTACCAATTGCCTTTGGAATTTAAATCATGTGTTTTCTCAAAATAGGACATTTTTCTAATATTGTTAGCTAGCCATTTGTAGTTTGACTCATGTAATTCACAGGAACGTCTTATTGTTTGATGAATAAAACAGGCTGAACAAACGTCATTAATCTCATTTCTCATATCTCAGATTAAATTTAAGAGGCGACTGCGATATACTCTTTTGATTAACTATATGTGCATGCCTTAATAGTTTATAGAAATACTTTATTTACTTGTTATGACATTAGTAAGTGCTATTCATTTATCTTCATTCCAGAATTTTGAATTAAATATGCGTTCATTTATAGTAAATTTTCATCTGCAGTCGGCTATTCAAATTATGTCAAATAATGACAAAACGGAACTGTATTACATGTAACTAAATATATTTTACGTTGCTATGACATTTCAAACTGTTATCATGATTTTATGTGTGTCGTTTTATAGATATAGTTGCATAACTTTCAGCCATAGGTGCTGTACCCTATGATTATCCAGAGAATCGTCAACCAGGTTGGGAAAGATTTTCAGTTGGATATCATGCAGACGATGGCAGGTAAGTCAGTTATAAGTTGTTAGTAGGATACTATACAAACAATGGCATGTAGGTTGGTCCTCAGTTGATAATAGAATATCACCAAAACAATGAAAAGTAAGTCACTCACTAGTAATGGATATGATACCATACACACCTTAGGAAAGTAAGTCATCCACCAGTTGCACAAACATTGGCAAGTGATCAGTCAGTTGTTAAAATAGGTCGAGTATTTGAAAACAAACTTGCATTCAGGAGTTATTTGAAGTCAGGATAATAACAAATACAATAAGCGGCCTCTCGTTTACGTTGAATAGTAGGGTGACAATGCCGGCTTAAACGGGGATGAGATGGTCATAAAAAATAACAAAGACTGTTAATACAATGAACCTAACTGGTCGTCAAGGTCAGTAGTATATGCCATTTTGAACTCCCGACATGGTCAACGCATGGTGCGTACTTGGCAATCCGAAATGGCGTCCAAGTTGGACTAACGTATCCTCCGAGAAATGACGTAATAATTCGAGTCAACATTAATCTATCGATTTTGTATTATGACACTTTTGCTTTGTTGACAAGTGACTGATAAAGACACCTCATCATTATGCAACACAAAAGTGAAATTTCTCATCTTAAAAGCATAATGAAGTTGATTCAAAGTCCCATTTACATACTTGTGAGAAACAAGACTTTGAAACACCAAGGTCTACAAAGTAAGTGTGATATCTTCTATATAGAGAAAGATTGCCTCGTTTATAGGGTTTGCCTATTTTCAAGATCTGCCTTCGTTGCCAAACATTCTTTACCTTTATTGTTGGTTTCCTTCTTATACCATAAAACACTATATGAGCCACATACTCTCAAACTCGAAACAGTCAACAGAATGTTATTTTTTTCCATAAACGAATGTCTACACCATAAACTGTGTATTTCTCTTGAAAAACAACAGTTAGAAACCCCAAAAAGTAATGAACTTTTAACTTGAACACATCAACACATTTTTATTGTTTACATAGACCCTAGGATTTCTTCTCTTCTGAAACTGCCAAGACCCCTAACATACTCAGGTTGAAGAGACAGACGCAGATACAAGGGAATCCGGGTACCAGACCCTGACTCTTTACGAATAGACCGCTTAGTTTTACATCTTACGTACATGTATTAGTATATCATTTTTTTTTTTTTTTCAACGGAAACTGAGAGCGAGCAGCTTTAAGTACATCTCCTATGCTGCTTTCCTCAGACAAACTTTAAATGATTCAGTTGTTTCCGACTTCTTATTTGGTATACGATAAAAGACACTTTCAAATTGCCCATCATGTACAACAAGCAATTCAAGGTTAGACCTCTGGAAAAGTGATTTTTTGTAAATCACAAACTATTTCGGATAATTTGCTACACATACAAATAAATGAATAAATCAGAGACACTGCAGTACCTCTGATTTATTCATTTATTTGTATGTGTAGCAAATTATCCGAAATAGTTTGTGGGGTAAGACAATTAGAATGGACCAAAATGTTTCTAGCTAATGTGATATGGTCTTAAGTATAAAAAGCTTCATGGTTGAACACAGTTTATTTTTGTGATGTGTGAAAATGGTCATACATGGTTTAATGCAATCAATTACAATATTTAATTACACGACTGCGCACCAATATAAATTTATGTTTTCGTGCAAATTCATTTAGTAAATTTTATTTATCTTGTATTTTAATTCATGCTATTAGTTTGTGTCTACGATTTTGATTGGTCATAGTAACTCTTTGTTATGAGGCCCGAATAGGTACTGCTTTTTCCACTCTTCTTCACTGTTAATCGCATATCCCCTTAGGATATCTGGTAAAAAAGAAAATTGAGGAAATTCCATGGTCATTAAGTGATATCTTACCGTAGACGGTGAGCTTACTGAACCATCACTAATAACTTATACATAGTTTTTAGATTAGTTTCTTAACAAACGTATGCTCCGTCCGTCCGTCCGTCCGTCTGTCCGTCCGTCAGTCAAGAGCAATAGCGAATGAACCAATGTTTTTTTTTATTTCACTATATGTATATATGTACAAATAATATCTTTTAACAATTATTCAATTATATTCTTTTAGAATACAGCACTGTATCGTGACATTACATCACAACTACATGTACATGTATATTTAATCATTTCGTTTATCTTATTACATGACGCCATATGACATCATGATTTCTTTTAAACAAATTCCATTATGTTTTTCAATATATATAAAAAAAAAACACGCCAAGTAGGCGATACTTTGGCGAAACCAATGGGTTTTAGTTCTTTAAAAAAACAAAATATATTTGATATAAAAACTTTAAAATTATATTTCTTAATAGAAACTTATTTTCTGAAACTAGTAGTGTTAATTAAATTTTACTTACACTGAAGTAAGCTCTTTATGACTGATATTGTCAGAGACGGGGCCCCTCACGGGGTGGTGCCATTTTAAATATATGCATCTATTTCTAAAATGACTTGTCAGAATGAATTTGATAAATTATATTTGGCTCAATGGATTGATTCAGAAATAGGCCCTAAAGGTGGTTTAGTGCTTTTCTTACATCCTTATTCCATAAAGATATTTAAATCACCTTGTTTTCCGAAACTCATTCATGTTTTGCTAATTTTATCTAACTTTCTTCAATAAAGATATTCTGAGAGATTCTCTAATGGTGTTACATTAATTATTTCCCTTGCTAATACGTATCTGTTCAATTCTTACCTGGTGTATTTAACTACAGCTATCTAATGTCAACTTATACGTTTTGTAATAATTTGTATACCTACTAGATTTTTAATTACGAGTACATTGATTTTACCACATAATAACACTGTTTCCATCAGAATAACTTAAAGTTATTTGGTTATTATTTAAAGGTTATACAGGAGCTGTGGTATTGGGGAAGAATTTGGGCCAAAGTGCCAGGTTGGAGACATAATTGGCATGTTTTGTCAGGTTTCCGGTTACAGCAATTTAAACATTACCTTTACCAGGAACGGAGAAAAGGTAAGGCCTGACACTGTCGCATTACGAGAGTCATTGTTTTATGAAAGATTGTTAGTTCACACAACGGTACATTGTATGGGCAACGAAATACAAAATGTAAGACGCGGTGTATTTCATTAACAGAAACTCATACAAGTGATCCACACATCTAAATTGTATCTATATTGTTTACCTAGAAATATTGGAAACCGGTTGTTGTTAATTTTAGTTCAAACTGTGTTTATATGTTTACTTATGTGCATAGTTAATTAACCAATTTTATACCTACATTCTGAGATTCACACCAAATTTCTTTTATTAATAGCTGAAATTATTGAATAAAAGCTTACAACTTTTGTAATAGAAGTATCTAAACACACATGCATTGAATATATGACTGTTT
Source organism: Saxidomus purpurata (assembly GCA_022818135.1). Classification (NCBI taxonomy): domain Eukaryota; kingdom Metazoa; phylum Mollusca; class Bivalvia; order Venerida; family Veneridae; genus Saxidomus; species Saxidomus purpurata. Next base: position 17,598,240 of record JAFMSR010000019.1, on the reverse strand, counting down.
CGTGTTCGGTAAATATGCAAGACTACCTATCACTATTTGTAAACATTTTGTCTCTTTTTCAGGTTGGGGAAACTAGCGTAAACGCACCTTATGAAATATATCCTGCAATAGGACTTCATTCACTTGGAGAAAAGGTTAAAATAGTCTCAGATGCAAAGACGCCCTCCTTTCGATGATTCATTACATGTATACAAATACTAGTTACATTTTGCATGTAAAATTCATAAAAAAAACGCTTTAAATTAGCTCACTACATGTAGCATGATATAAATTGAAACATTAACTCATAAGATGATGGAAAAGGTGTGTGACGATTTGTTAATTTCGTATTAATAGTGTTTCTTCATTTAATGATGCAAACACTGTTAGGAACTTAAACCTTAGAATAAGCTCAAAGTATAGCGTATGTGCCAGTGAAAAAATATGTTTAAAGCCATTTACATGTACATGTATATAATATGTAATCAATGACATTCAGTAAAACAATTCAATATGAAATCCGACAAAATTGTTGTTCGTAGTTATGTTTGCATATTATGAAATATTTACATTCTAACCTGTTCTTAAAATGAAGTTATGTTGTAGAGCATACTCGTTCCTTATAAAAAGAGCTAACAGTTTGAATCCAGGCATAGCCGGACAATGATGTTCGAACATATTCATATATAAAGGTGTATTTACCAATGCTGAACACATTTACAACAAATATGTTTCTTTAATTTTAATACATACTTGCCTTTTGAACGCATTCACATGCGGTCAGATTTATATTTGATTTAGCTACGAAAATCATAATCAAATTAACCATAGACACACTGTATGTTTGACGTCGTACTGTAATTATGTATGCTATAATTATGATCAAACTATATTGTAATTTTGACTGTTATACTTCCACTAGAAATAATATTTTTAATATTGTCGTACATCAGCCTTGATGAACATTTGGAAACAAAACCCGGACGGAACATGTAAAATCTCTGAATATCTGGAATGCGTCGTAACTTTGAATCCCTGATTTCAGAAACCAATAACAATTAAGGCCCCAAACACTTAATATTAAAAGCGTATATAACAACATTCTATGATTTTCTTGAAATTTTCTTTTTACCATATTAAAGCAGGAACCTGTATATTACAATGTACAATGTACTTGCAGTGTGCCGTGTATTAATTTTGTGCTAAATACATTTGTACTTTGATTGCTTTTGATTGTATGGCTAACATTTAGTGAAGTCATATTATGTAAACTTTTACTTACATTGTGCTCTTTGAAATAGAAACATTCATTTTTATGCGTTTTGCTGTTATCGCTACCATCTCCTCTTTGAACTTAGAAATACTTATATAAAACAACAGTTTTATGCTTTTCTGTGTTTTTTGATAGGGCAGAAATTTCAAGAACAAAGCCGTCTATGACTTTTATTTCATATTTCTTTTTAGATTTAGTCCTCGGTCTACATACCGAGTTAGTAGTATTTCTTCTATTAGGAAAATGTAAGCACTGTATACAGATAGGAAATGGTAGCGAACACTTTACATGGCAAACAAACTGTAACATTTATGCAATATATTTTGTGTGTATACATTGTATTACCTTGATCATTTTAGATCTATTATGTGTAACGATATAAGTAAAACTTTTACGAATTTAATGTTATATGTCACATTCAAACACATTTTTCAAAATTTGAAAAGGGTGAACATCACTGTTCTATCTTTTCATGTAATTTGAAGGAACAATATGTTTGTTCAGTAGAGCTTATGTCATGGTAGTTTGTGTGCAGTTCGTCCGTATGTCTTTCTGTCTGTTTTTTATTCAGCTTTTACTTGGTAAAACTCTACAGTTCATAAGGTTTCATTTTACTTTCGTGGAACTTGCACAGGAGGTTCCTTGCAACCTGTAGATTATCCCTATTATTTTGGTGTCCTTTGAACACAGATCAAGGTCACAGTAACCACTGCATTTCGCTGATGACACTCTACATGTCACACTTTTTTTTTGACTTTCAAGAAAGGACTCCTCGACCTTCAGATGATTTATATTGTCTTTTGGGTCAGTGGGTCAAATTAGAAGGTCATCCGGACTTTGTAAATCGTTCCCGTTCAGTATCTTGAGATTTATGTTACCCAAAGTCATGAGAATTCAAATAATGATTGGTCTTACTAAGAAGACGATCCATTCTGTTTTGGAGGTCAGTTTGTCACCAGTAAGGTCGCAGTGACCTCTTTTAGCTTAACCACCATTACACTCTACATGTCACAATTTTCATTTGACTGTCATAACACCTGTTAAGAAGTTTACTTGCAACCTGTAAATGTTGAACCCTTCTGTTTTTGGAGATCAGTGGGTCAAAGATCACTATCACAGTGACTTCTGTTAGCTTTCCTTGATAACACTCTACAGGTCATAATTTTTGTTTGACCAATTGTGCTACAACCAATTATCCTAAACACTCGACAACAGGTCAAATTTTCAAAAAGACTTTTCACTGGACTTACAGTCCGGTAAGTCCAGTAGAGCGGTACTGACGTTAACGGGCTTCTTGTTTCCGTTACAAAATAGCCATTAATTCAACAACCACATTGCTTTCAAAATCTGACAGAACTAAAAGTTTTATTCAAATTTCTTATTTGAATCTTAAATTTATTTTCTATTCAAATGAGTCGACGTTTCTGCTTAAACCAGGACCGGAATCGGACATAATATTGCTGACATATTCCATTAAAACAAGAGTATATCAGACACAATATTGCTGTCATATTACAGTTAAACAAGGACCGGAATCATCGGACACAATATTGCTGTCATATTACATTACAACCAGGGCCGGAATCGGAAACAATATTGCTGACATATAACATTAAAACCAGGACCGGAATCGGACACCATATCGCTGACATATTACATTTAAACCAGGACCGGAATCGGACACCATATTGCTGACATATTACATTTAAACCAGGACCGGAATCATTTTTATGAAAGTTACCACATATTAATGCCTGGGTATCTTGATGTAATTAAAACAGCTGTAATGATATGATTCCGATCTATTATGTTTCCAATCTGAAATGTTCATTAATTAAGGAATTAAGTAGACTATGTTGGAATGTGCAGCACAAGTACGAGTAGCTCGACAGATATACATGTAAACTACTATGAATGTATACACATGTATTTCATTATACACTGTAGTTGTTTTTGCTAGATTTTGTGAATTTTGGAATACATGTACAAATCATTTGGGATATTGCTTACATATAATCATAATAACAACATATGTTGTAATCAGAGAAAACAGACCAATTCAATTTATCCAATAAAATGCTTTCGTTATTCTATGAATCTGTCTTTTATCGTATACTTGATAGATTCAGCGTGTGTACTATAAATCAGCACCCGAACTGAATGCATAAAAAACTATTGACAAGATATTTTTCCAAAAATTAAGAACGGGTAGTAAGTGAATACATAATAGTGTTTTTATTATTCATAAAAGGATAGCAATATATAAGGTTATCCTTAAACACCATTAAAGGTACAATAATAAAAAAATATTTTGACTAAGAATAATTCGTTTTATTTTCGAGAATCAACAGCGCCGTTTTGTCGCTTGGCAATGACTGGCTCCACTTCTTTCCTTTACTTGGCCTATTTAATAACCCACTTATCCTGAAACCAAAATCATGTGACGTGGACATTGCATAGCCATATAAATACCCGAATCCCGTGCTGTATGTCCAGTCTTCACAGTCGTCAACCGATACACTCAACAGAAACTTTAACACGTACACACTTGAAGGTCACATTGAAACATCCGAACACATGCCACTTAGAGGTCAGAGGCGGATACCTGCCAGACGTAGGCCAGCTGCGAATGCCAACAATCAATATGGGGCTCAGCAATGACGAGCTTTACCCCTAAGGAACGCTGCTCCTAATCGCCGTCCACAAGAAAACGACGAGCAACATAATAACCAGCCAAATGAAAACCGTAGAGTCCTGTCAGCTTGTGGTGCGTCAAGAAACGATACCACCGATTGACTGTCCACAATAAAACGACGAGCAGAAGAACGACCAGCCGAATGGAAACCGTAGGGCTCAAAGGGGTCAAAAGATGTCAGCCGGAGCTTCGGATGAGCTCGTGGATGACCGTTTGCTACATAATGCCGGTGAGTTGAACACTTGATTTCCAACAGATTTTAAAAGATTCACAAATTAATAAAGAGATACCAATGCTGATGATTTTCGTCCTCAAAATCATACGAGGTTTGGCGACGTGAATTTGAATAATTTTCCAAATTCTAGGGATAATTCCATGGGTCATCTTGAGGGCAATGCTTTGCATTAAAATATAGTCCGATTGACCGATGATGATATAGCGGCACATGTATCGGCTTCTTTAAAGACGGAATACGTCAGTTTAGCTCTTTTACTTAAGAGTGCAGTAAAGCTATCTTAATTTTACTCAGGTACCGTTTTTCGCCTAAATTCTGAAGGTCACATTGTGACAGCTCCTAAAAAATGTACAGACAAAATTATGAGCATTGAAAAATAAACGAATTTATTTATTGTTTACATGTCCATTTATTTATCAATTCGTGGCTAGCTCGGCTGTCAATGTTACTTCCACTCAAATTACTTACAATTTTATGACAAAATGACAGAGACGGCTTCCAGGTTCAGTACACAGGTCCTCGTATACTGCCACGAGATTCCAAAAATTTACGCTCAACTTCTTTGAATCCTGATATCATAAGCGCACAAATCAAAACAGAACTTCAAGCATTGTATTATCCCGCCGGTAAATCAGTAAATGATTACTATGATCCTGTCGTCAATTCTGTCCAGTACACGAGTTTCGACGAGGCAGTGAAATTAGTTCAACAATTAGGACGAAATTGCAAATTATTCAGCCGAATTTGACAAAGCTCTACAATTTGGCGCATACATAAGCTGCATAACATTTGAACGATTTTCTACATTTTTAGAATTTTCTGTGAAATTAAAATTAAAGTTTGGGAAACTGAAACATTATCTAGTTTGTTTGTAGATTTGTTGGACAAAACGGTTGCGTCATGCACACAAGCGCTTCAAACTTTCAGGGATGTAATTTCCGAACTAGGCGTGCCACTGCCGGAGGAAACAACTGAGAGCCTGACAAAAATTTTAGTTTTCTAAGGGTTGGAACTGGACTCTGATAAAGTGGTAGTTCGAATCCTCCCAAAAAAATATCCGAGGTTACTGAGAAAATTAAAAAATGTTAGAGCATCCAAAAACAACGTTGAAGAAAATCCAGTCTCTAGTTAGTAGTTTGGATTTTTGCTGTTAAGCAATACCTATTGGTAGACCTTTTGTTTGCCGTTTGGTAAATTCAACATGTGGCTGTCAAAACCTTTTCACCATGTAAGAATAAAGTCAGATATTCGGTTAGATTTATGGATGTGGCTACTGTTTTTAGAAAATTTCAATGGAGTCTCAGTTTTTCATGATCAGTACTGGGTATTAAATGAGCTCGTCCAAATGTTTTCAGATAGCGCAGGGGGGTAACCTCGGGTTTGGCATATTCTTTCAAGTCATTGGTGTCAAGCCAAATGGTACAGACCTATTTAGTTTATAAACATTAATTTTCCTTTTACATTTAGATGTGTGGTTGTTGGGAGATTCAATCCAATACTGTGCAGGAAAACACGTAGAATCCAGTAGGAAAGCAAACCTAGGTCTTTAAGACACGTCCATTGCGTGGTGGGGCGTACGTGGCCTACGTTGGAGTGGTTTACGCCATTCAGTAGAGACCCAGGTGCTTCTTTCGTCTCCTCCTTATTTAATGTTCGTACATCTTAGGGGCAATGATTTAGTACATGAACAAACCCTGGAAATAAGACGAATGGTGGAAATTGAGATAAAATACTTTCTTGATGCATTCCTAGAGGCTTAAATAGTCTGGATTGACATACTGCAAAGGATAATATGGTCTTGCTCACCTGGGGGTCCAAACCAATAGAAAAGAAGCGTAAACGCTTAACAGAATAGCAAGAAAAATTGTTACATCATCAAGGAGAAGTGAAATCAAAGCGCTGTGAGCGCTGAAGGCCTGGGGGCTATAGGTTAACTCCCCAAAAAACAACTTTTGACCCACGTGTTTTGGGCTGAACCTTACCTTAAGCGCAGGTCGAAATGTGAAGAGGACGAAATTCAATATATGACACATAATGAATGATTAAAAAATATATTGGTGGCAGGGAAGTTTGTTTTATTATAAAATGCACGTTAAATGAAAAATAATCACAAAGTCAACATTATAAATTGTTTAAACCAATAAAAATAATTCGATCTGCGCTTTGTACAACTTCCAGCGATATGATCTGATGATGTGGATCGAAAATTATTGTGTACCCAGGACAAGACATTGGAACAGAAATAAACAAAGCTATACCAGCAATGAAATATAAATACAGTACTATACAATGCTAACATGTAACATGTATATTACATGTGTTAGTTAGGTCCGTGTTCAATTCTTTCATACCAGTATTTACTTCTCCTCGATCTCCGCCACAACTTTTCATCTCTGTTGTGCAATCTAATTTTAACAATGACAAGTAACATATTCGTAAAACTTTGTACAGTGAGAGCGTTGACAATGTCACATGTCAATGGTATTTAATGGTGTAAACTGATCATTAGTGTATAATGACTATTTAAAGCCGGGTACATGTATCCTATCACGATAACCTATATAACACAACATAACCTACACTCGTGATTGTTTCGTTTCGAGCATATATAAATGTAACGAACGGAAAATTGCTGTCATTATCATCGTACGTTTAACATGATAAACATCACGTAGGACATCTATGACTAATACTGACTCGAGTCTGCAATATAAACGAGAAGTAGGCAACTTACTTCACGTTGAGTCGATGGGTTTTCTTACCTTAAGGGCCTTTAAGAAATTTAGAATTTATTATAGAGTGTAGTGAAGAGGTAAATTTTGGCGCGTAATGAATATTTCAATGAATATTTAGTAACGATCCACTATCCAATACTGCATGATATGTCTGCATGATTGAAAATAGATAAAACAAACAGCTATTGCCCGGATACGGATACTATTAGGTGACAATGATTCAATTGCGACTTGTTCAGTTATTTACCAAATTCAAAGTAAAATCATGAAATAGACCACATTAGCTTCTGCTACTTGATTTTATCATTTTCGACAAAGGTCGGGCAACTATACAGCAGACCTATTGGTTCTTCTCTATGTATACAGTCCTTTTATAAATGTGAGCGAGATTTTCTTTTGTTGCTTGCTGACATCTCACATTAACACAAGAAAGCCTTTATATTTGCAACTGATGATCAATAATAAAAACTTATTACATGTAGCTTTTAAAGGGATATTTTCAATTGAACAAGACATATGTTTCTATAAAATACAAATTTCTTCATTTAAGGAAAAAACAAGTTGTAGGTATGATTACATTGCAATATGTTGAGATATCTTATGACTAACGTCCTTTTTCCTGTTGTTACTTTGTTTCAAGCGTATACCCAGAAAATTTAAAAAGAAGACCAGGGACGTCTTTATAACATAGAGGTTTTGCATGTGTGGTGTTTAGTCATGTGATTGGATGCATTTATTGAAATTGTTTGAAAAAGTAATGAAACTTATTACGTTTGACATCAGATCAACTTTAACCCGTTGAAACCAAAAAGTTTGTCTCCCTTAAAGTATAGGCTATTAAGCTTATTCAACGGTGTTACTGTTGGAAACTGTTAAATTCGGTTATCATTAAGTCATTGAACGTTACCGAAATATTTCGATTTTGACTTTTTGTCTTAAAATAAACAAGAGGGCCAAGACGGCCCTATATCTCTCACCTGCGACTTATGAACATATATGACCAAACTTCAACTCTAAACTGACCCATGTTCGAACTCGACCTAGATTTTATCAAGGCAATGATACTGACCAAGTTTCATGAAGGTTCAGTGAAAAATGCAACCTCTATAGCATATACAAGTTTTTCTATGATTTGACCCCATGACCTAGTTTTTACCCTAGATACCCATGCTCGAACCTGACTTAGGTTTTTATCAAGGCAATTATACTAACTAAGTTTCATGAAGATCCAATGAAAAATGCAACCTCTATTGCATACACAAGGTTTTTCTATGATTTGACCGGGTGACCTAGCTTTTGACCCTAGATGTCCTATGTTCGTAGTTAACCTTGATTTTATTAAGGAAATCATACTGACCACGTTTCATGAAGATCCAATGAAAAATGCAGCCTCTAGTTTTTTACCATAAATGACCCATGTTCGAACTCGACCTAGATTTCATCAATGTTATGATACTGACCACGTTTCATGAAGGTCCAATGAAAAATGCAGCCTCTATTGCATACACAATGTTTTTCTATGATATGACCCCGTGACCTAGTTTTTTACCCTAGATAACCTATGTTCGAATTCGATCTAGATTTAATCAATTCAGTCATACTGACCAAGTTTCATGAAGACCCAACAAAAATGCAACTTCTGTTTCATACACAAGGTTTTTCTATGATTTGACCCTGTGATCTACAACGTAGTTTTTGACCCCAGATGACCCGTATTTAAACTCGACCTAGATTTCATCAAGGTTTCATGAAGATCCAGTGGAAAATGCAGCCTCCATTGCATACACAAAGGTAAGTGTGGACAATCGACAAACAAAAGACGGATATCAGGCGATCACAATATCTCACTTGAGCACTTCGTGCTCAGGTAAGCTAAAACGATAGGGTATTATCAATATTTAAACATGTGCTATATTATGACATGAGATAACCGAGTATTACTTTTCCCTATTATTGTAATGATGTAACTAATATTTAATACTCATTCCATACCTATTTTCTGTTTAGTTTCTACTCAGGAAACAAAATTAGAGAAATGTTTGAAAGTTGCAATGTTTCTTTAATTTTTTTAACTCGAACAACATTAAATGTATATCGATCTTCTAATTTGCAGTGTGACCATGTATGCGTTCAAAATGACAAGCCTTTGAAGTGGGTTCATGAAAACTTAAACTAGGTACATGCCAATACTAACTAAAGTTTTTACGACATAGTCCTACGAAAGACCTGTGGTGACATTTCAACTTCATGATTTCACGACTTAAACTTCACAATTTCACGAATTCACGATTTTTCGTAACGAATTCACAATTTCACGAAATCACGAATTCACGATTTCACGAATTCACGATTTCAACTTCACGAATTCATTAGTTCCCAAGCTCATGTTTCCCATTGATGATGTCACAAACGCGCGTATTGATTGGAGATAGTGAACTTCGCAATTATATGTGATATTAGGCTGAAAATTTGCATAACATACTGTCCTGTCTTGTATGTGAACAGAAATATACAGGATAAGGAAGAGGAGGATAAAGAAACTTTGCCATAATTGTATTGAAATGTTGTGTTTCACATAGTAATCTAAAGACGTTGTTTCTGCAATGAGAGTTCGCTTTGGAAGAACACTTTATACAAACAGATTTAAGGGACAGACACTAGTAGTGCTGGTCTTACATTTTTTCCTCAACATTATAATTTAGTATCGTAATATACAAAGAGCTTCGCTAGAAAGATCAGTACATGTGATCGTTAATAAATGTCTTGTCAATAAGTAATCATATACATGTAGTCGAATACCAGTCGTGTCATTTGTCCTTGGGTTGTTCATAATGAACCTCACATGCTCTTCAGCCATGGTCTATTACAACCATCCTTGGACAGCGAACAGGCCTTTTAACAAATCATTTATAGAGGAAAACAACATAAGAACAGACCCTGAAATTACTAACATTGTGAGACTGGGTCTTAACCTGATGGCCTTGGTGCAGTGGTAGCGCGATCGCCTAAGGACACTATTTGGTCCGGGGTTCGATCCCCACAAGTGCCCAAGTAGTGTCCTTATGCAAGACACCGTTAATTCGACATTGCCCCCCCCCCCCCTCCCCTCTCTCTCTCGGTCTTTCTGTCTCTCTCTCTCTCTCTCTATTTGTCTCTCTTTTCGAGGTTGATTCAATCTTGAGTGAGTCTCGAGAGCGATCAATATAAGTTGTTAGATCTTGTTTATATAAACCAGTATGAAAAAACCTGATGACTCAGTATTAATTTACAATATTTGAGGGTTATCATAGCATGGCTTGTGCTTCATTTTAATCAGGAATCCTTGAAGTTGAAATAGAAAATTCGTGAAATCGTGTAATCGTGATTCGTGAGTTCGTGAATTCGTAAAGAAATATCGTGAATTCGTGAAATCGTGAAGTTGAAATCGTGAAATTGTGCAGTTGAAATAGTGAAATCGTGAAAGTGTAATGTCACCATCGGTCTTTCGTCTTTTCATAGTGCTTGACAATATTGATCGAATGGCCTTTTTCTGGTTCAGTAATGCTACTTTCAATGTTAACCTATTCTATGTTGTAAAAGTAAGTGCGCACCTAGGTTTTTGTTGATTTTATATATTTTTTTTTTCAAGAAATATATAATGTTTGGTATCAAAATTTAGAGCAATGTATACTTAATTCCATCAGCATTGATAGCACATTCAATTGACAGTAAACAGTGTATAAATGTAGTAACTATTTGTAATTTTAGACCGATACGTTCATCAAAATGGAGATATTTAAAATAAAATGTGCACACTTTCTTTTGCAACTGAATATATTTTATATGGGCAGTGCTCTGACTTTTTATAACTTTCTGAAGTTTATCTTATATTGGTACAATTTGACATTTAAGGCCTTTGTTTTGTGTGATAACATTTAGGAGACAAGATATAACAGTTGACCTACTTATTGTTTTATAATTTTACAAGTTTTAATGTTCAGACTTTTCTACATGTACTTTTATATGTATGGTAGTCAATTTTTTTTTCTATTTGTTACCGCAGCCTTTTCATTCATATAATTTATTATAAGTAAGTCTTGAGTTTGATCTGGTTGATCTGTAGGTAGAGTATGAGAAAAGCTAGACTTTCGTTCAAAACCTCAAATTGTTTAAATCTGTTTTGTTTTTGTTTTTTTTGAAATAATGTAAACCTGTATATTTTCGAAAATGTCATAGCGATGTATCACGCTTAAGACGCACAAGAACTCAATTGTGACATCGCGACAATGTCGTTTGCAGTGTCGTGCGTTGCTTTGTAGTGTCGTCCATCGCTTTGTATTGTCGTGAGCCGTATCGCGTTGTCGAGTGTAGATCTTGGCGTGCGACGCACGACATTGTATCTTGCGCTTTCATAATTCCTTAATTAACAATAATGATAATTTATAGATATTTATATGAGCAATGAACGGCGGTCTTTGGAAATCATTTCTCTTTTTAGGATTTAATGTCCGTGTCAACAGTTGTTCAGTATGACAGTCGAAACGTGTTAGTGTACGCAAATACTTGCGAGGTTACATTTACATATGCATGTTTGCGTGCGCGTGTGAGTGTCTGCATGCTAGCATAAGCATATGTGGGTGCGTGCGTATTGTGTAAGTAAATGTATGTATTGGATTGGACAGATAGAAAAAGTAGTAACTCAACTGTTGTATCATACACTTCAAATATTTCAAATGGTTAAAATCAGAAAGATTATTTAGGGTTATGATATCGTTTCATTATCAAACACTGTATAATTTGAAAGATACTGAAATTGAAATGTAAACATTAATGGTTCGATAACAAGTAAGGATATGATAAATATTCGATAAAATTAATATTTTAAAAATAACCTGAGTTTAAACGTCGTGGACAAACCTAAAAGCAGTAGGAGTTTTATAGTATGGCAGTTGCTGGGAAGAGATTTTGTGAAGGATTTTCGTGCTTCCTTTGTAACGATCACGGAAAAAGTAACCAGGCTGATGGATTTTGCATTCAATGCAGTGACTACTTATGTAAAACTTGTTTTGAAAATCATAAAAAATGGCGAGTGGCAAAGGAGCACACCTTCGGTAGCGAGAACGAAACGTCGCCGGAAGCAGTACAAGAAGGACTTCTCGAATTTGGCAAATGCTCTAAACACGTCAACGAGAACATTAAGTTTTATTGTTCTGTGCACGATCAAGTTGGCTGCGGAGATTGCATGATTTTAGAGCACAAGCCGTGTACCATTGAGTATGTGCGTAAAAAGGCGGACCCATTTAGGGATAGCCAAGAATATTGTTGTTTTGTTGAAAGAATCAGCAAATGCCAAGAGCGCGCAAATCAGCTTAAACCTTCCATACAGAAAAGTAAAGAAGAGATAACTGAAGAAAATGGTATGTTCGTTAAAGATGTTCACAAGTTCAAAGATGAAATCATCGCCTGTGTCACGAAGCTTGCTGATGCAACTATTCAAGAAGCAAACAACATCAAAATGCGTGATACTCAGAAAATGAATGACCTTGAAAGTCAACGAGAAAATGCGGGCACTGACATTAATGCAATGTATAATGCTGTAGGTATGCTTGCTGATCAGCCGAATAAATTGTTTGTTACTGCGATTCAACAAAAACCGATCCTTAATGAAATTGAACGTAGTCTTGACGACATCGAACGCAGGTGGAAATTTGAACATTACTACTTCGATCGAGAAGCGCAATTTGAACGTGTCCTTAAAAAGGGTACGGTGCTTGGAACTTTACAAACAAGAAAAGAGAACAGCGAAACTCAGGGTAATATGTTTTATCTGAATTATATTTATTGTAATAACAAATGTTTATTATATAATCAATACCTTATACTCACTCGTGTATTAACTGTCCTGTCCTTAGCATTATCTTTTAAAGTAGTTATTTATATCTGTTTCTGTCTACATCTGGATATTTTGTCGGGATAAACATTAAAATATTGTTTATGAAATTCTGTATAAGACAACTAAATAGTTGTTTCTTCTTATTATATGTACGGTAGCTCCTTAAAGATGTGTATAATTTTTATGTTTCGCGAGTATATAACATCTACATTAGTTAAAGGGATCGATTAATAGTGTTTCTCTGACTTCAAAAAAGTGATTTGTCATTTCATGGAAAGAAATACCTAATCCATTTGTACATTTTTAACAAGACGGGGGAATATGACGTCTTCCGTCAATCGTTTATTATAATTGTATATGTTTGAGGTTTTCCATAAAACTAGGTAAAAGTGGCCACAAAATGTCTGATACATTTGTTATATAAGAACATTAGCTTGATTATCTCAAAGAACTGTTTGGTGTATTATTCGATACATGCATGCAGTGAGGGGAAGTAAAAGGTTATCTAGGAGAAATGTTCTGTGTGTTTTACTAGGCGAGTTGTGAGGGAAAAGATTATAATTTACGTCTTAAATACTAGACAGAAACATCGTGTTTCTTGGTGTAGAAGTTAACTAGGATAGCCGATAAATTGTTATTTTGGAAGAGTGTTTAGTGACAAATCCAATATAGAAACTGGATGTAATTATCGTGTGTATGTAATGGAAAATAATGGTACCCCGGTGCATTACTTAATCCCCTCAGAAGAGAATAAGTACAATGCTTTTGTGCTGCATTTCCAATAACGGCGTCGCAACGCTTTCCATTTTAGGCGGAAGTGTTAGTGTTGAAAAATACATACAAGTGTTGTACTTTAAATTATGGGCAGTTGTTGCTCGCCATTTTCCACAGTATTTACGTATTTCACCATAAATACGCTCCTATTCAAGGCACACATTCAGCACTAAATTTTCAAACACAAATGCAATCACTGACTTGCCAGGACAGCCCCCGATCTTAATATGTTTGAACTTTTATGGTTTAGACTAAAAACGAGTTGCCAGTATATGTACATAAAGATAATATAAACACTCTTAAAGAACTCGAATTCAGGCGTATATGGGAATCTCTCTTCCTGTTGATTGCAATAGAAACCTGTGCTACATAATTCAGCGACGTGTGTTGAATGTATGCAGGTCGCATGGAAACATCGTCAAGTAATAATGTTAGATGTCATATTTCTCTTATTGCTTTCGCATTATTAAATAAAATCAATCGCACGCGTCTGTACGTTAATTTACGGCACTCCACTGATATCCAAACGTACGAACAACCGACTTTGAACTAAAAACAATCCCCCAAAAGTAAAATGTTATAAACTTGAGAGCTGGAGTGTGCGTATTAAATTGCGTTGAAAAAAATTAGAGAAAGCATTTTCATGATCATACAATATAAATTATCATTAGAATAGAAAACGTTTGATTGTTGTTTTACCGAGTCTACGTATTTGTTACAGTGGAGGTGTATGATTAATTTATGGATCATAATTGCAAAATTATCATTACCATCTTACGCAAATTTTAAGAAACTTTAAATTGGATTTCGTTCCTTCTGTAATGCAATATAAGTTGCCAATTAATTTCACCGCTTCCAAACGGACTCAAGTCATGTACATGCGATCATGTTTTCTTTCAATATTGCATAATTATGTTTTTGTTTAAGATGCCAAAAACAAAACATCAGCTAGATCCGTTATTCAAGAAACTGAAGCTGACCATGCAGTAGCTAAACCAGCGGATAATATAAGAAAACCCCAGTCTGGTGCTCAACAAAAGCCACAGGTAAGTGTAGATGGGCATGAAATGTGAAATCATGTAATACTGCTGAATAACCACATTCTCTTTAACTTTTAGAATCACAGGAACACAATAGCGTAACTTGTATCAGACTGTTTTTTTTTACATAGATAATCAAGTAAGTAGACTATTTTAATAACTTGAAGTTTCAAATACATTGAAATGTGCGTCTTAAATGTGCAATGAAATGTTACATTTAACAGTAAAACGTTGTACACAGCAGTTTATATTTTAACTGAAAACAATTTTTCGTTTTGACCTTTGCGGGAAAACTGCTTATGACGGAATATTTTACGATTTGTCTACAACTTCTCACAATGTCTTTAATCACCGATGAAATTGTTTGCAAATGTGCAATGTTTACTAATCGGCGACTGATTACTTCGGATAAGCGGTGCCGCAGCTCATTTCTCAAACAGAAATCCAATTTTTTGGCCAAACAGTTTGGTCAAATAAAAGGCAGATCTCTTGCAATGGCATAAATCAGAAAAAAATTCGGTACCAGCATTAGATTTCACCCTTAGAGCTGCTCATTCTCAGATTTTGTTAAAAAGTAAAATACATATTTTACATGTAGAGCGAATTGTCATATAAAAGGGTTCAAGTATAAATGTTTATTTGAAATTATGCGCTTCCAAATTATAAAGTGTTGCAAACGCTTTTGAAAATACAAATATACTCATTTAGCACAGCGGTGACGTTTAACCAACGGCTAAAATATAATTTTTTGCAAATTGCTTTGTTAATGTTTACTTCCGGTGTTGATTCTAGCATTTAATTCTACATGATTTCAAAGAAATATATTTTTTTCACCAGACAGTATGAGCAAGCATCTTAAAGTAATTTTCTATAAAATGTATAATCCTCAGAGTTTAGGCAATGTAGGTATTTATACTTCATATATACACAATATGCATCATTCCTTAAAAACATACTTCGAACATTAAAAGGTGCAATTATCGATATTATGAATAACCACATTTAATTCCACACCATTTGAACTGTATCTAATAGCCCTTTGTACCACGTGGTAGTTCAATAGAATTCCATATTGGATTCGCTGAACTTATTTTCATTCAGATTCATATTTGGACCCGCGTGGAGTCCAAATATAGGTCACGTGTCCAATATGAATTTATGTCGATACATCTTTTGTAAATGATTATGATTAGGATATACATTCTTATATTCATTTTATTGTTTCTGTGTCAAGTTATTTTTTATCATTCTGTGTGATAGACGAATATTTTAAAAGCTGAGTATTATATAAACAAATGACAAGTCATCCGAAACAGACAAAAACATGAAAATCATTCAACAAAACGACTGTAGAGTATTTAAATTTGAAAAAAAAACCATATCGGTACGGGTATTAATTCTCTTAGTTAGACCATTTTCTGTCAACCTACCTTAGTTTTGAAGCTAATTTTGAAAAATAATTGTGCTTTTTCATTTTTTGACACCAGTCCTATTATTTCAATATATCACATGTTCAAAATGATTGTTTGAACATGTAATCGGCTGTTAGCTATTAGTTAAATGTAACATTTTGCACGGAAAAACCTTATCTGCTGTGTTGAGTTTACTTTAAACATACCTTATGTTTTACTTACCTTAATACATTTTGTACGAATAACCCCGCGAGGGGTTTTACATCAAAGGAACATAGGCAATAATTATATAACAATTCTTTTTAAATGAACAAATATAACCCGGAATTTTCAAAGACTGTTATACATGTAGCTTAACCGGTGGACAAAGTTTCTAACAAGCGAATCCCAATTGTTCATGTTTTAACACGTTGTATCAGACGTATCGCTGAAGAGACTGCACTTTCAGTGTATTTTAAAACAGTAATGCATACTGTCTGCCTTTTCAAACAGCCATGCTCCTAATCAGATGATAAATACAATGTCGCCTGATCAGGAATTAAGTTATTAGCCGTTTGAATCACAATTCTGCAAAAATCAACATCCGTACGTGTATTTTTGGTGGCATGCTTTTGAAATACAGATATATAACTAGAGTTTCAATAATATCCAACGGTCCGTTGTGTATGATTCAGAAGATCATAATGTTGAACACATTATACATTAGAGATTACTTTTATAAGTTAGTGATGGCCTTGAGTGACGGGGAGGCAGAATGTGGAAAAGAATATTTATTTCCTCACACGCAAATTATATACGTTTTATAAATTTGCATCATTTCGGAAGTCGTCAAATTAAATTTTAATTAGCAGTTACTATTTGGAGGCGTTCCAATATATTTAATGAATAGGGGAACGTGCCTTTTCGTGTACATCATCAAAGCAATGATGGTGTTGAAAAAATACACAACAGCAGCTGTCATAGAGAAACTTTATTTGAAAATTGCAAGAAAACAAAGAAACCGATCGGAAAATGCTTTAAATTTGGGAGGGTGACTATTTCAAAGATTAACAAACAGGTATTTATTTAGCAACTTTTGATTCGTCTTTCACTTCGAATATTACTCCTTTATAAATGTAGCTCCATTGAAGGCCGTAAATGCCGATAAAAAATTCCTGCAATGTTTCATGACTGGACATATGTTTGAGTTACACACGACATAAACTGCAAATCGTAGGCAGTTTGACTGCCTGCATGTACCGGTATATAAACTTCAAAGTAAGCAGAACATTGTTTCTGCAGCTGTATGAACTATGTACAGAACTTATGTACTTCCGATCCGAATAGAGCACATCGGCTAATTGGAAAAATATGTACCATCTTGGGTGTTGTTTCACCTTTACCGCAGAAAGGTCGGAGTTATTACCTTTGACTAGAAAAAACACAAAAAAGGACTGAAAAGCTATATAACAAAACAAAACAGGCACTATGTGGTATGGTCTATTACCCGTCGTGATTTCTGATAGTTTACCGACATTAAACGTCTTTACTTGCACCCACCAAAACTTCCAATCCAAACGCACTGTACTTTATCTTTTCAAAGATTTTGGTCGACATTATAAATTTATCTGTGTATTAGCACACATGCAGCAAAAAGGCATTTCATTCAGTTAGTGAAAACTCAAAACCAAACTAAAAATCATTTGAAATAACCTGGCAACCGATGCGAACCAGCTGACTAAAATTCGGTATTTACTCCGGTTTGTGAGATTTTATTAGACGAACGGATGTGATTATACACGAAGTACGTACGATTCTGCGAAACATGTGAGTTTTCAAACTTTCATTGACTTCCTCTGATCTGTATCTAATGATTTAAGAATATCTGCTGTATCTTTACAGTGTGCAGTGCGCACATAATACGAAACAAGAGGGCCAAGATGGCCCTATATCGCTCACCTTGGTACAAAGCCACTTGCCTGGTGGAATATCACTAGATAATGTTATAGACCAAATAAGTTTTCCTATATACGCCTTTGTAAAACAAACTAGAGCTATCACTAAATGTGATTAATACCCCCAAAAGGATTGCTTTATAAACTGAAGAAGTTCGTAGTAACATAATACCTTGCAAACAAACTAAAAAGAGATATTGTTCTTAGCAGTTCCTCTCATTGTGCTTGACCATTGTATGAAGTTGTATTGAATTCCAACTTGTAGTTTTCGAAAAATGCTCCTTACAGGGAAAAGTAACAAAGGGCAATAACCCTGTAATTAGTCAAGATGGAGTTATGGTTACTGTGCACTGCACTCCCTCTCACTGTGCTTGACCATTGTATGAAGTTGTATTGAATTCCAACCAGAAGTTTTCAAGTTATGCTCCGGACAAGGAAAAGTAACAAAGGGTAATAACTCTGTAATGAGTCAAGATGGAGTTATGGTTCCTGTGCACTGCACTTCCTCTAAATGTACTTGACCATTGTATGAGGTTGTACTGAATTCCAACTAGTAGTTTTCAAGTTATGCTTCGGACAAGGAAAAGTAACAAAGGGCAATAACTCAGTAAATACTCAAGATAGAGTTATAGTTCTTGTGCACTGCACTTCCTCTGAGTGTGCTTGATCATTGTATGAAGTTGTATTGAATTCCAACAAGTAGTTTTCAAGTTATGCTCCGGACAAGGAAAAGTAACAAAGGGCAATAACTCTGTAATTAGTCAAGATGGAGTTATAGTTCTTGTGCACTGCACTTCCTCTCAATGTGCTTGACTATTGTATGAAGTTGTACTGAATTCCAACCAGTAGTTTTCAAGTTATGCTCCGGACAAGGAAAAGTAACAAAGGGCAATAACTCAGTAATTAGTCAAGATGGAGTTATAGTTCTTGTGCACTGCACTTCCTCTCAACGTGCTTGACCATTGTATGAAGTTGTATTGAATTCCAACTAGTAGTTTTCAAGTTATGCTCCGGACAAGGAAAAGTAACAAAGGGCAATAACTCTGTAATTAGTCAAGATGGAGTTATAGTTCTTGTGCACTGCACTTCCTCTCAATGTGCTTGACCATTGTATGAAGTTGTATTGAATTCCAACAAGTAGTTTTCAAGTTATGCTCCGGACAAGGAAAATGCAACAGACCGCCCGACCGACCGACCAACCACCGGGTGACTCCTATATACCCCCCTAAACTTCGTTTTGGGGGTATAATGATCCCCCCCCCTCGGGCAAGGTCAGTTTTGACCCCAGGGGCATAATTTGAACAAACTTTGAAGAGGTCTACTAGGCAATGCTACATGCCAAATATCTAAGCTCTAGGCCTTGTGGTTTCAGAGAAAAAGATTTTTAAAGTTTTCCCTATATAAGCCTATGTAAAACTAAGTGACCCCCGGTGCGGGGTCAATTTTGACCCGGGGTTCATAATTTGAACAATATTGGTAGAGGTCCACTAGCCAATGCTACATGCCAAATATCTTAGCTGTAAGCCTTGTGGTTTCAAAGAAGAAGATTTTTGAAGTTTTTACTATATAAGCCTATGTAAAACTAAGTGACCCCCGGTGCGGGGTCAATTTTGACCCGAGGGTCATAATTTGAACAATATTGGTAGAGGTCCACTAGCCAATGCTACATGCCAAATATCTAAGCTCTAGGCCTTGTGATTTCAAAGAAGATTTTTGAATTTTTTACTATATATTCCTATGCAAAACTAAGTGACCCCCGGTGCGGGGTCAATTTTGACCCGGGGGTCATAATTTGAACAATCTTGGTAGAGGTCTACTAGACAATGCTACATGCCAAATATCTTAGCTCTAGGCCTTGTGGTTTCAGAGAAGAAGATTTTTTCCTATATATTCCTATGCAAAAACTAAGTGCCCACCCGCGCGGGGTCTATTTTGACCCGGGGGTCATAATTTGAACAATTTTGGTAGAGGTCCACTAGACAATGCTACATGCCAAATATCTAAGCTCTAGGCCTTGTGGTTTCAGAGAAGAAGATTTTTAAAGTTTTTCCTATTTGTTGCCATAGCAACCAGAGTTCTGCATGGAATGGAATTCTTTGAACAATTTTGGTAGAGCTTCATGCAAGGAACATTCCTGCATAGTTTTATCAACATTGGCCTAGAGGTTTCAGAGGAGATGTCATTTGAATCAAAATGTTGACGGACGACGGACAATCATCGATCAGAAAAGCTCACCCTGGCGTAGCCAGGTGAGCTAAAAAGCCCTTTCGTCACCTGCGCTAACATATAGCAGGATTCTTTTGCTCATCATTGTTTTTGTGTGTCCCCAAACAAAGCCGCCTTTCGAGATAATACGAAACAATGCCGTCGTGTTTTCCCTGACTTGATACACGTATCTTTAGTTGCATAATGGAAAAAAGACACAACCCGGTTATTGCAATCAGCTATCCGGAGCGTATTCTTGTAATGAATGTGTACAGCTGACTTCGTCAGTCGCTCAAATTTCTTTGTGACCTACGACATGAGAAAAACGTTGTCACCTCAATTATAATGAAAAACACTGTTCATTGCCAGGGTATAGGAAGTGTATTGATATGCTTGTCACCTTACACAGAACAGTAACAAGAGGGCCAAGATGGCCCTATATCGCTCACCTTGGTACAAGTCCACTTGCCTGGTGGAAGATCACTAGATAATGTTATATACCAAATAAGTTTTCCTATATACGCCTTTGTAAAACAAATGATCCCCCCGGGCAAGGTCAATTTTGACCCCAGGGGCATAATTTGAACAAACTTTAAAGAGGTCTACTAGGCAATGCTTCATGCCAAATATCTAAGCTGTAGGCCTTGTGGTTTCAGAGAAGAAGATTTTTAAAGTTTTTACTATATATTCCTTTGCAAAACTAAGTGACCCCCGGTGCGGGGTCAATTTTGACCCTGGGGCCATAATTTGAACAATATTGGTAGAGGTCCACTAGCCAATGCTACATGCCAAATATCTAAGCTCTAGGCCTTGTGGTTTCAGAGAAGATTTTTAAAGTTTTTACTATAAAAGCCTATGTAAAACTAAGTGACCCCCGGTGCGGGGTCAGTTTTGATCCGGGGCTCATAATTTGAACAATCTTGGTAGAGGTCCACTAGCCAATGCTACATGCCAAATATCTAAGCTCTATGCCTTGTGGTTTCAGAGAAGAAGATTTTTTAAGTTTTTCCTATATATTCCTATGCAAAACTAAGTGACCCCCGGGGCTGGGTCAATTTTGACCCGGGGCTCATAATTTGTACAATACTGGTAGAGGTCTACTAGCCAATGCTACATGCCAAATATCTAAGATCTAGGCCTTGTGGTTTCAGAGAAGAAGATTTTTGAAGTTTTTACTATATATTCCTATGCAAAACTAAGTGACCCCGGTGCGGGGTCAATTTTGACCCGGGGTCATAATTTGAACAATATTGGTAGAGGTCTACTAGACAATGCTACATGCCAAATATCTTAGCTCTAGGCCTTGTGGTTTCAGAGAAGAAGATTTTTAAAGTTTTCCCTATATATTCCTATGCAAAAACTAAGGGCCCACCCGCGCGGGGTTAATTTTGACCCGGGGGTCATAATTTGAACAATCTTGGTAGAGGTCCACTAGACAATGCTACATGCCAAATATCTAAGCTCTAGGCCTTGTGGTTTCAGAGAAGAAGATTTTTAAAGTTTTTCCTATTTGTTGCCATAGCAACCAGAGTTCTGCATGGAATGGAATTCTTTGAACAATTTTGGTAGAGCTTCATGCAAGGAACATTCCTGCATAGTTTTATCAACATTGGCCTAGAGGTTTCAGAGGAGATGTCATTTGAATCAAAATGTTGACGGACGACGGACAATCATCGATCAGAAAAGCTCACCCTGGCGTAGCCAGGTGAGCTAATAAAAAGTCCATATTGCGCTAAAGTAAACATTGTTTTTGATGTAAACTACAGTATAGGAATAAAGAACATAAAACTGAAATAGATCTGAACAAATGTCTTTTTAAATATACAGGTTGAAAACATCACTGTTTTGCTATGTCAAAACAGCAATTATCAAGTGAATAACCTGATTAACAGAATAAGTTTTTACAAACTATACTTATTTACAGATATTCGTGTTCTCAAAAACAACAGAAGAAAAAATGCAACGGTAAAATTTTATTACTTGGTTAACCTAGCGAAAGTTGAATTTGTTAAACTGAACTATTCTTTAATTTTATTAATACTATAAAATGTTTTGAAAGTTTAAACTAAATATTGTGTCAGACCACGGTCTGATAAATAGTACTTATTGGTCTCTCATGAAAGTTCGAAATTGAATCAAAATCTACTGGTGTAGTGTGACAAACTGTAGATCTATATACATTTCTTAATTGGGTCTTGGGGAGAAAGTTACTGTGTGTGATCAGACTTATGTTTCTATGTTTATCTACTCGAATGCGATCAGTCAGGGCTAACTCTTAAAAAAAAAACTCAGCAAAGTAAATCTAATTCGGTTATAACGTGTAACAGTATGAGTTTTCTTATCAATCTAGGAAATAGAAATCTATCATCTATATGTAGGAGTTGTTCCTGTGTAGAAATTTCTTAGTACATAGATTTACACAAAGCTCAAGACCAAACTTGAGTTTGGTGTTCAACCCGTTTACAGTTGGACGCTATGCTTCCCTCTTTGATTGTGTCTGACGGAAGAGGGGGAGGACTCTGTGATGGGCAGTTTTTAAATCCCACTGGGACGAAACTGTTTTGATTTCTGTCCTCTGGCCTATTTCGTCGGGCCCTTAAGGGTGTTTCTCTTGGTGCTCTGCCTTCTGCAAAGGCATTGAGTACATACGTTTTTTGGTTCTCAAGATTTGCTTTTTATATATTCATACACGAGCATTTTTGTGTTTTACATACCATGCCTTTTGTTTCCATTGCGTGTGTTAGAGATTCACCTAGCAGGGATTACTTTTATTTACACTGTCCTGTGACTTTGGAACATGGTGGGGGTAAGAGTGAGGTTGGGTGCGCACCATAAACCGGTTTAAGCTCCCCAGTGGTGTTTTTGCCACTGAGCGTTCCAAGGCGGTGTCCCACTGTGTTCCTTTAATTGTTCGTTTTGTCCTCGTGTGTTTGCTTTGTATGCTAGTGTGTGTTGGTAGTGTATGTGTGTGTGTGTACATGATTGTGCGTGCGTGCGTGCGTGCGTGCGTGCGTGCGTGCGTGCGTGCGTGCGTGCGTGCGTGCGTGCGTGCGTGCGTGCGTGCGTGCGTGCGTGCGTGCGTGCGTGCGTGCGTGCGTGCGTGCGTGCGTGCGTGCGTGCGTGCGTGCGTGCGTGCGTGCGTGCGTGCGTGCGTGCGTGCGTGCGTGCGTGCGTGCGTGCGTGCGTGCGTGCGTGCGTGCGTGCGTGCGTGCGTGCGTGCGTGCGTGCGTGCGTGCGTGCGTGCGTGTTGGTGGTGTGCACTTCTGGGTGCTATGGGGCTCGTTTTGGGGAGGCTGCGTTTTTGGTATGTGGCATTCCCTGTTTGATATTATTTTTGTTTTCATCATCAGACAATGGAGCAAACCGGTTGAGATTTCCTGCCAAAATAAACGACGTCGATGACGTCATCAAATGTTATATATGACGGTTCCCGAAACTATACCAATAATGTTTAATATGATCAATGCTACTCAGACATAAAAGAGTCTGCCCTTTAAAGCTGCTCGCTCTCAGTTGCCGTTGAAAAAAATAAAATGTTCAAAAATGACATACTAGAATCTAATACATAAATATAAAACTAAAGGCTAGAATCAACAATAAAAGTAGAAATCTAGGTAGGAATTTGCAAAAAAAAATGCTGGTTTTATGGCACCGCCAGACTATATGTTTTTTGTGAGTTGATTATCTTACTGTTTTTTTCGAAAAGATGTCTTGCACAATAGATACCGAGTTTTGTAAATACATGTACGATTGATCTCCTTTTGAAATACGTGTACATTCTAATATATTCCATTTAGGAAATGAATCGTTAACATATATTTTATATCAGTTTTTCTTTTATTACAGCTTTTAATTGAAAACAAGGTGAGATGCAGCAACATTGCAATAGACGGAGACTATCTCAGGTATAAACTTAACGCATTTAAAGTAGCAAACTGATATAAAACATGTGATGATGTAATGTGATATATTTAGTGAGTTTCAAGAAAAATAACTCTAATATTTATAATATAAGAGGCACTCCCTACATCTAGCAGATTTTATTCTCGAAACATAGATAATGTGTTCAATGAACGTAAAATGATAAATAAAACAATTTCAAAGAAGAACCTGTGCCGAAAAATGCATTTTACCACAATCAATCAATATAGATGTTTTTTTTGTAATAAATCGCATCCACCCATTAATTATACAACTCTACATAGATTATTGAATGATTTACGGTACTGCAGTATATTTTAAACCCCCTGATTTAATCGATACTGGCCGGGAATGCATAGCTGAAACTTTTAGGTAAAGTTATAATACTTCCAAAGATTCTATTTTTATGTTTTGGGTGATATTTAGTTTGACATGTCCCTTTAATGCATTTAAAGTAGCAAACTGATATAAAACATGGGACGATGTAATGTGATATATTTAGCGATTTTAAGTAAAATAACTCTGATATATATGTAATTAAATTAAACTTTCAAACTCTCACATTCTCATTAA
Source organism: Saxidomus purpurata (assembly GCA_022818135.1). Taxonomy (NCBI): domain Eukaryota; kingdom Metazoa; phylum Mollusca; class Bivalvia; order Venerida; family Veneridae; genus Saxidomus; species Saxidomus purpurata. The sequence continues at coordinate 17,573,592 of JAFMSR010000019.1, read as the reverse complement.
GCTAAAGCCTTCAAGCTACTAGCCTAATTATTTTGGCGTTTCAGTGTGAAACCTTTCACAGATCTGATATTTTATAACTGTCACACCTCTACGCCTAATTTTAAAGTGCTCATAACTGGGCAGAAATCCGACAAGAGGAATGACCCCGTTTGTAATGAACTTTTAAAGTATCCCCGTTATGTATCACATTTAAACTTTGTGTGCGACAAGAAAAAACATTTATCTTGAAGGAAATAACATTGCTTTACTGATGAAATGTATTCAACATAAAAAATTTGACGGCGAAACTGTTACCACTGTTTTCTTGTATATAACGCAAATAAATCGGTGCAGCAGTAATTTTCAGCACTGCCGATTACGCACACGCGGTGTATAACCGTGCAGTCAACCGATTTCGCCAGCGCGCACATATAATTGTGCAAAACTTACCGATGTTTCTCACTTGGAATGTAAGATTTATAACGCATAGCGTAATTTGTGTTTATTTCTTCTCACATGAAAACAAAGAATGCATACTGAACAAAAATATGTACATATAGCGTATTATACAGTTTCATTAACTTATAATATGGTAGTGTAATCTGGTCACCGAAAGTGATAAGTAATTTCATGTATATTATTGATATTCGGGAAAGGTGATTCCTTGGCTTTTATCGCTGATCTCTAGGCGTCTTTAATTCTAAAATGTACAAAATCCTTTAATACCTTGTAACAAAATAATTGAATATATGATAATAAAATCATAGTAATGAAGCCTTTATTTATAGTGGATAACATATTTGGCGCAAGAACAATTTTCAATTAAATAATACTTCTACGTTGTTTTTTATACTTTTGTTTCGTTTGAAATAAATTTAATCTTGCATACGAGTCTATAGTCAAGACTGAATTTTCACCTTTAACTGAATGAAGATATATGAACGCGATTTGATAATCCGATTGGTTAACTGGCTAGTATGCGAAGCCGAGAATATGCAAGCATATATTTTAGTAATATTGATCTTTACAAAAGTTCTCCTGTTCTTTTCCATAATGATTACAAATTGTAACAATTTCCTAAGATGGTACTTCGATTGATTTATTAGAATGTGAAATTCTGACCATCGTTTAAACCTTCTGAATTGTCTTCATAGTTCTAGCATTCTTCTAATTGGGAAAAAAATGTTGTTTTCGGACTTTAAAAAATATTTATTTTATGCTAACAAATAGAAATTAGTAGTGATCTGTCAGTGGAATATAGTGATAACATATTTATCATATCAGTCACGGTGTGGGTGATCAAGGTCTGTCCGACTTTTATCTGTTCTGTATATAAATAATCTGGCTTAAGTTTTAATAGCATAAAATATAAAGGAAAGTGATTTGTTTTGGTTGTAAATCAAATGTATCTCAACTCAAACTGATAAAAATTCGCATTTTCAATCGCGTTCAGCATTCGTGAAAATTTCAATCACTTTTCATTCAGATATATTCCATATGCACCTCAAACAAACAAGTGTCCTCTATTTACGAAATAATAAATGCCTCCCTGTATTTTATCTTCAACAATACAATATAGGGAACAATTTATTATTTCGATTCTAACACGTTATTTTCTTTGAAAACAAGCCGAACTTTATTTAACGCGTAGTAGTACATCACTGTAACCTTAAAACGCGAGATACGATTGGACGCCCTTGTTTACATACGTCACGTCGTTACGTCATTTATGGCACGTCGTCCTTGGAAAAACGTGCTGTATTTTATCGTAAAATAAAATACAGGCTTTTCCCTATATGCTTATATAGGAAAAGTAGCCGCTTGTGTTAGAATTATTTATTGCTCAAACCAAACACTAGTATAATGTATATAAAATTTTGATAATTATTCATGTGGTTAGAGTAGTCTTAAAATATGATTCAAATAACTAATAAACCCATTGAACATACCAAATTATTTAAGACAACCACATTTAATAGTTGATTGAATTAGTGATACAAAAAAGTCAACATTCCCACTTCGGCGATCTAAAAAAAATATCGCAATTTTCAACTATTGATATTAAAATATCTACACAAAAATACGCTGAATGTTAAAAAAAAACGTGTTTCCATAATATTTATTAGCTTTTTAAAGCTTTTATTAATTTGAATAGATCGTTATGATCTACAAGAATTTGTGTGCACAAAACTCGTATGTTCATTTTCATTTAAATCTGGCTCCCAATACATTATGACAATTTTAAATATGCCGCCATTTTGGACTTCTTGTCAATCATACAAAGACACTCGCGCAATAAAATGCATTTTTAATGTAACATTCGTTTTTTAAGATAACAGAGGAAAGTGTAACTAGATTATCTCATACATTAGAAAATTCAAATCACAAAGAATTTAGTGAACTCACGTGAGGGTCAATATATTATAAAGGTATAAATCAACATACGAGTTGTATATACATATATTTTAATAATTTAAACTTATGTCACTTTCGGTGTGTTCCCTTCTTTATATACGCTGCGCGTGCTAGTCGATATTAAACTGCGGCTGCCGGTTGTACCCAAATGAATACGTAGTGACGTAATACAATTCCCATGATTCTTTAAAAATGGCCGCTGTATACATGTACGATGACTATTTCGGATTTAAGTGGTTGGTGTTCGTGTGTAGACAGGTAAATTGAGCTGGGATCTGCGTTAGTGTCATCATTTACCTTTATTTTATCATGTAATAATGAAACTATATCGAAATACTGGATTATAGCGCAACGAACAGTGCATTTGAGGTGTATGCCTACTATATGAGACTTCAAAGTAAGACGTAGAAGGTGAACAACTATAAAATATCAGCCTATACATTCGGTTTGCCTTCGAAGTCGAAATAGTTAAGACTACCAAGCTGCCCGCTCTCAGTTGTCGTTGCAAAAAATAAAATTTTACAAAATGACATACTAATACATAAATATAAAACTAAAGGCTAATCAACACAAGAATAAAAAATCTGGGCGGAGATTGCACAATGCTTGTTTTTCGGCACCGCTACACTATGCTGGTAGCGTAATATTTCAAATCTACAGATATACTTGACAGGAATTTATACTCGAACCTTTTTATATGACTATGTTCCAAAATATGTTATTTTCATAGTTTGAATAACTATTTTTTTTACAAAAATCTGAGAGCGAGCAGCTTTAAACAATGACAATCATATTTCCTTGTCTTTTACTTTCTGTTGAAGTTTATGTTGCGTAAACTACCTCAAAGGGGCACTCCCTACATCTAGCAGATTATATTCTCAAAACATGTACAATGTGTAATGTGTTCAATCAACATAAAGTGCTAAATAGGTACAATTTTAAAGATCAACAAATATAGAAAAATGTCTCATTTTAGTACAGATAATCAACATAGAGCCTTTCTGTAATTAATCGCTATCTACCAATTAATTGTACAACAACAACGTTACAGATTATTGAAAGTTTTACGGTACCGCAACATATTTAAAACGCTGGTTTTTCCGATGATGACTTGATTATATAGCTTTCAACTTTTAAGTTAAGTAATAAATACTTATTAATATTCGAAGTTATTTAACTTGAAACAAGTTTTAGGGAGTGCCTCTTTGAAACAGAACAAATTAAATACATGAATACGTTGTAACGTTTGCACTTTGCAAAAGCGTTGCTACCATGTCTACTGTCTTGTCTTGAAATTGTAAATTTGTCTGTGTGTGAGTCTTGATGTTACAGGGCTGATGTTCCGACTGGTTTTTACGGACTATTTTCTTTTACAATATATTTGTTGCGGTATTTGCTGCGCTATTATGATATAAGGATCTGAGCAAAACTCATTTTGGTTTGTGATATATGTATTGCTGTTATCCGAACACTTATACCATGTTAGTCTGCATGAGATATATGTTAAAAACAAAAATAATATCAAACAGGTAATATTTGAACATACAAGGACACACATATATACACACATATATTTGCTGTGTGCGGGTACAGGCCATGCAGTTATCTGATTGTACAAATAAAACATACTTGTTTTGTTTTAGTTATGACGGTAATGGTACTGATGTAGGACTCTATGTTTCCGAGCCACAGGGCATTTATAATTTCTACTTTGAAGTGGAAATTGTGAACACAGGACAGCGAGGTAAAATAGGTATGAGTTTTTACATTTATACAGATATTTTCTCCGAAACAGTTACAGATCGTTATTTGTTACATCAAATGTTGTTATACATCAGGTAAAATAAATACTGTACACGGTTAACCCATACGCCACAATAAAAAAAAAAAAATTGTGTTTTCCCTAAGTCCCTGAATATAAGAACTAAAATGTTACAGCCGTGGCTATATTCCTGTCGCATTTCACATTAGTTTAACTACGTCTATACACCTTTCTTTCTGATAAAAAACCGATACATCTGTCGATACATCAAGTGGAAGAATCCATTATAGAATTACCGCTTAAATTAGGGGTGTCATTAGTACGTTACCGTCGTTAGTACATGCGCTTAAATTAAAACCTTTCTTTGCGTCTTTGGTAGATCGTATGTACAAGGTAACAAGTAATATCTTTAAAAAAAAGATGGTCGACGTAGGTGACGTAATAAACACATTTTGTTTTTCAGAAGGCTCCAGGGCAGTACACTGCTTATTCCGGTACCGAAACGCTAGCCAATAATCAATGACGCTAGATGTCCGGCCCCGGACAACACCTCGTTGAATACAAAAGTTGATCTTCGTACTGTCCAGAAACCTTGACATAACGTGTTCTGTTTTTTTTCTTTTTTTGCAACATGATTTATTATAAATAACTATAATATGAAAAAGTATACACATTTTGTGATTCAGAAGGCTCCCGGGCAGTACACTGCTTATTCCGGTACCGAAACGCTAGCCAATAATTTGCAGATTCTGATTGGTCACATTATAACGAAGTTGGTTAGCAACGCGTCCATACCAACGGAAGTTCAAATCAAAAGTATACGACTACGTCGAAAAAACAATTCAGTGGATTCAAAATTACTAGTGCTTGACAATTTAGTCAATAGCTTTGAAGGAAACAGAGATTTGAAGCGTAGGTTGTACGGCACGCAATTCAAGACCACTATAAAATACCTGTGTTACTCAATTATAATTGTTAATAGGTTTTGCCGTAAAACCAATCTTCTTCACCATAGTTTGAAACTGTAGACTCGAGCTTACTTACGAGGTCACATAAGGTTTCTGAATTTCGAAAAATGAAAATGAAGCACAACATTATACTACCGTGTGACCTGTGTATTTGTAATATTTACAGTCCGAAAAAAACGAAAAAGTCTGAAGTCGCTACAATCCGTGGTGATGTTTATATTGGAGAAAATATATGCATCAGAAGGTAGTATTCCTGCAGGGGCCATTACTTTGTGAATGATTCAAGGATATCATCTTTTAAAATCGCTACCGCAAGTGCATAAACTATTAATATGAAAATAGGTTTTAAAAAAATAGGCAAAACCTATATCGGGCGAAAGCATAACAAGAATTTCATTTGTTAAATGTTACGAATTTTCAGGGGACGCAAAAACGGTTCAAGTTCCTAAAATTATTGGTCACGAATATCCATACAGTAGAGTCATGCATCGAGGGTTGATTGCGAAAAGAAATGGTGCTTTTTATGGCGTCACAAGAAAGAGCATCAAACTTTAGGAATGTGTATAAATAGGATCTCTTTACATTTCAAAGTACAAAGCTGAAGTGTTGCGTTTTCAAACACAAAAATTGCAGACATTTAATGACAACAACAACAGAGTACCTGTAGACGCAATTGGAAGTCTTCGGCAAATTCCCTTACCCTTCATTCTGCCGAGACGTTGCGATTGCGTACAGACGGTGCATCGTTATAAGTATGTTATCGTATCGTCCATGGGTGCGGACAAATTGAAATCTTGCATGGGTAATCGTGAATTCATTTATTTTATTGCTTTCAGTATTCAATTAAATACTCGTACATACGTTTACCTATGGTCGGGCTTCGCGCCCTTCGAGCTTTCGCCCGTATAAATGCATTACATGTATGTTCCCGGAAACTTACGCTAGAAGTAGTAAACACACTTTTGAGTACATATTGAATTGTCTTCATGTGTATGACAATATTTGTACATGTTTATACAATTTATTGCTTCAAGATATAACGAACAGTATTTGCTGCTAAATTACTGTTATAAATGCAGTAACATATGCCATCCTACATCATTGGTGATCATTGTTATATTTTTTTTCATAAAACGGCCTATTCACATCGTCCTGACCATGTTTTGCCAAAATGAAAAAAAAATGTCAAATTTCTGAAATTATCAGTATTTGAATACTAGATCGTTACGGATTTAGCAGCACTTGTTATTTATTCGAACCACAGATGCTTGTGGTATGGAATCTATTCTTGTCCCATGTTGTACGATACGTATATTTATATACATTGACACTATAAACATGTGATCAGTAGGTAAGTAGAATAAGGAATTGCAACAGTAATTGGTTAGCTTACACGCAGTTGTAGGATTTATTAAAAGATACTGCAGTCAGCAGGGGCGAGGGTCAGGCCTAAGGGGGTAAGGTCCAGACCCCAAGCATCTGTGATTCGAACACTAGTGTCGTTTTCGTCTGACAAACCCAATGCCTTTAACAAGCCTGCCTGCCGAAATCTACTTGTTCATGAGTAAATCAAATTCCCAGTATCTATTTCCAGTCTACATGTAATGCAATCCCGACAGTGAACACGGAGCTTTTCGGATGTGTATTGTGCTTTTACTTTCAAAGCCTATAAGGACTGGGGTGTTCAGTAACAGCAATAAAAATTTGAACATGAAAATGAAACGAAAGACATGACCGACGGATAATTTTATCTTTTATACAATTTGTTTATTTTATTTACATAAGCGTGTATTATACATGATGAAATTATGGAAATTCGTGAATGAAATAACACTGATATTTAATAGCTCGCAATACAAACAATCATATGACAGCGTACATAAATCAAATTTGAAAGGATCAGAGCGGGACGTGTCGAGCCAGACCTTGTTATAACTCATATGTTTACTTTACGTTTTGGTGTAAAACATACAATGAATGATAAAGAAAATATATTTAACGAATGTCATTACAATAAAACCACGGGAAAACGGCAAACTATGTGTGCTTCGAAACTGAATGCTTTTAACACGAATGTACATGTCGTCAGTGTGACCGCTATATGTACTGTCACGTGCCAATGTTTTCGGTGTCATTCGTTATTATGATAGAAATGAGTATTACAGTTCTAAAGCATATCAACTCACTGGCTGCATGCAAGTTGGTGAAATCACAAGAAGTTCACGGAATTATTTCATGTATGTTATAAAATGTATACACGAGTAGATATACAAAAAAAACCCAGAAGAATAACTTTTTTACTCATTCGATGACATTCCGGGGAACTGTATATGTAAGTCTCGGGAAAATTTCTGTAGACACTCAACGATGTAACACTTCTTTTTGCGTAAAAGGATGTCTGTCCACACCATGCTCGTGAAACGTGCCTGCACAGATCTATTTAAATTTGTTCATTTTACATTGACACCATAAGAATGGGATTATAATATCGTTTTGATTCGTAGGATCGTATTCTATACAGTCACGGAAGTATTTCCGTTTGTTACGAATTTTGTTAAACAACAACATCAATGCTTTACTATGGACGATAAACAGCATTAAGATGTACATGTACATGTATTTTTTTAATTACTTTTTTTAATGCAACTCATAAAGGTCGGGTAGTACACTTACTGACGTTTTTATCGATTGATACCTGGCTACTGAGGTATGTGGTACACCCCTATTTTTAGCGGTTATTTATAATAGAATATTCCACTTAAAGTTGTATCGGATTTTATGCGTCTTTGTATCATGGCTACTGCATATTTGTATATGAAAACACTGTACTGTATTTGTGATAATTTGCATTGTGTATGGGGGCGGAGCTTAGACCGTGCTCTATCTACAATAGAGCACATGATCTATCTGCAATAGAGAACACTTTTCAGATTTTTTTTTCAAAAACAAAAACAAGCAACAATTGCCAAAGAAGAAAGATGTAGCTCTGTAAAATTGACTTAAACTTAAATGTTTAAGAGGAATGGAATGGTGGACATGCATATACACGAACTCGACACACGAGTCTCCTGAGCAGTTTATATCATTCAGTTTTCATTTGTGAAAGCATGATGTCGTCGGCATCTAAAGGAACTTGTGAAAGAATGATCTCGTCTAATTCTTCTAATTGACTGAATTCAAGTTCATTAGCCATCTGTAACAAAACATTATCCTGCAATTCTAAAATATCCATAATGCAGTGTTCATCTATCCTTCTTAGCGTTCTGTTTTTAAGGGAACTGACAAAGATCAGAGTGACTAAACAATATTAACGTGATCCCACCCACTTTGTTACGTCACACGATGTTTCGGGGCCTGTGAGCTGTCAATCAAAATGTACATGATGGTGTACGTGCCATTATCAACGTGCCATAATACAAATCAGATAGAGTGACTGTTTGCTCAAATAATTACGTCATTTCTCGGGGGCTACGCCCCTCGAAATAACATAATTATTCTCGCAAACAGTACTCTATCTAATACGTGTATGATAGTATACTTTAGCGAAATGCGACAGGAAAACGGCCACGGCTGTATGCCGTCTACATGTATACATTGTTGTGCTATTAAACAGGCTGAAAACAAAGGTATATAACACATACTATTAATGTTTGCATGTTTTGTGTATGTTATAGGCAAAACACTTATCTCATTTCGCGATGGTTGGTATAAATGCGACTGCATAATCAAAGGAAAACGTGTTTTGATTTGAGAAATATGCGTTGACATGGAATGCTAAACCAGAAAGCAAATATAAGACAAACAAATACATTTTTCAATATTCGGTTATTTTAATTGCTAAAATGGACACACTAGATTTTCCTTTACCTCCTCTTTTCAACGAATGTCAGTGATTACTACGCTACTTGGTGATTATGTGGCTTTCCCTGTTTGATATTATTTTTGTTTTTTTGGTGATTATAACTTGCACTAACCTCTTGGATATTTGAAATTCTGTTCTCAGGCTCGTTTCGTGGTTCTCTTACCGCCTTTAAACATAAAACTGATCACGTGTTGATTTGCTGATATCAGTTTTACTGTGCATCTAACATGTACAAATTGAAGTAAATCAAGAAACTAAAGCTGCTCACTCTCAGATTTTGGTAAAAAATTAAAGTTCTTCAAACTGTATGAAAATATAGATTCTAACATATTTTAGAAAATATAGTCAAATAAAATGTTTTCAGTATAAATTCCTGTCAAGTATATCTGTAGATTAGAAATAATACACTACCAAATAATAAACCGTTGCAAAGTCTTGAAATTCCAATATAAACATATAGATCTAGTATAGCGGTGCCGTAAAACCAGCATTTTCAATCGAATTTTGCATATTCCTACATAGAGTTTTACTTCTACTGCTGATTCTAGCCTTTTGTTTTATATTTATGT
>JAFMSR010000019.1:17550077-17563537 GCA_022818135.1 Saxidomus purpurata | reverse complement strand
ATGTATGCCAATTAAGATGTAAAAAGAATGCGTAAAAGGCAAACGAATATATTTGTTCTATTTAATGTTAGCGGTTAAACGGAGAATACCTACAGCAATGTAACTAAAGTATCTAATGTTATATTATGTGCACTATAGTGTTTTATCAGTATCCACAGATATAATATACTATAATCAAATTATAATAAAGATTTCGGTGTGACACGAAAGCAATTCAGATTTCTAATTTTTTGCATAATTATTTCATTTGATTCACTCTGTAATTATTGTTACAAGTACTATACCAACAGTATAGCGCACGTATACGAATAAATTGCATCCAAAAAACGCCAGTAATGTAAAGATTTATATAATAATTATGTCGTTTCGGAGAACTCTGACTATGCAAATGTATAGGTCAGTAGCTGAACTGATGTACGACAAATAACATTAGAAAACTGGGAGACTAAGATACCATTACTTGGTAAGTAGGAAGATGACCGCGTTATTTAAAATTTGCTTTTCATGTTTGTTGGTAAAAAGTCAAGGCCAAAAGTTACCTTGAAATCCGATCAACAACTCAAAATACGCCTCTCTATGCATCTCAAAATTACTAGAAGGGCTTGTTAATACCAGTAGATGACTAAAGTTTCGCTTAGGTCAGTTGGTCAAAGGTCAAGTTAAACAATATCAAAGTCTGTTTGTGTGTATCGTATAGGTCTTTTACTTGTACGTTTTTATAGGTCAACTTTAAATATTCTTTAAAGTTTTCTTTCGATTATCGAATACACTCTGAGGAAAAACGTCGACAGATCAACTTTTTGATCATTTGTTTTGTAGATACTAGCAGAGATATTTAGGTGAAAATGATATCTCATTTCATAAATGTAGTAAACACACAAATGTTATTGTGACACGATTATATATTCAACAGAATTTCAACCGCTTAAACTGTATCTTGTAATTTGCGGAGGTTATTTATTACTATCCCTGGCACCGATTACCCAATCTAAAAATCAAGATACATGTGTTTGATTTTGTGAATGTAGATGAAACAATATCTGTACTGAGATAACATTCAACATGCTAATTTGAGTATCCATATATAACTGATGTTTCGTCCCAGATTTACTACGGTCATTCCGATATGGTGGGTTAGTGGCTGTGCTCGATCATGGCCTCTCAATCGAGCTAAAGCCAACATGTTGGCCTCTTGGTAGTTTCCCCTGAAATTTTATAGAGGATCCGTGCGACACTTTGCACAGCCATCGACGGAGGAAATTGTTGAATGGTTCTTTCCAGCCCCTCCACCTGGTCTTGTGGGCACATCATAGAACAGCGAAGAAACGAGGAAGATAGAAGTAAGCCGTTCTGGTACGTCCAGACCTTGTACTTTCTTATTTTGCGTCAGTCATTAATACATGTGTTCCTTGAGTTTCCCCATGGCGCCCTGATTCCTCGCGCGTGCGTTACATCACTAGCCGAGCACTTAGTAGGGTTGTTAATACTCTGGTCTTCTTGTCCTTTAAGACATTGAGCTATTGCTTCACTGAATGGGTCAAAGTAAGTTGGTTGTGGTATGGGAAACTGTCCTCAACCGGAGTTGAAGACTCGGGTTACGAAAGCTCCAACACGCTTAGACGGCAGGGATTTTGCCAAATGGACAATACCGCATAGGCAATCCGCCCCTCGCATCCTTGTTTTGACCTGTTTATTACATATTTACGTTTCATTCGCTATAATTTGCGATTAAGTGCTAAAACGGTATAACTACAACAATGAGTAAGTCGTCATTTCATACAGCTTCTTATTGATCCCCAGTCTGTACCAAGTTATACTGGATTAAAGGCCTTTTACCATAGTAACAACTGAGGCCAGCGCCATATTTAGATATCAACACTTGAAGGGTTCGTTGAGGGGGAAGAGCGAAGGTGGAAACCAAATAAAAGGAAAATACCTTTTTAATGTTCCTCCGTAAAATATTCGATAGCATTTCAAATATCATTATTATTATTATTACATTTTAGGTTTTAGTGCGACATTTGGTGTTCTGACGAAGATCTAACTATTAAAAATCTATATGTCCAAAGTACGTTTTCACATGAAATACATTATTTATTTATTTCTAAGTTTTAGTCCCAACTTGGTGCTATGACGAAGACTATAGTGATTGAAAATCTGAATATCCAATGTACATTTTAACATGCGCATTCGAGGGATATTATAGGAATAACTGTTTTGCAATTTTGATATTTGCGACTGTATATACGGTTTTTAATGGTCGCAAATATTTTTAACGGCGACGGCGTTAGCCGGAGCTGTTAAAACTGTTTGCGATCATTAAAACCGTATACGGTCGCAAATGTCAAAATCGCTAAATAGTTAACCCTTTTCTAACGCACAATATGTTTAAATGCGATAATTAAAACGCCGTTTGAGTTTTGCGACTATATATACGTTAATTAATAGTCGCAAATTTAAACGTCACCAATCAGAAACGACGTTACATCGGTACTGCGTTAGAAAAAACTATTGAATGTACAGGTCAAAATCAACCCAATGCAAACGGATATTCGCATTAAAGCAATCTTCATGAATAATGAGATAAACACAAAGATGTGGTTGTGATCAAACAAACACATAAATATTTATAATAACCATACATGCAATCGTTTTCCCATTTTGTGACTCGTTGAGAACTGTCTAAGAAATATGAGAATTAGACAAACTTACTTATATCGCAGGAGTCAGTTTTCAGGTTGTGGTACATCCCCTCGTCACACGTGCACACCATAGGCTTCCCCGAACATACAGCCCCAGTTGTGAGGCAGTTTGCTCGATTATAACAATGTTTACCGTAAGACTTCTCTGAAATGTTTGTGAAAAATATGTTAAAGCTGCTCGCTCTCAGTTGCCGTTGAAAAAAATAAAATTTACAAAAATGACATACTAATACATAAATGTAAATCTAAAGGCTAGCATCAACAATAGAAGTAAAAATCTAGGTACGAATTTGCAAAACTGGATTGAAAATGTTGGTTTTACGGCACCGCTACACTATATGTTTATATCGGAATTTCAAAAGCATTTGCAACGCTTTATTATTTGGTAGCGTATTCTTTCAAATCTAATGGTGTACTTTACAGGAATTTATACTGGAACCTTTTTATATGACTACATGTTCTAAGATATGTTATTTTCATACAGTTAGAAGAACTTTATTTTTTTTACCAAAATCTGAAAGCGTGTAGCTTTAAAAGTTTGGTCTTTCTCAAAATGTATGGGTGAACAATATAATTTTGTAAAGTTCAATTGTTTTCAGTTTCAAAATTCTCGATCGGTTGTTCTTTAGAAAAAAAACAGAGGCAATAGTTCGCTTTATATATATTGATTCCATACTCTGTAAATGGTCTATGCTTTTTTGTATTGACTAAACGGTTCGTATAATTATAATCTATGCTTTATGTTTATTGATTTTAGATTTCAAATATGGTCTTTGCTTTATGTATATTGATTTAACATTATGTATATGGTCTCTGGTTTATGTATATTGATTTTAACATTTTGTGTATTGTAAAAGCTTTATGTATATTGATTTTACATTTTTTATAAATATGGTTTAAGCTATATGTTTATTGATTTACCGTTTAGTATATGGTCTCCGCTTTATTCATTCTAAAATCACGTTTTGTATAATTATGGTCTATGTTTTATGTATGCTGATTTCACACTTTGTATTATTATGGTATATGCTTTTTGTTTATTGATTTCAAATTTAGTAAATGATTTACGTTCTATTTTTATTGTTTTAACGCTTTGAATGATTATAGTCTATGCTTTATGTTTATTGATTTCATATTTGTATTATTTATGGTTTATGCTTAATGTTTATTGATTTCACACATTGTGTAATTATGGTAAATGCTTTATGTATATTGATTTAACATTTTGTATATGGTCTATGATTTCTGTTTATATATTTCACATCTCGTATATGGTCTATGCTTTATGCATATTGATTTCACTCTTTGTATATTGTCTATTCTTGAAGTATACTGATTTATCAGTTTGTTTATGATCTGTTCTTTACGTATATTGATTTGACAGAAAAAAATTATCTATCCAGAAAATACATACTATCAAGACAGCTCCCTCTCTGCCTCACACCGTTGCTATAGTAACGTCTCGAATCACATTGACACGTACTTGGAGATCCTATACACACAGAATTTAAAACGGTACATTCCTGGCTGCTTTTGCATTTCTCACCAAGTACGGCCGTCCCTGTATCCGGAAATAAAACAGTTTTAAAAAAAAGAAAAGGGATATAACGACTACGGATATAGCGAAATACTGGGTATAAGGAACAGATTTTCTTGGTCTGCTTGTGTTCCGTTTTTATTTAGGCCACACCAAATTGATAAGTTGGTCATCGGGATTTCTTGAAAAAATCTTAGAGGCGGCGAGCGAAAATATAATTTTAATATTTTTTTTTGTTTTGAAGAAATTTTGGAGCGAGCGAAGAGCGAAGAAAATATATATCCTTTCTGTTCACATTTAATAGCAAAGGTCAAACTTTATGCTTCATGTTAGCATGTAAGACAACATATTTTTAAATTTTCTTATATGGGATAAACAATCCAGGTAAATTTATTATTTTAGCTAAGATAAATGATTTTTTGGCACACACATAGTGTGTTTCAGTAACTATCAAAGCCGGTTTTTCCCATTTGCAGTTTTCTTCTATCTATTTGAGCCAACAAACAATATCATAATAGGTGTTCTACAATAAGTAAGATGACAACAATATGTACCGGTAGTCAGCATGGTATTAAAGGCCTAAAAAGCAAAGGTAAATTACATTCTGTTGGCAAAATATGCTGGTAACACTAACAGAATGGTATTAAAGTCCACTCTTCAACAAACAACAAGTTAAACGGGAGAGTCTAAGGTATGAAACTCTTTTTTGTTAGCTAAAAATACAGTCGATACAAAAAGTGAACCTATTTGCGGACAGACGCCTACGCGGATACGCCGATTTCAAAGCATTTTTCCAACACAAAAGCAATGATAGCTCCAGATTTTTTAATTATAGAGGTAAAGCCGCAAGTGTCACGAGATCAAAGAATGCCGCCGATACTGTCATGTTTGTTTGATCTTAGTGAAGCACGTGTCATTAAAAAGAGAGAAATATTTTGACGGTTTGAAACATGTACATGTAGCTTTTGACAATAAACTGATAATTTCGGATTATAAAACTTCTACAATGAAGTTTGGAATAGATAATGTTTTGAGTAAGTGTAGGATTTTTTTCCGTTTGAAGTTAAAATACATATTAATTGTGTCTCTATTAATAGATTGATTGTGTGTTGCCGGGTTGTTTATTTCGATCCGACAGCATGCTAAGTTGTTGATTGTGGAGTCTTTGATGTCGGGAATTTTCGAAATGAATCAACATATTTCTTTTTTGTATCGATAAATAAAAGTTAATCAGTAAAAGAATATAACCAAAATTCAAGACATGACCCAAATGCGGACATCTCGAAACACCGTGTCCAGTCACCACAATTCACGGTGACCGGACATCCTAAGTACGAATATTCCGAGGTGTTCTTTGGGTGACTATAATATATTGTTTCCGGACGGAGTAAAAACCGTTATCTTACCGTTAAAATGCACATCTTTGCTCTTTGTCAACAGCGACCCTAAAAATAATAACCGATTATTTTTTTATGGTGCGGGCGGGAGCCAATAATAAAAAAATATTTTTTTTTGTTTTAGAAAAAAAATCGTGCGCAATCCCGATTACCAACTTATTAATTTGGTGTGGCCTTAATATGAAAATATTATATGAACATAACATACTCCGGATATAAGGAATACATTTAAATGTTCTGTTCCCAATGGGTTCGTTATACAGTAAATTCCGTTTTTAACGGCTCCGGACATAACGAACACATTTTTTGGGCCCAGTGTTTTTCCGTCTTTATTTAATACGAAAATGCTATATGGATATAACAAACTCCGGATATGCGGAACAAGTTTAAATGCATCTAAGGAGTTCGTTATATACGCAGTTTACTGTATTTTTTCAAATTCTTAAAGCGATATGAAACATGATTTTTATTTTGTGTATAGATAGCATTTCTGTTGAGCGTTTACCCATCTCAATTTCAAAGTTTGTTCATCTTTGGTTTTCGAAGGTGTCCCCGCTGAAAGTTTACTGACAAAAAAGCGAACCATTAAATTCATGTTCCAACGGCATAGACGTAAAGGCTGATCATGATCTACAATAGTTACAAAAGCAGAATCATTTGCTACGTATAGGGTTAAATTTAAAGGACCAACCCTATTTTACCAATGAGAAATCGTGTTCTAAATATTTTGCCCAATGAGAAACCTTGTTCTTACCATTTTCACAAAGTGAAGGAGAATCTTTGTACTAACAATTTCAACCAATCAGAAACCTTGTATTTACCATTTTGACCAATGAGAAACCTCGTTATTTATGACATTTACTTTCTATCGAGTAATGCAAAGAAACCAAGCGAATGGAGAAACGGTAAACTTGTACTGTAAAAAAGGATGATGTTCGAGATGATTTAATGTTAAGTATTTTGTACATTCTTCACTTCGCTCACTCCAAATTTCGAAAAAGATTCAGTTCACATAGATTTGCAATTTAATTTTTTTCCCTTTATATTGAAAGTATAGAAAGAAACACAAATCTACGACTTAAATGGAATAAAGTTGTACAGTCAAATTTGTGTAAAAGACCACCTGTGAATAAAAACCATCATGCGAATAAAGACCATCAGGGACAAAATTGTGCACTTTTAAAATAGTCTGGTGACGTCTGCGAATAAAGACCACCTGTCAACAAAAAAGTGGTCTATTTGCACAGGTTTAACTGTAAAGGCTTAGATTTTGTGTATCTCTCTATTCTTATTCACCCGCTGGAAGCCTGTTTAGTTGTTTAGTTTATACTAATTTATTTATTCTCGATTGCGAATCAGGTTATTAAAACTTAGATTAATCACTCTCGATACTTATTCCAGATGGGATCAACCTCGAAGAGAGAGAGGCAACGTAGAATTATTTGTGTCTTGCCTAAGGACACTACCGACATGGCTATGGTAGGATCGAACCCGGGGCCCTTCGATCCTGAGGCGAACGCGCTACCATTGCGCCACGGAGGCTCCACGTTTAGTTGTGATTACTGATTAAAGAAAAAAAAAGTAACTTACCTATGACGTCATTGCAATATATCCCAGCATGCCCTTTTTTACACGACGAACAAACACCAGACAGCTGGTTACACTGAATACAGTGCTGAGGACAGTCTAAATCACAGCTGCTACCATATTTACCCTGTTTACAATATCTACACGTGGTCCCGGAATAATTTTTGGTACAATTACAATGGCCATCCCTTTTATTACATGTTTCACTCTCGCATCCATTTCCACAATATTCTGAACAATTCTTCCCGAAAAAACCAGGCCTACACTTAACGCAATCAAATTCAGAAATGCATGAGACACATCGTTGCGGACAGGGTAATCGGCAATCTTCGTATGTGCTATTTTTAAAATATCCTTCGACGCATTCTTTACATATCCGGTAGCGGAAACACGACTTGCATTCTGGTCTACACTTCCGGCTGCAGTTTTCAGACCATGGGCCGTGTTTCTCGTCATGCCAGTATCCGTTATGATAACCATCTTTGCACGTGTCACACATATCACGATTGCCCTGCCAACAATTTACGCAGTTAACAGGGCACGGGTTGTAACAGTTTTCTCCCGTGTATCCGTCTATACACCCGCTCTCGCATGTGTTGTTTATTGGACTGCAGTTTGGGGTCGAACAACAAACGCATGGTTTGTTGTAGCATTGGTCAGTGTTTACTGAAAAGTTACAAACCATTGTTTGGTAATGTCCTTTTAAGATTCTGTATGAAAACACAAACATACATGTAAATTTTGCAAATAATTGTTAAATCAGTACATTATTGACTAGAAATAGTAAATGTCAATACTTATAGCAAATTATGTAGTTGCCAACAGTAACAAATATCGATATTTATCAGCACGGTATATCGTTTCCAACAGTAACAAAATATCGATAACAGCGCGGTATATTTTTGCCAGCCGTGACAAATATAGATATTAACCAACATGGTATAATATTGGCAACAGTAACACATTTATCGATATTAATCAGCACGGTATATCGTTGCCGTCAATAACAAATATCGACAACAGTGTGGTATTTCGCGGCCAACAATAACCTATATTAAAATTTAGATACTTACTAAAATGGTAAAACATTGCCAATAGAAACGATTATCGATATATACCAGCGCGGTATATCATTGCCATTAGTATCAAATATCGATAACAGCGCGGTTTGTCATAGTATCGATACTTACCAGTAGATTTAAAATTAAGTTAAAATATCGATACTTACAAGCATGATGTAACGTTGCCAAAAGTAATAAATATCGAATTTTACCAGCATGATGTAACGTTGCCAATAGTAACAAATATCGATAATTACCAGCATGATGTATCATTGCCAAAAGTAATGAATATCGATACTTACCAGCATGATGTATCGTTGCCAACAGTAACAAATATCGATACTTACCAACATGATGTACCGCTGCCAATAATAATAGGTGAACCCACATCTTTATTTAGTCGACACTTTAATTTCACTTAGCGATCATGAGCCAATATTTTACAATAAAACACTATTCAGCCACATGTATAAAATTTGAATAATGTACAAAACCGTATAAATCATTCGCATTAACATTCCCTCACTACATAACCATTGTTATCATAACATTGTACTTAAATGACTCAACATACCCGAGTGAATACAGCCTATCTGATACGAACTTAACAGAATTATCTCCATTAGATAACATAATCAAAGCACTGAAGGTACGGGAAACTAACGAAGCGTGTGTGCAGGTCTTAAATTTAATAAAAATGGGACAATTTATAGTACCCGATTAAAAGGTAGGCAAAAATCAGTAGCTCTACCGAAGAGTTACCCGACCTTTGTCGATTATAGACCAAAATTCAATAACAGTTGTTTCCCTTGACTATTCAAAGCCAGGCCTTAAGTCACTAAACATCGAATAACTAAATTTGTTCGCGTAAACAACACGGCGTTGTCGAAAAAAGGCTACATCACTTACAATATCAAACGTTCACTCTTGCTGGCAGCAACTGATTCTGCCAACCAGTGCAGAACATTGCCAGTCAGTATAATTATCCGGTCATCTGTTCATGGTCTGATCCATTCGCTATTCATTAATTTTCTGCTTTAAACAGTAAATGGTCCTGCCCCAAACAAAAGACGGACGAGCCTATTTTATAAATTCAGCGGGGGAAAGGCTCAAATGTATATTAAAGGATTGTAACATTTACAGTGACATCACGTGACTTAACCAGCGCCGTATGGGTCGCAAAGCGGGAACGAGGCTGAGGCTCTAAAACTAACACTTTATTTTACATTGTACGATTCCAGCTTTAACAAACCTTGAGAGGTTGACTATAAAAAAAAAAAACTTTACTTTTCACATTTCATCTACATTAATTTTGTCATTCTCTTACAGTGATATTAAAAACCATGATTGCTAAGTGATTATTAATTTAAAAATAGATTAGCTCTTCAAACAACCCCGTGTTATGTCGTCTGATCAGGATCAAATTAAAGCTGTCAGCGTTCTGTTTCGCAATTCTGCAAAACATCCCTATTTAAGTAAATAGAATTGCCCAAATTGGAAGTCAGAAGACCCCATTGAAAAAGATCTACTGATAAATGGGTTACAACTAGGAAGATTAAATCCCATCCCGTTATCAAAAACGATGAGTAGTATTAATATCTTAAATCTGATAAAATCAAGTTAGAATGAGGAACTTTAGTCAGTTATCTCCCATTAATACTCTCTAAATGCAGTTAGGTCCTTTCATTTGGATTACTCTGCTTTTTTCGCTATTTTCTTTGTTCCATATAATGATATTTTCTTTGTTCCATATAATGATATTGCTAACCATGATAATATCTTTCGATGATGCTTTTAGTTACATGTTTTATTAACACCCCAGTGTCAAATTTTTCACAGTCCTTGCATTTTAATCAACACATGTGTGAGATAATTCGCACATAATAATTGGTATTTCTCTATGTGGAACAGCGATAAAGTCAGAGGATTCCAACTAGATAGGACCTACTTGCAAATTGGGATACCTTGGACTTTATCTGACAAGGGAGATAATTTCTTTTCCACTAAAGGTTCTCATTAAATTTAATTTGCACATTATGTATCTGTTTGATTTGAAGTAGATAACTGACCCCAACTCGACATGTAGTAATACAACCGTCCGTCTTCGTTATTAAAATTAGAGTCGCTGACTTGAAATGACTGTAACTTCTCGTTGATGGAGGGTCATAGGTTCGGGCCCTGCAACTAACAATGTATTTGGCTCAAATTTGCCAGACGGACTGAGTGACAGACAGTCAAAGGTTTGGTAAGCATAGCATCCAAAATTCCCTTATATAATGGAGCTATTTATAGAAACCTACTAATAGACCATCAGTATTTTGAGTTATTGCAGGATCTAGATTTTAAAAAGTGCTTTTTTTCAATTCTACGTTTTTACTTTAACTTTCTTACCTTTAATTTCTATACCATAATAGCAATAGGCCAATAAGGGCCAGTATCGTCATCCTGGATTTACTAAACTTTTTTTGTTGCTTACAGAGGTCACTGTCACCTTAACCTTGACCAACTGAACCCAAAAACAGTATTGATCACCTACTCAGTAAGACATTTCATCCTGTAAAGTTTGGAGACTGCTCTTGATAACGAGATCTCAAAATATTGAGGGGAAATGGTTTTCAAAGTTCTGGTCACCGTGAACCTAATCTTTAACCTACTGACACCAAAAACAATGAAATCATCTACATGCTGCACGTTACCTTCGGGGCAAGTTTCAACAAAGTCAAATGAAAATTGTGACATGAAGAGTGTTATCAAGGAAAAGTAAACGGAGGTCACTGTGGACTTGACCTTCGGCCCACTGACCCCCAAAAAAGTGGTGATGATCTTCCGAGTAAGACCAATCATGTATGAAGTTTGAAGACTGTGGGTGATATAGATGGCAGGATATTGAGCGAAAAAGATTCGGGTAACTGTGACGTGACCTTTGAACCCAAAACGATAGGGGCAGCTGATCATGTCATGTAGAGAGCTATCATGGAAAAGTTAACGGACAGACGGACGACGGTCAAACAACCATTGTATAAGCTCTGCTAGATTTCATCCTGTAGAGATAACAAGAGGGCCAATATGGCTCTATGTCGCTCACCTGGCTACCATTGGATAAAAAACAAGGTCCACAATCACGCAGAGTCAGTTTTGACATGGGGTCCTTGAAAAACCTCGAAGAGGTCCACCATATAATGCTACACTCCAAATATCTAAGCTATGTGCATTGTGGTTCTAAACAAGAAGTTTTTTTCCCTATGGAAGCCTAATCAAGTGACCCTCGGGCGGGGTCAATTTTGACCCAGGTGTGATGATTTAAACAATCTACCTAGGAGTCCATTAGACAATAATAATGCTTGACCCGGCAGGTCGAAACAGATTTTGTCATTTTTCAGCTATGTACAATACGACTAAAACAGTTGTACATATATAAATTATTTAGCTGTAACTTTCGCAGTTCTTGTTTTTTAATGATACTTAACATTTTGTGAATAGATGACATTAGTTTGCGATGTACGGATTATCATTTTGGAGGGTATTATCACTTTAACACAATGCAGCTAGTTTATTAGCAACATAGTACATAACAACCTGAAACCAACGGATGTTTGGTCGAGTTAACGTCCCATGCGCCGAATTAACTACAAGCAATGGCCATACTTTCGATGATAAAGCCCTGTTTTTTCAATAGACCATACAATATACACTGACCCAATGACCCAACATGAAAACTGTACAGGTTTATAATGGGATTTACTATGCAAGAGAAAGAAACACAAATACCTCACAATGTAGGGGGTGGAATTCAATCATTTGTAAGAATATTAAACTTGATCAGTTGGGGAGTGAGTTTATCAAACAAACAAAAATCATCACAGGAGCTTTCAGATGTAGTCATTAATTCACCTATATATTCAATTCAAAGGATGGTAATTTAAGAATTTGAATCAGATGTAGTCATAAATTCACCTATATATTCAATTCAAAGGGAGGTAATTTAAGAATTTGAATCTTTGGGAGTCTCAACTCTCGCTTTTTCATAAAACATTGTTGAGTTTTCTAGTCTTGACATTTGTTTCTCTCAACTGACTTCGTCTTGACAATCAATTTTGTTTATGATAATCTGTCTGTTTTCACTATACGAGTTATCTCCCTTTTATGCATGCTAAACGACTTAAACTTTTAGGCCTATTATCGCCTTTGTTACTTGCCTTATTTTATAGACTTTAAGTGAAATACATTGATTTAATATTGTGTTAAATATTTGTATTATAATAATAATAAAAGTGTAAAGTTTTCATTTTGGGTGAGTTTATAAAAGACGACTTTCACATGCATTACTGGACCGGCATTTTTTTCTCTTAATCATGAGCAACTATAACGAAAAAGATATTCTAGCATTTTATTAGTCAATAATCACAAAACATGTTGGTTATTGCACAAATCACGTTCTAATAAATACATTTATCACGAAGCTACTTCATATTTACAAGTTAACAATAATTCATGATGAACTTTACCTTATGAATATTCTTGCACAAAACCAGTGCCTTTGCAAATGCCTAATGCATCTGTAAAAGGCTTTTGTAAACTAGGTGATTGATTTTGGCATGACAAAACTTCTACAAATGAGTTTGTTCTACTAAAACTTTGAGACTTCTCTATTTTCAAAGCGAAGTTAAATGAATCTTTTCCATTTTTTTAACTAGCAAAACAATAAACTCGCGAATTATGGCGAGAACTATATCTACGCCAACATTACTCAATGTCCAGGAGTACAATTTGCACCAAATGTTTAAAATATAACTGATATCAACATTCGTAATAAATGACTAGAGCATAAAATTTATGATTTGACTTTTTTTTCTATAACATGCTATGCCTTGGGCAGTCTGCCATAAACTGAACATACATGCTCGTTTAACATAAATTATAAATAAAAAGCATAAAAAAGTGCAAATGAATGCCATTAAAATGTACAAAAAGTGGGATAGTTTTCAATATTAAACTGTCTATACACAGTCAAAGTCCCAAAACATCTTCAGTTCACTATAATCTTGATATGACTACTGTACATCAGAGTACAAACGCGGCCTCTACAGCGTTAAAAAAAATTTGACTGTGACTAAGTCCGTTTTTCTGTCGTCACTAAGTTACATGATGAGACAACTCAGAATTTGGAGCAATAGAA
>JAFMSR010000019.1:17520074-17544077 GCA_022818135.1 Saxidomus purpurata | reverse complement strand
GCTCTCCTTTGTCTAACAAATGTTGAAAATACAATTCAATGATTCCATTGCATTAATGCTGAATAATGATTCGGCCTCCTCATTCTTTTAGTCTTTAATCTCTACAATTTAATTCTTCACTTTTTGTACCTGTTTTAAGTCCTGACTATTTGAATCTTCATTTCTTGTGTCTTAATCATTTTAATATTCATTGTTTTCTTTTCGACTCTTGATTTTTGAAGTTTTTCAGTGTTCATATTTTCATATTTTGAGTCTGAGCTTCATTTTATGTCAATCTGAGACATTATTATTTGAATCTTCACTTGCTGAATTTTCCTTTTTAAGTCTTCACTATTTTAGTTTTTATTAATTCAGTCCTTATTCTTTGATTCTTTACTCTTTGAGTCTTTACTATTTAAATCTTCACTGTTAGAATCTTTATTATTTGAATCTTCACTTTTTGAATTTCCCTTTTCTGAATCTTCACTTTTTGAATTTCCCTTTTTTGAATCTTCACTTTTTGAGTCATTATTTCCTGACTCCTTACTCTTCGAATCTTTACTATCTACATCTTCAGAGTTTGAAATTTCCTTTTCTGAGCCTTTACTGTTTGGATCTTTATTGTCTGATTCTTTACTCTTTGAATCTTTACTATCTAAATCTTCACTATTTGAATTTTCACTTTTTGAGTCTTTACTTTTCGAATCGTTCGTGTCCTTGCCCTTTGAATCTTTACTTTCTACATCTGTATTGCTTGAATTTTCCTTTTCCTTTGAGTCTTTACTTTTCGAATCTTTTTCGTTCGTGTCCTTACCCTTCGAATCTTTACTTTCTACATCTTCAGTGTTTGAATTTTCCTTTTCCTTTGAGTCTTTACTTTTCGAATCTTTTTCGTTCGTGTCCTTACTCTTCGAATCTTTACTTTCTACATCTTCAGTGTTTGAATTTTCCTTTTCCTTTGAGTCTTTACTTTTCGAATCTTTTTCGTTCGTGTCCTTACCCTTTGAATCTTTACTATCTACATCTTTATTGCTTGAATTTTCCTTTTCCTTTGAGTCTTTACTGTTTAATTCTTCACTTTTTGAATCTTCATTTTTTGAATCTTTACTTTTTGAATTTCCCTTTTCTGAATCTTCACTTTTTGAGTCATTATTGCCTGACTCCTTACTCTTCGATTCTTTACTTTCTACATCTTCAGTGTTTGAATTTTCCTTTTCCTTTGAGTCTTTACTTTTCGAATCTTTTTCGTTCGTGTCCTTACTCTTCGAATCTTTACTTTCTACATCTTCAGTGTTTGAATTTTCCTTTTCCTTTGAGTCTTTACTTTTCGAATCTTTTTCGTTCGTGTCCTTACCCTTTGAATCTTTACTATCTACATCTTTATTGCTTGAATTTTCCTTTTCCTTTGAGTCTTTACTGTTTAAGTCTTCACTGTTTGAATCTACATTATTTGAATCTTCATTTTTTGAATTTCCTTTTTCTGAATCTTCACTTTTTGAGTCATTATTTCCTGACTCCTTACTCTTCGAATCTTTACTATCTAAATTTTCACTATTTGAATTTTCACTTTTTGAGTCTTTACTTTTCGAATCTTTTTCGTTCGTGTCCTTACCCTTCGAATCTTTACTATGTACATCTTCTTTGCTTGAATTTTCCTTTTCTGAATCTTCACTGTTTGAATCTTTATTGTCTGATTCTTCACTCTTTGACTCTTTACTTTTTACGTCTTCATTATCTGAATCTTCGTTTTCTGAGTCTTTACCATTTGAATCTTTATTTTCTGAGTCCTTACTTTTTGAATCTGCACTGTTTAAATCCTCACCCGTTGAATCTTCATTTTTTGAGTCTTCGCTTTTTGTATCTTTACTTTCAGAATCCTCTTTCGTAGTTGTTGGAGGTTGCGTTGGAGTGGTTGGAGTGGTTGTGGTCGTTGGAGGCTGCGTTGGAGTGGTTGTAGTTGTTGGAGGCTGTGTTAGAGTGGTTGTAGTTGTTGGGGGTTGCGTTGGAGTGGTTGTAGTCGTTGGAGGCTGCGTTGGAGTGGTTGCAATCGTTGGAGGCTGCGGTGGAGTGGTTGTAGTTGTTGGAGGCTGCGTTGGAGTGGTTGCAATCGTTGGAGGCTGCGTTGGAGTGGTTGTAGATGTTGGAGGCTGTGTTAGAGTGGTTGTAGTTGTTGGAGGCTGCGTTGGAGTTGTTGTAGCTGTTGGAGGCTGCGTTAGAATGGTTGTAGTTGTTGGATGCTGCGTTGGAGTGGTTATAGTTGTTGGAGGCTGCAATAGTGTGGTTGTAGTTGTCGGAGGCTGTGTTGTTTTGGTTGTACTTGATGGAGGCTGCGTTGTTGTTGTAGTTTTTAGAGGCTGTGTTGTTGTTGTAATTGTTATTTGGGGTGTTGCTGTTGTTACGGACTGTGTCGTTGTTGTTTTAGGCTGTGTTGTTGTTATTTTTGTTGGTGTTGATGATGCTTGGTCGCTTTTTACAGTTGAGATCAGTGTCGTTGTTGTTGTCAGTCCGATTGTTGATGAAGCTTTTGTCGTTGCCCTTGAGATCTAATAAAGTACAATATATCAATCTTCATCATTTGAATCTTCGCTATTTGATTCGCTGCTTGATGACTGTGAATCTAACGCATGCGCAGTAGAACTAGAGGGAAGGAATGAGGCTGGCGATGAGTTCTACATAAAAAAAAACAATTAAAGAAAATATTAAACAAACTACATTTGTACTTGAATAATTTCAATGTCTAATAGAAATTTTCTTTAACCTTTATCCTGCTAGTGGATTTTTTTTCTATCAGTGTAAATTATGACACCTGCAGACTGATACTGATCTCGGCTGTTTAATTAACATTGTAAACTTTCAATGGGCACCCCTTTGAACAATTAATGGTACGCCACAAAATGAAAAATGGACTATTCCAATTTATAAATGCAGCAGGGTTAGGATAAGCATAGAGGCTTTAATTCGAATTGTTTTACTGTCATTAGTATAAAAACTATAGTCTGACGCCAGAGTGAAATAAAGCAGTAACCACACACAGGCGTACGGTACCCCTAAAGTGACATGAGATACGTTTTTCATCCGGAATATGTTTTATTTCGTAGCTGCAAAATGTATGTCGTAAAAACGAAATATTATTTGCAATTACGGAATATAATTTTGTAATTACGAAATGTATTTTATGCAAATATTATTTCGTATCTACGAAATGTTTTTCGTAATAATGAAATATTGTTTCGTAAAAGTGCAATATTGTATAGTAAATACGAAATATATTATTTGGTTTTAACGAAATATTATTTCGTAATTACGGAATATTTTTTCATAATTATAAAATGTATTTCGTGAAAACGCAATAGTTTTCGTAATCACGAACATAGGAGCTCGAGGTCGGGATTATGCTTTTTCCAACTTTGTTTGTCTTTTTACATTTATTTAAGAACCAAGCTAACAAAATATGATCTTATTTTCCCTGGATCTTACCTTTCATATTTTACCGCTGAAGTACCCGGTAGACTGAAAAAAGAAAAGGAGTGACATACGCCATGTTATCCAACACAAACTGCTAAGAGTGACGTCCCTAAAAAACTGGTTCTCCGTCTACCAATGTGACGCAAGATGGAACCAGAACCTATACATGAAAACATAGTGTGGTGGCAATTTCAAAAACTGGCGGAACAGTTTTTTTTTAATGAAGCAGTCATGGACTATTATCTTGCCATACCATTTGAACAAAATGAGCACACTGTCCATGAGTGTTGCAGAAGAAAAAAGAATTAGTTTTTTTTAAAGGGACGTCACTCTTAGCAGTTTGTGTTGGATAACATGGCGTATGTCACTCCTTTTCTTTTTACAGTATACCAGGTACTTCAGCGGTAAAATATGAAAGTTAAGATCCGGGGAAAATAAGATCATATTTTGTAAGCTTGGTTCTTAAATAAATGTAAAAAGACAAAACAAAGCCGGAAAAAGCATAATCCCGACCTCGAGCTCCTATGATCACGAAATGAATTTCGTAGAAACGAAATAATGCATATGAGGTTACAACAACACAGCTTCGTATCAATTTCTTAATTACCAAATAATATTACGTATTTACGAAATAAAATTTTGTTTTTACGAAATACATTTCACAATTACGAAATAATATTTTGTTTTTACGAAATACACATCCTCATCCTTATACCCCCTTTGAAGAAGAGAGTATATTGGTTTGCATGTTGGTTGGTAGGTCAGTCCGTCTACCAAGTTGTTTCTGGTTGATATCTAAAGAATACTAAGGCCTAGGATCTTGAAACTTGGTGTTGAGGTTGATCATGACCTATTGATTTTGAGGTCAGACGGTCAAAAATAAAGGTCACAGTGACCCTGAAAAGAAAAACGGTTTCCGGACGAT
Source organism: Saxidomus purpurata (assembly GCA_022818135.1). Taxonomy (NCBI): domain Eukaryota; kingdom Metazoa; phylum Mollusca; class Bivalvia; order Venerida; family Veneridae; genus Saxidomus; species Saxidomus purpurata. Next base: position 17,539,708 of record JAFMSR010000019.1, on the reverse strand, counting down.
ATCTTGAGAACGATTAGGCCAGGCAACTTGAAACTTTATGTGGAAAATGGTCATGACCAGAAAATGACCCTTATTTTAATTTTGAGGTCAGTAGGTCAAAGGTCAAGATCAGATTGACCCGGAATAATAAAACGGTGTCTGTACGATGACTCGAGAAAGTTTCGGCTTATCATCTTGAAACTTGATTTAGAATTTGGTTATGACCAGCAGATGAGCCTTATTGATTTTGAGATCAATAGGTCAAAGGTCAAGATCACAGTGACCCAAAATAGTAAAACGGTTTCCGGATGATAACTCAAGAACGCTTGGGCCTAGATCTTGAAGCTTAATTTTGAGGTTGGTCATGACCAGCAGATGACCTCTACTGATTTTGAGGTAAGTAAGTCAAAGGTCACTGTGAAGCGGAATAGTAAAACCACAGGTACTTTGGGTATGGAAGATTAACCTCCTTTGCCTCTATAGTATATTATAAGGCTCTACAGTGATAAGGGCGAAAATTAAAACATACACAAGTAGCGAATTGATATTTTTTACAAGTATAATCAAATTCATTAGCATGCTGGGAAATGCTGATTATATGCGCATCGTCTTTAAGTAGTAAAGCTTCCCGTGAAATACCATCGACTACTTAGAAAAGAGCGGACAAGAATTTCTTAATAAAATATTTATAGCAAGAACGAAACAAAAGGTTCTAATTCTGTGAAAAATAATCGAACAGAAACACGCGCACACTATGAGCATCTCCACTTGGTAATGAACATTAACATGAAGCTTTATTGAATTCCCGCATGTATTTGCTGACAAAGAGCCCGGAAACAAACATTAAATCAGCAGTAACCAACGGGGCCATAACTTTATAAAATTTGCATCTCCATTTGGTACTGAACATGAAGTTTCGTTGAATTCCCGTCAGTAGTTACTGAGAAAATAGCCCAGAAACGAATGCGGGACGGACGGACGGACGGACAAAGCGTGGACTACTATCTCATGTCATGTTAGGGACACTGCAGAGGCGGCCACACTTGACTATTCACGTGAAAGAAAATTTTAGCAACAAAGCAGACTGGGTGAAAGGAAATTACAAAATACAAAATCAGAAAACAAAATATTTTTAAGTTCTAATGTACAATATTTTACTTGAAGGCCAAGGTAAATATTGCATTTTGCCAAGGAACAAAGCTATAACTAAGGTAAGAGATGACTAGTTGCCACGTATATACATGTAGTACAACATCAAAGAAAGGCTATATGGTAAAAATAAACAAAGAATCAGCGGTATCTGTGCATGTTTGGTGAAGCAACAATTGATCTGAAATTTGATATAACTGTATTTCCGCGTGCAGTGTATTTTCGCGTGAGAATAACGGTATCTTTCGATCCTTTTATGTTTTAACAAAATTTAATGCAAGATGTAAACAGAGTAAATGGTTTTAGCCGCATTATGGAGCTTTCCTCCGAAATACACTGCAGCGCTGCAATTACAGAAAAATATTTATGGATATAAAGCGGTGATATGAAGCAATATTTGTTTGAATCCGGATCGTGTGTATAGTATTACCAAGTTCACTCATTTAAACGTAACGTAACTGGATAACATTCTAACACAACATACGAGTATTTCAAGCACTGTTTTACCCTACTAGTATTTAATTCAAGTACTGGTAGTGCTATGCAATATATTACGAGGAGCATTGCGAGTAGAACGGCTTAACGACAACTTACAAATTCAGTCATCTGCAATTAAAATGCATGTAAAACATATACTGAAAGGATAAAGAAACGCAGGGTAACAATATATGCAACAATTTTTTTAATGCTTGACCTAAAATTATGAAAACCGGTCAGAAGACTATCTTGGTCACTTGTAACTCAAACCGGTGCATAAAGTCACTCAACCGTGTATTGCACTATGCCACATAGGGAAAGTGATAAAAAGCAAAACAACACGTGCAGAATAAATGATGACAAGTTTGTCAAAACATCTGGTCACTTGAGGTATACACATCGCTTTCCGCTATTAACATTGAATTTGAAGCTCTTGCAATCATGGTACGGCTGACAAAAGTTCAGAGGCGTCAGGCTATTGCATTGCTAATGCAAGATCAGAGGCAACGACAACCGTTGCTATGCAGTTCAGTGTGAATGTTTCCACCATAGAACGTCTTGTCCTTCGTTTGAGAGAAGCTGGAAGGGTTTCCGACCGACCTCGATCTGGACGAGTCAGTCGATTTCACTTTGCGATATTAGGGGGTACCGTCAAATGTGCTTCAATTACTAATTAATTATTGGTTGAAATCTAATGATATTTTGGTAATTTTTTTATTAAAGATGGGTTTTTTATATTCATATAAAATAATGTATATATTATCAAACACATCACTTTAAATCACCTCAAATGTTTACCCTGCGTTTCTTTATCCTTTCAGTATACATTGTAATTTTGTTCGTCATTATTCTCTAACAAATAAAAAAATTATTGAAATCAAATATATTTTGCCATGACAGCCATTTTTCCAGAGCTTCTCAAATTTTAAAATGTATAAATCAGCATAATTAAAGGTATCATGTAAAGATTTTTACGACAAACCATTGGCGTAAGGTTTAAAACTCCAAATAAAACAATATAACATCCCTTTTTACCCCTAATAAATTGGTTCAACAAACAACGATCAACAAAAAAGCAGACATAACATGACGTCAAAATATTTTTGATGACGTTCATGACGTCATGTTTGTTTTCTGTTTAAATATGTGACTTTAAATCACCATAACTTCACCTGTTTAGCTGTTTTTAAACATTCAGGAAATTTCTGTCACAGATGGTATTTTCTAGAAAGGTTTTCAAATATTTTTGAAGAGTGTCCTTGATCGATCTAGATTTTCTTGTGGCACTTATCACGAATTTAATTTTTTCTCATTAGCCATTTAAGCATTGCACTAGCCCAGTAGATAAAATAAGTTATATAAGAAATCAACAAACCTCGTATAAATATTCGCAGTTTTTATGTACGTAGACATTTGTATCGAATTGAGTTTCAAATTCCGGATCGGTGAAATCGGAATCGTATAAAAATGTACACGACTTGGGTAGTTTGTTATAGTTGAATCCGCAGCAATTCTCAGTGGACGCGCATCGCTGCGAACACTCCAGCAAACTTCGGCTGACTATAAAGGAATCAGTCGTTATTAGATGAGAGTTTTCCTTTATTTTAGCGAAATCCGTCACAGAAATTGAAACTGTAGATCCCTCTATACATAAGATAACCACAGTGATTATCAGACAATTATACAGTGTAGGATATTTCACACAATACATTTTTCAAATTTCCGTAATTCAAAATCATAGAGAAGTATCCCATTATCTCTCAATTATTAAGTTACTTTTAAGCAATCGTACATAATTATCACATTATCTCCAACTCTTTCCTTCCAAACGTATTATTTCATTCTCTCTCCAGCCTGCGAAATTTTAATTGTTTTGATATCGTCACTAGGAACATGACAATATTTAAAACGTTACTCGATTACTTTAATTCTGCTGCAGATTTCCAATAAATGTCAAAGTACCATTATCACAAATTGTTTTAACTTGTTAATTTTTTTCTAAAGCCAATTGACAGTCATAATATTTCCGCACGGGTCCGTAAAACCCTAATAAACGGATTTTAAACATTTAAATAACTGGCGACAGTCTGAGCATCAACGTAAACAGACACGTTGCGATAAGACTGGAGAAAAAAAACAACATGATTATTATTGGAAAATACTCTGTCTTAACGCGAGATTACCTTTCAATTCAGTTAAAGGTACACAGCCTGATTGTTTCGAAATAACAGCCATCAGAACCAAAAAACTGGCTTATTGTCAACAAGGTGTCTGGCCGTTATAAGACAAGCAACTCGACAATCAGTACTCGCATCTATCAGGAGCAGAATCTAGCACTTGATCTACCAACGTTTACAGAAATCACACAAACACGCGTGAGCACGCACGCCTCGTGACATCGTTGAACCAAAATGTATCCACTTTTCAAGACGATGCGTCCCTTAATGCAATTCGATGTTCTACTCCTAAATCCTCGCAAATTTGTCAAACATATTGACGAACTTTAAACGATACCACATTTCCTTGTTACCTAAGGTGACGTAACTGGCTCAAGATTTGATACCTTTCGACATTTATGAAATAACATCCGTTCCAGCGGTGTTCATCTTCTAATAAACAATGATTTGGAGTCTGATGCGCAGTAATTAACCACGAAGGTCGGAGGCCTGAGTGGTTTATAACCGCTCATCAGGAAGACAAAGAGTTGTTTACTCGACGATGAAAAGGATGTTATTTCGATCCTAACATGACAAGATATTACAAACAGTGAATAAGTGCGAAGGGTTATTTTTCTACGTGGATATTAATTTAACGTCATGCGGCACAATATGACGTCATATTGGCGGCATATCGTTTCACGCGTTGTTTATGGCATGATAAAACATAATTGTTCTACTCTTTGTATGTTATATCAGGACCCAGTTTGTATATAGATGTTTGATGTATATAGATGTATATACATGTTTGAATCTTCTATTTTTAAAAGTTTTATTGTATCTCGTACCTAGTTATATTTGTAGTCTGCTGTTGACTGTATCAAGCCAGCAGTTGTTCTACTCGATTACAGTCGTCAAATTACGAACACCAATTGTGCACGATAGAAATTTGCATGTCAATAACCAATTTCACATTCATTTCATTGAAATTCATTAGTTGCGGAAGGAATTGTTGATTTACTGCTAAAACTTGTTCTAGCATTAATTCAATTTATTTGTAAATAAAATGTACTCTGCGAACTATAACGTTTTCTTACCTGTAACGCTATTAACTTACCTGGCACTAAGTGCCAGTTTGAGCTATTAGGATCGCTCACCGTTCGGCGTATAACACGTCCGTTCACAATTTCCTTCATACAACATCTCCTCTGAAATCACTGGGCCAATGTTGATGAATCTGGACAGGGATGTTCCTTGCATGAAGCTCTATCAAAGGTGTTCAAATAATTCCATTCCATGCAGAACTCTTGGGTTGTAATGGCAACGGAAAGGAAAAACTTTAAAAGTCTTCTTCTTAAAAAAACTGAAGGCCCAGAGCTTAGATATTTGGTATGTAGCATAGTCTAGCGGACCTCTACCAAGAATGTTCAAATTATGACCACGGGTCAAAATTGACCCCATCCGGTGGGTCACTTGATTTACACAGGCTTGTATAGGAAATCTTTAAAATTTCTTCTTGTCTAAAACCGCAAGGCCTCGACCTTAGATATTTGGCATGTAGCATTGCCTAGCTGACCTCTACCAAGATTTTTCAAATCATGACCCCGGTAAAAACTACAAAAATCTTCTTGTCTAGAACCACAAGGCTCAGACCTTAGATATTTGGAATGTAGCATTATGTAGTGGCCTCTGCGAAGATTGTTCAAATCAGGACCCCCATGTAAGATTGACCCTGTGACGCGATTGTTGACCTTGTTGACTCAAACATTTTCATTTGTATCAAAACCAATGTGTACCTATTAATTATAAGTTAAGCAACCATAAAAAGTTCCCCTCCTTAATGTTTCTTTATTCCTATAAAGTAGATGCTATAATTATTTTGTTTGCAATTATTATTGTACAGTTAACTTGTCCTTAGCAGACATAGTAAAGGTGCACGTTGAATGGAAAGTAACTTGGAGCTTTTATGTTACCAAGAAAAATGCCTTATCGCTGAAACGTACCGTTGTGTGTACGAAACACGTTCCTAACGTTACGTTTTAAACAGGAACGTAGTATGTATAGTCTACGTTCCTGTTTTAAATCAAAAGTATATGTTATACATGTAGTTCAGTATTTTTTCAATGATGTTGCAAAAAATAAGAAACACTATATGACAACGCTTTTTAGTCAAGAAGCGACAAAAATATGAAAGAAATGTTTGATATGTTAACAGTGTTTAAGAATAGATAGAACACAATTCTATCATTATCCTATCTGTAAATTGAGTATTTAAAATGATACTGGGACTTTGAAAAAGTCTATGCAACGTCGCAGACTTTCAGGTGAGGTATAGCATTAAGCAAAGATTGCATTTTCAACAAATACAAGTATTGTTCCAATCTGTAAATGTCAACTAGAATAACTTAGAGCTTATATTGTTTTGATTCGTGACCTTAATTGCGCAAAAATCTAAGACTTAAAAAACTAAATATTAAGGAATTTTGTCTGATATTTCAATTTCGAGAACATCGACTGTTTCTATATAATGCATTCATTAAATGTTTACCTAAATATTTCATTATATTGTGCACCTATAAGACTTCTTACCTAAAATAGTCTCTCTGAAACATATTATGTTTCTCAATTTACGCTTTAGGGTTGTTTTACTCTTCAAAGTGACCATAAATGATTGAGTTATGATTCAGACTGATGCTGAAAACATGTTTCTATATTCAATGAGAATAAAACTGTTATACAGAGTCATATGCTTATGATATAACGTTGGCAATGTTAATTTCTGTAAGAGTATTAATAAGTAATTAAAGACAACTGAAAGGAATGTGAGTTGTGTGGCCACAGGGGGCCAGACTCACCTGCGTATTCACAGTAGGGGCTTTAGCCAATTATTGACTAACTTCTGTTTTTTTCATATTCAGTTACTGCATAGCTATTATAACAGTACGTAAACGCTAATAAATTATGATGTATATAATTAAAAGAATGAAGTAGTTCTTATTCGACAAAAAATGGAAACTAGATGGGTGTTCAGTAGAGATTGTGTCGATCTCTTACACTTTGTCAGAATAACAATCTAATAACAAATCTTAGTACAAAAATGAGCATAACTCTGTTAAATATGACCTTGACCTACAAAATTTGGCGGCATCACGACCCTTTTGTCACAAGCAAAACAGTTTAAAAGTTTGATGAAGAAATCTTAAGAAATGTTAATAGCCAACGTTAAGTTTTTGTGACGGACTGACAAAGCGATCCCTATGTACCGCCTTTTCTCTGAAAGGGCGACACAAAAATGAAGAAAATCAACATTTTACTTATGCTTTTAAATAGAATCTATGCATATTTAACATATATGGTGGTTAGTATATTGTCAACGTCATACCATATGAAGTATGCACTTCCACTTTGTGTTAAGTTTTTTTATGTAAATAAATTACTCAAATAAGTTACTTTTGCTACAGGCTGAGAAAATTGTAAACTATTTCTCTCCCACTATCAAAATATTTATTGTAGTCAGAGATATACTTTACTTCATTCAAAGATAAAATAATTTTGAAAGCGAGTTTTATGATTTGATAGACCGAAAAAGTATTCAAGAAAAATTTTGCATTTTATCTTTTTTATCTTTCTCAAACAAAACACTTAATTTTGAATTTTTGATAAAACTTTTCTACTGTCACTGAATTCTCTGAAGTGAGAAATAGTTTTCTGCAAATATAATTATTGTGTCCGACGTATCAAAACTTGCTATATATACCATGTCTGTGAAATCGCGTGTAAAATTTTGAAGAAAACGTTGTCTTTTGTGATAAAAACCCCGTTTTCATTGTTGGATTATAAACATATTTCTTTAGGAAAAAAGCTAAGAAGAAAAAAGTAAGCAATAAACCAATTAAATCTACATATCAATAAAATGTATTGCCTTACTATTGGACTAGATGCCCCGTCTACAGACACCTGATCAGACAATGTCTTTCTTAAACATATGATGGTCAAATGATAGGTATTATCATTCTAAAGCTAGACTGCAAATAGCTATAATTAAATAGCAGTCTTAAATGATCACTGAAGTCATGTTTTAGAACTTTGCTTAAAGTTCTAACCTTTAATTTTGAAATCAAAGGTGTTTTAATGAAGTTCTAATGGACATTCTATGTTTTGTTTGTACTTTTCCTGGTATTGGCTATCAGACAGGAATTGTTTCCGCGGAAGTTAAAACCTTAATTATCCAAATAGTCGATCTTCATAGAAGCTCAAGTCAGCCGCACTTCCTCTACGACAATGTAAAAACCGTGACGGTAAAATAAACTACGACTTTGATAATTAAACCAAGAGCGATGGCATTTTTAAAGCAAAATAGGGTGAAGGTTGTGCATGACATATGCATTACATCACAGATTACAATGTTATATTTTCATAACTCGAATTAAATTATAATTTTCAAAGTTCCATAGAATAATTTGTATATAATGACTCCCGACCAATTTATTCTACATCATTTTCTATTGAACGTTGACTACTGTGAACACTGATTGTCTCTGTTATTCATTACCAGCTCTCTAAGAAAATTCATCTGCTACAGTTTTCTCCCCTGTAAATATGTTTCTTGCATACCGGATAGGGGTATCCGCAGTTTTCACCAGTGCTGGAAAATCTTATATTACATACCCCCATGTAATATGACTCGCGTGAGTTACTTGTGACGTAACGTTATAAACATTTTGACGTCACTTCCCCAAACAAAGCATCAGGCCCCAATTTCACGAAAATACTTAAGTAAATACTTAGTAACATGCTTAACTTATTTCAACACTTATCAGCCCCTTGCATGTATATTCATTTAAAGAATTAAGCTTTTTCAGAATCGTATTTACCCATTTATCATAATTATATATACATTTTTTAGTATTTGTGCAGAAAATGTTGTTTTTAGCAAGTAATTTACACTAAGTAAATTCTTAAGATTCTTAAAATTCTTAACTTGTACTCGAATGAATTTTTGCTCAATCTGACTTGCATTTAGTATTATATAATATTTTTGTTCTTTCAACATGTTAACTTCATTAAAAAATATACTACTGTTTCAAATGACAAGAAATATTATTATTTTTAGTGACATTTAGACTTCAAAATAACTTACTTAGCTAAGCAATTACTTAAGTATTTTCGTGAAATATTGCTTGTTTTTATACTATGATGTATTATTTCGATAAGTTTTCATTTAGAAATAAAATCTGTTTAAAGTGCAAGACGGTATGCAAGAAAAAAGTTTTTATCATGAGACACTTGGTTTAGATGGAAATATCCGTCACCTCGGGTAACTGTTTCCCGGGAAATCGGCAGAGCCTCGTTTCGACAGATCATGGAATGTTTGAGAGGCATTATAATAATTATTATGTCTTACTAAACCTAGTAAAAGTAATGCTGTACAGGCTTCAATGATACTATTTTTCTATTTGCTATTTATCTTGTATAATTACTAGTATGTGAGCCTTAGGCAAGTTTAGTTTTTGTAACGAATTGACCATTATGTATTAGACCGTTCTACTTGTGTTCGAGTCCCGCGTCGCCGTGATCCTGAAAACTTAACTTAAGGGGTTAAGAAGTATAGGACTCTTAGACTGATACTTACAAGGAACAATGGTTAGGCAAGGACATGACTGTATATACAGTCAAACCTGTGATAAAGACCACCTCCGAATAGAGACCACCCTATGAATAAAGACCAACAGGGTGATCGCCGTGCACTATTGATATATTATACTCTTGTATCAATTTTTTTGTGCACAACGTAAGCTTTAAGAATATAAGTCAATAACAAAGGGATTATTTGCAGTTTGACAGTTTTCGACCAAATGCTTTAGTGTTAAAACTAGTTTTCGACCAGATGTCGTAGTCTTGTCTTTGACAAACTGTCGTATTAGACCAACTATCTTATTCGGCGAAGTGTCGTAGTCGACGAAATATGTATTTCGGCGAAATGTCGTGCACCGCATAGAATCGAGTATTCCTACCGACCATGTCTCTTTGTGTGAGAAAATTGTTAGTTTCAAACGGAGAAGAGGAGTCTAGTACTGGTGCTTAGCAGAAACAATGTTTAGGTAAACTGCCCGCCTGTTAAAATGACTAGCAGCCCCCATAGTAACATGATGTCATGCCGTTACATAGTGGCGCTGTGACCAAATTTATTAATTCAGTTGCCTGTTTGTATATAAAGTGAAGTTCAATTTCGGATTGGCTCGATCATTTCCGGTTTCGTATGAGAAATTAAAGTCTATGGTATATGTTTTTTTGTACAAAACTTGTTACAAGTACATTTTTTTCGGAAATGTAGTTTTTTTCATATACTGTAACCTGTCATACTAGGTTCTTATTTAACATCCGGAATATTGCAAATTGTCAAATAATCAAACAGGTAAGACAACATACTTCTAATGTTTTTACAACAGCCTGCTAATGGCAGGCCTAGATGAACGATTGTCAAAGTGATATGCAATTTATTACAACAAATATACAAGCAATTTCAAGTCATTGTGACCGTTGATTTTTCACGAGGGTGTCAGATCAATGTTTCTTTGAAAAAATGGGTTAAAACGCATATATAAAGAAATATTGTATTGAATGAATGAATGGATAAAAAAACAAGTTTACGCTTTGCGCTAATCTTTTTTCATATCCAAAATTACTTTTAGATATTGTCCAAATAATTGTTTATAATGTATAAACTAAATCAAATTTAAAATGCGAAATTAAAAATTTATCAAATACAGATTTTCTACACGTATATCATTCGTTATTATATTAGTGCGTCAAGTAGTGTGTCATGTGACACTTTAAACCGGGGTTTCAGCTAATTTCATTGGTTGTCTCTTAAACTATGGGTTTAACAGACTTTAAACCACGGTTTAAGAAATTAATGTGCAAACGGCACCTGAAACTATGGGTTTAAGAGTTGTTAAACTATAGGTTTAAGAGTTAACTGAATTAATGTGCATTTGGCGCGTAAAACCCTAGATTAATGTCTTAAACCACAGTTTAAAGTATTATATGTAAAACATCGTTTTAACGAGTCACGTGACACTTTAAACCGGGGTTTCATCTCACATGATTGGTCGTCTCTTAAACTATGGGTTTAACAGACTTTAAACTCCGGTTTAAGACTTTAAACCACGGTTTAAGAATTAATGTGCAAACGGCACCTGAAACTAGGGGTTTAAGAGGTGTTAAACTATGGGTTTAACAGTTAAACCTATAGTTTAAAGAATTAATGTGCATTTCGCTTGCCATATGACACGTTTCTTGTGTCAAGATTGCTCAAATTACGTCTGTAACAGGACTGACCGACAGACAACATTTGGTCATAATTCATGGAACGAACAGACGGACGAAAATTGGTCACAATTTCCTGTTTTATATTAACCAAGGTTAATTGGCAATTATTTTATACTGTCCATAACACAAACAAGCTCAGCGTATAGATGTATAGATGAGTTTTATTTGATATCACAACTCTAGTCATTATTTGATTTATGTGACTAAAATTTACAAATACAAGTAGACAAAAGGTAAACGTTACCTTAGCCGTCTGCAGACTGGCCCCCAAAAGTGCTCAGCTTTTATAGCCAAACCTTCCCGCTCAAAATCTGTGTTGTAGAAGGGTTGTTCACAAGAGCACGCATAATACAATTTATTGTATTAGATTTACCTGGTAATAATACAGGGATAAAACAGTATGAAACCATTGAACAACCCTGTTTCAATATAACTGTTACTTAAATTCAAAAAAGCATGAAAAGCAAGAAAAGAGAAAAGTACTTTACGTCTGCTAAATTAAAGACCTATGTATACTAGTTTTTACCATCCGATAAGAAACCAATTCTACAGAGTTATATCTATCACCTAATATGCAGAATATGATAAATACTGTGAACAATACATTATACTGTGAAACAAGATGAGTAACACTCTTAATTCCAAAATTATAGTTAAAAAAGTAAGTCTAGGGTTCCAGTTATACACTGCAAAAAGAACCGAAATAGGGACAAGAGGCCTTTAACAGAAAAAAGATTTACCTGAGTGACTGTGCATAAAATGTTACTGTGTAAATAAAAACTGGTTGTACCGTATTAAGATATAAAGCAAGAGATCACCATGTACCAGAGTAACTGGACTAAAGTTAGTTGTGTGTTGTACCAAGATTATTAAAATTATGCACATGTGGCCAAAATTGGCTACACCACGGTGTGATTATTTTATAAAGTCTAATATTGGAAAATATTTGAAAATCTTTTTCTCCATAATTTCACGGTCTAGAGCTGAAATATTTGGTATGTAGCAATACGCAGTGGTCCTCTCCATAGACTATTCTTATTATGACGCCTGGAGTACCAAGTTATGCGATATATATTTGATTTATACTATTTTTTTTTATTCTCGGTTGCGAAACAAGTTCTTATAACATACTATTCATTTAAGTCAGAGGTTTATTATCCCCTGCCAAAGGCGGAGGATATTGCTTTGGCGTTGTCCGTCTGTCAGTCCGAACATTCTTCGTCCGGCCGGAGTCATAACTCAAGAACCGATGAATAGAATTTCATGAAACTTAAAACAAGTGTACAATAGCATAATGCCGCGGCGCACATACAGCTTTTGTCAAGATTGGATTAGTATCCCCAGAGTTATTGCCCTTTAATTGTTATTTTCTTGTATATTCAATATAATAACATTAAAATTCTATTTCTCTGAAACTAGTTATCAAAAACAAATTGTAATTAGCTCAAATAACTTAATGATCACTCTTTCCAAAATCCACCTCTACTACAGTACACTTCCTGATTTTTTTTTCAGAAATGAGGCCCCTAAAGGGGATGTAGCGCTTTTCTTACATAATTATACTATTTAGAAACTTAGAAATCTTTGTTTTCTGAAACTTATAGAACTGATTTAATGAAACTTACAACAACTGAGTTCTGTTTCACTGTAAGATACAGAAAAAAGAATAACCCCTCAGAGATGAGGCCCAAATGGGGTGGTCAAATTTTTAAAATGCTTCTTTTTTCTGAAAAGGCTTGTCAGAATTTGATTTTGTCTGGCACAAATAATCAATTCTGTATTCTCTAACAACGGAAAATTAAGGAACTGGATTTTTACTGAAATGAGGCCTTTAAGGGGATGTAGCGCTTTTCTTACATTATTATTGTATATAGAAATTTAAGAATTATTGTTGTCTGAAAGTAGTAGTACTGCTTTGATTTAACTTACAACAAATAAATTCTTTATGACTGTAAAAGAAAAAGATATCACCTCAGTGATGAAGCCCCAGTGGGGTGGGGAACTTTTAAAAATGTTTTTTTTTAAACAGACAGAGCAATACACTTTCCAGTTGTTCTTTTTCAGCTATTTGCTTCATTTGGCGGGGGATATTAATTAACTGAATTTGCTTGTTAGTATATTAATCGCTCTCGAGACTCACTCTAGATGGAACGAACATCGAAGACAGAGAGAAGCAATGTCGAATTATTTGTGTATTGCCTAAAGACACTACCACTACTTAGGAAGTAGTGGGGATCGAACCCGGGACCCTCTGATGCAGACGGCAAACGCGCTACCACTGCATCAAGACGGCTCCAGCGTTATGAGCGATTGAGGGCCCTCTTGTTGATAATCATATCTCAAAAAGTACAACTGATAGCAGCCAACATGACAAAAACAAAAAAAAAACGTTCCAAACGAATATTATACACTACTACATTTAATCCGACCTTTTATCTGTTCTCATGGTTTCTGCGTGTATGCCTGTTTGTGAGTGCTGTATTGGATGGTGTTTATGGATTACTTTATATATTCCATCTGTAATGCGATATTAGCCGGTTTGTTTTTCGTGAGGCTGAACGTGATCCTAAAAATATTCTGTATTATGTAGCGATACGCAATATGGTAGAGAATGTCTATTGACATTTTCATTATAAGGATTGAAACAGGCGAGCAACTCCTTTAAAGCACAACCGTCTCCGGAAGTTTACATTCGATTAAGATAATGCAAAATGTATGTAGGCGGAGTTCATCTGTCTAAAGACAAACATGTGCCAGAATGAAAAGGTACTGTACTTTAAAGGTTTATAATACCCCATAAAGAACTGTATTGATTGTTGTTGATACTCTGAAATCATTTACACTGAAAGCATCAATCGTTGGAGTCTTTTCAAACAAAAGTCCACGTAGTTATTTGATAGCATTTTTTTCTGTTTGTTTGTTTTTTCTTTGATTGTTTATAATTCCCGGTCGAACCTGGGACGTCTCCCTGGGTGAACTTACCAAGACTCCTGACAGATGCAGGTACAAGGGAATCCGGGTACCAGACCATAACTTTTTACGAATAGACCCGTTGGTTCTTTTACATGCCCGGTGTATAGCACTGATACACGTGAGACTACCTGTGGGTTTCTAACCAGTTCATCTCTAGATGGGTGTGAACACTGAAAAGCGTTTCTGAAATTTCCAGTGCCCCGGCCGGAATTCGAACCGGTGACCTCTAGACTGGTAGTCCAGAGCGTTAACCACTCGACCACCGCACCACCCTTAATAGCATGTTTCTAGAATGTTTTCCACATCTACTTCTGGCCCTGGGGTGAGCTTTGATAGAAAACATTGTAAGATTTGTCTCCGGCTTCTGAAAATACGGATTTTAGCTTATTCATAGGGACACAAATGTTTTTTAAAACATCATGTATCAGACACTGTGATGTTACCAGATTTTTAGAACATTCTATGCTCTGACAATTTTTACTTTTTTTCTGAAATATTTTACAATCTTATCATAAAAATGAATTTACAGATTACTTTCCCTAAATTTGCAATGTTTATGACTTTTGTCAAAAGCATTATACAATAAATACAAAAAGAAGGAATGTAAAACCTATAAACACCCCGGGTATTCGGCTACCTACACGTCTGAACGATACCTAAAACGCCTGTTCTATGTAAATGTCGAATGTTTGTGGTCATGCACCATTTATTGAGGATTTTATACTGTTTTATATCGGAAAACGTAAAAACACACTTTTTCCTATATATCTGTAAATTATCCGTCTCCTATTTTCACGAAACAACATGAAAAAAGGTGTTTATTATCACGCTATCGTATAATTTCGAAGATTGGAACTTTTATCTTCAAAATTAAAGCTTGTTTTGTAAACAAATAAAGATGTAAAGCAAACATTCAGTAAGTAAGCCATTACTTTTGTTTCGTTAAAAATTAAGAAACAATAAAAATAGATCAATTATTCGTAGAAATGCGTGTGGAATTTAGGCTACCGCTGACGATTAGCATAGATACCATTCTCGCCGGTTTTGTCGATCAAAGGGATACCACAATCGTCATAATTATAAGTTATCCATGGAAATGGATTGTTTTAAAACTGAGAGATGATGTGTAATGAACCAAGTGTAATATAATGGTATAACGAGTGTGTAGTTATGAGTATGAAAATAAATAAAACAAAAGAAAAAGTGATGCAAATGACTACAAAATGAAAATGGTCACTAAAAGTAAAAGATCTCTTCAATTTTAAACACAGTTTACAACAAAGGTGTCGCCCATAGTAACAAGAGGGCCAAGATGGCCCTATATCGCTCACCTTGGTACAAGTCCACTTGCCTGGTGGAAGATCACTAGACAATGTTATATACCAAATAGGTTTTCCTATATACGTCTTTGTAAAACAAGTGACCCCCACCCCCACCCCCCCGGGCAAGGTCAATTTTGACCCCAGGGGCATAATTTGAACAAACTTTGAAGAGGTCTACTAGGCAATGCTACGTGCCAAATATCTAAGCTCTAGGCCTTGTGGTTTCAAAGAAGAAGATTCTAAAGTTTTTCCTATATAAGCCTATGTAAAACTAAGTGACCCGCGGGCAAGGTCAATTTTGAACCGGGAGTCATAATTTGAACAATCTTGGTAGAGGTCCACCAGACAATGCTACATGCCAAATATCTTCCTATAGAGTCTTTCCTATATTAGCTTATGTAAAACTAAGTGACCACCCCGTGCGGGGTCAATTTTGATCCGGGGGTCAGTCTTGGTAGAGGTCTACTAGACAATGCTACATGCCAAATATCTAAGCTCTAAGCCTTGTGGTTTCAGAGAAGAAGATTTTTAAAGTGTTTTCTATTTGTTGCCATAGCAACCAGAGTTCTGCATGGAATGGAATTCTTTGAACAATTTTGGTAGAGCTTCATGCGAGGAATATCCCTGCATAGTTTTATCAACATTGGCCAAGTGGTTTCAGAGGAGATGTCATTTGAATCAAAATGTTGACGGACGACGGACAATCATCCATTAGAAAAGCTCACCCTGGCGAAGCCAGGTAAGCTAAAAAGATGTATTGTTAATACACTATTGTCTGCCTCAGGGAATTCGATATCTTTCTTCAAAGTAGTTTAAGCTCTTAAATATGCTATGCTTGGGGTGGCCCCATTGTCACAGCACATACACGTGAAAATATTTGGCCTGGCAGGGCCAAATATTGGATAGATCATGTCCTCATTGTTCCACCCACTTCTATGATTTAAAACCTTGAAAACCTTGTGGCTTCAAAGAAGAAGATTTTTAAAGTTTTTCCTATATAAGCCTATGTAAAACTAAGTGACAGGGCCAATTAATCCGGGAGTAATTGCCCGGGGGTTATTATTAATTTAATATTAATTAATATTAAATTAAACAAAAGGTCTTATGTACCAATATTAAATTAAATAAAACAATCTTTTATGATCTAAGCTCTAGGCCTTGTGGTTTCAGAGAAGAAGATTTTTAAAGTTTTTCTAAATAGTAATTGCCCGGGGGTAATTATTAATTTAATATTGGTACATAAGACCTTTCCAAAGATGTATTGGTTTACATACTTTCTTATTTTATAAAAATCTGGACCAAAAGAGGATCCAAACAATTATAGACCCATTTCAATTCTCAATACAATATCAAAGATATTTGAAAGACATGTTGCACACCAACTAAACGATTTTCTTGACGATGCAAATATTCTGCATGCAAATCAGTCTGGTTTCCGCAGGAAACATTCATGTCAAACTTCTTTGACGTCCATGGTTGAACAATGGCTGAAATCTTTAGATAATGGAAAACTTGTAGGCAGTATATTTCTTGATTTTAGAAAGGCTTTTGATTTGGTCGATCACGAAATACTTCTGCATTAATTGAAGCTTTACCACTTTTCTGATAAATCATTATGCTGGTTTAAATCATATCTGCGGAACAGACAACAAGCCGTCAAAATCGGTGATAAAAAACCTCATAATTCAACTGTAATAACCGGAGTTCGATTTTTCAGGGTTCGATTTTAGGACCTTTGCTTTTTCTCATTTACGTTAATGATCTTCCATTACATGTTTTGAACTCTGAAGCTGATATGTATGCCGATGACTCGACAATTTACTACTGTTCAGAAAACATTCAAGATATTGAATCAAACTTACAAAAGACCTAAAAAGTATTGAAAAATGGTGTTCCTTGAATAATATGGCAATAAATCAAAATAAAACAACATCTATGCTTCTTTGTTGTAAACAAAAAATTAAAAGTAGTAGACCCTTGTCACTGTATGTAAATAACATTTGTCTTAAAACGGTAACTGACCAAAAGGTTTTGGGTTTACACATAGATCAGTCATTAGAATGGAAAACACACGTAAACGCAGTGTATAGTAAAGTTAGCGCTAAAATTAGTTTATTTAAACGAATATCTAAATATCTGACATTGGACATGAAGAAGTTATTTTACAACGCATATATTATGCCAATTTTTGACTACTGTTGCACTTTATGGTCAACTTGCAACCAGTCAAGCAAATATAAACTTGCTAAACTCCAGAAAAGAGCCGCACGACTAATACTATGCGTACCATACAAAACACCTTCATACCATATGTTTAAACAATTATCTTGGTTGCCAATCCGGGTGAGTTTTACATGTCACATTGCTATTCAAGTTTACAAGGCCATTAATAGGCTAGTTCCTGAATATTACTGCAAACTTATCACGGTTTCTGAAAATAAAAGATATCGCTTGCGCTCACATGATCAAAAACAGTTAAGAAACCACAAACTCAATATCTTAAGAAAACATTTGATTACTTAGGAATGGCAGTATGAAATGTATTACCACTGCAAATAAAAGCACTTAAGCAATTCAAACTTGCCCTACATAACTTACTTTTGTCAAATTTATACGATGATATCCCATCGTTGACAGTGCATGAGTCATTACTATAAATGAATAATAATAATAATATATATATATATATATATATACTATTCAGTAAATGATTGTATAATATAATAATGAAGTTCTGCTCAATATTTTAGTGTGTATGTGAGTGTGGGTGTGTGTGCGTGTGTGCGCGTGTTATAGGGATAACCTCCAACCACAACAGAATTTGTCAATATTTAAAGACAGGTATAATAAGATATGTACATAAAAGGCACTAAAGCTTTACCTCGCAGGTGGTTCCCGTAGCTGTCAGAACGGTTCAACTTTGCTGATTGGTTAAAACAATTTTACATTTCATGACCTATAGCTATTTGTTTAAGTCGAAATGAGCACCAGCATTTGTTTCCTTTAATTTGTATAGATATTAATCAGACCTTCTCAAAAATGTATGGGTTTGCATAAATAAGACATCAACCTTGAACATTTTGGCAAAACATACTCAGCTAATGTGACTATGTCTATCGCTACCTAAGTAAATTATAAAAACCTAAAAAAAATATCTGATTCAAACACAAATATAAGGGTAAATGTTAGAAATATATTGAACTTTATTGCATTTCGTAGGAGTATGAACTACATTAATTTCTTAAGCGAAACTTAATAAGTAAACACTATTATAAAATACAGCAGGTGAATGTAGAGTAGTGTATGAATTTGCTAAACTTTAAACTATACTGTACTGTACCGAACACTCGGCGATAAAAGACAAAACATTACAGTAAACATGTATACATAGTTCATCTTGTACATGCATTATACATAAAAGAAATACGGAGCGATATAGAAATACCGAGGAAACGTTAAAGTTCTGTTCAGCTGATATGCCGTTTAGTCTATTCTTTATAGGCTGCTGCTCTTACTTCCCAATATCTTTAGCTATCAAAAAGAAATTTGTTTCTGCTTAATTAAAACTCTGTCAAAAACGGTTTATATTCCAGGTATACATATCAAGGTCAAAACAAATGAACTGTGTGTTTGCAACAACCCGACCAGTATACCTTTCCACCCCGACCCTACAATTTTCATTCCATCTTCACTGCCAAGAAAAACGTATGTCAAACGAAGGTCTTCTTACTTACCTGGAACAAAATTACTTTCGTGCGTCAACAATACTTTGACGGGGCATTATTGGATACGGGACTAGGCCAAATATTGGTGCGATAATGCCCCTACCCGCATCTACACGTCAGAAATGTTAATATTCCATTCCCCTGCACAAAACCTGGAAGAAATGTTAGGTTCTTTCAAACTCTTTGTACACAGCGATTTGATTTGGTGATTTCCGCTCTCAAATGTATACTGTAAGGGGAAGTAACCGCTGCGGGGAGTTTGGGGTTCTTTGCAATTACGAAGTTGGTATTCCTGCTTTTATGTTTAGGTATCGTTGTTTGTAATCGATGATCGTCAGCGGCATCTCCAAATATTTGTATCGGTCGCGTAAACGCAACATTTGGCAACAAAAACACCAAAAAAGTAAGTGAAACGTATATTCATCCGTCGGTTACGTGTAGTTCTATCAGGGAAAGTGGCAACTTTAATTATTTCAATCATTTCTATAGGATAATAAAGCTTTAGTGTCAAAATGTATCAT
>JAFMSR010000019.1:17451491-17511501 GCA_022818135.1 Saxidomus purpurata | reverse complement strand
TTGTTTAGCACAACAATAGAGAAACAACACACTATAAACTGCTTTCATAGCACACATCAAACATCACTTATATTTCTTAATCAGTTGATTCTAATGTAATCAACACTAATTTTGGATGTTAAAGGTATCAATATTAGTAATTTTCACCAACTGTTTTTATTTTGTGTATCAGATATTCTTAAAATCAAGTCTATATTTATAGTTTTTACATTAAATCAACACTTATTTTGGATGTTCAAAGTATCAATATTGGTACCATATCAAATATGTAAGAAGGGGCTAATGTCCTAGGGAGAAGGGGATAATGTCCTCCTTGGCAAAATCATCAAGGGGATAATGTCCTCCTTCACAAATTCAGCAAGGGGCTAATGTCCTCCTTTGCAAAATCATCAAGGGGATATTGTCCTCCTAAGCAAAAAAGAGCCAAGGGGATAATGTCCTAGGGGATAATGTCCGTTTATATATATAATCTCCATTATAGTTAAATATGTTTTATGTTCTTCCAAAACATATTTGTAATATTACGTTAATAATGAAACTGTGAAATTTAAAAAAAGTGACAAAAACCAAATCAATGATCTGTCAGTCAGGACCCCCCACCCCACCCCCTTAAGTAAAATATTGATACTTTTTGGTCTTGTTAAAGAGATATTACATAATATTATATAACTATTCTTACAACACAATCAGCTGGTGATCTACTACTGACTGTGTCATAAAGTACCAGGTGTCCACAACACCCCTTAGGGCAGTATCATGGTGTCAAAAGGATTAAAACTGTACAATACACAGAGTCATAAATCCCCCATGAAGACTCCAGTCAATCAAAAAAACAACAAATTAATTGTGATAAGTGTCCAAGAAAACATGTTTTGAAGGAAACAGACTTCAGTTGTTAAATAACATCAGTGTACATGTACCATGTGGCAGAAAAAGTGTCACAGCCAGGGCCAATACACGCCACAAATTTACTATAGGTTTGTATAGGAGCGCTGTCATTAACTCGCGATAACATTTTAACTAATAAAGTTATTTTAAAATCACAAACGGGATGATAAAATATAACATTTCCCCTTTTTAATGAATATTTTTTTATTTTTCTGAGACTTTATTTGTTTGGTCTTTTTTTAACTTAAAAACTCTACCCGTCGTTTTACTATATAATATATAGTAAAACACACAAAATGTCACAATTTTAAGTGAAAATTTTGCAGCTTATCTTCAATTTGTTCAAAAACTATAACACTTATTTTAGAATCACAAACGGGATTGAATAAAACAATCATTCTCCGTTTAAGTGATATATTTTATATAAAAATAAAGAAAGGAGAGAATGGTCTTTTTTAAGGTTTTGTTTAACAGGTATATAATTTCATTTTTACGATCGGAGCTCGGTTGCTTCCGTAATGCTGGCCGAACACTTCCGAATGATTGATCTAACTGCTTCAGGCCATCGATAAGTTTTATGGCCGGACATTACGTAACATTTACCCTGATCTTTAAAACGTTGTATATTGGGTTTTGTTTTACATTAAAATGCAAACTGGGTTAGAATCTTCAGCTTTTTGTTCATAAAAATGCAAAACCTGTCATTGAAACCGGATATACATGATATCGTCTTTATAGCGAGTTTTCAGTATAATTATCAATACTATTATTTAGCTTTTCATGTTAATTTGCAACACATAAAAGATTCACTATGCATGCATTTTTATTTCGAAACACTTGCACGGGTACTTTATATTTTGTTTTACATTTCTCTTTGTCTCGAGTGAAAGGCAAGAATTCGCTCCGCTGAAATTGGTTTCATTTTATAGGTGTCAAAATAGAGTTTCTTCCACACCAAAGCTAGTTTTCATAATACACAGGTCAAAACCAGGTAGTCTTATTACTCGTATCTTTTGTCTTTCATTTCTTCCGGAAGAAATAAGCTGATTATTACATTAACAAAAAGAGAAGAAAAAAGAAACACGCAAGGTTTGATCTGTGTGCAGAGTATTAAATGACAAAATCTGTAAAATGTAACAGGTATTATTCTAGTGCAGAAATGGAAAAGTTTTTTTCCTACAATAAATCATTATTTCTTCTAAAATGTTAATTACATGTTCAAGCCATGTGATGTAAAATCACATACTTTTCAAGGCATTCAACATCAAGCGTTTACTAGAGTATGTAAAATCTATTTGATATTCTGAAAGGAAACTGTTCTATTTCTCAAATTAAAAAAGTCTACCGAAATCAAATGTCAGTCTTTATCAGATCAGGAATAACACTGATTAGGAATTTAAGATCGCAAAATAAAACAAGTTGACGTACTATTTACCGGGGACATGTAGGTCCATCTATTTACGTTTCTAAAGCACACCATACTTTTGCAACAGACTTGCCGTGTGCGTCTGTACTTGAAAATAACAGGTCTAAATTTTTTAACAATTCTCACGAGCAAACGTTACGCACGTGTAAAGGGATTAGCCGATTATGAAAAATCAAGTGCACACTAGATTCATTCTCATTATTATGTCAAAATTCACGAATTTTGTAGCTTTTGGATTATTCTGTGACTATTTTTAAGACTGATGATGTGACTGTAATGAAATAGTGCTCACTAGTTAAAACATTCCTATTATTATTATTATTATGATTATTATTAATTGCAAGTTATGTGAATGATAATGCTGAATTTTCTTTATCTTCTGGTAGAAATGATAAAAATTAAAACATAAGATTTTCACAAAAGTGACGCGTCAAGTTCAATATCTCCCTTAGGCAATATTCCAGTACAATCGATAATCAATGATTTATGACCCTCGCCGTTATTTGACGGATATTACCGTAGTTGTTTCCGTAAACTCCTAATCCCCAAAACTTATCGATTGCCTGCTGATATACGCTTGACACTTTTTCTGCCGTATGCACAATATGCACATTGAGCTCCATCAATGATGAGAAAATCATATATCTAATCAATGAATATTAGCAGAAAAAGAAATGGTTATACTTCCATGGAATAAAAAAGTTGGGCTCACAAAATGGTATTAATATTCAATAACTTGTTCCTAATGCAAGAAGGTCTTGGAAATGATGTACTTATATCAATTTTGCTGAAGATAACATGTCACAAGCATTACCCTCAACTCAGTGTTGCAACTTTTTAAGCTACAAATATAGACAAAAATAGCCGTATTTTATTCGGTTGTATTTTGTTCATCTGTTAGACTGAAGCTGACATGCTTAGTCGTGCTAGTATTGTAGGAAGCTAGTTCAAGCTTTAGTCGCCTAACCCGACTAGCAAAAGTAAAAAGGAAATTTCAAGAAGTAGACAGAATGTTATCTTTTAAGTACTGAACTTTCATCAGGACATACTCACCTACTTAAATGGAAATTAATTTTTTGAATGGAAATGAAAATTTATTTTTTGACTATGATGCTGACATCAATTGACACTTTACTGTGTATCAGGCCATATACTTGTTTTTGGTTTGTAGTCCTGGTCGAACCTAGGATTTCTCTGTCGAAACTGCCATGGAAATCAAGTAACCAGACCCTAACTCTTTACGAATAGACCTTATGGTTCTTTTATTATGCACCTGGTGTACAGCACTGATACACACATGTCTACATCTGGGTTTCTACCAGTTCATCTCTAAATATGTGGGAAACGCTGTAACTTGTTTCTAAAATTTGCGGAGCGGCGGCCGGGATTCAAACCAGGGACCTACTGATTACTCATTAACTACTCGACCACTGCCTCATACCCTATCTTTCATAAAGGATAAGGGGAAGTTGAGTACTAATGGTCACCAGATCGCACAAGTTAAATGGGGTTTTGTGGTTTCCTCCCACAGTAAAGCAATGATACACCAACACCTGTGCAGTTGGCATTATGCGAAATCAGTGATGTGTTTTCATTTCCATGATGCGTTGCAGATCTGTTTGAGCGATATATCCACGCAATAAAACCCGAAAAGTGTACTCTTATTCAAATCAATCATGTTTTTTTTTATTTTAGATAGATCACAGTTTAAGCTCTGCCCCAAAACACAGTGCAAAATAACAGAAATACAGTAGGGTTTTCGTGTAGTTATATGCAGTAGCCATGAAACAACTTGTATATCATGCCCACTTTAATTTATCCTTTTTAAACCATAAAACAATTTTTTATCACAGCTCCGATAAATAGAGCTGGGTGATAAGGTATAAAAAAAGCAAGAATAGATCAACAGGAGCTGCAGATGTCATTGAGAAACTGCCATCCACTTGTAACATGAAACACTAAAACCTTCAAAATCACAATTATTACTGAACACTGCTGAACTCAAAGTTGACTGCAATCATTCGCTGTCATGACTTTTTTTCTTGAAATTATGATTTATTTTGTGAAACACAATATTACTGCAAATATCAGTTAATCTTTTTATGCTATTCGTTTCATTGACACCCTTGAACAGGTAGCAACAACTTTGTTTACATTACCCTACCAACTTCTACAATATTGTCGGAGATCGGTGTTTACGTCGTATTTTCAGTTGTCATTAAAATAAATGTAAAACTTAGGTTATTAATTACCTTGATGGAGACTCCTGTCTTCAAATTGTTTCAAATCTGGTGATAATCAGGCTTATATTCAACTTATATCGATAAAACTATGAAAAGGTTGAAGACTTAACCTATGACCCCATAGGACATTTTAGGAATCCCCGATATGACGTCATTCGTGCGCATGCGCATTGACTGGCCGTCAATTGATCGGCCAAAATGAAAGCGAAATAAAGCATTTGACTGTACGACAGTTTATATTTTAGACTGAAGCTCACGTTATTAAATGAAACAAAATCTAGTTTATATGCAGTGTCAGTGTTGCCGTGTCTATGCCATTGATGCTTTTGTATAGTTTTCATTATAAAGTCCGATATGAAAGTGTGAATTTTAACTGAATCGGCCAAAACGAATTTAACTTGACAATGTAAGCTTTTCCTAGTCTACTTGCTATTCCTGACGAAAGTGTCCCTATTTTTTTTTATTTTTTTTTTTGAATTAGCGCCGATATTCATTATTTTCACATAG
The DNA here is from genome assembly GCA_022818135.1 of Saxidomus purpurata. NCBI lineage: Eukaryota > Metazoa > Mollusca > Bivalvia > Venerida > Veneridae > Saxidomus > Saxidomus purpurata. Next base: position 17,506,437 of record JAFMSR010000019.1, on the reverse strand, counting down.
TGCTTAGTATATTTTGTTGCTGTACATAGATGGAAAAAATTGCTACAGTAAAGATCTCCACATTAAGATGATCCTCTAATTGTACATAATACATCTTGTTAGAATTTTTCAGACTCCCAATTTTTGCCACATTTTTTTTTATATAAAAACATGATATTAATTTGTAAACTATATACTTTGTAAAGAAAGGTCAATGCTTTATTCGGGTATTTTCCCTATTATATATCTCTAATTTCAGTAAAAAAAAGTATTCATAGACATCGTGCATGTGACAAATTTGTGAAGCGTACATTTATTTATGAATAGTGTCAAATTAAACTTAAGAAACCATGAAGACCCTATAGCTATATAATACATGACAATGTGCTATATATGTTTCCACAACGCCTGACGATGACGTGAGACACACAAATGACACGTTGCCATAGAGATCCAGTAAGGTATCTTGTCCCCTAAGGCATAAAGCACGATATAACTTGGATTTAATTAATCCATGTAACATTCTGTTTATAGACTAAATGGTCACACGTTACAGACGACCACTTTGATTGAATTGCATAACGTGGCATATGGCACACATCACGCTTTGATTGAATCTACATGATATTATTCATCATAATATTTTATGACCAAGTTAAATGATACCCTTGATATACGGACGCAGATAAGACAGAATATTTTTTAATTTCAGATAACTGCGTTTCTTTTTATTTTAGAGGCGACTACAAATGTCTGAAACAAGGGAAATTTTATTTCGGTATTTTAAAGTCTTTGTTTTCTTTAAATTTTAGGTTTTTCACTAATCTGCATATACTTTGTTAATCTAACAACATGCCATCAAACATATATAAAATTTTGAAATAATGAGTAACCGCAGACGTAAACTGGTGTGTGGGCATTTCAAGCAAACAGTTGCTAAGCTAGGATAATATACAATTACTTAGGCATGTTTTATAATGTTATTGAATATTTTCACTTTCACACGTGTCCATCGCTGTAGATGTAATGGACGTTGATTATACCACGGAAGTAATACACTAATGTAGTAAACATACTTCGGTGATTATATCAAAACAGGGATATCTTTTTCTATCATTTATTTTTAAGACATACTTATGCATTATATAACCAAACAATCAAAAATACACAAAGGTACCAGTATACATGGGAATCTTACTGGGGTCTTTGCGAGTTCACCAGGGAGAAATCCCAAGGCGGTCGGGACTATAAACATTTTTAAAAAATACACAAAGTACTTTTAAAGTAGAATTATGGTCTTGTATAATGTTAAGTGTGCTGGGTTTAAAAAAAAATGCTACAGAGAGAAAAGGGTAAGATAGAAAGAGAATAATCAGTGAAGGAATAAAGAGAAATAAAAGGTGGAAGTCGGGAAATCTCACAAAGTCTGATCAAAGTTAGGTCTTTGATTATAGCAACAACTAACAAATATATATTATATCGGAAATTATGTATTCACTTCCCCTTCAAAACTTAAAAGAAACTTAATAATATTTAGTTTATTTTGGTGATAAATAATGTCTACACTGTGGCATATGGCCGAACTCAATACAGTTGACGGCCACGCTATTTTTAGTAACGGAAAATCCCGGATGTGACGACACACTAAAAACTCCTATAGGTCGCCATTTTGTTTTCAAATAACTAGTTGACCGCTAGTTGGCGATGAATTGGAAAGTCGCACGAAAACCCCAAATCTACCCAAATCTTCCCAAATCTTTGCAAAACATACCAAAATCTTCATGAAATCGTTTATTTAAACTAATAAGTTCATAAATGTGTCAACAGAAACAAAAACCAATAAAATTGTGAGAAAACAATCAAGTTTTATTGAATATGAAGACGATATTTCACGTTTACAGGTAGCACCGAAGAAGACATGCGGCCATCGTGAGATCTTAAGACCATGACATCTACACATCGTGAGAAAACATGACCATGAAATATACAAATATGACGCTCTTTCCTTCTTTTACGCTTTTTCATTTTACCCAGAATGAACATTTCTGAAATATATCAGAAGTTTATTACTAACATGTTTGAAAAGAGTTTGAAATTCTGAAGTTATATTATTACCCTTCAAAATGGTCACATTGGTTTATAGTTAAGAATGATGCTCCAAACACAGTGGATGCTTTGAAAACATATAAGAAATAAGTTTAACAAAATTATTTCTGTTATTGACAAATACAAATTAAGATACACATAACCGGTTATAACTATGGCAATGTTTATTAATCTAGGAGTATAAATCACTGATGTATGTTTTATCTAAAATTATTATGGTCACTTTGAACGGTAATATCACTTTAAAGAAACAAGGGAATATGCCATAATATTAATTAAAGTAAATGTGCGATTGTTATATTGGCGATTATAATTCAGATTATAACTGATGACAAAGCATTTCCAAATATATCCTTCCTCCTTCTTATTTCTGTCTATTTTATTTTTGTATAATATAGCAGTCTTCCCAAATCGTACCGAAATCTTCCACTTATAATTGTCGTTAATATATTCACATTTGAGTACGTCATTGCTTTCGTAAAATCTCAGTATGAATGAGTACAAAATAAAGTTTTTATGAAAGCTGCACCATAGTTCTGTATGTAGAGGTGAAAAGTTTTTGAGAAAATTCAAAAGAAAACTTACATGAGCGTCAGGTATAGTAAAAAAATGGTGATTTTCACCTGTAACACGTTAGCTTTGAAAATTTCACCCTTTTTAGAAATTATATTACCAAAGGAGATTACAACTTTAATGCTTTTTATCTATGTTTTATTAATCGCAAGAAAGTAAGCTTTAATTTAGTATACAGTACATTATATTTGTTTGAGATCCTTTACCAAATTTCTTCCTTTGAATGAAAGTGGTACCTATGTAACTCCCCTGAAATCTGAAAAAACTGAATGTGCTGAAATTACAGCAAACTTTTAATCATAAGCACCTGAAGTTGTTAAATATCACAGATGAAGCTGAAAACAATGCTAGTTTACACTGCCCTAGTTACAGAAGTGTGCAACAAACCATAAAATTTTCGTGATCTAATATGTTGCGAAATTCAGTCTGTGTAGAAAAACCTGTAATGTCCGTCCCCTAGTTGTAACTATTTGTATGGATTGTGTAAGTGCAAATGTCTGATTCAGTATTGTTACACATGATGTCAATACTAACATTTCCAAAAATGATGGAAATATATCCACTACTTTTTATAATATTGAAGAAAGTGTAAAATTTATCCGTAATGTCCGTCCCCGTAATGTCCGTCCCCTCAAAACATAATCTTTAAAAACCACATATATTTGTATATCTTACAAATTTTTTTGGAGGAATTTGTATGAGATTTACTATTATTAACTAAAATGATATAAAAACAAATAAATTTGCACTAAAAAAAATAGGTTTTGCATTTCTGTATAATTATTAAGGGAAAGTCCATAGAATTCTGTAAATTCAATCAATTGAAATGCTTTTTAATTTATTCTTTTTAATAAATCAACAACAGTTTTATATTTTTAAGTTCTGCCAAAATCATATTTGTAATATAAGGGTATGACCATTTAAATACTATATTTGAGACTGTGGAATAGAAACGAAAGTGACGAAACTACTGCATGCAACTACTGTAGGAATAAGAACTGTAATTCTGTTGCAACATGCTTGACTTATGAAGGACTACCTAAAAATATTCAGGTCCTTTCAGATACATGTATATTACATATAACCACCCTTCGTCAGTTGGTGATCTACTTTTGTGTACTGTATGTCATAAAGACCCAGATGTCCACAGAACCCCCATGGGGCAAGATTAAAACTGTACAGAGTCATAAAACCCCTCTGAAGCCACCAGTCAATCCATGCTAAAACTACGCTAAAACCACAAATTAATTACTGTTAGTGACAACTGAGAAGTGTCTTAGATTTGCCTTTTAGCAGTATAAGATGTGCCTTGTTGCACAGAATGAAAATATTTTAGAAAATTAAACATGCACCCAGCTGCACTTGAAGCAGCTCATTGATTTGGAAAGAGAAATAAAAATAAAAGAAAATCTATTTTGAAAGAAACAGACTTCTTACATAATACTGAATAAGTGTACATTTGCACAATATGCACATTGAGCCCCATTAAAGATGTGAAAATTATACATCCAATACCAAATTTATGGAAACCGAAAAAAAATGTTTATGCATCCACGGGGAATCATAAGTTAGGCTCAAAATTAATACCAAAAATGTGTTTATGATGCAAAAAGTTATTAATGAACTTACATACATTTTACTGAAAACATATTTTAGTATTCATATGTCACAAGTGTTCCATCAGTGTTACCTTGCTTACATAACATGTTGAAAAAAATGCATTTTATTCTTGGTTTTTATCCCAATCATCTGATAGACTTATACTTCTATACTAGTCATGCCAGTACTTCAAGCTATGGTAAAAAAAGAATTAAAGCTCAATTTGTAATCAAGTGACCAGTGTTCCATAACATTCTTTGTTGTAGAGTTTGAAAGATCCGAATTACGTTTCTTCGTTGCTGCAGTTCTACTTTTGTAAACTATTTGCAGAGAAAATTTCAGTTACATCATAATTTCTTTTTGCTAAAAATGTTGTAATGACCTTTTTAAACAGACTAAAACACTAACAAGTATCACATTTCCTTATTTTACCAGTTTATATGTGCCCTGAAATACTTAATATATTTGAAATAGTAACTTTGTGTAATGTACGTCCCTTGTTGCTGAGAGTACTTTGGGATGACTTTGCTTCATAAATTTGTAAAACCCAAAGCAGCTTCTGTTACGGTTTTGTTATTTGTGTTATCATACTGTTCTTGAAAGGAAGTTTTCCATAGAAATGTCTACTTCTTTTTGTTTAAATATTAAGTCAAATTTCAACCTGAGAGCAAAATGTCCAAATTTTGTGATAAACCACCCAGTTTGGAATAAAATGGTGAAATATAGGGTAAAACTAGTATAATCTAAAACTTCAATTAACAGCAGTTGAAATACATGTAAAAAATCATATATAATCATCAAAGTTCTCTCTCTAGGTGTCTAAATATATGTTTATGTAATGTCCGTCCCCTACCCTGACCGGACACAAGAAAAATGAAATTTACCAAAAAGTGTTCAGAAAGTTATCTTTTTAATTACTGATCATTGTGCAGGACATATTGCTATAAACAAAAGTGGCAACTTCTTGAAATAATACATGAAACTTTTTTTATTTGACTTTGAAGCTAACATAATTGGGCACTTTACTGTGCATCAGGCCAAGTAGTGATGTTAACTATGGTGTACATAATTAAATAATATTAGTTTCCAGACCAGAACTGTTGCCATATAATTTCCAAATTTTGTTGATAAACTGTCTAATAAATAAGTTGGTCAACAATATGAAACTAGAATCTAGGGTTTGTAATTGCAAACAAAACTTTCTCGTTGTAAACATCGATAAAAATCTCAAACAGGTAAGTAATTTGTCAAAGGATTTGTTTGATTTGTAGTTCTACAATTCAACGTACGATTGCTGCAGCATTATTTTCGCATCTATACAATCACATACTAAGATATGCAATTTCTTTAAATCATTCAGTGGCTCAAAATAGAAAATCGCTGCTTCTGATATGCAGGAGGTATATTTTATAACATTTATTACTAAAAATCACTCCATAATACGGCAACAGAACACATAAGCTATAGTTTACGATTATCTCCAAGGCAAAACTGTACAAATCTCACGCACTACTCATTCCTTTCAATATTTTAGCATGTGGAATTCAGTCCCTCTTACAATTGGTAAAGTATGTTTTAAAATATAATTATTAAAAGCTTGTATCATATAATAAGTATAACGCTGTTCTGCACGATTCTTGATATTTGTTGCTAACTCTTTGCATAGTGGTTCTCTATTTTAACTAAAATGTATGATGTTAAATGCATATACTTGTATTTTCACAATTAACTATAATATTTTCTTGTTTGATATGCATGCATACGTGTGTGCGTATCTTCGTCCGTGAGTGTACGCGTGTCTGATAAGTTTAATGTAATTCATAATTTCAATAATCTATGAAACTATATTTTTTTCGTTATTCTGTTTCAGTTGCAAGGATGTGAATTGTCAAGATGCATTAATCGCCTTACTCGTGCATTGCACGTTTTACTTTCCTGACCCGGCAGGACTGTTAAAGTCGGTGTGCGCTACATCTATAACTATTGAAGTTCTATATATATTTCCGAAAACGATTGTTCCCATAATTTTGAAAAAAAATATTGCTTTCTACATCGGTTATATGAAGAACTGTGTTTCACGTATTTCGTACTGTTTAACTTCTATATTTTATTACGGGTGTTAGTAGTTCAATACAATAGGGCTATTATTATAGTAACGTGACCCAGCATGCCGGATGTGCTCGAGTCGTGTGTCGGATCATACGAGTGCGTAGCACGAGTTTGATCCGACCACGACGAGAGCTAATCCGGCTTATGGATCACATTACTATACTAATAACCCTTTTATTATATACATTTTGACACTTGTCTGCGCGATAAACTAAATTAAAATGATTAATTAAGCGCTAAATATACGTAGTGTGCGACGTCAATTTATTGAAGTCATCGTATAAACAAATAGTAACGACCCAGTCAAAAGCGACGTTATTAACGTCATGTGCATTTTAGGGCCAATTAAATGCACTCTTACAAATTATGCCGCGCTATTTGTATTGCACGTACATACAATACGGATTTTTTTTTCTGTCAGGCCGTATTTCATGGTTGAGTATAGACAGATTTTTTATGATTCTTTGTATTGTTTTATATATCACATTTTTTAAGGAAGCCTCTGGTCTTCAAGCTAGCTCACCTAATTATATAGCCAAAAGATAGGTGTGCTAGCTTGAAGACCAGACACGCGTTTCAAGCGTACATTGGTGCATGAACCTCTTTGTCTCGTGCATGGTTTCTTTATTTGATGTTATATCGCAGTAGAAGAGTTTTTTATTGTAGAAAAATCGCGCAGTCAAAAAGAGGAGAAAAAAGTTATTTACAAAAGACGGCCAAGTAATTGATGTATGTATATAGTATAATGTTGACTTATTAAAAGGCTTGCTTAAAAAATGTGATATATAAAAAATCAAGTTTTAAAAACGATTGTAAAATTTATTAAAGAAAATTCTACAGTAATATTCCTTCTGTCTTATGCTTTTAAGATAGTTCCAAGTCAAGTGAAATTTACGGACTGAATAGCGATTGCCGATCAGTGCAGATCATGATCAGACGGGACAGATGTGTAGGTTGATCATGTTCTCCTCTGGCAACAAAGGCATACTCATTTGCCGTCAGCGGGTTAAGATTTAATCATCCTAGTTTCATTTGATCCTGTTGGCTTATACAAGTCACTGTGATTTATGTAATATTTGTAGATTTGGAAAACAATGGACATTCGGCCTATGTAGATATAAGGATTTTTGCATACTTTTATGCAAATTTGCCGATATGGCGAATTAATTGTTGAAATAAATGCTTAATTCGCCATGATTTGGAAATATTTGAGAAAACTTACGTAGATTTGGATCGGTTAGGGGTTACATGTACTTTTTTCATGCGGCGATATACAATAATGTGAACTAATAAAGACATTATGTTTGCGCTTGTCTGTCATTTTGTTCTGCCGATATAGTTATGACGATATTTGCTGAAATAAATTCTTTACTAATTAGGTATGTTTGAAAAAACTTAATATGTAGATTTGACGAAGATTGGGATTGCATGTATTATCGTCTTGTGACAATAATAAATTAAATATAAGATATAAAAAAATATTTTTGCACATTTTTGTGTAATTTTGTACGGCTGATTTGCTGAAATAAATGTTTACTTCACCCAGATTTGGATATGTTTGTGAAAAACTTAGTAGATTTAACTACATGTACTTTCTGTTTTGTGACAATATACAAATGTACTTTACGATATAAAGACTTTTTTGTGCAGTTATGTCCTGTCGATGCACGAATTGCATGATATGTAACATAAAGCTTAAATCGCCATGATTTGAGTATGTCATGATAAGATTTCATGTAGATTTGGGTAAGATTTGGGGTTACGTGTGCTTGAAATGGTGAAAATTCAGGGGCAAATGTATAAAATCGGGATTTATTTCAGTCATTTTGAGTATTTTTAGCCCCTGTCGACACATCCATGGCGAGATCTGTTGAAATAAGTGCATAATTCACGAAGATTTGGTTATGTCAAAGAAGATTTGTGTATGGCTTAGTATAAATTGTACTAAATTCTGTGAAAATCATCAATCAGACACGCGATATGAATCAATTTTCAGCCAATTTTAATATTTTTTGTCATCTGCTGATGCACGAATTGCATGATATGTAACATAAAGCTTAAATCGCCATGATTCGGGTATGTCATGCTAAGATTCCATGTAGATTTGGGTAAGATATAGGGTTACGTGTTAAATTGTACTAAATTGTGTGAAAATCATCCACCAGCGATATGACTCAATTTTCGGCCAATTTTAATATTTTTGTTTGTCAATTGCTGATGCACCAATTGCATGATATGTAACATAAAGGTTAAATCGCCATGATTTCGGTATGTCGTGATACGATTTCATGTAGATTTGAGTAAGATATGGGGTTACGTGTGCTTGAAATTGTGAAAATTCAGAGACAGATATATTCAATCGGGATTTATTTCAGTCATTTTGAGTAGTTTTAGCCCCTGTCGACACATCCATGGAAGGATCTTTTGAAATAAGTGCATAATTCACGAAGAATTGGTTAAGGTTTAGGTAACAGTGTACTGAATTGTGTGAAAATTATCAATCAGATATGCAATATGAATCAGTTTTCGGCCAATTTTAGTATTTTCAAAGATTTATAATAACAGTAGTTTATAGGTCTTTGGTATTTTTTGTCATCTGCTGGTGCCCTAATTGCAAGATGTACCTGTAAGCTGTACTCGTTTTAATTTGGGTATGCGATGATAAGATTTCATGCAGATTTGGTGTTACGTGTGCTTGAAATTGGGAAAAATGCAAAGGCAGATAATTATCAAATCAGGATGTATTTCCATTCTTATGTTATTCCTCTCCTAATAGTGTCCCTCTAGACAGAAAACAGACAAAGAAAGAAAAGATGCAGATCGTTGTTTAGATTTCAGAGCAATACAGTGTTAATATCATAGTCATATATTCTTACGATCGCCGCGTGTCCTCTCCGGTGCTACCTGTAACTATAAATACACGACAAATTCCGTCCAAATATTCAATGAAAACATGATTTCTTCGAACAATTTTGTGCTTTTTTATTCTTTTGACACATTTATGAACATATTTGTTTAAATTAAAGCTAATTCGATGAAAATTTGAGTATGTTTTGCAAAGATTTGGGTAGATTTGGGTAGACTTGGGGTTTTCGTGCTGCTAACATAATTGTGCATGGGAGACAACTCTGTTCAGCATGTTCATACATTATATGAGTTAAGTTTTCTTTGATCTTTATTTCAACAAAAACAGAAAAAAATAATGTAATGATGAAAAGGTACAAGTCCTGTAGGAGATATCCTCAGTCTAAGGTATATTTTCTCAAAAAAAAAAATAGAAAGGAGAAAGAAGAAAAAAACCCTGAGATAGTGCAACCACTTGAAAGGCCCAGACCCACTGACACACCCACTGACACACCCACTGACACACTCACTGACACACCCACTGACACACCCACTGACACACCCACTGACACACTCACTGACACACACACTGACACACCCACTGACACACTCAAGCATCATTATCAAGCAATGACATTATAGTCATTCCATGTTTTATCAAACTTGTTCCTACATATTCTGAAGCTTCTGTGTTGTACAATTCCGTCTTCATAAGAGACCTAGCTAGATTAATAGACAGTTGCAAATTTGGAATGGTGTTTCTCATTTTACGCAGATATATGCTAAATATGTATTGAGCAATCAAGATTATATTTATAGTTGCTATCTTAAAATGTTCAGTACCTAATATAATGTCTATCACTGACCAACCCGTGTCAACATTTGTACATTATGTATTTATCCGTCTTTAAACCTCCTTCCAAAAGGAATATGATATTTGACAATAATAACCTAATGGTTTCTGTGGGTGAGTGGCAAAATGAACATCTGTTATCATTCTTTATCCCCATTTTTTCAACAGATAGTTTGTTCCAATTATTCTGTGATTTATTTTAAACTGAAACCATCGTAGTTTTGGATCTTTTGGATCTCCATTTCCTATTAGAAACAGGGAAAACATTTTGTTTTAACATATAATCATAAACACACCTACAGTCTTTTCTTTTGCTATTAATAACTCTCACTGTCAGTGGCTGAAGAGATTTTTTTTCCTTTATGACATAAGGCTGGAATCTGAACTTATTTAAAAACACTCTTATTGACTCAATGATGCTTTGATATTGTAAAAAGTTTGTTTGTATATTATACAAATTAAAAAATCTTCTTCTCTGAATCTACAAGGCCTAGGGCTTAGATATTTAGCATGCGGCATTATTAAAGCTAGTGGGCCTCTACCAAGATTGCAAAAATTATGAACCCAGGGTCAAAATTGACCCCGCCCAAGGGTCACTTGTTTTTATATATGCTTATGTAGGAAAAACTTGAAAAAAATTTGTTCTTTGTAACTACAAGGCATATAGCTTAGATATTAAGCATGTGACATTGCCTTATGGACCACTACCAAGATTGTTCAAAGTATGACCCCCGGCTCAAAATTTACCCCGCTCTGGTGTCTCTTGATTCTACGTAGGCTTATATAGGAAAAAGTTTAAAAATCTTTATTTCTGAAACCACAAGGCCTAGAGCTTAGATATTTGGCATGTATCATTGCCTAGTGACATCCTCCAAGAATGTACAAATCATGTCCCTCAGGTCAGAATTGAATCTTCCTGCTATTGATGACCTTTTATTATTGCCAATGGTAACCAGTTGAGCGATATAGGGCCATCTTGGCCCTCTTGTTCACTAGATCTTCATGAAACTTGGTCAGAATAACTGCCTTGATGCAACCTAGGTACGCAATATAGGCTGCATTTTTTATTGTATCTTCATGATACTTGGTCAGAATGACTGCCTGGTGAAATCTAGGCTGAGTTTGAATATGGGTATTCTAGGGTCAAAAACTAGGTAACAGGGTCAAATCATAGAAGAACCTTGTGTATGCAATAGAGGTTGCATTTTTTATTGGATCTTCATGAAACTTGATCAGTATGATTGTCTTGATGAATTCTAGTTTACATATGAGTAATCTGAGGTCAAACTAGGTCACCCGGTTAAAAACCTTGTACGCAATATAGGTTGCATTTTTGATTGTATCTTTATAAACTTTGTCAGTATGATTGTCTTGATGAAATTTAGGTCGAGTTTGAAAATAGGTAATCGGAGGTCAAACTAGGTCACCATGTTAAAAACCTTGTTTATGCCATACAGGTGACATTTACAACCCAATCATCATGCAAATTGGTCAGCAGTTTTGTCTTGTCAAGGTCACACAGAATTTTTGTGTTTATGGTGAATAGTTTAAGGTTGAAGATTGGTGAATTATTGTCATAAGTAGGTCTCAGGTGAGCGCTATCGGGCCATCTTTGCCCTCCTGTTTACACTGAGATTTTAACATCATTTACACTGAGATATGGCTGTAATTCAACTGTCAATAACACTGAGATTTAAACATCATTTTCACTGAGAAATAGCTGTCATTTTACTGTCATTTTACTCTGAGGTTTAAACATCATTTACACTGCGAATTAGCTGTAATATTACTGTCATTTACACTGAGATTTAAATATCACTTACACTGAAAATTAAATGTAATTTTAATGACATTTTTTACACTTATATTCAAACATCACTTACACTGAAAATTAAATTTAATTTTACTGTCATTTTACACTGAGATTCAAACATCACTTACAAGGGGAACTGAGAAAAAGCTGTAATTTTACTGTAAGTTACAATGAGATTTTAAGATCACTTGAACTGATAATTATCTGTGATTTTACTATTATTTTACACTGAGATTTAAATATTGCTTTCAATGAGAATCAGCTGTAGTTTTACTGTCATTTTACACTGAGATTTAAACATCACACTGAGAAAAGCTGTTATTTCACTGTCATTTTATTCTGAGAATCAGATGTTATTTTACTGTCATTTACACTGACATTTAAACATTACTTACACTGAGAATAAGCTGTTATTTAACTGTCACTTACAGTGAGATTTTAACATTACACGGAGAATCAGCTGTAATTCTAATTTCAGTTACACTGAGATTATAACATCACACTGAGAATAAGCTGAAATTCTCTGTGACGTCAACTGGTCAGTTAACCAGTCAGATTATTACTTCATAAGGGTAGCGCGGTGGTCAAGTGGTTAACGCTCTGGACCAACAATTCGGAGTCCCTGGTTCGGATCCTGGCCGGGGCACTGAAAATTTCAAAACGCTTTTCAGAGTTTCCCATCCATCGGTTAGAAACCCAGAGGCAGTCTCGCGTGTATCGGTGCTATACACCGGGCACGTATAAAGAACCAAGGGATTTATTTGTAAAGAGCTAGGGTCTGGTACCGGGATTCCCTTGTACTTGCATCTGTCTCTTCAAGTTGGTGCACCTGTCAGATATTTGTATATATATACACATAATATGCACTTGTAAATAAGCACTTAGTAAGCACAGTTAATAACAAAATACATATCCGGATGACGCGCCTATACGAAAGGCGGGATTTGTAAAAGTTGAAAACTCGGTCTTTACCGTAGTATCAGAACCCCCTTTTATTATTTTATATGAATGTTTAACTTTGATATTGACTATTTCATTAAATGTGCTGTTTACTTGTTTATATTACATGTATAATAGTTATTATGTAGATCAATCGCAATTCCGACCTGTTGATTAACACCAACTTTACATAAAATTTGTACATTTGTATTCAGTCGCCAACCGAAACTACATGTGGATTTTGTATTCACGCTGTTTTTGCTTTGACTTGACGTGAATTTCGCTCATAGCTTTTAATTACTCTCCACAATATGCTTAGGTTGAAACCAGAATTCATGACATTATCGTTTAAGGAATAATAACGATAACGCAGTCTATACATGTTAAACTAGATGTGGTTTACTAATTGGATAACATGAAATTTCTTTAATTACTTATTTTATTGTTTCCTTTCATTTATGAAAACATAAAATAACTTTTGCGCTAGCTTTAGAATGTTTACCAATAGTTCTAGGCTAAAGTCTGTCATCGATAATCCGAGTATCTTCGTTCGTTTCCGAATGCATACGAATTCCGTTTCGGTGACCGATAGCAAAATCTGATATCGATTTTTCATATGAAATATCTAATGAGTATAATTCTGCCATATGAATGGAATGTTTGCGCATGCGTTGTCAGAACATTGAAATTTAATTTTGAACCATGAATATTTATTTTAAGTTGTGAAATGAATTTCTTTGATGACATCTTTGATATTCTGTATGAAGACGAAAACGCCATTTACACATTTGCAAACGTAATGGTTTTTATACTGCCAAAATATACCTTTATATAATCTTCCTTTATTATGAAATTATTGTAACATAATGGCTGTTAAAGTGAATAAAAAGCTTTTATATGATTTAGGTAAAAATACATGTTAAATGCTAGTTACAAAGCAAGATATTGGTTGCTTAATTTATACAGGAAGTTCTAGATTCCAATTTTGTTGATAAATTCTAAATAAATTCCTGGTAAGTGCTGGTCGGGGTCAGCAATCTGACCCTACGTCCAGTACATATTTATAGTTTTGTACAAACGACACTCTCCCGTCTTGACAAGTCTTTTCAGTGAACGCAGCATTCAATGTGGTCCACTACTGGATCCTCGTTATTGAGCAGAAATTTTCACTTGACTAATATCGGCTATTTGAAGTATCTTAATACTTAGTTATAATTTGTGAATCTAGAGGTTGTAGCCACCCCTTTCGTTGTCCTTGTTCAGTCGAACCTGAAAACCGAATCATCCATTTTGGACGACGGAAATATTCTCCCACACTTCGGGTTAACGATTTAACGTATCAGATTTATTCGAGTACTTATAAAAGAGATCCATACAATATAAATACAGACTGGTCACAGCATACCACAATGATTGGCTGATAGACGTTGTAAAACACAGGTAGCAAAGTCTGTACAAAGCAACTGACCTCTCCTTGGCATATTTTAATAGATGTCCCTTGTAAATTGCAGAATTTCATTTGGAGTTGAGAATTTCAGTATTGCTTGCCCGTACCATCCTCATGCATCAGTGGTTCGCCAACATTTCAGACAAACATGAAATTATGTAACGAATGCTCTGGACGTACGAGAATGGCCCGTACTAGCCTGAACTTAATCTTCACATGCTAACACATCGTTCTACCAGTACTTTAAGTGCTTTGATTTAAAGAAGCCAACCTTTGGTAGGGTTTTGTTATGCAACGAATGCTTTGTAAAATTGTTGTGTATCGATTGATTCTGCAATATTGAAAAGAGCTTGTGAAAGGTTTCGAATTAATCATTAATGCAACTTACAAAGTGGTATGATTATGTATTAACATATGCTTATTTGCATGGCGCAAACAGCATCTAACAATATAATGTTTAATATCTCCGTATAAACATATTGCAACCTGCGATCCCATTGCAGCTCCTTCAGTGCATGAAGAGAAAATCTAATGCAGTCATTTATCAAATAAAATATATTGAAAAAAAAGTTACAAAATAGCTGTTATTCTTTATACCTGACAATATAAAAGCTATATGTATCCTGGAATGATAGTCTGAATTACAAGTAAATAATATAATTGAATTACAGACATTAACAATACTGAATTTCAAAAAATAACATTATTGAATTACAGAAAATAACATAACTGAATTACAAAAAATAATATTATTGAATTACACAAAATCGGCGCAATTTTGAGTACATATATGAAAGCGGTTGGTATAGGCAGTTAGAGCTCCATGTGAACCCCTATAAACCTTAGATATCTCTTAGAAAATGAAATAATTTCATTAAAACTTTGCACAGTGCACATAATCCCCTTTACCAACTCGGTGAATATTTATTTTGTCATTTGGTGCAATGTATAAATTTTTGAATTTCATGCTAGGAAAACCACGGGAGTAAATCAATCCATTACGGCATGGAGTTAGACTTATGCCTATTGTGTTTGTCAAAACACAGCTTGGATATGTACAGTAAACGTTGACCTACTCTTGATTTATCTGCAAAGGAAACATTCTGGAGGCCCATCCTTTGGTTGCAGCTTGAAGATATATGAAACAAAATATATCTAATATGTCTGATAGCTCGCTTCCTTTTTCGCAGCATACTGCCCATTTTGCTTGATTTTAATAGTTGCTTGTTTTCATATACATTGTATCATAAAAAACAATGTATGTACATGTTAATTTGTACATGTAGGTCTATGCTGTACTTTTTGTCTAACACTTGAAGACATACAGACAACCCGTAAACACTTTCGATATAAGCATGATTTTGAAACTCACACACAGTTAGCAGCAGACTGATATTTAACAAAGTCTCTATTGTTTTATAGAATTAGTTTTGGTTAAAATAATCCATGGTAAAATTAAAATGAGAAAACAAAAGGTAATATTTAAAGAACATTCATAAATATTCATGCCTGGGCCTCATATAAAACTGAAAATGGGCAGTGATGTGCTACAAAATATATAGTTACACTGAAACAATTAGCTGAACTTTGCTTAGAAAGTGCATAAAGAAGGCGTAGATTGCGCTGTTGTAACGATTTGCGCTGGCGTAACTAATCCTGTCGTACAACGGGATTTTAAGCCGAGTGCATAAAGCGAGCGGACGTTCGTCGTAGATACGCTCGGGTTACGACTGTCTTAATTATTGTACCACATATTTCTCGTGCATACTCATTGTTTTTCTTGTTTCAATGCATGAGATTTGATATGCATATGTTACGATAATCTATTTTGAATAATGGGAACATGTCTGGAAATATAACACTTTTTTTACAAAAAGTATTTCTAAGATTTAAAATTCCCTTTTTTATATAAATACGAGAATAGCAACACGCCTAGGAACTTAACAATTTCTTAAATTCAAAATAAACTCCTTTGAAATATTTGTAACATGCAACTAAAATTATTAGCTCTTCTTAAAATCATTAACAGTTCGTAATAGAATAACTATTTAAATAGTGGTATAAGGAAAGAATGTGCTGAATGTTACAACGTTTTATAGCTTAACTATATGAGGGAAACTTCAACAACAACACGTGTTCTTCTTTATGATTTATATGATATATATGTTCATCAACGTTTCGGCTGACGACTTCATCAGGATAATACATATAATAACAACGGACGTGACGTCAAAAAGGTTGCGTCTAGCTAAGAAGGATTACATAAGCGAAGTTGACAAAAGAAGGCCCCTACGCGGTTTCGTAAGAGGGTGTGTGGGAGAGGGTATTTAGAAATCACAGTTCCGACAGTTGTTTGGTTGCGCAGTCGGTCCGTCTGTTTGTTTCACAATACTATGTAAAACCATACTTGAGGCCCGAACTTCTCTAAACGTTTTCTTTATATCAAACCAATTACATGTAAGTACATGTAATCAGTACGAACTGTAGTTGTTAAATATACGCTTTCCTTCCATAGATTGATTTATATGTCTCTGGAATAAGCCGTTGTAGCCGGTGTCCATCACCCTGAACAGTTCTATAGAAGTATGAACATCGTCCCGATCAGGTGCGGTTTTTCAGTACCCTTTAAGGCTTTCATGAAAGACAGAACGGAAACGATTTAAAGCCGAATATTGCCTTACCCTCGAACCGAGCCGGATGAAACAGGAGTTATGTATATCGACTTGATATCTTGAAATTTTGTTCAAAAACCGAGTAGTTCAAGAGATATCACTGAAAACGCTATATTACAGACAGACGGGCAAACAGATAGACACCCATGACAAAACCATATGTCTCCAACAGACTATTACACCAAAAATACTGCCTTTACTGATATTTGACATGATAATGAATATGAAAATTCAAATACGCTATAGTTACGCCTACTCCATAGCAGTCGTGACTTTCGTGCTAGATTTACTACTTGACTTACGCTACGTCTCGTTTATGCACTCGGATTAAATTTTGCGACCGTTATCTACGCTCTAGATAAGCCGGACGTAGGCCTACGACCGCTTTATGCACTCGGCCACTGGTCACTGCACTAGCCCATGCGTATTTGGTTCCATTCAAGGCTTGAAAATTTGCATTACATGTATATACAAAGTATACTTTTTAATGACGGAAAATTTTACTTTTTTCTGGGAGAGTTGGCAAGGTTGTTTTAGAAGGCTGTACATGTACAAAATTTTAATTAAATTATTGCATTACTTTTAAAGATATTTAAGGTTTATGGGGGCTCACAAGGACTTCAAACTGCCTATAGCTATATTTCATAGTAAAAACTCCTGTCAAGTTTAATTTTCATACAGTCAGAAGGCGCCAAAATGTCACAGAGTGAGAAAAAATGCACACCCTTTCTGACCGGAACGCGAACTCAGAGCCCTTCGCTTAAATAGTTGTAAGAGCAAATGCTCTCCCGACTGAGCTAACCGGCTGAAAAAAGTATACACAGAGTTAGTAAAGGGGATTCTGTGCACTGTGCAAAGTTTTAATGAAATTGTTTTAACTTTCCCACATTTAGATAAACTCCGTAGTGTGACATGTGCATCAGGAAAATAAACTTAATCCTTGGTTTTCTTAGTTTATAGTTGATACTTGAAGCGTATTCAGTCATTCCCAAGTCCACCTCCTGGAAAAACCAGTACTGGTGTCATATGAGGAGGTACGGTCGTGACCCCAGTGGGGCTCGAATCCGCAACACCACTTTACGATGTTTGTATTATTGATAAAATGTATTAACTTGAAACTGTTCATGTGTGTAACCTGGTTTCAGTAATAAAGAGTTTGTCTTGTATTGATAGATATGAACTATTTACGTACTCAAATTATAAAACCATTCAAGAAAGACTGAAAATGCAAGAGTATTTTATTGACCTTTTTCATTCGGTATTGGCAATTAAAAGGTTGCGTACAGAGTAATTTTCTCAATTCAAAATATGTTAAAACTTGAAAAGTAATCAACTTCTGGTCAAAAGTGAGCTTAATACGGCTGCGCCGAATTAAACATTTGGATGAACTCGATCAGAGTGTTCTTTGATCTAAACATGGGACAAATAAGGCACAAAATCTGACCACTACCGACCAATTTGTCCCTTCAATAACTTTTCTGTTCTTCACTACATAGGACTCACTGAAACAGATCTTTGTGTCGATTTCAGTAATTACATACGGCGGCTAATGAACGAAAATGTTAACAATTCGAACGAATGCTAATTAAGCATCTACTTGCATAATTTTCCGTCCTTGACAACAACAACAACAACAACAACAACTGCGCCATTTCGATCGAACTTGAAAACCTTCGTCCGACCCCCTGATGGAATTGTAAATGACAGTATAAAATCATAAAATATTTGTCAATTTGCTTTTGAAAGCACAATATTCAGAAAGATTTTCTTTATTTTGTGGTACATTGAACACTATTTATGAACAATCGCCGCACCAGTCGTTTCAGTGCTTGTATGCACAGCGTCATAAATGTTTGATGACCGGGTTTTCACCCGTTGCCATACACGAAGTATTCAAATAATGCTTTTCGGGAATAATTTAAATTTGATATGCTGACAGGCGAACTAGTCTATGCATGTTTATGCACGGAATTCCGGTATAGGTATTGTTTGGCGGTAATATGAATATTCCAGTTGCTTCATCTCATACATTTATGATAATTGACGTAGGCTGTAGTAGCAAGATTAAAATCACACAATTTGATGTTCAATTTATCGCTGAACAGTCTTGAAATTTCGTTCCATTTGTACAAAAACATTCAAGATACATACAAAAGCAGCGAACATGTAACCGCCAAGAAACTCAGCATGACGTTTGCTGACGTTGCGCGCAGAATACCACTTCATTTTTACCGAATCCACTTAGAAATGAGTTTACTTGTGTGAAACATTTCTGAAAATGTTCAATACACTGTCTCATAACTATACACAGTTTGATCACATATATCACAATCTCCTGCAAAGTGGCCCGCTTGTCACTAACATCAACATCCTTGATTTGCTAAAAAAAATGACTCTAACGGATATATACCTACTAGTATTGCATCTTTAATATATGAAAGCCTTGTGGTGACATTATGACTTCAAGATTTCGCAAAATCGTGAAATTGTGAAATCGAGAAGTTGAAATCGTGATTTCATGAAGTTGAATTCTCGAAATCTTGCAGTTGAAATGTAACCACAAGGCTTTGGTAACTTTAAAGAACTGTGCGTTCTCTAAATAGCCGATTCCACTCGAATACTTGTGAAAGGGACATGGTCTATTCTGCAGACTTTTTCGGCGTTAGCGTAATCAACTGGTTAGCAAATGACCTACTTTCTGGACCAATCAAATGTTTACGAGTAAAAGCGCGGTGAATGAAATTAATTATTTGCGTTGGAGGTTTTCTGCTAGGCTAGGGTGAGTAATCGATTAGTTTGTTTGAGACATATCGTCTACCGAAATTAGACAGGAACAGTTAAAAGGTTTTTTTTCAAAACGGTTTCATAGGACCTCTTTCGATTTAGAAAGAGCAATTATTATCTCTACCTGAGACAGAAGTATACTCAATCTAGGTTTCATAGTGAATATGACCTATGAATGTATTTTGCTATGCAATTTTCCAAAATATCAAATCAGCCATGATGGTGCATATGTTTATTGGCCTTATTCGGTTGGTATATACCTTCAGTACATGTACATAGTTACTAATGTGATCGTACACTCTTTTAAACTCTTTTATTATTCAGTCCTTAATAATTTTACAAATAAATACATTAACACTACATGCATCTTATTATTGAGATCCGGACGCATTTCTTCATATATTTTGTAATTGTTTGTAGACATATAACGAGATTATGAGAATGACTTCAAAAATTGCCAGTTGCACAGCAATTAAAATCGTGCGTGTTCATCGACCATCTTCATCACTTGATCGCTTCATTGCGGGCGCAGCAGCTTCCCGCTATATTTAATACGTGGTATGTAAAAGGTGCATAGAGACTTAAGCACTAGATCGAAAATATGCATCTCTCTTCATTGAAAAATTGAGGTACTTCTGAAATGAATACTGTAGACACAGTCTATTTATTCTTAAACGCACGAGTTGTCGTTCGTTATTTAGATGTGTCTCTCATCTTTGGAAAAATAAGGTACTTCTGAGATGAATATTGTAAACACAGTCTATTTTCCTAAGTTATTGTTTGTGTTCAAAAAATAGTAACAGTATTTCATAATATACTGTCCTACCGTCGAATTTAGGCAGTGACTTAAATAAATCGATTCATATTATTCGATAACAGTAAAGTTTTTATACTGCACGTCAGTCAGTAGATGTGGTGTCGTGTCAGTTTCTGCTTGCTCAACCAGAAGCTTCCGGGTCGATTCGCACCTAAGTTAACTCGTACCTTAGTCATCTCGTACCCTAATTGGTCAACTCATACGGATCAAAAAGTCAACTCGTACTCTTTGTTCTCAACTCTTACCTTCTATTTAAAAACTTCAGTTTTAACTAGGAACAAAAGGGGCTGATATGTAATTAAAGGTGGGGCCATATGGAATATAGCACGACATTATTGAAATCGTGGTTATAATATATCGTTTATATATTGACCAAGTTGAATTTTTTTTTGGCGTAGATCTATTTGCATGTCTAGATAGGTGTTTATAGACTTATTTGCGCCAAAAGTAAGCGTTTCCTTCATGTGAGTACACTGGTGCAGGTGTTCTTTTCTCAATATACAACTAAAAATCCGAGAGAAGGTATGACGGCAAATATCTTTATAATGTTTACCAACAACTGTGATTTCGGCAATCAGTCATAACAATTTATTAGAGATAATCATAACTTGTTAGTTCAATGCGGCAATAAAACGAATGCATTAGCCAAACAAAGCAATTTTGAATGGGTTTCCTTGAATTCCTAAGGGACAACCATCACCAATTTCGAAAATATTTACAGTTTTGTTTGTTGGCCCACTGTGATTCTTTGTATCACAGTTTTTCTTGTTGATAAATTTTGTCAGTGCCGAAATAAATATAGACTGCATATTCAACCGCCTCCCTTTTTTAGCGGATAAGTGGTCCATTGGTTAACACACTGGACTCGAAAAGTACGATTTCCCGCTCCTCCACTTATAGACATGTGTTGGCGGATACCTGCTGTGAGGTTGGACATCGGAGGACGGACAAAACGAAGGGGTGTTCTAAAAAATGATCCATTTATATTATGTATGGACAATAAACAAAATTAACTGCTTCTGTAATTTATTGCAAATATTTTCCTGTAATTGTAAAAATACAAGACAATAGAATTCATGTGCACGTGAGACGTAATGTAAAATAAATTGATCCAACTTTCTGCAGCATAGTTTGTCTGATTGTCACAGTAAGTTGCACTACTATTCAAATACGTGATATCCCTTATTACCTCTGTCACAACATGGTATCACCTATTGGAAATGACACCTATTCAAAGCTGATATGTGAGATAACACATTCCAATATGTGATATCTATGGAGCACTGTTTTACTATTTTATGCACTATTGTGATTTAACCTATTTGCATCACCCATTCGGATAGGTAATATCGCCTATTTAAATATGTGATATCACCTTTTAAAAGGGAATGCGGAGATTTACCTGTTAGATTTGGTGATATCATCTATTCAAAAAGGTGGAATTACCTTCTCGTTATCATGGTGATATTACGTATTGCATTTAATATGTGATGTTACCTATTTGGAAAGGTGATATCACCCATTCGAATAAGTGATGTATCTTTTCAAAGGGAAAAGGTGCTATCACCTACAAAATGTATTAGAAAAAAATTGTTTTAACAAAGGATCAGCTAGTACATTCAAACAATAAATCATTTTAGGTGATATCACCCATTCGAAAAGGTGATTTCACCAATTATGATAGTTGATATCACCAATACAAATAGGCGATATCACCATTTCGAATATGTGATATCACATATCCAAAATGGTGATATCATTTTCTCGTAATCATGGTGATATTACGTATTGCATTTAATATGTGATATCACCTATTTGAATAATTGATATCACCCATTTGAATGAGTGATATGATCTTTTCAAAGAGAAAGGGTGCTATCATCTATTAGAAAAAAATTGTTTTAACAAAGGACAAGCTAGTACATTCAAACAATAAATCGTTTTAGGTGAAATCAACTATTCGAATAGGTGATTTCACCAATTATGAAAGTTGATATCACTAATACACCAATTCGAATAGTAAAACATTGCCCAAAAAGTCACCTATTCAAAAGGGTGGCATCACCTACTTGGTATTATTTATCAGGTTCGTCAAAATCTAATTTTGACTTACTATATGTCACCCATTTTAAAAGGTGATACAACCTTTTGTAACAGTTGATATCACGTATTGACATGGTAACAGTTGCAGGGTCTGCAGTGAACCCGGTACGCTGGCACAACCAAGTACGTGGTGGTGGCGTGGCAACAGCTGCAGGGCCTGTATTATTTCCTGTTTGACACGAAAAATCAAGCAAGTGCCAGGGCTGATGGTTGCCAGTGCTGATGGTAAGGTTGACATCAGAGACCAGGATGCGGCCCAATTTCTGAGTTATCAGACGAGGAGCAGGATGGAAATGTAGATGGACATCGTCGAAGAAGAAAGTAACGAACCGTAGAAATTATTATGGCAAACAATGGCATATACAGTCACTTTTGCGGAAAAATGCTAAAACACTTACTCGAACTAGGAATCAGCAGTGCAGATTCCGAATCGCAATGAATAGTGTTGTTATTCACTGTAACAGATTAGGCAAACTCTACGCCATACGTGAATCTATTGTGCTGTTTATTTTTACAATTACAAAAAAATATTTGCTATAAATAACAAAAACATTTAATTTTGTTTATTGGCCTTACATAATATAAATGGATCATTTTGAGAACATCCCTTCGTATTGTCCGTCCTCCGATGTCCAACCTGATGGCGGATACCTGATGTGAAGTTGGACATCGGAAAACGGACACAACGAAGGGGTGTTATTAAAATTATGCATTTTTATCATTTAAGGCTAATAAACAAAATTATATGATTCTGTAATAAATTAAAAATATGTTTTAAACTGTTTTAAAAAGTTTATGAGCTCATTTTTTAAAATTTCACTTTCATTATTTTTGCACTAAATGTTGTTACATGTACTGAGTGAAAGTTTAACAAACACTCGACTATTCGCGGGATTGTATGTGAAATGGGTTTTTGCTAAGAATAGGTATACTGTGTTATTGTGTAATAATTTAGGTGAATCTTATAAAGCAAAAATGAAGGATGGGAAGGGGGAGGGGGGGGGGGGGTAAGTACATTGGGTAATTGTGAAAGAATAAGTTTGGTTTGGGGGAGGAGGGTGGGGGGTTGTCAAGGGGATATTTTTTGTAATTGTGTAAAATAAAATCTAGCATTTTTTCGGAATGGGATGGCTTGGAGTTAGAGGGAGGGGTGGGAGAGGTAGAGGGAATACATCATGACCATGTTGTCATAATCAATATAATGTGAAAGTATGATGAAGAAATATTAAGAAATGGCAAAATTAAAGCCAATTTAAGTAATCTTGACAAAATCTAAGTACAACAATGGATAAAACTTTGTCAAATATGTCCTTGACACAAAATCTTTTGGCTGCTTCACAACTCTGTTATCATAAGCAATATAATTTCAAAGTTTGGTGAAGAAATATTTAGAAATGGCAAAGTAATAGCTAACGTTAAGTTTTTGTGACAGTTGCCATTAGACACAAGTATGCCAAATTTGAAGTAAACATGTTTGATGGTATATACAATAAAAGCATCTATAAAAAAACTTTAACCAACGCCGACGCCGGGGCGAATGCAATCTTCGAATAGTAGAGAAAAAAACCAGCTGTAAGGTTACAATTTACATCTTGTCAAAAAACACTAAAGCATGATATTCAAATAAGAAATTGTATGAACTGACATTTGAGGTCACCTGTTCCAATAGCTGATAGCTATAGGGCACCGTTTTACTATTAAATGTATGTTTGTGATATCAACAATTCGAAAAGGTGATATCACCTATGTGTATCACCCATTTGAATAAAAGATATCACCCATTCAAAGAGAATGCGGGATTTCATCTATCCGATTTTTGTGATATCACCTATGCGAAATATATGAAATCACTTATCAACTTTTCAAAGGATATCGGTGATATAACCTATTGCAATAGATGATTAATAAAAAATCTTTTAACAAATGATCAGCTAGTACATTTAAGCAATAAATCATTTTAGGTGATATCATCCATTTATATACTTAATGTGATATTACCCATTCGAATAGGTGATATCACTTATTAAAAAAGAATACATGATATTACCTATTCGAATAATTGCTATCACCTAAAAAAGATGTATAATTGTTTTAATGTTCTAGCTGGTGTCTCTAACTGTGACAATTTGACAAACTATTCTACATAAACTGAAATGGGAACAGTTTAATTTCAATACGTTGCACATGATTCTCTTATGTTGTTTATTTTCATAATTACAAAAAAGATTTGAAATGAAATACAGAAAGATATAGTTTTGTTTATTGGCCTTAATTGATATAAATGAATTATTTTGAGAACACCCCTGCGTTTATTTCGTCCTCCGATGCCCAGTCTCACATCAGGTATCCGCCAATACATGTCTAATATAACTAATGGTCTTTTGGATGAGACCTTAAAGTGAGGTACGATGTATCGGTGCTGTACACCGGGCATATTAAAGAACCAAGGGGTGTCTCTGGAACGGGACGCATTCTGTATCTTGCACTATCCCTTAAAACCTAAAATAAATAATCTCTTCTGGGGGAGTTTGTCATATGGAGTATCCGGTATCAACGATAAAACTCTAAATAACATACAGCAGCCTCCGTTTTTGGAGCAGATCAGTGGTCCAGTAGTTAACGCGCCGGACACGTAATCCAGCAATCGCAGGTGTTATCCCCGCTCCTCGACTAACATAACTAATAGTCTTTCGGCTGAGACCTAAAACCGAGGTCCGATGTATCGGTGCTGTACACCAGCATGTTAAAGAACCAGGGGGTGTCTCTGGAAAAGGACGCGTTCTCTATCTCGCACTATTCCCCGTTGTGCCGGAGAGGGGTGCCAGTATCCTTTATGTCTGTGGTGACGGAGAGGAGTGCCAGTATCCTTTATGTATGTGGTGCTGGAGAGAGGTATTAGGATCCTTTACGACTGTGGTGCAGAAGAGGAGTGTCAGTATCCTTTACGACTATTGTGCTGGAGATGAGTTCCAGTATCTTTTATGAATGTAGTGCCGGAGAGGAGTGCCAGTATCCTTTATGCATGTGGTGCTGGAGAGGAGTGCAAGTATCCTTTACGACTGTGGTGCAGGAGAGGAGTGTCAGTATCCTTTACGACTGTGTTGCCGGAGAAGAGTGCCAGTATATTTTATGACTGTGGTGCTGGAGAGGAGTGCCAGTACATGTATCCTTTACGACTGTGGTGCTGGAGAAGAGTGCCAGTATCCTTTATGAATGTGGCTCTGGAGAAGAGTGTCAGTATCTTTCATGTCTCTTGTGCTGGAGAGGTGTTCCAGTATCCTTTATGATTGTGGTACTTAAGAGGAGTGCAAGTATACTTAATGCATGTGATGCTGGAGAGGAGAGCCAGTATCCTTTATGACTGTGGTGCTGTAGAGGAATGCCAGTATCCTTTATGACTGTGGTGCTGGAGACGAGTGCCAGTATCCTTAATGTCTGTGGTGCTGGAGAGGGGTGCCAGTATCCTTAATGTCGGTGGTGCTGGAGAGGAGTGCCAATATCCTCATGACCGTGGTGCTGGAGAGGAGTGCCAGTATCGTTAATGTATGTGGTGCTTGAGAGGATTGCCAGTATCCTTAATGACTGTGGTGCTGGAGAGGAGTGCCAGTATCCTTTATGACTGTGGTGCTGGAGAGGAGTGCAAGTATCCTTAATGTCTGTGATGTTGGAGAGGCACTTATTATCCTTTATGACGGTGGTGCTAGAGAAGAGTGCCAGTATATTTTATGTATGTAGTGCTAGAGAAGAGTGCCAGTATTCTTTATGTCTGTTGTGCTGGAGAGGAGTTCCAGTATCCTTTATGACTGTGGTACTGGAGAGGAGTGCCAGTATTCTTTATGTATGTTGTGCTGGAGAGGAGTGTCAGTATCCTTTATGACTGTGGTACTTAAGAGGAGTGCAAGACTTAGTATCCTTAATGCATGTGGTGCTGGAGAGGAGTGCCAGTATCCTTTATGACTGTAGTGCTGTAGAGGAATGCCAGTATCCTTAATGCATGTGGTGCTGGAGAGGAGTGCCAGTATCCTTAATGCATGTGGTGCTGGAGAGGAGTGCAATTATCCTTTATGTCTGTGGTGCTGTAGAGGAGTGCCAGTATCCTTTATGACTGTGGAGCTGTAGAGGAGTGCCAGTATCCTTAATGCATGTGGTGCTGGTGAGGAGTGCAATTATCCTTTATGTCTGTGGTGCTGGAGAGGAATGCCAGTATCCTTTATGACTTTGGTGCTTGAGAGGAGTGCCAGTGTCCTTATATCTGTGGTGCATGAGAAGAGTGCCTGTATCTTTTATGACTGTGGTGCTGGAGAGGGGTGCCAGTATCCTTAATGACTGTGGTGCTGGAGAGGAGTGCCAGTATCCTATATGACTGTGGTGCTGGAGAGGAGTGCCAGTATCCTTTATGACTGTAGTGCTGGAGAGGAGTGCCAGTATCCTTTATGACTGTGATGCTGGAGAGGAATGACAGTATCCTTTATGACTCTGGTGCTGAAGAGGAGTGCCAGTATCTTTTATGACTGTGGTGCTGGAGAGGAGTGTAAGTATCCTTAATGTATGTGGTGCTGGAGAGGAGTGCCAGTATCCTTTATGACTGTGGTGCTAGAGAGGAGTGCCAGTAGCCTTTATGACTGTGGTGCTGGAGAGGAGTGCCAGTATCCTTAATGTCTGTGGTGCTGGAGAGGAGTGCAAGTATCCTTTATGTCTGTGGTGCTGGAGATGAGTGCAAGTATCCTTAATGTATGTGGTGCTAGAGAGGAGTGCCAGTATTCTTCATGACTGTGGTGCTAGAGAGGAGTGCCAGTATCCTTAATGTCTCTGGTGCTGGAGAGGAGTGCCAGTATCCTTAATGTATGTGGTGCTGGAGAGAAGTGCAAGTATCCTTTATGTCTGTGGTGCTGGAGATGAGTGCAATTATCCTTAATGTCTGTGGTGCTAGAGAGGAGTGCCAGTATTCTTCATGACCTTGGTGCTAGAGAGGAGTGCCAGTATCCTTTATGACCGTGGTGCTGGAGAGGAATGCCAGCATCCTTTATGTCTGTGGTGCTGGAAGGGAGTGCCAGTATCCTTTATGACCGTGGTGCTGGAGAGGAATGTCAGTATCCTTAACCCTCTAGAGCCCAATGTTGCACAGATGCAACATCAAATCATAAATGTTCACTCTGCTTTCAAATTTGGCCTATTTACATTTTGAAGACTATTCTTAGTTGTACTTGGCATGTATGTGTAACAAGACAAGTATGTTCCAAACACAATTTTCATGACGAGTTACTTCCCCTTGTTATACATCCGCCATTTGTACCAAGAAAATGGAAAACAATTATTGACTTGTTTCAACAGCTGTACTTTTAAGAGGAAAGAATTAGTTAGCTGGTATTTCTGTGTTCAATCATGGAATTAAAGCTGGATTTTTCACTTGGTTACATTGATTTCTCTATATCTGGCATACATTTCGAAGATTCATTTTCAGAATGTGCATGTTGCACCTGTGCAACATTGGGCTTTTGTGAAAAGTAAACTTTTACAAGCACATCATACAAGTACCTTACTTTCGCAGTTAACTGATTAAATTTCTACCTTAAATTGTATTTTAAGAATAATTGTAGTACATTCCAATAATTTTCAAATCTTTTCTACTTGAAATCCTATCCTAGCTACTATGACTAAAGGTTTGGAGAATTTCGAAATTTTTCACATTTAGAGTGACCTTGACTCATTTAAACAACTTTGATATGATTATTTGATCTTAACCATTGACCATAGTCACTCCATAAACAATATGTGTCATTGTATGTCTATCACTAGTGTTTTTTTTAAATTTGACAGTGAAAGATTATAGAATTTGCGAGTTGATCAAAGCTTAGTTAGACTACTTTTTTTAACCCAGTCAGTGACCTTGACCTTTGACATTGGGACCCGGGAAAGTATAGGGGTCAACTATTGCCCATGACTAACGTTCATATTAGAGTAGACTTTAGTTCAATGTTGGGTTTTACTTTGAGGTCCCCTAATGTTGATGGGGTGTCAAACCATAATTTTGCCATGGCATAGGCTCGGTAGAAGTCAATGAATGTATAAAGAGGCTAAACTTTTATTGGTATATGAAATTACCTGTGTATAAGTATTTTTCTCCAATCATATAGGTGTCAATTATCTTTAATTAGGTCATGATAATTATAACTAAGTCCTAAACTAGTTTTAAGTACTAATGTTGCACTGGTGCAACATATTCTGTAAAAGCCCAACGTTGCACTCGTGCAACATCAAAAAAAGTCTTTACCAAGAACAGTAGACATAAAATTGTTTGGTTTTTAAGTATGACTCATCAGTGCCTCCTTATAACCAAACAATCAGAATTTTCCAACAATGGTTGGGTTCAAGAGGGTTAATGTCTGTGGTGCTAGAGAGGAGTGCCAGTATCCTTTATGACCGTGGTGCTGGAGAGGAATGCCAGTATCCTTTATGTCTGTGGTGCTGGAGAGGAGTGCCAGTATCCTATATGACTGTGGTGCTGGAGAGGAGTGCCAGTATCCTTAATGAATGTGGCGCTGGAGAGGAGTGCAAGTATCCTTTATGTATGTGGTGCTGGAGAGGAGTGCCAGTAGCCTTAATGTTTGTGGCGCTGGAGAAGAGTGAAAGTATCCTTAATGTCTGTGGCGCTGGAGAAGACTGCCAGTATCCTTAATGTCTGTGGTGCTGGAGAGGAGTGCAAATATCCTTTATGTCTTTGGTGCTGGAGAGGAGTGCCAGAATCCTTAATGTATGTGGCGCTGGAGAGGAGTCCAAGTATCCTTATTGTCTGTGGCGCTGGATAGGAGTGCCAGTATCCTTAATGTTTGTGGTGCTGGAGAGGAGTGCCAGTATCCTTAATGTTTGTGGCGCTGGAGAGAGTGCAAGTATCCTTAATATATGTGGTGCTGGAGATGAGTGCAAATATCCTTAATGTATGTGGCGCTGGATAGGAGTGCCAGTATCCTTAATGTCTGTGGCGCTGGATAGGAGTGCCAGTATCCTTAATGTCTGTGGTGCTGGAGAGGAGTCCCAGTATCCTTAATGTCTGTGGTGCTGGAGAGGAGTGCAAGTATCCTTTATGTCTGTGGTGCTGGAGAGGAGTGCCAGTATCCTTTATGACTGTGGTGCTGTAGAGGAGTGCCAGTATCCTTTATGTCTGTGGTGCTAGAGAGGAGTGCCAGTATACTTTTTGACTGTGGTGCTGGAGAGGAGTGCAAGTATCCTTAATGAATGTGGTGCTGGAGAGGAGTGCACGTATCCTTAATGTCAGTGGTGCTGGAGAGGAGTGCCAGTATCCTTAATGTCAGTGATGCTGGAGAGGAGTGCAAGTATCCTTAATGCATGTGGTGCTGGAGAGGAGTGTCAGTATCCTTTATGAATGTGGTGCTGGAGAGGAGTGCCAGTAGCCTTTATGACTATGGTGCTGGAGATGAGTGCCAGTAGCCTTTATGACTGTGGTGTTGGAGATGAGTGCCAAAAGCCTTTATGACTGTGGTGCTGGAGATGAGTGCCAGTAGCCTTTATGATTGTGGTGCTGGAGAGGAGTGCCAGTAGCCTTTATGACTGTGGTGCTGGAGAGGAGTGCCAGTAGCCTTTATGACTGTGGTGCTGGAGAGGAGTGCCAGTAGCCTTTATGACTGTCTGGAGAAGAGCGTCAGTAGCCTTTATGACTGTGGTGCTGGAGAGGAGTGCCAGTAGCCTTTATGACTGTGGTGCTGGAGAGGAGTGCCAGTAGCCTTTATGACTGTGGTGCTGGAGATGACTGCCAGTAGCCTTTATGACTGTGGTGCTGGATATAAGTGCCAGTAGCCTTTATGACTGTGGTGCTGAAGAAGAGTGCAAGTATCCTTAATGTCAGTGGTGCTGGAGAGGAGTGCCAGTATCCTTAATGTATGTGATGCTGGAGAGGAGTGCAAGTATCCTTTATGACTGTGGTGCTGGAGAGGAGTGCCAGTATCCTTTTTGACTGTGGTGCTTGAGAGGAGTGCAGTATCATTTATGTCTGTGGGGCTGGAGAGGAGTGCAAGTATCCTTAATGTCTGTGGTGCTGGAGAGGAGTACCAGTATCCTTTATTACTGTGGTGCTTGAGAGGAGTGCAGTATCATTTATGTCTGTGGGGCTGGAGAGGAGTGCAAGTATCCTTAATGTCTGTGGTGCTGGAGAGGAGTGCCAGTATCCTTTATTACTGTGGTGCTTGAGAGGAGTGCAGTATCATTTATATCTGTGGGACTGGAGAAGAGTGCAAGTATCCTTAATGTATGTGGTGCTTGAGAGGAGTGCCAGTATCCTTTTTGACTTTGGTGCTTGAGAATAGTGCCAGAATCCTTATGACCGTGGTGCTGGAGAGGAGTGCCAGTATCCTTTATGACTTTGGTGCTTGAGAGGAGTGCCATTATCCTTATAACCGTGGTACTGGAGAGGAGTGCCAGTATCCTGTATGACTGTGGTCTTGGAGAGGAGTGCAAGTATCCTTTATGACTGTTGTGCTGGAGAAGAGTGCAATTATCCTGTATGACTATGGTGCTGGAGAAGATTGCCAGAGGAGAGTTTGATTTGAAGCAAATTTTATAAAGGTCCGTCAATAAGAGCAAATATGTTAGCTTGAATTTGTGGATGAGACCTCGGCATGCCTCCCATCATGCCTGGGTGCTAGAGAGGAGTGCCAGTATCCTTTATGACCGTGATGCTGGAGAGAAGTGCTAATATACTTTATGTGTGTGATGCTGGAGAGGAGTGCCAGTTTCCTTTATGACTGTGGTGCTGGGGAGGGGTGCCAGTAGCCTTTATGAATGTGGTGCTGGAGATGAGTGCCAGTATCTTTAATGAATTAGGTGCTGGAGAGGAGTGCCAGTAGCCTTTATGACTGTGGTGCTGGAGAGGAGTGCCAGTATCATTAATGTCTGTGGTGCCGGAGAGGAGTGCCAGTATCCTAATGTCTGTGGTGCTGGAGAGGAGTGCAAGTATCCTTTATGTCTGTGGTGCTGGAGAGGAGTGCAAGTATCCTTTATGTCTGTGGTGCTGGAGAGGAGTGCCAGTATCCTTTATGACTGTGGCGCTGGAGAGGAGTGCCAGTATCCTTTATGAATGTGGCGCTGGAGAGGAGTGCAAGTATCATTTATGACTTCGGTACTGTTTAGGAATGCTTATATCCTTAATGTCTGTGGTGCTTGAAAGAAGTTTTATTATCCTTTATGTGTGTGGTGTTGGAGAGGAGTGCGAGTATCCATTATACCACCGACCGCCACCAGTAAACGACACAAGGACAATTAAAATTTAGGCAAGAAAACATTTACCGACTTCTATTTACTATATAATTATAAATTAATTCTTTTGCATTTTGATTTCATCTTGACAAAATGATATTGTGGAGGAGATAGTAAAATCAAAAAGGGTAACTAAGATATAGTTGACATTCTTGCAAAACATTTTCAGGAAAGTTGGTGATATAACTTAATTGAAACTTTGTGGAGCCGCCGTGGCGCAGTGGTAGCGCGATCGCCTCAGGATCGAAGGGCCCCGGGTTAGATCCCTACCATCGCCATGTCGGTACATTTGTAGTATCTTTGGGCAAGACCCAAATGATTCCACATTGCCTCTCTCTCTTTGAGGATGATTCCATCTGGAATTAGTCTCGAGAACGATTTATATAAGTTGTAAGAACTTGTTTAGCAATCGAGAATAAATGAATTAATATAAACTTAATGAAAATAAAACATTTTGTTTAAGTGACAGTGCATGAATTTTTAATGTCATGCTTGCATACAATGAATAAATAAAGGAATAAATATATAAAGGAATATTGTAGCGGCTGCTCACGCAATTACATAGTGACAAGCCAGACACGTGTCTTTAAAGGCCGGGGAAGAACAATAAAATGGGCTCAGGTAGAGAAATGGCCACTTGCTTTGCATACACTGAGCTAACAATATCAGAGGTTTAAATCAAAATTTTAATGAAACTAAAGTATAGAATTGTTTGAAATTTAGCACAAACTTTTCTTTAGCATAAATGTCATTAAGTCTGAAAAAAAGTTTATTGGTTGTCTAAAAGTGTGACTTCATGGAAAAAACTTGTGTTGTCTGCTTCAAGATTTGAAATTGCCTCTACAATGATTGGCAACTTCTCCATTGGCTGAGAGCTAATAATATCACAGCCGTTGTATGAGTCACACACATTAACATAAGCCGGGAAAATCCCACATGTAACGTTTTGTATAGAACAGTTCTATATTATATACGTTTTATGTATATTTAGCTGTAAAAAGTTTCATGCCATAATAAAATGCTATCTGGTATAAATTAATAGTCCCATAAATGACCTAGGTATGGTTTTCCACAATATTAATTCTCAAACTTGCTCTTCATACAATATTAACCTTGAATGTTTATCAAAATTAATGGCATTTATCAGAACTAAGTGACATTCCTTCGTGTGTGTATCTGGGTAAATAGTATATCCCTGATATAGTTAACTGGCCATTGTCTTACTTTCGAAAGAAGAAAATCAATTTAAAGCACTCATATACATAAAGAAAATGTACATGAGAAACATACATTGACTCAATGTTTAATCCTTCAATAAAACATTGCAATAACTGAAAGTTAACTTTAAATTTACTTGAATTTACTTTCCCCTAAATCTCACAAAAGTGGACAGTAAGTTATGTTATTTATTCTGAAAATTTGCACATTCCCGACATCAAGCAGACGATCTCTGTGTTTACATTATCACATTGCAAAGTATTGTTAACCCTCTGCTGGGTAGTACAGCTCCTCCATACACTCCTAATATGCTTAATTGCTTGCCGGCCGGTATTTCACTGACACAAACCCCGGCCTTTAAACTTGTGAACTATTAGTCAATCAGATGTAACAACAAAGACTAAATTCATATTCAAACTGTTGATGTGCACATGGATTGTATTTGAAAAGCCAAATACATATTAGATACATGCATCTGCAAACTGAAACAGCAGCCAATCATCGTTCAGATAATATTTAATTATAAATTATAGTTTGGAATCCGTTGGATGCAATAGAAGTTAACAGAACTTGTGGCACGCAGTTGTGAAATAGGTGGGACACTAACAACGTAGCAATTTGATTTCATGAAAATTATTTTAATGTAAGCTTTAAGCCTGGAATTTGTGCATATGATTTCATTTCAAAAGACAAAAGGTTTAAGGTTAGTTTAGACATAATGGTGCACTACATTACTGCAATATATTTAACATCTCTAATGTTTGTATCAATTGTAAAGGCGGGATCACACAAATATTCTTTAGCTAATTCTACAAGCGTTAAATACACGGACATTATTGCGTATCGAGAGGAAACTTCCACCATGCAATGTATGGCATTATGCGATGGAACGGACGATTGTACGTCTATCAACTACAATGTGGACACGAAGAGATGTGAGCTTACACCACACGTTCCTAGGACCCAGACTCCTGTCTCCGCAGCTGAGCCGAAATGGAGGGTGTATTACAGTGGTAATGTATTGGCGCTATTTTACTTTGGCTATTATACAATCTTAAATGGTAGATATTAAAAAGAAAATACATTTTGTATATACAACACGAATTATCGAGGAGTTTGCTGTCTTGAAACGCCTTTTCCCGGAAAGATATCTCTCATACTCTAACATAATGTTTAAGGTAGCTCACAGAGTTCCCGTAGGAACTAGGTCTTTTTTTAAGTCTTCGAAGACAAAAAAAACGTGCATACCAAACCTATAAGGCATTGGCTTTTGTAGAAACATCGGGTTCATTTGATATTTCCATGAAAATTGTGACATGCTTTTCTTGGTTATGACTCTGTCTACTTCGATAATAAAATTATGTAATTTATGGCAAAGAAAATTTGACTTTATGACTCTGTCTACTTCGATAATAAAATTATGTAATTTATAGGACCAGTTTTGATATAAAAAGCCCGAGAGAATTAAGAAAAACAACGCAATAGGTCCTAACATCAATTCTAATCAGTTTTGGGTCACCATGCTCACCTTTTGATTGCGAGCCATTGAATCTGAAGCTAGTAAAACATAACTGTTCGCTCAAATACAAGATTGGCGAACTTAACGAGCCGTTCCTTACGATACTTGTCAAGTTCACGTTATATGCTACAATCCTTAAAGTCACATTATCGATTTAGATATTCGTACATGTGTATATAGTACAACACGGTTAGCTTTTAAAAAAGCTAGAAAGCGGCTCGCTAAATGTACAACTATGTACTGTTTGATAGATGAAGCAAGATCGAGTTTGGTTTTATATTGATCAATGCCCCTAATTACTATATGCAATTTCAAATAATCCTGTTAATAGTTTTCAAGATGCAGTCCAAACAAAAAAGTAACAAATGTGAATACTTCATCATTAGGCAACAGTAATGACCCTAGGAGTTTTTAGCTCCTGTCAATGTATACAATCAAAAAGTGAACACTCAAGTAATTGGCATCTATACTTTTGAACGAGACAGTTACAGAGGGAGATTGTTAATAATCACAGAAAATGTGTACAAACTTTCGATAGGCCTTTTCCCTATAGGTGTAAAATTAAAGTAGTATGTGATGAAACGAGAAATGGTTGTAACTTAAATATAATACAATAACGTGATGCTATTCCCCATTCTACTGAATTATTCGAAGGTTGTTCGAATGTTTGTGCACTGGTAACTGAAAAAAACATGCTTTAGTACGCAAACTATAAAGAAAACAAGAGCTGTTCCTCATAAGTGACTAATGTCCCCAAAGCGGTATCCCATAGTCTGCGACCTTGATATTCAAGTTGTGGACCCGGTACTTGCGCCACGAAGATGTTATGTTTAAGCCAAAATATCTGGTTTGTAAGACCAGTTTTCATTTGTCAGTTTAAATACTACTACTAACATTCTTCAGTCTTTTAACTAGAATCTATATCAATGCTAAAGGACCATTCTGTTGAATGTCTGTTCTGTAGTCAAAAACCGTCTTGTTTTCCACGCTTTCAGTTATCAATTTCGACTAGAGAAACGTGTAAACAACAATGTTGTGATCCGGATAACTCTGTTACTTTTATTTTTTCACAGTGTATAAAAATGGTGATTATCAAATTGAAACATATAATTACGAAAAGGAAATGACACAATATCAACGGATTGGTTGGGTGTTCTTTCTTTTTCAATTAAGCTTCATTTTGTTTGCTCAATTTTGTGAAGATTTATCACTTTTTCCATAGATCGGGCACAAATTTATCACTAGTTTTGATATCAAGAAGAGTTGGCAACTTTGTCTGTGTTAATCATGTAAACATTTAAAATATTTATCTACAGACCGCATCATTCCAGCTGTACAGGCATGGCAAAAATCCACATATACACATGTCAACGGCCCCCTGGCAGCCAGCTATGCTATTGATGGTAACCGGGACAACAACGATCAAGGAGTGAATATATACTGTGCCCATACTAATGACGCTAATTCGTACTGGGCCATGGAATTTGAGTATGTTGTTGAGGTGGATTACGTCATAATATATTTCAGAAATGCCGATGACATTAGTGAGTATTAGTACCATAATTACAGTGAGTTTTATTCATCTTATGACATACAGTACGACTGAGTAAATGTTATAGAAAGTAACCAAGGTAAATTCCAATCCACTTTTATCGACATTTGCTGTTGACTACTTGCATATGTTTCTCTCGGCAATGACTCTTAATCGTCTTATTTTGGCAATGAAAAAACTCTAACTGAATTGTTGTGTTATTAAACAAATACACAACATAAAATTACTGCAGCTTATATTATATAATCAATTAACCTTATTTTAAATGCTAATTTATGTTACTTATAGATGACATAAACCAGAATTTACGACTGCTTATATCCACAACAAGAGGGGACTCTGACGACAACGTTGGGACAGAGTGTGCCTTCTATGCTGGGCCACCAGCAACATCGGTTCTACCAGTAAAGATCCCGTGCACACAGCCTGCTCCTGGGAAATTCTTGAAAATCATACACAACTCAACTAAAACCTTGACTCTCTGTGAAGTGGAAGTTTATAATGTTTAAGTCCTCAGTTGCATGAATTGTATATTGAGTTTGAAAGTTAAACAAATTGTGTATGTCATAGGACGCGTATTTTGTCATAAGTTATCCGGTATTTTCAAGATACATTAAGGCATCTTTCATAGCTTTGGGTCTATCCTGGATTGTTAAATACAACAATATTGTTTATTGGGTAAACACTCTTTTGTTATTTTACAAAGGTTTTCATTGGATTATTCAACCTTGAAACTTGTTACGCATCTCCTAACCAATCGTTAATTTGTGCACGAGAATTTCATGAATTTAATGACTTTTTCGTACAGGGCATTTTCAAAATAGTTACTCGAGTTACTCAAGTAACCTTTGCGCGTGCGCCTAATCTCTGATCTACCCAACCCATGTAATACCCAGCTACCAACGAGTTGACCAGAATACATTCTGTTCTTACTCGAATAACCCGAGTAACTAGTAAAGAGAATAACAATTATCGTAGTCAAAGAAACCACCTTTCATTAACACGATTAAGAATGGAGTATACATGAACTCTCTCTCCGTTTTCATTCACTTCCAAGAACGACAAAAAGCGTTTTTTTCTGAAATAAATAGACAAACTGATAACACATTACAAAGCAAGAAATATAGCACATAAATGTATGTAAAAATAATTGAAATACGCAATTATATACAATTTCAAGATAATTGGTTGTGTTCAAATAGATAACCATTAGATACTGTAAGTATAGACTCAAACTTTTATAGGTCTAGTATAAAATTACATATGTGATATTATTCGCGTTTTTGTTACTGAAGCTGAAACAAAACGCAGACATACAAAATACAACATGTGGAGGGAGGGAGAGTGAGAAACGAAACTAAAACGTTTCGTTTCAATGCCTGCAGATGACCTTGAAGTGAAGAAAATTAATTGCACGCGGTTTATATATGAACCGCTAAACCAGAATATTACCAAATATGGTAATATCTCGTGCAGAATTTCAAAACCGGTTATAACATAGGCAAATAATAAATAAATTTATGTTTTCTTTCACTTCCTTCAGACAAAAATAAATCATTTATTACCTAACAATATTATTACCTATTGTAACATTCATTTTTCTTTCAACTTGCTTATTAGAGACATAATAAGTCGATTTAACGAGTTTCAGTGGTTTGTGTTTATGAAAATCTTATTTTACTGTAACGCAGAGTAGCAATTTTGAATGGTGATAAAAGATTTGGTAATAAAAGATTAACTGCCAACTTCCTAACATAAAGAGACATGGTCAGTAGCAGGGTTCGAACACATGATCCTCACACAGTGAGTGTTACAGTGATTTTTTCAGTCATTGTCTCTAACCATTCAACCACGCATGGAGGCGGTACCATGGGTATCTTATTTTGCGATCGAAAACATAATAGTCTTGGCCAATCAGAATCAACATTATACGTGTGTACAATTGATTAACGGTACATGAGATCAGAAGTAAGTTTACACTATGAAGAAATGTGATCATACACAGCCGTCAAAAAAGGAATATCCTTTCAAAAGCTTTTCTAAATTCAGTAATGACTTCGGTTTTGTGTTGTGACTTTGCCGCTCTGAAATTATAACACTAAATTTGTACTGAAAGTATCCACGGAGAGCAATAGATTATTGTCGTCTTGGTTTTGGGAAAGTAAGAATAATTCTATACCAAAATGTGTGGTATATTCGATGCATCAGTTTCTAATTGTTTTAAGTGTTTTGAGGATAATAAGAATAATTCTATACCAAACTGTGTGGTATATTCGATGTATCAGTTTCTAATTGCTTTAAATGTTTTCAGGATAGTAAGAATAATTCTAAACCAGACTGTATGGTATTTTCGATGTATCAGTTTCTAATTGTTTTAAATGTTATCAGGAAAGTAAGAATAATTCTTTACCAAACTGTTTGGTATATTCAATGTATCAATTTTTAATTCTTTTAAATGTTTTGACGAAAGAAAGAATAATTCTATACCAAACTGTATGGTATATTCGATGTATCAGTTTCTAATTGATTTAAATGTTTTGAGGATAGTAAGAATAATTCTATACCAAACTGTGTGCTATATTCGATGTATCAGTTTCTAATTTTTTTAAATGTTTTGATGAAAGTAAGAATAATTCTATGCCAAAGTGTGTGGTCATGTCGATGTATCAATTTCTAATTGTTTTAAATGTTTTGAGGAAAGTAAGAATAATTCTTTACCAAACTGTTTGGTATATTCAATGTATCAATTTTTAATTCTTTTAAATGTTTTGACGAAAGAAAGAATAATTCTATACCAAACTGTATGGTATATTCGATGTATCAGTTTCTAATTGATTTAAATGATTTGAGGATAGTAAGAATAATTCTATACCAAACTGTGTGCTATATTCGATGTATCAGTTTCTAATTTTTTTTAATTTGTTGAGGAAAGTAAGAAGAATTCTATACCAAACTGTGTGGTATATTCGATGTATCAAATTTTAATTGTTTTAAATGTTTTAAGGAAAGTAAGAATTCTATATCAAACTGTGTGGTATATTCGACGTATCAATTGCTAATTGTTTTAAATGGTTTAAGGAAAGTAAGAAGAATTCTTAACCAAACTGTGTGGTATATTCGATGTATCAATTTCTAATTGTTTTAAATGTTTTGAGGAAAGTAAGAATAATTCTAAACCAAACTGTGTGGTATATTCGATGTATCAATTTTTAATTGTTTTAAATGTTTTGAGGATAGTGAGAATAATCATATACTAAACTGTGTTGAATATTCGATGTATCAGTTTTTATGCCCCCGAAGGGTGGCATATTAAAATCGCACCGTCTGTCCGTCTGTCCGTCTGACCGTCTGTCCGTCTGTCCGTCCGTCCGTCTGTCCGTCTGTCCGTCCGTCCGTGCGTCCCCACTTACCAATTCGTGTCCGGACTGTAACTTTGTCATGCATTGAAGGATTTTAAAATAACTTGGCACACATGTCTAGCACATCAAGACGACGTGTCGCGTGCAAGACCCACATCCCTACCTCAAAGGTGAAGGTCACACTTGGAGTATGAAGGTTATGGAATCCTCTATATATGCACACATTCGTGTCCGGACTGTAACTTTGTCATGCATTGAAGGATTTTAAAATAACTAGGCACACATGTCTAGCACATCAAGACGACGTGTCGTGTGCAAGACCCACGTCCCTAGCTCAAAGGTCAAGGTCATACTTAGAGTTTGAAGGTAATGGATTCCTCCATATAAGCATATATGCACACATTCGTGTCCGGACTGTAACTTTGTCATGCATTGAAGGATTTTAAAATAACTTGGCACAAATGTCTAGCAC
Source organism: Saxidomus purpurata (assembly GCA_022818135.1). NCBI lineage: Eukaryota > Metazoa > Mollusca > Bivalvia > Venerida > Veneridae > Saxidomus > Saxidomus purpurata. The sequence continues at coordinate 17,466,412 of JAFMSR010000019.1, read as the reverse complement.
ATCAAGACGACGTGTCGCGTGCAAGACCCACGTCCCTAGCTCAAAGGTCAAGGTCATACTTAGAGTTTGAAGGTAATGGATTCCTCTATATAAGCATATATGCACACATTCGTGTCCGGACTGTAACTTTGTCATGCCTTGAAGGATTTTAAAATAATTTGGCACAAATGTCTAGCACATCAAGACGACGTGTCGCGTGCATGACCCACATCCCTACCACAAAGGTCAAGGTCACACTTAGAGTTTATAGGTAATGGAATCCTGTATATATGCATACATTTGTGTCCGGACTATAACTTTATTATGCTTTGAAGGATTTTAAAATAACTGTGCACAAATGTCTAGCACATCAAGCGGATGTGTCGCGTGCAAGACCCAAGTCCCTACCTCAAAGGTCAAGGTCACACTTAGTGTTTAAAGTAATGGAATACTGTATGCATGATTACTCTGTCATGCATGGAAGGATTTTAAAATTACATAGCACATTTATTGAGCACATGGAGAGGACACAGACTGTGAGGCACCTCTTTCGGGGGCATTCGTCACTTGGGAGGGACAGCTCTTGTTAATTTCTTTAAATGTTTTGTGGAAAGTAAGAAGAATTTTATACCAAAATGTGTAGTATATTCGATGTATTAATTTTTAATTGTTTTAAATGTTAATTTATTTTCGTGTAGCACATAGATGAAATCATCACAGTACTAGTGTTTTGTAAGGGTGCTTCCCATTTGTCCATAGAAGATGTCTGCAATCCTACTACGTTAATGAAGGTCGGTATATATTTTATGATGTCATCTTACAAAATGTGTAATGCGTCTGTAATCGGACACACGACTCGAACAAATCAAGCTTTGTTTTCATTTTACGAGTGATGAAGGCGTTAACAATAAATCAACCGAAGTTTTATCTTGATATGTTAGTTTTAACATACTGATACATGGTGTAAATGAGAACCAATACAATATGACCGTTCAGATTATCACGACTTGCTGTATTTGGTGTTACTTCTTTTTCCCTGCATAAATCTACAAGTGTTTTTGTATATTTCCTATTTCGGTTGTTTAGTTTCGCTATTGGTAACCTGGATTTACTGGGATGTTATGTTCCAAATGTATGCTTCATTTTTATTTCCATTATAGCCTTCGTTAGTTCATTTTTTGTATTTGTTGAATAAAAACAACAACATTGATATCATACATAACAACCCAATGGCTCTCCAATACGTCACAGAAAGTAAACAAGATGTTTTGTCATCTGTCACTGTGCGCGTACAATTAACTATCCATAATGTAAGCATTTTGGATTTGGATGTTTGACATGTTTTTGTGAGCCTCAAATGTTATACGTGTATGATCCTCATTTATTAATGTTAACATGAAATGAGCGAATAAAGGATGATGTTGTTGTTGTTGTTGTAATTCCTTAGAAAACGTCCATGACTGTTTTGACTTTCATTTACACCTCTGCAATCGTGCCCTCTCACTAATTTCAAGGAAAATTCTGTTTCAATTCACATTATTCGTTCTACGTTCGTCTGATAGTATAGACATTTACATAATAACATGTCTTTATCTTCCAATATAAGTTTCACAGCTGTGTACTCAGTATTGTACTCAACAATGTATACTAACCTCATAATATAACCGTAACCCACTTCATACAGTGTTTTTATAACACTTTATTTTTCCCCATCTTTTATATATACATACAAATGACAACGCTAATCAAAACATTTTCTGACATTTATATTCCAAAAGGAATGCATCCAGTCTATAGTTCAGTCTGTTATATTTAATGTATATCAATTAAACGTTTATATAAACTGAATAAGATTTACTTCACATATATGTAGGAATATCTAAGAAAGCAGATGATTTTATAAATATACTGCACTAAACTTAACTTAAAAGAGTGGATGATTAAGGAATGAACGTATTACCACTGCCATGTAATTACTAAAGTGGTTGACCTCGGTTTTGCCTTACAATACAGAATAGGCAATACAGAGGGCAAGGATGTCTCTATATCGGTCACCTGAGTTCCAGTGCACTTACCTAAGTAAGTCACTTGTTACTAAAGGGAGCCAGTAGTTGATAAGGAAGTCACTGGTTGCTAGGGAAAGTAACTGGCTGCTAAAAACGTCACTAGTCGCTAAAACTCACCAGCTGCCAGGGGCAGTCGGTGGTTGCTTAGAAAATCCGTCTTCTCTAGGGGAAGTCAGTGATTGCCAAAGAAGTCAACTGTTGCTTGTTGCTGGTGACAAGAGGATGCTAAAGGCTGTGAAAGAAGTCACTGGTTGCTAGGGGAACTCATTGGTTGCTAAGGGACAAAGTTGTTGCGAGCAAGTCAGTGATTGCTAAGGAAGACACTGGTTGCTAGGGTAACTCACTGGTTGCTAAGGAATTCAATGGTTGCCAAGGCAGTCACTGGTTCCTAGGGAAAGTCACTGGTTGTGAAGGGAGTCACTGGTTGCTAGGGTAAGCCACTGGTTGCTAATGAAGTCATTGGTTTCTAAGTAAGTCACTGGCTGCTAGGGACGTAAAAGGGTTGTTAATGAAGTTGCTGGTCACAAGTCCAAATTGGTGGTTGCTAAGGAAGTCACTTGTTTATAAGGATGTCAGTGGTAGCAAGGAAAGTCGTTGGTTGCGAGGAACTCATTGGCAGCTAGGTTTTTCCTATTATTCTTTATACAGACAAGGGACTCTCAGGGCGTGGTCAATTTTAACCCGGGGTCATGATTTGAACAATCTTGATAGAGGTCTCATAAGCTCTGAGCCTTCCGGTTTTTGAAAAGAAGATTTTCAAGTTTTTCCTATTTGTTGCCATAGCGACTAGAGTTCTTATTTGAACTACTTTATTTGAACAATCTTTGATGATGGCCACGTATGAAACATTCATGTGAAATTCGGTTGAAATTGGTCCAGTAGTGTTTCACAAGAAGATTTGAACGGAAGCCGGACGACTGCTCACAATATATGGCAAGCCAATCTACTATTTAATCAAAATAAGTAATATCTCTTAGATTTTATAGTGATATCTACTAAAATAGCGAAGATATTTCTTATCTCTGTATGTTTAGGGATATCTTTCTTTTAATAAAAATATCTCTCATATGTTAAAAGATATCTCATAATAGCTCTACTAAAGAGATATCTCTCACTGTAATAGAGATATCTCTCTACCATGCATAAATAGTATCTTATTCAAAAACATATCTAAGAAAAAGAGATATATGTTAAAACAGAGAGATATTCCTGCAGCTTAAACATATATCTCTCAAAATTATGGAGATATCTTTCTAATTATGAGATATATCTCTGTTTCGATGAAATATATCTTTATGATGGCCGTTAAGAGATGTCTCTTTTCGTTGGGAAGATATCTTTTTATGTTTTACAAAGATATCTCTGCAAAACTGAGCGTTTCGGAGACTCCGGGATTACGTCAACATCTGTTCGGTCTGTTCAAAAGCTCTCGTTAGGTTATGTTTTTTGTTATTTGTATCTTGGCGACTTTTAATAAAGATTATTATTATTATCATTATTGTTATTATTATTATTATTATTATTATTATTATTATTATTATTATTATTATCATTACTGTCATTATTATATAATAATTATAACTATTACTATTATTATAACAATAATAATAATTATTATTTACATGAATTTACGCTGTGATAGTAGATTTGCAGGGACGGATGAATTCGTGGGGTTAGTGGTTAGGAGGGGTCCCAACTTAAGGTGACTGTGGCTATGTACTTTTTGGTGAAATAAGTTTATTCACACTCTTTTGTCATTATTTATATCTCTAATGGCTATATTCAGAAACGTTCCTCGACTCAAACTCGAACAGATAATTACCTTTAATCGGGTAACGGTCGATGCATTTCCTCCAATGAGGAGCGATTGGTATTCATAAACGTAAGGAAGGGTCGAGTAACCTCGAGTAAGGACAGATATTTCGAGGAGCGAAAGCGCTTCCTCGAGCTGCACTCAAGGTGTCATTTTGAATATGACTCCAGTGAGAAATTGACGAATTGCATAAAATAGATGAAGTTGTATAGGTCCGTATGCCATGAATAGTTTTAAGGGACAGAGGCAACCCCTTAGATGATTTTAATGATGTGGAATTCTTCTTAAAATATTAAACTAGTACTTAAAAAACGAAATAAAGCTCAGTAGGCAATAAAATATGACCAAACACTCACCCTAGACAAATTCCGCAGATTTTTTTCAATCATTCGCTATAATAAAGTAAAACTATAGACAAATAAACATTTAGTACAATTTTTCATTCAAAATATGCCTTTTCACTTGTAAAATCCATTGAGGGGATTATGACTACTATGCCATTTTTTGACCAAGGGGATTCCGACCAAGGGGATTGTGAAGTACACTCGATGCAATCAATAAATGGACAAGAAAAAAAAGGCGTAGGAATGGGGGTCAGGTTGGTTCTCCCCCTCCCCGCCGAGTCAGACCAGGATACTATATTTTAACATGAAATAAAACTTGCACGATCAGGATACAACAGTATAATTATATCACTCTGTTTTATTTCTCTGATTTCAAAGTTGTATCTTGCTAAATTGTACATATTAGCACAGGGATTCACTGCACGGTATTAAATATTTTTGCCGCATCGAACAAAACTCACCCCGACCCCAGAGACACATACGTTCGTTCTTTACTCTCTCTCTCTTTCTCTAACTGTGTGTGCCTCATTGGTGCAGTGATTACGACATTCGATTCGCAACTTAAAGGTTCCGCGTTCAATTCCCAGTTAGGCCACTTGACAAATGTCCTAGACCAAAACATTTTATGCCACAGGTGTCTCCGTTTATCCAGCTGTAAATGTGTACCAGATATGAAAATCTCAATTCTCTCTAACAAGTGATAGGTTCGGCCAAGTATGGTGTCTCGAGAGCGATAACTATAAGCTAAGAGAATTAGTTGCGTAATCGAGCTAAAATATACTCAACAAAAAATCAAAGGGTCAATTACATACAATTTGAATGCCTAGACAGACAAAACCTTGAATAAGTAAATAATATACTGTGAGACAGTTGCAATGAAACAAATGCTTTTCTGGTAGGGCCAGGTACTGATGTTATAAGATAAGCCATTTTTTTAAGTATTTGTTTTAAAACAATCAATGTGCATTGATATTTTTTTATAAAGCTTAGCTAGAGTACACACGTAAAACAGTGATCTTGCAAATGGCGTCAGTAGAGCGACACATCCAATTAATGCTTTCTCATACTTTTAAATAAATGTATAGTGTGATGACTGATGCGGTTACAACCAAGAACATTGTTATTTTCAAATCAGATCATATTATTACGTAAACGAAAATCAACTTTAAAAAAAAAAGATTCTTTATTTTTTTGTTATTTATAAATTAGTAGATCAAAATCTCTGACTTTAAGGTTTATTTCTTGAAGATGCGAGAAACGGAATCGTATCTGATTACACAATTCTTTAAACTGTCATGTTTTCTTTTGCAATGTGTATTCCATATTTATGTATGAATCAATTGTTAAAAGATTTGTTTCGGGTGATTAACGCCTCAAACCTTCCTCGAGAAAGTCAAGGATGACTTTTGACTATGAATACCAATTAGTCACTCGAGTTCACCTTACTTGAGGCATCCTTGAGCATCCCTCAAGGAAGCCTTTCCCGAGTATGAGTCGAGGTGGAGTTTGAGTGACGACTCTGAATATAGCCATAAGACCTTTTCGAAATTGCCGTTCATAGCTTTCTGTGAAAATACCAAGTCATTCATTTTCGCGATGTTTCGTAGTATTGACCTACTCCTTACGTAACCTAAACAACTCAAATCTTAAACAACAGTACGTGATTTGTTTGTCTGTGTCATCATACAATCTCTATGACACCAAACACAACTACTTAAAGTTTTTATGAAGACGAATTTGGGAAGCCCGGTCGGACAGTGTGACTAGCCTGGTTATATGCATTGGTCCGAACGAAGAATTTAGAGTACGAAATAAACTGAACCAAAACAAATGTACGGGGATCTATTGATTTGAAAGATATCTATCACAAATATTTATAACGCTCGGTTTATGTTTAGGCGCTAATCCGGGTAGAACATTTCGATAACTTTCACTACTTTATCGGAATATAATTTACCGTTATATTTCGATAAACCACCGAAAAACATAAAATAAATACAGACATTCGTAGCATTTTTAAAACCATGGCATGTTACATATAGGCCTACCCTGTGAAGTATAATATTCTAGTTAAATAAGAAGAAACATTGCTCCCGACAACACAGTTAATAAATAATAATTCAGTTTTATCATACTACTATATAATATGCAATATATCGTAAAGTTCTGTTATTAACACCGCCCTCGATATTAAGACAGAACATTTCGAGAAAGGTCACATTTACAGTAGATCTATTATTATGTCTAAGTCGAGGCCTACTCAATAACAATGCTACTTTTAGTGGTCCTAAGTCGTGGTCTTGTAACAGGACCTCCACTGTACTATTGTCTGTTCATGGAATGCATTTATACCTCTTATAAACTTTTCCTAGTAAATAAAAAAAAAAAAACAACTAAAGATGTTCTAACACGATACAGGAAGGAAACGAAATGCAAAAATAATTATGTGGGATGTAACTGATAATATATATCTTTGTCAAGGGAAATATCTCGTATATTTTTAATTTTCCTTGTATCACTAGTTTTACTTCTTGGATTGCATTCTGCCATTACACTTAGTCTTATGAAAAAAAGAGAGAGAAAAGCTTTAGAGAATATATATATATAATGACTCACAGTCAGAATGAACTCTTTTCATATTTTAGGTTATATAAATTACTAAACTCAGATTGTATGTATGAAAAAGAAGATACATAAAGGGATCTGGTATGCAGCGCTGAGTAGACCAGACTTTTAGTGAATACGAAACTACAATAATTAATCACTATTCGTCATCAATGATAAAGATCAAGCTTCTGATCTCCTTTAAAAAATTATACCAAAGTTACTATCAAATATCAAAATATTTATAAGAAATTAATTCCTATTGAGTGTAGTGTAAAATTATGCAGATCGTTTAGACTACTGTAACTCATGAAATATTCGCAAAAACTTTATTTTCGCGGTTTTTCGTTAGAGCACTCATTTGCGAATTCATCATTTAGCTAATTCAAAGTTCTCCGCAAATGATCGATATTGTTACAACAGTGTGAGCCAGCGGTATTGTCACAAAGTTGACAGACGGGCCTTAATCTTTCACATAAAGATAGTGACAGCAATTACATCATCGTTTTTGTAAGTTTTGAATTACAATATATTGTGTAACTTGCTCGATTTTTCCTATAAAAGTAAGAGGACTTGTAATTTTCATTAAATTCGGTTCAGTAATAAGAAAGTTATATTTTCGCATTTTGGGTTGTTGTTTAACACTTTTACTGAGACCGCTATAATGGACCTCAAATTTTCTTTTACATCTGGAATTATAACAGGAAATTACAGCTTAAAAACTGGCTTCTAAAACTTTACAATAGCCGTGGAGTTTTTCCCTGTTTGAAATACTGCCGAAGAAAAACGAATGAATGTTTTTGTATTTTCTTAGATTGACCTGTATTGTCTTTTATATCCTACTTTCGCTTTATTGCATGTTGTTAACAGTCAAAGATACACATTATTTTAGATAAAGTTCTTTCAACTATAATTCAAAATAGGCATGCTTATTCATTGCAACCTATTTACAGCCTCTTTCTGTGAGACTTCTGGAAATTTACAAAGTTTTTGAAAACTGGAAAACCTACATTTGTTTTTGAAAAGGCAAACTATCATTTATCATTTCTTTTGTTAAACTCAGATTTTCAACACAATATAGTCACACTCGATGCAGAATGTCATATTTTTTTCTTCTGAGAAAATTCCAGATTTAATAGAAAATTTGATTTGGTCTTAGTAATGAACCTTTAAGTTTTATTCGTGCATTTCATGTCTGCACGGAGGTTATCATTTTCCCGTGAATTTGTAGACAGGCGGGAAGATGTTATAAAGATCTGACTTAAGCTTGATCGAGTGTACCCGTCGGAACAGTTTATGTCCGAGACGTTTTATGTGCTATGGTATTTTCTCACCTATGAGATACATATTTCCGCGCATTTACCCATGTGAGATAAACTTTTCTCACTTACCGGACAGAAAAATCTCTATTTTAGCAGTGATGGAAAATCTTTTATTATATACCTATAAATATTCTGTCAAAAATACAGCCTATATTCAACCATCAAATACGGCCTGACAGAAAAAAATTCCGTATTGTATGTACGTGCAATACAAATAGCGCGGCATAATGTGTAAGAGTGCATTTAATTGGCCCACAAATGCACATGACGTTAATAACGTCGCTTTTGACTGGGTCGTTACTATTTGTTTATACGATGACGTCAATAAATTGACGTCGCACACTACGTATATTTCGCGCTAAAAAGGGTTTTTCTTCAATTTTATGCTTAGTATGTCATTTAAATTTAGTTTATCGCGCAGACAAGTGTCAAATGGTATATAATAAAAGGGTTATTAGTATAGTAATGTGATCCATAAGCCGGATTGGCTCTCGTCGAGGTCGGATCAAACTCGTGCTACGCACTCGTATGATCCGGCGCTCGACTCGAACAAATCCGGCATGCTGGCTCACGTTACTACACTAATAACCCTATTTTATCTCGCATAGGGTTATCCCACACTCCGCGTGCACATCACATAAAAATCGAAAAATGACCGTATTTTTTTTATTTTTGAAATAAACATAGAGTTAGAGGTATTCATTTTCTTAGTTAGATCATTTTCTATCCATCTAGATCAGTTTTGAAGTAAAATTCGAGAAAAAGTTGATTTTCATTTTTTCATCCCCATCCTGTATTTACACTTATGTCTTCTTACTTGTGTGAATGCGAATTTGGGAAAAACATAAAATAAATACAGATTTAAATACGATATGCCAAATTAATATATACCATAAAAGTCAGGAAATATTAAAGTTTTTAATGCCTTCAAAATTTTTTGGAAAACTTTGATGTCATTTTGACAATGTAACGTCATTTAAATCATGTTGTTTATTCAATATGGCAATGTCAAAGCAGAAGTCTGCAGAAATAGTTCAAGTTTATTTTGAAAGTTATTCTTACTGTTATAAGAACCATGTAAAAAAGATATCCAAAAGATGCTAAACTCACTACACTTAAAATACACAGCTTGTGAAAAGATTTAAACAGACTGCATCAGTTAAGGACCGCCGGTATAGACGTGATTATGAAACGTTTAAAAAGAGACTCAACGTTGTTATATCACAAATTGGACGTCGTTTAGAGCACGTGTTGTTAATATTGATGACTGAGTTATTACAAGGATATGTTTACAATCAATATCAATTTTGTATAAATAAAACCTTTAGATTTGTAGTTTGGTTTAAACAGTATTTATTTCAAATTTGTCATATCATACACATACATTTGATTGTCAAATCAATATACAGATTTGAGAAGAAAGTTGAAACAACTTTTGTAAACTTTTGTAGTTTGAAATACTGAAAACACAACAGTAAAGTTACACGAGGTTAAAATATGGTCACATATTTTGGATCACCCTATACTTAGCTATGTTTTTTGTAAAGCAGTTAATGATGTGTATTGGACGAACTTTGAAAACAATTTCAATCTTACTCGAAGACATGAAGTGTTTCCTGAAAATCAAATGGAAATTTAGAAAAGAAACCCAACGTTTTGCATTAATAAAATGCGTTTTGACATGTCAAGGCAGTTACACTGTCATGTCTAGTAGAGCTAAAGCATGTATTGTTCTTTTTCAAGGCTTATTAAATATACCGTATACCCCCGTTTAAACGTCCCCGGGGCGTTACATATTCGCCAGGGTGCAGGTGATATTATTCCAGACCGAAAATGTGAAAAAAAGTTCAAACTTTTTGACCTGGGGACGTTTAGCTTAGACCAAAACGGCAAACTAAAAGCTGTTCAATGAAAATTTTAGTGTTGTATTTTCTTTTATTCACTGGATTAATCAATATTAATATGAATTACTGTGTTCATATTCCTGTCTCCAGACCTGGTAAGGGCGCGTTTATACGGGGTTATACGGTATACATGTATCAAAATCTTGTGTAACGAAAATTTGTATTCGAATAAAGCTTTTGTTGTTACTGCTATTGCCAAATATCAAAGCTCTATGCCTTATGGTCTAAAAGAAGAAGAATTTTCCTTTTCCATGGCCATGGCAACCAAAGTTCTGCATGGAATGGAATCCTTTGAATAATTTTGGCAGAGCATCGAGAACTTCCCTAACAAGTGTAATCAACATTGCCGTAATGGTTTCCGAGATGTCATTTGAAGCAAATATGAACGCCGGACGACGGACACTGGACTACGGACGCACACCCAACCATCATAAAAGCTCACCATGAGAACTTTGTGCTCATTTGAGCTAAACATATACAGAAGAAAACCGGAGTTGTTGCGTATAAGCACATTCAAACATACTGAAATCTGGTCCAACTTTTTATGCGACTTGACAATACTGTAACAGTTTCAGCCCTTAGACGTCTTGTGACCGGAACCCGCGCAATCATGCTTTAACTAATATTACTGTTTAAAAAGGCCATATTACATCTTGGTCAAGTAAGAGGCTTAAAACATATTGAGTGGCTTTGAAAACACGTAAGCCATAAGTTATACTGAGTCACTTCTCTTATAAATAGGTACGGAAGGTTGCGGGTTCGAGCCCCACCAAGGTCATGACCGTACCTCCTCATATGGCACCAGTATTGATTTTTCCAGGAAGCGGACTCAAGGGTGACTCAATAAGCTCAAAGCTTTCTTCACAATCGAGCTAAAATAAATTAGTATAAACTAAACAGGTACGGAAGAAAATGTATTCAACGATTGGGCAGATTTTCAATTTTCGACAAGGATAGTCAAAAAACATTTCATAGTTTTACAGTAGTGTCATTTAATGGTGTGAATTCTAACTGGATTTATTCTAATCAGGTTAACTGTGATAATCTGATTCAACAAACCTGATTGGATTGTTCCCCTTACATATGCCACGATCATCAATATTCTAATTATATAAAACAGTCATTAATTACATCAATCTTCTTTTAGTATGACATGTGAAATAATCAAAAATAATAAATGCCTCCCAGTATTGTATCCTTAAATAGAATACAGTCAACAGTTCGGATGCTTAGTAAGTAAATCATGTCAAATGCGTAAACATTGGGTGGGCCTAATTTTAACCACAGGAACATGATTTTAACAAAGGACGGTTTGGCAGTGCTATACGCCAATTGCTTAAGTTCTGGGCCTTTCGGTTGAGGACACAATAATTTTCGAAGTTTTGCACAAAAATTGTTGGAGAACTATCAAAGAAACATCCATGCTAAGTTTCATCAATTTCAATCAAGTTCTTTTACAGGATGCGTCTTGAATGGACGCCGGGCCATTATACGAGCTCATCTAGATTAGGAATAGAATAGATAAAATGAAGGCTGCAGTAAATACCATTAAAGGTTTAAATATAATACTGGCGGCTTTCGGACAAAATACTCAGAAATCAGCTACATGTACTTTACATAGTCTGAACAAAAATACTTTACTTTTAATATATGGAAAATTCCTCTACATTGTGTATATCTAATGTTCAATTGAAACACAATAATTGTTGAATGCGTATTTCTTGCATATTGGATCGACATTTCCGGTGACTTTGCCCATGCCGGAAAAACCGGTCTGACACCCCTCCTATCCCAGACGACTCTCGTGAATTACTTATGAAATAACGTTATAAACATTGAGACGTCACTTTCCCTTGAAACACAACGTCTGAATATCGTTTGTTTTATATGATAATGCATAGTTTCGATAAGTTTGCATTTAGAAATCTACTTTATAGCACTAGACGGTAATCAAGAAAAAAATTCTATCTTGAGACATTTGGTTCGGATGGAAATATCCGTTTTTTGCGGGAACTCGACAGAGCCTCGTTCCCGCAAAAAAACAGTTTCCTCGGTGACGGATATTTCGATCTGAACTGCGTGCTAATGAAAGAAACTATTGATCTACTTGACGTCTATTTACTCTAAAATTGACGTCACACATCATAATTTGATGTCAAATTTACATCAATTCATACGGGCGTCTCTGTGGTTCACTTCCGGTATGGTAGGTCCGGATTCGAATCCCAACTCATGCCTTAGTCTAGCCATCTGAAATGGATAGCAGTGACGAAAAACGTACTACATGTGTAAGAAGTTAGCGAGGAAAAACAACATGATAAATCTACATTGTGTAAGAAAACTAAGAAAGGTTAGCGATTAAAAAAACATGATAAACCTACAATATCTTACAAACCAAATGGTGAAATTTTCTGAAATTTGGCATAGATTCATGAATAGCCCCTACCGACGCTGACACAGATTTTTACAAGTATCGTTGGAGTGAAATCAATCATTCCATTTATATACACGCAATACCTGCCTTTCACGCACAAGAAACACCACCATTAAAAACAGTTATGATTGAGAATTAATCAAGTTCAGGTGACAAACCAGAACGTATAAAACGTGAAAGACTTATTATCGTATAAAACAGCAATTTATGTGGCTACATATTAAAAAGGTTTCTCTAGCCCGAGCCTAAAAACTGCATAGCATTATGAATTGAGGGGTGAAACTAGTAAACAGTAAATCTAGTCGTGTGCTCTAAAACCGGCTGTTTTATTCACTGAAGAAAACATACGTAATTTGTTGGCATACATTGTAAGATGTCAATGTTTTACATAGAGACTATGAATAAAACTGTTTGTATTACATTTCTGTTCAAAATGTTAAATGTTTGTAGAGTTGGTATATATATTTTTTCAGCATGTCTGCCAAATGATACGCTATATGGTGCAATAGTTAACAAGAAATTTTAATTTTATCTTTTTTTTTGTTTTTTTTTCGCTAACTGTCTGTACATCTCTCCACGAAGGTTATAAGATACTGTCCAAAAGCCACTCACTGAGTTATGGATGATATTTTCGTCAAACGCTACACTAATGTTATAAAATTTACCAGAAAACACGCCTCAATCCGGGTTTCAACTTAATCGAAAACTTTGTCAAGCGTCATTCATCTAATAACGAACTTTCGTTGAATCCTGTAAGTTTCATCATGCCAGGTGCATCAGTTTACTGTGTAGTTCACAAACTATAATGTCTCTGATGACAAAGATCAACATTTTACTTGTGGGACACTCACAATAAACATGCTTGATCAGTCTTTAAAGGAAGTGCAGACTATGAATTTGCAAAACAATGTAACCTGCTATGGTCATCACTTATGGAAAGTTAACGCGTAGTTGTACATATTTTATTTCGTTTGAAACCAAAATCTTAAGCATAAACTGAGAGAATTTTAAGAGAAAGGGGCGTGTCTTATAGTGAGTCTAATTTGCATATTAACTAAATCTTAGATTTCTCTTATTAAATTTTTAGCCGATTTCAAAAGTTTTTTCATAAGTGTGCTTGTACTAAACAGTTTTTCACTTTCATCCTCAGTTATACTGTGATTTGCGTTCTTCTTTAAACCTGACCTTCTAAATGTCTACAATGAACTTGTACATCCTTCAGTTTGGACTGTTTTATTAATTGTTCCATGGAGAACCCTGGCAAAATTTACTATAGGAATAACAAACATTACAGATCATGATCATAGTGAAACTACATGGCTCTATGGGCCAGTCTTGATCGGCACTGGTAGCAAGCGCAGAAACACTTACCTTATCATATGTAACATGACATACCTACAGTCAATATTCGATCACATTTTTCAGGACGGACAGAGGGATTAACATCGATCACGGTTTTCGGTTAAAGTTTAACCCAGGGCATATCCCAGTAGCATCTTAATAAGTCAAATTGAGAATATAGCCATTTCAGAGTACACAAGTATTTTGTTGGGTTAATTTCTGCACTGCCAAAATACCGATATGATTAACAATGTGTCACGTGACACATTGTTATAGTAGGCAATTTTGAAAACGACTCAGCGGAGGGGCTTATACGTTTGACGCTGGCCGGAGTAAGCCGGGGTACGCCGGTATATCCAAACCTCATTGCTTAAAAGGCGCCGATTTCATTCTAGCTTTTTGAAACGAATAGAACGGCGTACGCCTGATGCGTCAAACGTATAGCCCCTGACAGTTTGAACAGCCATAGGTTTCTCCTTTCGCCTGCAAAGTAGATCGACTTTAGCTGAAATGTGTGTGGATCGTGTTTGTGATCTCGACTTAAAAATAAACTAAAACCCGTTTCCGTTGCGTAATACACGTGTTAGTGCTTTAAATCATTGTAACACTAATGTAGGCAAAATTCAGAGTATTTGAATTACTACACCATCAGGCAGATTCAGGATCAAGTCTTGTTTTGGCATCCCGCATGTATACATGTATTATGGAAATTAAACGTAATCGAGAGGAGTATTTGGATCCGACATTTCATACAATGTGAACATCCTTATTTCCATTAGTAAAATTACATGCGTGCTTAAAACGGAAATGGATAATAAAAGTGGGTTTTTGTTAAAGGGGGAGGTATTATAAACATAAACGATGAAGTAAATGAATGATACACTGTATTCGGTTTAATTGTCGGATTTCATCAAATGATTTTAAATCCATTCGGACTCGAAAAGCTGCATTGAATGACCACAAAACAGCGACCGATAGTGGCGACCCTTAACTTAGCGACCGATAGACGTTATTGAGATATGCTGAGTTACTCCGCTTGAGTTAACGGTGTAACCGGTGAAGAGGTTAAATAATTTCTGTTACCTCCAGAAAGTTACAACGTGTTTACAGTTCG
>JAFMSR010000019.1:17440712-17450991 GCA_022818135.1 Saxidomus purpurata | reverse complement strand
CGAAAAAAATGTTTTTTGCTTAAAACAATCTAAAAACTAAAAATAAATAATCTATTTTTTGTAACAGTGACCTTGATCTTGACCCTAGTGACCTTGACCCCAAAATGTTTTTTTGCTTAAAATACACTGAAAACTAAAAATAAATAAAAATCTATTTCTAGTAACACTGACCTTGACCCCGAAAAATTTTTTTTGCTTAAAACAATCTAAAAACTAAAAATAAATAAAAATCTATTTTTAGTTACAATGACCTTGACCTTGACCCTAGTGACCTTGACCCTAGTGACCCAAAGCTTCCTCTCCACACAAGCTACCTACACACCAAGTTTCATTACAATTGGTCACTCCTAACTCAAGTTATTGAGCGGAAACCATTTTTCTATTTTTAGTAACAGTGCCCTTGACCTTGAACCTAGTGACCCAAAATGCAATCCCAAGCTTCCTCTCTACACAAGCTACCTACACACTGAGTTTGATTGCAATTAGTCACTCCTAACTTGAGTTATTGAGCAGAAACCATTTTTCTATTTTTAGTAACAGTGACCTTGACCTTGACCCTAGTGACCCCAAATGCAATCCCAAGCGGCGTCTCCACGCAAGCCACCTACAGATCAAGTTTCATTGTAATTGGTCACTCCTAACTTGAGTTATTGAGCGGAAACCATTTTTCTATTTTTAGTTACAGTGACCTTGACCTTGACCCTAGTAACCCCAAATGCAATCCCAAGCGGCGTCTCCATGCAAGCTACATACAGACCAAGTTTCATTGAAATGGGTCAAGCCTTTCATGAGTTATCATCCGGAAACCATGAAACCCAACAGACCGACCGACCGACAAACAAACAAACAAACCGACAAGCTCACTCCTATATACCCCCCCCCCAAACTTCGTTTTGTGGGGGTATAAAAAATCAGAGACAATCCCTTCTTTTAGTAGTGCTATAATTTTGTTGGATTTAATTTTCTAATAACACGGTTCAACTATGCTTTGGGTCAGTGCTATATGACAGAAACATCTGGATCTACACTACCTTGCTTTGTGATACTGTAGTTTATAAGGTTATGCAATCTTACATAACATACTGATAAGGATTTCAATACTGCCTGGGGCAATCAATAATTTTTAAAGTGCAACAATAAGAATTTAAAGGTCTCATATTTCAACAACAGGACCTTTATAAAACAGAGGAACAAAATAACAAGAGCTGTCACATGACAGCACGCTCGACTATTCGAAAGGTTGTTGGTAAAATGGGTTTTTTGTCAAAGAACAGGAGTATTGTGTAATTGTCTGTAAGAATTAAGGTCAAAGATATGAAACTTGTTCAAAGACCTTTGTAAATGTACATTACATTCAAAGCCTTACTCTGGATTCTGTAAGCCAAGTGGAGGGAGGAGGGGATAATTTCTAAGAAATACATAACCTTGTAAATTTGATCATGAATAACTTTGTAACTTTTCAAAATTGAAATGTATAGAATTAAAAAAGCATGACCGCTGCATGCTGCATAATTATTCTATGATATTTCAAAAGAAAGCCATTTCGAGTATTTCCATGTTAGTCTGGTAAAAACTGTGACAAAATTCTAAGTTAAAAGGGGCATAAATGTCAAAAATCAAAAACATTGGTGAAGATGTTGACAGTAAACATACATTTTAAGTCCATAAAAAAAATTAAAGTTAAAAAGGGGCATAAATCTGTCAAAAATCAAAACAGAGTTATGGGGATTGTTTCCTCAGATGTAGATGTTGATGGTAGACACATACTTTGAGTTTCAAGTCAATACCTTTGATAGTATTCAAAACATTTGACTTTATAAAATCTTTTACCAAATATTCTAAGTTAAAAAGGGGCATAAATCTGTCAAAAATCAAAACAGAGTTATGGGGATTGTTTCCTCAGGTGTAAATGTTGATTGTAGACACATACTTTGAGTTTTAAGTCAATACCTTTGATAGTATTCAAGATATTTGAATTTATAAAAATATAACAAAAAAATCTACGTTAAAAAGGGGCATAAATCTGTCAAAAATCAAAACGGAGTTATGAGGATTGTTTCCTCATGTGAAGATGCTGATGGTAAAGATATATTTTGAGTTTCAAGTCAATACCTTTGATAATTTGCAAGATATTTGAATTTATAAAAAACTTTAACCAAAAATTCTAAGTTAAAAAGGGGCATAAATCTGTCAAAAATCAAAACAGAGTTATGGGGATTGTTTCCTCAGGTGTAGATGTTGATGGTAAACATACAGTTTGAGTTTCAAGACAATACCTTTGATAGTAGTCAGGATATTTGACTTTATTAAAAACTTTAACAAAAAATTCTAAGTTAAAAAGGGGCATAAATCTGTCAAAAATCAAAACAGAGTTATGAGGATTGTTTCCTCAGGTGTAGATGTTGATGGTAAAGATATATTTTGAGTTTCAAGCCAATACCTTTGATAATATGCAAGATATTTGAATTTATAAAAAACTTTAACCAAAAATGCTAAGTTAAAAAGGGGCATAAATCTGTCAAAAATCAAAACAGAGTTATGGGGATTGTTTCCTCAGGTGTAGATGTTGATGGTAAAGATATATTTTGAGTTTCAAGTCAATACCTTTGATAGTATTTAAGATATTTGACTTTATTAAAAACTTTAACCAACGCAGACGCCGACGCCGGGGCGAGTGCAATAGTCTCCTTATTCTTCGAATAGTCGAGCTAAAAATGAATTATACTCATGTTTTCATGATAAAATTGGTGTAGGCTCAATAACTAGTATGTACTTTTCTTTGAAAGGACAATTTCATATGCCAAATATATAAAAAGTCAGGTTTCATATACATTTTGTTTATATAATAAATCAAGTGATTTTTTTTGTCTAAATGGACACATAATACTTGCTAATATTATACCAGTGTGGTTTTAAAGTTATTTCAATTTTGTCAGCTAATAACAGATAATTCATGAGAGTTATTTCTCACATTATATTTAAAAGTAAGCATTGTTCTAGACATTCATGTATTATGGTCAATCTGAACTTTATAACTTGAAAAATCAAAATAAATATATACCATTGTCTTCATCTAAATGATATTGGGAATAAATTACACCTTCCATTAAATGTATTAAAGGCCATGTGTTAAAAAAGAACACAATGAAATGGTGGTTTCCTACAATGGCATGTACTGCACAATTTTATGACAATACTGGTCATTAATCAGCAGGTGGCCAAATTTTAATTGCCCCTCAGGGGATTATCATACTGTCTGTCACACTAATCTAGAGCAACATACCAACTAGTAAATGTACATCTAGAAACTGCCAGTCAGCAACAGATAAATAGTATTTGGTTTGTTTATATGTGAGCTAGGTGCTTGACAATTTGAAAAAATATTTTAAAAAGCTAAAAAAAACACACCCTACATTCAAATTTTAGAAATAAAACTTTAATAGTGAAAATAAGGGATGTACATGTAGTAATAAGCATGTAGTTATTAGACTAAGTGTGAAACATTGTGAAATGAAGCTAATAATATACATTAAATTTACATGTTTCCTTTCACCATATAACAAAAAAATTTAAAAGTTTTTTTTTATTTGTTTTACTAACATGATAATAATTGAGATAATCTGAAGCATCAAAAACTTTCAGAAAGTTACATTTATCACTGCATTAGGTGCATAAGAAACATCATTTAACCGTTTAATACCTCTCTGGTAGAAAGTGTTCCCGTCTTTGTTTCCAGCACAGATCATGATCATTCTGCCCGGACAGAAACCCCTAATATTTTCGTTTGAAAGTTTTTAACAAAAGCTGAGAAAAATTAATTACTACCTTTACCTAATTTGACTTGGCAGCTTCTAGGCCGAGGATTTTCCACAGAAATGACATCATATTAACCCGTATTCAAGGAGGTCTGAAAAGGAATATGTAAAACTTGAAATTTTAACAAACTGAGTAACAATCCCCATACACATAATTGTCATGCATATATAAGCTGGAAATAATGGAATCACTTCCAACTCCTTTATTACGGGGGTATAGTAAACAGAATACTGATGTGATATAATATTAATCTATGGCGTTTTCTGCAACATCCCTAAGCATTGTAAAAATGAAAATTCTGATGACAATCCATGACAAAATTTTTAAGATCCAGGAGCACATTGAATACTCTTCATTGTCTTCTATAGAAAAATGAATTTACAGGTAGAATAATGAATGATAGAACAGTGTTTGATGTATACTTTACTTTCATTCCTTTGCCACTGTAACCTCACTTAACACATTCTCAGAACACTTTTCCTATTTTTTGCAATATCACCATAAAAAATAATGCGCTATACATGTACAAGACTTAATATAATGTAATGCAGTTCTTTTGATTTACAAATAAAAAGCAATGTAAGGAATGTTTTTCATACAAATAATTGCCAGTTTCACCAGTAAGGGATTGCTCTTTATAATGTAAAGGCTACAAGTAATTTGAAATACAAAGTGCTCCAGGGACTATAAATTTTTGAGTCATTTTAAACGCCTCGAATATTCCGAAATAAGAGGTATAATTGATTTTGGTTCAATCTAATGTGTGGCTACCATTTTCACTTTGAGGCTCCGAAAGGTATTTTTGGCTGCAGCATCATTGAAGAATGCAGACAAAACATAATTATGATGTCAAAATGATTGTAAAGACTAACTGAAAATACTGGGTTTTATAATCAGTGACTACAGTGGTGCTTACGTATAACTTTGCACACGGAACGAACGATACACGCATGATACACGCAAACGGAACGCACGATGAACGCACGATAACCGATGAATGAATCATGAATGATGAGCGATAAGAACGATACACGATTCCCGATGAACGAAACGAAAAACGATTATTCGATTTACTCGGACATTTTCGTTTGCTTAACAACAATATTATTAATAGATGTCTAATTACAATGTAAGAGCTGAATCAAACCCCCTTAAAGTCCTAAATTATCGATAATTTACAGTAGAACCAAACAGAATATAAGAATAATTAATTAGTAGTTGAATAGCGGCACACATACTAATTACATCTATAATTAAATGTTGTAAAGAATCATCGGACGGAAAGTCCGATTCGACGTATAACCGCTACCTAGCCACTGCCATAATTTTTACAGTTACAGTGAGCACTTTACCGAATGTCTACACAGAAGCAATTTACAAATAAGTGAATTCCCATTTCCTTTGCGTCGGTAGAATAACACCTGGTGTAAATCTTGCACGATATGCAGAACGTCTACGTTCGGTTTTTTCCGGAAGTCAACATCTCTTCTTCCAACAAATATCTCGTGAGAAAAAGAAAAAATGTAACAGAAAGATAGTTTAGATAATTGAAAGAGTGATTATTTTCTAATTCATCAATTTAATCCGATCTTTGAACAATAATATGAATAATACGCATTTAGGTCTAGGCTAACGTGCAAACGTTCTACACGATTAGCCGTGCGCACTATCTCGGACCACTTTTATATAATTCCTATCGTGCAACGTTCATCACACGGAACGAACGATGCGTTACACGATACACGATCTGAATGATGCACGATGAATGCACGAACGATAAACGCACGATGAATGCAAACGGAATGCACGATACACGCACGATACACGAAAATTTTGCAAAGTTACACGTGAGCACCACTGTACCACAACATGCAACTGGGGCTCCCTGATAGAAAATGAACTTAGTACACCTAGGCACGTTCCTTTCTTGGGCAAAGTAGGGCTCAACTGTAAAAAATATTTATCGAAAGTCTTCAACTAAAGTAACTTATCATTTGACTCAATGAAACAAAAATAACTAGAGCTATCACTAAATGTGATTAATACCCCCAAAAGGATTGCTTTATAAACTGAAGAAGTTCGTAGTAACATAATACCTTGCAAACAAACTAAAAAGAGATATTGTTCTTAGCAGTTCCTCTCATTGTGCTTGACCATTGTATGAAGTTGTATTGAATTCCAACTTGTAGTTTTCGAAAAATGCTCAAGACAGGGAAAAGTAACAAAGGGCAATAACCCTGTAATTAGTCGAGATGGAGTTATGGTTCCTGTGCACTGCACTCCCTCTCACTGTGCTTGACCATTGTATGAAGTTGTATTGAATTCCAACCAGAAGTTTTCAAGTTATGCTGCGGACAAGGAAAAGAAACAAAGGGTAATAACTCTGTAATGAGTCAAGATGGAGTTATGGTTCCTGTGCACTGCACTTCCTCTAAATGTACTTGACCATTGTATGAGGTTGTATTGAATTCCAACCAGTAGTTTTCAAGTTATGCTTAGGACAAGGAAAAGTAACAAAGGGCAATAACTCAGTAAATACTTAAGTTAGAGTTATAGTTCTTGTACACTGCACTT
Source organism: Saxidomus purpurata (assembly GCA_022818135.1). Lineage (NCBI taxonomy): Eukaryota > Metazoa > Mollusca > Bivalvia > Venerida > Veneridae > Saxidomus > Saxidomus purpurata. The sequence goes on along the minus strand of JAFMSR010000019.1, from coordinate 17,444,601 downwards.
CCTCTGAGTGTGCTTGACCATTGTATGGAGTTGTATTGAATTCCAACCAGTAGTTTTCAAGTTATGCTTCGGACAAGGAAAAGTAACAAAGGGCAATAACTCAGTAAATACTCAAGATAGAGTTATAGTTCTTGTACACTGCACTTCCTCTGAGTGTGCTTGATCATTGTATGAAGTTGTATTGAATTCCAACATGTAGTTTTCAAGTTATGCTCCGGACAAGGAAAAGTAACAAAGGGCAATAACTCTGTAATTAGTCAAGATGGAGTTATGGTTCTTGTGCACTGCACTTCCTCTCAATGTGCTTGACCATTGTATGAAGTTGTATTGAATTCCAACTAGTAGTTTTCAAGTTATGCTCCGGACAAGGAAAAGTAACAAAGGGCAATAACTCTGTAATTAGTCAAGATGGAGTTATAGTTCTTGTGCACTGCACTTCCTCTCAATGTGCTTGACCATTGTATGAAGTTGTATTGAATTCCAACTTGTAGTTTTCAAGTTATGCTCCGGACAAGGAAAAGTAACAAAGGGCAATAACTCTGTAATTAGTGAAGATGGAGTTATAGTTCTTGTGCACTGCACTTCCTCTCAATGTGCTTGACCATTGTATGAAGTTGTATTGAATTCCAACCAGTAGTTTTCAAGTTATGCTTAGGACAAGGAAAAGTAACAAAGGGCAATAACTCAGTAAATACTCAAGATAGAGTTATAGTTCTTGTACACTGCACTTCCTCTGAGTGTGCTTGACCATTGTATGAAGTTGTATTGAATTCCAACCAGTAGTTTTCAAGTTATGCTCCGGACAAGGAAAACTAACAAAGGGCAATAACTCAGTAGATACTCAAGATAGAGTTAAAGTTCTTGTACACTGCACTTCCTCTGAGTGTGCTTGATCATTGTATGAAGTTGTATTGAATTCCAACAAGTAGTTTTCAAGTTATGCTCCGGACAAGGAAAAGTAACAAAGGGCAATAACTCTGTAATTAGTCAAGATGGAGTTATGGTTCTTGTGCACTGCACTTCCTCTCAATGTGCTTGACCATTGTATGAAGTTGTATTGAATTCCAACTAGTAGTTTTCAAGTTATGCTCCGGACAAGGAAAAGTAACAAAGGGCAATAACTCTGTAATTAGTGAAGATGGAGTTATAGTTCTTGTGCACTGCACTTCCTCTCAATGTGCTTAACCATTGTATGAGTTGTATTGAATTCCAACTAGAAGTTTTCAAGTTATGCTCCAGACAAGGAAAAGTAACAAAGGGCAATAACTCTGTAATTAGTCAAGATGGAGTTATAGTTCTTGTGCACTGCACTTCCTCTCAATGTGCTTGACCATTGTATGAAGTTGTATTGAATTCCAACTAGTAGTTTTCAAGTTATGCTCCGGACAAGGAAATGTAACAAAGGGCAATAACTCTGTAATTAGTCAAGATGGAGTTATAGTTCTTGTGCACTGCACTTCCTCTCAATGTGCTTGACCATTGTATGAAGTTGTATTGAATTCCAACTAGAAGTTTTCAAGTTATGCTCCGGACAAGGAAAAGTAACGAAGGGCAATAACTCTGTAATTAGTCAAGATGGAGTTATAGTTCTTGTGCACTGCACTTCCTCTCAATGTGCTTGACCATTGTATGAAGTTGTATTGAATTCCAACTTGTAGTTTTCAAGTTATGCTCCGGACAAGGAAAAGTAACAAAGGGCAATAACTCTGTAATTAGTCAAGATGGAGTTATAGTTCTTGTGCACTGCACTTCCTCTCAATGTGCTTGACCATTGTATGAAGTTGTATTGAATTCCAACTAGTAGTTTTCAAGTTATGCTCCGGACAAGGAAAATGCAACAGACCGACCGACCGACCGACCGACCGACCGACCGACCACCGGGTGACTCCTATATACCCCCCTAAACGAAGATTAACTCTTAGGCTGAGAGTTCCATGAATGGTGGACAGAAATTTAATTTACATTTCATTACATAAGTAAACAATTTAAAAAGAATTTAATCAATTAATATTTTCATTTTCTTCAATGACATTACATCATAAAACATGACTGTGTAACATAGAATGACTGTTGTAAAAAAAACTACGTAGGACACTGATGGTTGGCGACACCGCTATGCTGAATACATCACTATGGAACTTAGGGGTGTCAACACTCCTGGTTGTCCGACTTTCATAATTATGATAACTAGAGCTATCACTAAATGTGATTAATACCCCCAAAAGACTGCTTTATAAACTGAGAAAGTTCGTAGTAACAGAATACCTTGCAAACAAACTAAAAAGAGATATTGTTCTTGGCAATAACTCTGTAATTTGTCAAGATAGAGTTATGGTTCTTGTACACTGCACTTCCTCTCATTGTGCTTGACCATTGTATGAAGTTGTATTGAATTCCAACTAGTAGTTTTTGAATAATGCTCCGGACAAGTAAAAGTAACAAAGGGCAATAACTCTGAAATGAGTCAAGATAGAGTTATTGTTCTTTCGCACTGCACTTCCTGTCATTGTGCTTGACCACTTTATGAAGTTGTATTGAATTCCATCCAGAAGTTTTCGAATAATGCTCCGGACAAGGAAAAGTAACAAAGGGCAATAACTCTGTAATGAGTCAAGATTGAGTTATGGTTCTTGTGCACTGCACTTCCTCTCAATGTACTTGACCATTGTATGAGGTAATATTGAATTCCAACCAGTAGTTTTCAAGTAATGCTCTGGAGAAGAAAAAATAACAAAGGGCAATAACTCTGAGAATACTCTAGATAGAGTTATGGTTCTTGTACACTGCACTTCCTCTCATAGTGCTTCATCATTGTATGAAATTGTATTGAATTCCAACCAGTAGTTTTCAAGTTATGCTCCGGACAAGGAAAAGCAACAAAGGGCAATAACTCTGTAATTAGTCAAGATGGAGTTATGGTTCTTCTGCACTGCACTTCCTCTCAATGTGCTTGACCATTGTATGAAGTTGTATTGAATTCCAACCAGTAGTTTTCAAGTTATGCTCCGGACAAGGAAAAGTAACAAAGGGCAATAACTCTGTAATTAGTCAAGATGGAGTTATAGTTTTTGTGCACTGCACTTCCTCTCAATGTGCTTGACCATTGTATGAAGTTGTATTGAATTCCAACCAGTAGTTTTCAAGTTATGCTCCGGACAAGGAAAAGTAACAAAGGGCAATAACTCTGTAATGAGTCAAGATGGAGTTATAGTTCTTGTGCACCGACTTCCTCTCAATGTGCTTGATCATTGTATGAAGTTGTATTGAATTCCAACAAGTAGTTTTCAAGTTATGCTCCGGACAAGGAAAATGCAACAGATCGACCGACCGACCGACCGACCGACCGACCGACCAACCACCGGGTGACTCCTATATACCCCCCTAAACTTCGTTTTGGGGGTATAAAGAGAAAAAATAATTTTGAAGGCAAGTTTCATCATATATCATATGCCATAAAAGATTGATTTACTGTAAACCTAGAATTGTTCTCGGCTCCATTTTTTCGCATTGTATCGACGCCGTACATTTACAAGACTACAAAAAATTAATTAATGCTCGCGTTTCATCGGTATCACGAACTCCGTGAATATTAAATAGCAAAATCCTTTTCTAATGCTTAATTTTAATACACAGTGAGCAGATATCGCAGTCTATTGCGTCAATATCAACTTTGGCAATTTGAAGCTGATTTCAAGTTCACAACTAAAGTTTATTTATCACTTATTGGCGCTGTGCGGAAGCACAGTGCCAGTATTGAATAGGTTTTAATTTTTGTACCATGGGGTTGCATAATCGAATAGGGAGCAGCCAACATTATTATTGTAATTAAAAACTACGTATTATGTTTGAACAAACTCCCTATAATTAATAAATAAATAATATTAACTGA